>JAYESA010000019.1:103220732-103845732 GCA_036927795.1 Iris macrosiphon | reverse complement strand
TGTGAGATGTTGTAGACTATATTAGACTTGGACTGTATATTTTTTGATATTGTCTTGCTCTCTTTGGTTTGGTTTCCTTTTTGATATCATATCGTGCTTTTATTCTTTCCCTAGATTTTGTGATTGAGAGTTCATATATATATATATTGCGTGGTTGCCCTCCTTTTGGAGAGGTCATGGCAGATTTTTTTGTGAGATATATAGATAGTTGGTTGACATAGAACGGACCTTACAGCATTCTACCGCCGATTCTGCGGCGTAGGCTGGACGTACCCACGGCTCATGCCCGATTTTTGGGTGCGGGTCGTGACAGCCCCTACTCTAGAAATATAGTAGTGACATGAGTAAGTCTCTTTCGGCCATGGAGCTTCTGCAGATTTTTTATCTGTCGTGGAGGGCTTTTTGGACAAGTTGACGGTAAGGACAAGTTTTCCTTTGCTGTCATGGCCTCTATTGTTTTTGTTGTTGTAAGGGCGCTTTCCCCTTTCATCAGCGACGGGGATCTATATTCCTAATAATTGGGTGTCCTTCACATTTTTTTAGCAGCAACATTACTTATAATGAATGTCATCTAGTCTTTGAACTGGGTGGCGCCCGTCCAAAGTATTACTGCCCATAAGTAGATTTCTCCGGCATATGTGTAGAAGCATGGAAAATCCCAACATACATGTGCCCCAAGATTGACTCAAAAGAAATTAGGCTACAGAATGACCATATCATGACCCGTAGCCGGATTTAGGGCATGAGTCATGGGTACGTCCAGCCTACGCCGTAGCATCGGGGGTATAACGTTGTCTAGGTCATAATACTACCTATCATATCTTGCAATGATATATATAACCTGTCAATGATCTCAACTCCATAAGGAGGACAATATGACTATAAATATGACAACAATATCAATACTCAATCACATAATTCTATAAGCAAGAGGAATGGCACGATAACGATATAAAGGAAAATAGAAGTCTAAAATATATACATCATACATCTATGAGTCTAGAGTCTAAACAATAACATAAGTACCCAAATAAATATACAACTCAAAATATCTCAAGTTTATAATCCAACTACAAATGAAAGCTAGACCCTAAGTCTCTACTATTGGATCCAATACTGGAATGGGATCCTCCTGAAGCTCCCGGGTAAAATTCTCGTCTACTGCGGGTCCGTAATAAGTGGGACAGAAAGCCTGGAGATCCTATGAAAAATATTATCCAGTCAGGATTGGAGCAAAGCACATAAACTAACAGCAGTTCTATTAATTTAACCAAGACTATAAAATAGTAAATAATAAAAACATAAGATAGAAGAAATACCTGACAATAAAAAATTGGTACATAGATAATCATCTCACAGATAACAATGAACTATAAATAATCAAGGAATAACTGTATCAGCAGGTGTAAACTGGAAAAGGAATATAAACAACTACTAAGTGCCTTAAAATATTAATTATTATGTGATCGGCTTGCGACGTATCAGGCTCTACCATATATGATTAGCTATGCACAAGTACAATAAGGGATTAGGTCAATCAAGTATGATTGACTATGCACAAGTACATGAAAGGGGATCAGGCCAATCATATACGGGGAGCTATGCACAAGTAATAAGGTCAAGATACACCCTCGTGTATATGAGGGTGAGCTATGCACAAGTAGGTAGTGTATGATCACATAATCAACTAATACTTCCCCATCCCCAGTTAGTACAATGGATCCAATCATGACTCCTCATGACCAATATCTATGATACTAATCCGTGTATCCACTGTGTCAGAAATCAAGCATAATACTATATAATAAAATATAGTAATCGTCAAAAAAAGAAAACTGTCAGAGAATGTATACACCTGTGGTCCTTAGCAAGGTGTGAGGATCAATGTCCAAAATGGAGGCACAAACCTAAATATCAAGTATTACTGTTAAATGGGTGAAATAAAGAATGATCATGAAGAACTAACTAAAATGAGATTTCTAGGCCATGTCTAAATCCACATTAGGACATACTAGTCAAACTAGCCTTAAACTAGTTAATACTAAGGTCTACTAGCTATATTAGTTAATATATAATAATATTAGCTAATACCTTAACATAACCTCAATTGTAGCCTTAGAATAACTTACTAATATACCACATTATCTCAATTGATCCTAGTGCCTACCACTGACTAACATTCTAATAACTGACCTGATTTCCTTTATATTAAGGACTGATACTTACTTAGGATATGAGCATCTGACTTAACCCTGATACCAACTGAGCCTAAAGCGCTGATACTTTCAGTCCCCACCGATACCTCCCATCCTCTGTTACACTTGTAATAGAGTTCTTTCAACCTATTTGCTACCACCTAAACCCTCAACCTTACTTATGGTATATAATACCCAGGTGTCCCAAATTTCCTACTGCTATTCCAGAGCATATGATCAACCCGTTTACCCTGAGTCCCCAATTCCAGTTGCTATTGTAACTGATACTAATACTGATACTAATACTGTCCTCACTCTGCAACTACACCCCTCATCTTTATTCCTAAACCCACTGTAACACATAGGATCTGGAATATTAAATCATTTTCCATACTCCACTTGCAGTGCAACACTGAGTACTGCAACTTCTTCAAGGCAACACACCCCTGTATGTATTGCATATGTATCATTCCCTTCTCACTTGACTTGTTCCTGGCCTTCACTAACATTTTTTTCATTTCCTACACTGAGTTGAGAAGCCTGAGCTTTCTGTGAAAGGCACTGTCCTCAACTTGATACTAATCATAAATGTACATGCCCGCACCACTTCACAACTACCTGGATACAAATACAACCCGAGCCCACTATCTTCTGTCTGTGAATTTCTTTGGAGCAAAGTACTGCTCTAATTAAACTGGCAATGTAGCAGTGTCTCTCCCATACATAAATCTCTATGATACATTAGTGTATTACAATACTCCCCTCTACCCTGTACATAGCATCACACAGGTACTAGTCACACAAGCACTTGTATTTGTGCAAGCACACTCACTGTCATACCCCAAAATTAATACACAAGTTCTACACACACACACACACACACACACATACACACACACACACACACGCACACACACACACACACACATAAGCTATACTGATATTGCTCGTTCAGTTCTTAATGCATCACCCTCAATGCTACCACTACAAATGTTATTGCACTATCAACTAACACCAACACTATACACAGGTGAACTGATACCCATTCCCCTCTAATACGGATGCACCAATACGGGTACCAATCATCCCCAACTCCCTGTAGCAAGTCACAAAGCAACAGCACCCAACCTACTTCTATACCCTAGCAACTTTCCCTCCAATTACCACTTCTACCAACTTGAATTTGAGCTCATTACCCCCAACACAACACACGCAATTACTCTAATACATTCACTATTCAGATACATCATACACCCCTTATACCCGACACCAAAACTGTAATTACTGCAGTCAAACCTACACAACCCAATGCACTGCACACTGACCTATTTATGCAAACTGATTTGCTGATACACACTATAATCCTCAAATGCACACAACCATTCACTCCTATATAGATATTAATCACACATTAAGTATCTACATAAACACTAACACAGAATAATATATAAACTAACACTTACCATATACACAACACAAGTGTCATATATCAAACACTTGAAGAGCAACTAGTGATACACCCTAACTAGAGTGTCAAAACTCATAATACCCAATAATAACTAAATACACATATCAAAAATAATTATATATAGTTATTAGATCTTGATACAACTGAAATTAGGGTGAAATATACTAATATGCACAAAATCTCCAAATCGGAGCCCCGTATCATACCGTGTCATGATACGCTTTACTCATATCCATTTGTGGACACGCATTTGCCCCCACAAGACCAATATAACTCTAATTGGGCCAACCAAACCTAATGACAAGCGCTTTGTGTGCCATTCTTGGATTTCCAAAAAATGAGCACAAAACTCAATGTAGAAGTCACAAATTGGGTCAATAGGAGTCCAAACTCCTCCCAATGGGTGGCCCTAATATATGGCTGCAATTTACATGTTCTAAAATACTAAATGAAACTAATTAGAAAAAAAAATTTAGAATTTACCTATTAGGAGATGGATTCCCAATGCAAAGCCAATAGGACACGATGTGGACACAAACACCAAGCCAAACTCCTTCTTCTCCTAGCTCCTTGCACTCATTAGCTTCTAGTATCCTTAGATGGTAAGGAAGAGTGAATTTGTGAGAATTTTTTGAGAGATTTAATGGAGGAAAGAACTATAGAGGAAGAACCATAATTTGGAAAGAAGTGGATGAAGAATGAGAGAAGAGGGAGAGAGAGAGAGAGTCCCCCTTTATAAACTAGGGTCGGCCCCCTATTCTCCTCCCTCAAGAAATGTACAAAGAGTCCTATGCCCCTATTGGTTTGTCAAGAAGAAATAATTAAGGGTAAAAGCTTCTTTTCCTAATAAAGATTAAGCCTAATCCTTAATTAATGAGATTGGTTAGCTAGTTTGGGTCCAATGTGACTAGTTTAATAAATATGTTAAGTTATCATGTCAAGTTAATTAGGTCCACTAGGGTCTAGTCTAGTCAATTAGTCTAATCACTAATCACTAATAACATGTTAGTCATATAATATAACATGCATATTTATATAAATAAATATTATAACTCAATAAATTTAATAATTCTAAAATAACAAAAATATCCCTTTTCTAGAAATCTGGTAGTGACAAGTCTACCCTCCTAAAATAATTTTGTCCTCAAAATTAAAAAAAACTAAACTAGCACAAGAATCACAACAAACAAGAAGAACTATACCTCAAGGCTCGAAGAGATAAGGATACTATTCGCGCATTTTATCCTCCCTCTCCCAGGTTGACTCACGTAGAGAGTGATGCCTCAACGCGACACGTAGCAAGGGAATAGTTTAGTTCCACAATATCTTCTTTCTTCGATCCAGGATCTCCACTGAGTGCTCTGGATAGCTGAGAGTCAGACCAACCTTGATCTCCGAGTGATCTAGTACGTGACTAAGATTCGCGTGTACCGTCTCATCTGCGATACGTGGAACACGTCATGTACTCCCTCTAGTGCAGATGGCAAGTCTAATCTGTAAGCCACTACATCGACCCTCGTAAGAATACTGAAGGGTACGATGTACCGTGGACTAAGCTTTCTGCCTCCACCAAAACTAATCGTGTCCCGTTCTGGAGAAATCTGCAGGAACACCATATCGCCAACCTAGAACAAAATATAGCCTTAATACACAATCTCAACAATCAATCACAACAATCACGAACAAAACTTTACCTCAAACTCCAAAGGTCTGCAATGGCTATCAGTCCAATGCCGCTATCTGTCCTGCGCCACTCGAAGTCTATCCCTGATGATCTTTACCTTCTCAGTTGCATCCACGACTATCTCTAGTCCGAATAAGGCTCTCTCTGACATCATTTTAAGATAACAATGTGCGACACTTTCGTCCATATAGAGCCTCGATTCGTGATATCTCAATACTGGCCCGGGAACTATTGTTGTATGTAGGTTCAGATGATCCTCCCAAGAACCTCTGAAATCCAAGAAGCAAGTACGAAGCATATCCTCGAGAGTCTGGATAGTCCTCTCCGACTGCCTAACTATCTGGGGTGATATGATGTACTGAACTTGAATTGAGTGCCCATGCTAGCCTACAAACTCCTTCAGAAGTAGGAAGTGAAATGACTATCCCGATTCGAGATGATGCTCACAGGTATTGGCCCATCCGGTCTCAGTCAACTTAATTTTGATAGTTAACTAAACCATGCATTGATATGTCACAATCTGAAGCCTCAACACTATTATTATATGTCGTCTGTATTGTGCCTATTCAAATATAAGCATTTATTTATTTAAGTCTAGGATTGATGTAAGCTAAGTCACACTGGCAAATCAAAGTACATATACCCAAATACCTAGTCCACTCAAATAAACTAAAGAACCTATCCACTAAATAATGCCATATTCATTAACAAATTCTACAATACTTAGAAACCGAACTCGGGCCCAATTCATATAGAACTCGGACCGAACTCGATGCCCCTTTTTTGGTATGAAATCAACCAGTTCAATAAGCTCCTGATTTCCTGGCCCAACAATTGAAAATTTGAATTAAACCCCATCCAAATTTTAGCCGAATTCTGTTTGCCAACACACTATAAATATGATTGGATTTCTACATTCCTACTCACTCAACCATTCTTAAATCTTTTATCCTATTGTGAGCAAACATCTAAGCCTTAACTTTTCCATCTCCAAGAGAAACTCTCTAGCATTTCTAGTGCCAAGTGCGGTCTCGGTCTAGAAGTCTACAGAGTTGTAAAGAGCTTTGTTCCATCAGTTACTCTCTCTCTCTCTCTCTCTCTCTCTCTCTCTCTTGCTGTGAAGTTGCGAGACTTCGGATCAAACCTCATGGTGTAAAGAAGTGGCAAGCCTTCGGATCAAAGCTTATGATTCACTATTGGTGATTATAGTGGATAAAACTCTGAGCTTGAGTTCTCAGGACTAGACTAGTCCTCTCAGAGAGAAACCAATATACATCTTGGTGTTTGCGTTTGCTTTCTCTCTCTACTTTACTACTTTACTTTACTGTCTTTAAATACACTGTTAGTTAGCAACTGCCTTCATTCTGATAATCTTTAATTAGGTAGATTATTCTGCTGTACTCTATTTACCCCCCCCCCCCTTGAGTTGCTTTATGGTTATTCAATTGGTATTAGAGCTAGTTCTCTTGATATTTGGCTTAACATCCTAAGAGACTTATGACGGCTGTTAGATCTTTCCACACCAACAATGGTGAAGGCTAGTCCATAAATCGCCACCCCTATTTGATGGTATTAACTACACATACTGGAAGACACGTATGAGCTTCTACCTAAAGTTACTTAATTTTAAACTTTGGGCTGTTGTAGTAGAAGGATACAAGAAGCCACCTAGAATAGTCATAGATGGTAACCTTATAGAGAAATCTTATAAAAAATAGACATACACCAAAAAAAATAAGCCTATCTTGATGCTAAAGCTATTAACGCTAAATTTTGTGCTGTAGACAGAATTCAATTTAACAAGGTTTGCACTTGCGAAACTTCGTACGAAGTATAGAAACTTCTTGAGGTCACTCATAAAGGAACCTCTCAAGTGAAAGAATCAAAAATAAGTCGTCTAACACAAGAGTGTGAAGCATTCAAATAAAGCAAAATGAGATGATCACTCAAATATTCACGAGATTCCTCGACATCGTCAACCCTCTATCATATCTTGGCAAGGAATATAGTAATCATGAAAAGATTCACAAAGTACTTATGGGACTCACCAAGAACTAGAATTCCAAGGCCACTACAATCATAGAAGGGAATAATCTCACCACGATGACCCTCAAGACGCTCATGGGCAAGTTGATGACTCATGAGCTAAATCGCATAGAATTTGAATAACCCACTCCCAAGGAGAAGGCGATTGCTCTGAAGGTACATTACAAAAAGGTCTCCAACTATAACTCCGACGATAATGAGTCTCAAGATAAGGAAGTTGCCCTGATCACTAGAAGCTTCAGAAAATTTCTAAAGCTTGAAAGATCAAAGAAGAAGGAGCCTACTGACAATAGTGATGAAGAGCCTATATGATACAAATGTAAAAAGATATGGGATATAAAGAAAGATTGTCCAACCCTAAGAAAAAAAATTGCCACTCATCCAGAAGAACATTATCACAGAAATATACAAACACTAGTATCTGGCATGAAACTGAAGCTAGTAAAATCGAAGAATAGAATCATCGAGAAGCAGCAAACCTATGCTTCATCGCATTAGCTGATAAGGTAACGGATAAAAACTTATGATAATTTTACTTTTGATGAACAAGGTAATACTTTTAGTGATCTGCATGATGACTTTAGGAAACTTAGAAATAAGTACAAGCATGCTAATAAAGATGTTCAAGAATGTCAGACTGAAATAGAAAGACTAACATCTCTACTAAGTGAAGTAAATGATACCTCTAACGATTCAGACGAGAATTCTAGACTTAAGCTTAGCCTCCACGAGGCACTTCTTAGTCTTGACAAGAGCTCTCAGGAAAACGCTAACCTTAAGGAAGAACTCGAATCTGAAAGAAAAAGTATTCCATTGTTGTACGTAGAATAGATGCTCTTACTGCTAAATACTGATGAAGCTTTTGTTGATAAATTTTAGATTTCGGCTATGAAAGAGGAACTTAACTAATTTGAACGTAATCAAGTTTGGGAACTCATTCCTAAACCTAATGATTATCCGATCATTGGTACTAAATGGGTTTTACGAAATAAATTAAATGAGGATGGTTCAGTTACACGTAACAAAGCACGTCTCGTAACTCAAGGATACAACCAAGAGGAAGGTATTGACTACGATGAGACCTATACTCTTGTTGTTAGACTTGAATCTATCTGAATGCTTTGCAATTTTGCTATTTTTCATAACTTCAAACTTTTTCAAATGGATGTTAAAAGTGCTTTTCTAAATGGAGTTATCAAAGAAGATATTTTTGTCAAACAACCCCCTGATTTTGAAGATTTCAAACACCCTGACCACGTATTCAAGTTAAGAAATGCTCTATATTGACTCAAAAAAGACCCACATGCTTGGTATGAACATCTTAGCTTCTTTCTACTTGGAAACAATTTTTCAAAAGGAAAAATTGATACTACTCTTTTTATAAAATCTTCTGCTAATTCTTTGTTATTAGTGTAAATATTTGTTGATAATATCATATATGGATCCACTAATGAGATGCTATATAGTGAGTTTGCTAAGTGTATACAGAGTGAATTTGAGATGAGCATGATGAAAGAACTAACATTCTTCCTAGTATTGCAAATCAAGCAAGATTCACAAGGAACTTTTATCCATCGGGCTAAGTACACGAAGGATTTGCTTAAAAAGTTTGACATGGGCAATGCAAAGCCTATGAGAACTCTAATAACAACATCTACTAAACTTGACCTTGATGAATGCAGTAAACCAATAGATATACATAAGTATTAATGTATGATTGGTAGTTTGTTATATCTAACTGCTAGTAGCCCAGACATTATGTTTGATGTATGCCTTTGTGCTAGATATCAAGCTAATCCTAGGGAATCATATTTGTGCTCAATTAAGTGTATTTTTAGATACCTTAAAGGAACTTTGTCCGTAGGCTTATGGTATCCCAAAACTACATCATTTAACCTTGCGGATTACTCGAATGCTGATTTTGCTGGATGCAAAGTCGATCGAAAAAGCACCAGCGGTACCTGTCATTTCCTAGAAAAGTCTCTAGTCTCCTGGTTTAACAAAAAATAAAGTTTTGTTGCATTATCAACAACTGAGGCAGAGTATATCGCCCGAGGACGTTGTTGTGCTCAAATTTTATGGATAAAGCAAATCCTAGAAGACTTCAATATGTACTATAAGAATATTCCTATTCTCTGTGATAACACTACTACCATTAATCTCAACCAAAAATCCAGTATGCCATTCACGCACTAAGCACATAGAAATCTGTCATTATTTTCTAAGGGATTATAAATTATACGGAGATATTTGTTTAGAATATATGGACACGGAACATCAATTAGCAGACATCTTTACTAAACCTTTAGTTGAAGATCGATTCAACTTTATCCGTCTAGAATTAGGTCTTTCAAATTTTGATAAAATATAAGAATCATAAGATGCTTTACAAAATTTTTGTTACATTTTTTCAAAAAGTTTTAATTTTTTTGGATAAAAGCTGAAAGGGCCCTTCTGTCAAAAAGGTATAAATAACCTTAAGCGACACGATATTTAAGTATCTTTAGACCACCGCTAGCTGAGATCCGGCCCCTACAGCTACTCCAAGATGATTTAAACTCTTAAAAACGTATAATTTAAGTTCAGCACTTATTATTCTATATTTATATCAAGAGAAGAAAGGCATAATATTGATTAAAGTTATATTAAGATTTTGGGAATAAATGTTAACAGATTCGGATCGAACTCGTGCCATGCTCGGACCGAACTCGGTTAGTTTAATTCCTGAATATGCTATGTCATTAATCTTCTTCCTGATATAAGTTTCTGCTACTCTATTTATACATATTTTTGTGGCTCATTCATTCAGACCAACGAAAAATATCCCCTCATCGACAAATAAACTTCGTTTTTCCTCCTACATCCTTTCCCAGTGGCCTTTAAAAGACAAATAGATTCCTTTTTCGAATATCTTTTCTATCCTGCACCACTCAAAGTCTATTCTTGATGAGCTTCATCTTCTCAGCTTTATCTACAACCATCTCTGGTCCCAACAAGGCTCTCTCTACAATATCATTCTAAGTTAACAGTGTGTGACACTTTCGTCCATACAGAGGCTCGAATGGTGACATTTCAATACTGGCCTAGTAACTGTTGTTTAAAGCAAACTCTACTAGGTGCAGATGATCCTCTCAAGAACCTCCAAAATCCAAGACGCAATTGCAAAGTTTATCCTCGAGAGTCTGGATAGTCATCACCGACTGCCCATCTGTCTAGGGGTGATATGATGTACTGAACTTGAGCAGAGTACCCAAGCTAGCCTGCAAACTCCTCAAGAAGTAAAAAGTAAAACGACTATCCCGATCCGAGATGATGCTCACAGGTGTTGGCCCATCCGGTCTCAATCAACTTGATTTTGATAGTTAACTAAACCATGCATTGATATATCGCAATCTGAATCCTCAACACTGCTATTACATATCGTCTGTATTGCATCTATTCAAATATAATCTTTTATTTATTTGAGTCTAGGATTGATGTAAGCTGAGTTACACTGGAAATCAAAGTACCTATACCAAGATACCTAGTCCACTCAAATAAACCCAAGAACATATTCACCAAATAAGGCCACATTTATTAACAAAGTCTACCATACTTAGAAACCGAACTCATGCCAAATTCATGCCGAACTTGACCAAACTCGGTTACCCTTTTGGTATGAAATCAACCAGTTCAATAAGCTCCTGATTTTTTGGCTCAACGGTTGAAAATTTGAATTAAACCCCATCCGAATTCTGGCCGAATTATGTTTGCCAAGACACTATAAATAGGATTGGATTTCTATATTTCTACTCACTCAAAAATTCTTAAATATTCTATCCTATTGTGAGCAAACATCTAAGCCTTAACTTTACCATCTCCAAGGGCAACTTTCTAGCCTTCCTAGTGCCAAGTACGGTCTCGGTCTAGAAGTCTACAGAGTTGTAAAGAGCTTTGTTCCATCAGCTACTCTCTCTCTCTCTCTCTCTCTTGCTGTGAAGTTGCGAGACTTTGGATCAAACCTCGTAGTGTAAAGAAGTGGAAAGCCTTCAGATCAAAGTTTATGATTCACTATTGGTAATTATAGTGGATAAAACTCTGAGCTTTAGTTCTCAGGACTGGACTAGTCCTCTTAGAGGGAAACCAGTATACATCTTGGTATTTGCATTTGCTTTCTCTCTACTTTACTGCTTTACTTTATTATCTTTATATACACTGTTAGTTAGTAACTGCCTTCATTCTGATAATCTTTAATTAGGTAGATTATTTTGTTGTACTCTATTTACCCTCCCCCCAGAGTTTTTTTACGATTCTTCAACAGGAACTCCATATAATCTGACAATCTGCCGTACGTATATCTCCGCTAGCTTATCCATAGAGGTTCCCACTTTAAATGGCAAGAAGTTGGCTGATTTGGTCAACCTGTCTATGATGACCCAAATTATATCTTTTCCTCCTGGAGAACAGGGAAGTCCTAAAACAAAATCCATTGTCACGTGCTCCTACTTCCACTCTGGGATGGGTAAAGGCTGAAGCAATCCACTTGGCCTCTATCTATCCGCCTTTACTTGCTGGCATACCAGACATCTGGATACGAAGCTCGCCACCTCCCGCTTTATACCATACCACCATACGTGCTCTCTCAGATCTCGATACATCTTATTGGCTCCTGAATGCATCGAGTACTGAGAGTGATGCGCCTACTGCAGAACCACCTCGTACAACTTCTCACTCGGCACACATAATCTAGTACCGTACCGTAATGATCCATCATCAACAATGGTGAAATCCTCAGATAATCCTATCAGTATCTATGCTCTGATGTTCCTCAGAGTCTCATCATCAAACTGCCTGGCCCTGATCCTATCCAGCAGCTCAGACTGAATCTGCAATCCCCATATCTGTATCTCGATACTAGGAACTTGTACCTCAATCTCCAAACTCTCAAGATCGGCCAGCAAATATCTATCTTACGTCAAGTACATATCCACCGGATACCTGCTCAAGGCATCGATGACTATATTTTCCTTTCTAGAAGGGTACTGCAATGATATATCAAAATCCTTCATCAACTCCAACCACCACCTCTGCCTCATGTTCAGATCCTTTCTGTGTGAATATGTACTTCAAGCTCTTATAGTCTGTGAAGATCTCCACACGCTCTCCGTATAGGTAGTGTTTTTACCGTTTTAGAGCAAAGATGATTGCTGCCAACTCCAAATTATGGGTGGGATAGTTCTTCTCATGAGGACATAATTGCCTGAAAACATAGGCAATCACCTTCCCGTGCTGTTGAATAACGCAATCCAAACCCTTCCCTGAAGCATCACTATAGATAGTGAATCCACCTATCCCTGATGGCAACGTCAATACTAGAGTTGTCGTCAATCTCTTCTTTATCTCATCAAAAGTGTCCTAGCAATCCTCTGTCCAGACGAACTCTACATTCTTCCTGGTCAGCCTAGTTATTGGCTTTGCAATCCTGGACAAGTCCTATACGAATCTCCTGTAATAAACTGCCAACCCCAAAAAACTCCTGATCTCTGCCACTGAACTCGGAGTAGCCTACGACTCCATTTCCACGATCTTCTTCGAGTCAACTGAGATCGCATCACCTGTCACCATATGCCCAAGGAATTTAACCTTGTCAAGGAAGCACTCATACTTCAAAATCTTTCCTTAAATATCCTCCTTCCTTAGAGTCTCTAAAACTATCCTCAGGTGTTCCTCATGCGACTCTGGTGTCTTCAAATACATAAAAATGTCATCAGTAAACACTACCACAAACTTATTAAGGTACTGCTGGAATACCTTGTTCATCAGATTCATGAATACAATCGGGGCATTGGTAATCCCAAACGATATCATGATGAACCAAATTGGCCATACCGAGTCCAAAAAGTTGTCTTCAAAATGTTTTCCTTTTTCACTGTCACCAGGTGGTAGCATAACCTCAAGTCTATCTTCAAAAATATCTTCGCTCCGCTCAACTGATCAAAGAGATCATCTATCCTCTGCAGCGGGTATTATTCTTGCTAGTGAGGTTGTTCAAAGCCCTATAGTCGATACACATGCGTACCGACCCATACTTCTTCAGTACAAATAATATCGAAGTATCCCACGGTGATGAACTTGATCTGATAAAGCCCTTATCCTGTAACTGGTCAACCTACTTCTTCAACTCTGCTAGTTCGCTGTTGTTGACCCTAGATGTGCTGTGATATTAGCTCTACGCCTAGCACCAAGTCTATAGAAAACTCAACATCCCTATCTGGTGGCAATCCTGGCAACTATTCAGGACAGAAATTTAGGAAAAAAATCGCTATCAAAGGATGTGGTAGCTCATTCTCTTGCACTAAAGCTCCATAAAATATGCCCTCACTCTGCTCTGCTGCCCCTCTGGCAATCTTAAACTCTGTCGCCCCTGGCGGTCGAAATATTATTCTGCCTCCACGGCAATCATACTAGTAGGTGGCCTACTCAACCAATCCATCCCTAGTACAATGTGGTATCCCGGAAGTGGCATTACGAGTAAGCATGCGCTAAACTCTCGGCCTCTAAATGAACCCTTCAATTCTATAATATAATGAGGCTTCAAAACTGCTCAAAAGTGAGCCTTCTAAGCCGTATGTATATCATCATCATCATCAATTAATTATTTTTTTAAATTGATATTACGTATAAAATTGTTGAAAAAGTTAAATTTGTTATAAATAATACTACAAGGATTCAAACTCAGCAAATACGCCCCTCAACAAATATGCCCCACCTTAACCACATGAGTTAGAACAAATATTTGTTTATAATTAGATAATATTACGTACTTAACCGTTTTCAATACTCTTTACGAAAAGTAGAAATATATCCATAACTAATTAAAATTAAAATATAATCAAATTTATAACAAATTTTAATTTATATATATATATATATATATATATATATATATATATATATATATATATATATATATATATATATATATATTGTTTTAAATATATTTAAATATTTAAACAATTTTATATTAAATAATTATTTTACGCGTGTTTGTGCAACGCAAGTGAATTTACTAGTATACTTAATTTATTAATTTAGATTCTCAATGACTCAATAACATTCCAAAAATAAGATATTAATAAATCAACCATTAGATTAACTCTTTTTAAGATCCTAAGACCACAAAATAAATGTTCTCATTTGCTCATCTAGAATATATGCTCATTAGATAGCCCCTCTCTCTCTCTCTCTCTCTCTCTCTCTCTCTCTCTCTATATATATATATATATATATATATATATATATATATATATATATATATATATAAGGCTTAAAAATAACTCAAAAGTGAGCCGTCTAAACCAATAGAAGGATTATTTTTGTTTATAAAAATAACGTATGTACATATATCATCAATTTATTATTTTTTAAATTAATATTACATAAAAAATTAAATATGTTATAAGTAACAATAGAAGGATTCGAACTCAACCAACAAGAAAAAATATCTCCCACCTTAACCACATGAGTAACAAGTATTTTTATTTATAATTAGATAATATTACGTAGCTAACCATTTTTAAGACTCTTTATGAAAAGTTAAAGTATATCCATAACTAATTATAATCAAATAATACAAAAATACTAGAAAATAGTGACGGATCTCAGCGACGAAACATAATTCGTCACTGAGTCAGCGACGGATGATCACCGAAATGACGATAAATTTATTTATGTAGACAACATAAATTAATGTCCGTCACTAGTCCGTCGTTGTAATATCGAATTTTTCTCATCGACGGACTAGCTACAGAATCGCTGGAAAATATTAAAATTCCAGGCACATTTTATTTTTTCCCATTCCCAACTCTCACACTCTCTCTATTCCCCCTTAGTCTGTGCCCCGACCACGGTGACCCTTTTTCTCCTCCCTCCTCCGACGGCCCCCTCCATCATCCCTGCCCCGAACGACCCCCTCGTTCCCTTACTCCGACGACCCCAACCTCCCACCTCCCACCTCCCTCCTCGGGCGATCGCCTCCCTCCTCCCGTACCGTCCTCCTCTGTGGTCCACCCTTCCCGCATGTCCCCCTCTTCCTTCAGGGCCTTCCTTCTCCAGTACCCTCCTCCTCCGGCAGCTCAGTAAACCCTAACACCTCCTTCATTTAATTTTGTTTTATATTTTGCATTTAAGCTTATTTTTAGGTTTAAGTTTGGAAAATAATTCTGAATCTGAATTTGGGTAATGTTTAAAGCATAGTTTGCATTATATAATTTAGCATGTTCCGATACCGATGAGTGTCGAGGAAGTATGATACGGACCGATACCCGATACCGATATTGATGAGTGTCGAATCCTTATTATGCTAAGGCATGTATCGACATCTTAATAATGTATTATCAAGCCCAAACCCATTATATCCTAAAATTATAAGAGGTCAATTATATTTAATATAAAGGCTTGACTATAGTTACGTAGCCCAAGTTCAACTTGGACTAATGCTTCTAATTCAAAACTTTAGTCTAAGTCCAAAACAATTACGCCTATATATTTTTTATTCTCATAGGGACCCACACTCAACTGATTTAGAACCAACCCAAAGTCTAATTTAATTTGTTTTATTCATTCCTAGATGTCACGACCCTCACTAAATATAAGGACATGAGAACGTGGGTACGTCCATCCTACGCCGCAGTATCGACAATAGAACGATGTTTGGGTAAACTATACTATCTATCAATAATGATCAACAAGATATATAATGCCAACAATAAAATATGAATACTCAATCACAGAACTATAAGATGGAACAATGCACGAATATGATATAAAGAACAGAAGAGTCAAAATACACTCATAAGACAGAAGAGAATATCCAATGAGTCTCAAAAGTAAAGGAGTACCAACTGTAAAAGCTGGAGACAAATCCAGTACAATATAAACATATCTACTGAGCTACAGGTAAAGTGTTGTCTGTCTCAACCGGGATGAGTCCCTCCTGAGCCACAGTCTCTAGCTCTAAGCCAACTACGTCCTGAGGCGATTTTGTGAGAATGGAGCTAATCTTCTCATGAATCAGTGTCCATACATGTACAAGTACAACGGGCTCATACAAGAAATACGTCAGAAACTACCAGGAATAACATCTCATGACAGAATCTAGGAATACTAATCCATGAAACCAAGTATCAAAAAAATCAAGGATATCTACTCTAAATATAAGAAACATAAAGGATATCATAAATGAAAAACTATCAGAGAATGTACTCGTCTGAAATATGGTGAACAATATCAAAGATGTCCGGAACAGTACCTCAGAGACCTAAATATAAAATATTACATCAATAGAAGGTTTTGGAATGAATACAAGTTAAACTAGTCCAAATCTAGGTTATTAGGCCAAGTTTAAGTTAAAACAATTAAACTAGGTCAATTATAGGTCAAACTAGGTCAAACTAACTATTTCTAGGTTGTGTTAGCCTATAGCTAGGTTTCTATGTTGGTATCTTGATAATACAAGTCATACTAGCTAAACTAGGTACTAGGATACCTTATAGTTAATACTAACTCTATATGATTACCTTGGCTTTGAGCCATATTGGTATCACTACCTAGCTACCCACTTGACATCCACTACCAATACCTAGAGCTCAACAAATACCAAGTGTTACCTTGATATAACTCAAGGTAACTAGAACTAAAATTAAGCTCATACTAACTTATACTAACTACTTTATTAACTATCATATATATACTAACTCATCTCATAACTAACTAACTAATATGTATATTTATTATACTTGATATGAACTAACCTCCTATATCACTCTAACTTACTAACAGTTAACAACTAACCATGCTAGCTAACTTAACATCTAACACTACTAACTAACTGACATTCTACTACTAATTAACAACTGATATCAACATATACTAATATTAACTAATCTGAACATTTCTAATGGAAACTGACACACCCCGACTACCTGCTAACACTCTGTCTCCAAATCTAAAACATACTTTTCCATATTACACTGATATCAGTGCTCTCCTTCTTACACGAATCTGATATAACGTAAGTATCCTATCCACACACACACCCCCATAAGCTCCTGCAGACCCATGCTACCCCCATTCAACTGTTGCTGCACTTGCTCCTATTTGAAGTTGCACAACAATGTAATGCTCTACTGAGTACACTCAGTTACCTTGCTATGCATAGATGTGCAAGTGCACAACTCAGTAACTTATAAACCATTTGTTCCTCCCTCTGAACACTTGCCCGATTCTATCTGCACAGCACAAAGATATCAGGTATCTCCTTCACACACTTGTATTATACACGGCCTGCTCACTTCATTATTTTCCCCACCTGAACTAACATGGCACTCTCAATCCAGGTATACCCTCCCAAATTAATGTACCCTCCAACTACAATAACTGAACCAACAACAACAACCACTACAACAACTATAACCCCAACACTGAGCCCCCACACCAACATACACAACTCACAGTAAAAATTATAACTTAGCAATATATATATATATATATATATATATATATATACAAATAATACTAAAAAAGAGTAGTAATATTCCATCAAACACATGGAGTGCATCACACCCGTATCACACTCTTTCTATGATACGCTTGCGATACGGCCACAACACAATACCAAATACATCACTAATGATATGAGCAAGTCTAGAATCATATTTATGAGCAATATAAAGTACTAGCTACTCAACAACATGTCCTTATCAAAATATGGTATGTGCCAACCCCCGTGTCGAAGGAAATCCGTCCAAATTAACCAATATCACTAAATATCATGATACGGCCTACTCGTATCCAATTATGGACATGACACTAGTCTCACACAACCAAACATATGTCAATTTGGTCCACTAAACCCATTGACAAATACATGGTGCACAAATCTTGAATTTTCTCCAGATTGGACAAAAATACACAATAACATTCACAATAGGAGTCCCTAGAGGTCAATTCTTCTTCCTATAGGTAGTCCTAACATATGGAAAGGTTACTAATGATTTAACTACATATTTTGAGTCTAAAATAGAAAGAAAATTCTGAATTGTACCTATTGGGAGATGGATTCCCAATGCAAGCCTCCAATTGGACACAAAGAGCCCTCAACTTGTGCAATCTCCTTCTCCTTGGTACTCCTTGCCTCCTCCTTGGTTCTAGATCTACTAATGGTGAAGAATAAGAGTAATTGGAAGTAATTTAGTGGAAATTTGGTGGAGGGATGGATTTAATTGGGGAAGAACACCAAGTGGAATGAAATAAATTAAAATAAAATAAAATGAGGAGAGAGAATTTCTTCTCCCCCCTTCAATAGCCGACCACTTGCCCCTCCCCAAGTAATGGTACAAAGACCTAAATACCCCTATTGGGTTGTCAGAAAGAAAAGGATTAAGGAAGGAAGGTTATACTCCTAATTATTTTATTATTTAAAACCACTAATTTAAGAAATTTGGCTAGTTATTGGGCTCAAGTCTAACTAAAATAAATGTTGGCCCATGAGTCAAGTCATGTCTAGTTAGGTCCACTAACACAATTCTAAAATATAATACGACATATAATAATAAATATTACTATAAATAAATATACAACACACACAAAAATTATGAATGACCAAAATAATATTTCCTAGAAAATGTGATAGTGACAAGTCTACCCCCCTTAAAAATAATTTCGTCCTCGAAATTCAAAGACTAAACTATCCCAAGAACGAAAAACATAATAAAAAAGAAAATACCTCAAGGCAGAAACAGATACGGATACCGCTCTCGTATTTTATCCTTCCTCTCCCAGAAAGATTCACTAGGAGAGTAATGCCTCCATGCGATGCTTACCAAGGGAATGGTCTAGTTCCTCAGCACCTTCTCTCTATGATCCATAATCTCAACTGGCTTCTCTGGATAGCTGAGAGTAAGGCCCAACTCTATCACCGAGTGATCCAATACATGACTAGAATCTGCCATGTACCACCACAACTGCAACACGAGAAACACATTGTGAACTCCCTCCAAGGCAGGTGGCAAGTCTAGTCTGTAGGCAACTGCACCGACCCTCTCGAGAATACTGAAGGTTCCGATGAATCGCGGACTAAGCTTCCTGCCTCCACAAAAATAAATCATGTCTCGTGTCGAAGAAATCCTCAGAAATACCATACCTCCAACCTAAAACAAAATTCAACCTTAAGAACTTAAGCTATAACAAATAACCCGTATCAACACAAAATAAAACCTAAAACTTTATCTCAAACTCCAAGAGTCTCCGGTGGCTATTGGCCCAATGTCGCTATCTGTCATGTGCCACCCGAAGTCTATCTCTAATCAGCTTGACCTATAACTACCACTTTCCACTATAGGGGTATTTTAGTAATTTTGTATATTGTTAAAATTTTTATATATTATTTTATATTATTGATTGCCTATAATTATATTACTGTTAGTTAGTGTCTAGCAAATTAGAATTTACAAGTATTAGTTAGTGCTAATTATTGTTAGTCTTGACTTTAGTAATTAGAATTAATTAAGTTTAGTTGTCATGAAGAGAATATTTCTCATAGTTGTAGAGATTTCTTCCTTTAGTTAATTAGATTCTATTCATGACAAATGGAGAGGGACAAACTTAATATTTTGGCATGACCAAACTTTACTATAAAAGATAAGTTTAATTTAGGGCTCATCCATTCATTTTATTTCACTCATTAGCCTCATTTTTCCCAAAGCTTCTTTCCCAAGCAAACCCAATTTTCTACCAATTTTACTCAATTCACTTCAATTTCTACTCATTCTTACCATCATGAAGTCTTAGAGCATTTGAGAGCAAAAAAAGATCCATATGAGAGGAGCTTGCTAGGAGATCATGTCTGACTCATTCCTTTCGTGTCCAAATTTAAAATTCTCCAAAGCGTCTACCAAAATACAAGGTAATTCTCTCAGTTTCATCAAATTCATGGTTAGAAATACCCTTTGGTCATGTAGAAATCTTTTTATGGTTAGATTTGACTTCCCAATACTAGATCTAGGTACTAGGAGCCCTCAATTTTGTAGATCTAAGTTGGTGTCATAATTTTACGGCTCAATTTAAGAAAAATCCTAATTGTGTCCATTGAGAGTATGTATTGTGTCCTAATGAAGACTATTAATATTTATTTGATAGTGTGAGGTGTTCTTATATCAAAAATTGGACAAGAAGAGTTCGTATCATGATACTCCATGATACGTATAGGTGGAATTGGTAAAATGGGTGTATACATGTGTTCTTTTGTCCAAAATAACCCAAATTAGTCATAGTATTAAACCTTATTTTTAGCAGCCATAGCAACTTAGAAATACCATAACTCCTAATTCAGAACTTCGATTAATCTTCTATTTTCTTTAAAAGAACCGTATCGAAGTTAAATTTCCCAATATATAAAGTAATAGGCCAAATTCATTTTAAACTTTCTGTAAAACTGTTTGAGTGTCGGATGTCTAAAAGACGAACTCGTTTTAATGTTTTTGCAATTTTGGGAGCTTTCGAACACGAAAATGCGATCCGTTTAAAGTTTTGGAAAGCTAATACAAAGGGCTATAATATACTGTAACCCTAAAATTTATTGAATAGTTCTAATAGGTGCAGTATTGGTTACAAGTAGAGAATTGACTATACGACTTAGGCATTTTGTGTATCCTTTAAGCCTAGGTAGTATGGATATCAAGTGAGTATAGGTATCATAGGTTGTCAAGCATATATATGATATAGCATATATATATATATATATATATATATATATATATATATAATTGTTAGGTAATAGATGTTAGTTAGTATTTGTGTTAGTGTTATCAAGTGAGCCAAGTATAGGTAAGTTATGTGTCAAGGTATTAGAGTTTGGGGCAAGGTACTAGTGTGATACTTGGGTACCATGAGGATATTGGTATCATGAAATTCAAGTATCAGAAGTGAAGGTAAGTGAGTACTGGGGCTTAAGTAAGGTATCCTATTTGGTATCAAGTATTAGAGTTAGTTATCAAGTGCTAAGAGTATTGGTCAAGATACTAAGATAATGGATATTAGAGTTAGTTGTGTAAGTATCTAGGAGGATAAGGTATTGGTCAAGATACTAAGATATTGGATATTAGAACTAGATAATGGGTAATATTACGATGTCAAGTGCCAAAAGTAGGGTGAGTATCTTGGATGTAAGGTAAGTATAGGTTATGGTCAGAGGTTAGTATCTTGGAGGTTGGTATCATATGATATCTAATGTGGTACCATGGTACCATGTACAAACAAGTAGGATATTTGTGGAGTAAATTAGAGTATGGTATCCTAGGGTGTATCAAGGTATTTAGAATACCAAGTCACCAAAATATTAGAACTGGTATGAGGTAATACTAGAATACTAACGTAAGGTTATGATATTAGGTATTGAATTAAGATACCATGGTAAGGATAGTGTCTAGCTTGGGTAATGGGCTAGGTACCAAGGTATGAGTTAAGATATTGGGTATTGGTCAAGGTAACGAGTTAATACTAAGATAATAGCTAGGTAATAAGGTAATACTATAGTAATAGCTAGGTAATGAGGTAATACTAAGGTATTGGCTAGGTATTAAGTGTTAGACTAAGTTATTATATATATTAGTATATCTATATAGTATATATGATATTATTATATCATAGCTAACTAGTATGACTGTAAAACCTTGTTTAGCCAAGGTATTGATCCAAGAACTAAGGTATTAACTAATAGTTAAGGTATTTGAGATACAGGCTAAGGTATTAGGTAAATGTGTGATACATGTTAAGATACCGTGATACGGGGTAAGGTAAATAGCTATAGGCCAAGGTATTGTAAGAAATTATAGGTAAAAATATATATTAGGGTAATATATCCTAGTAACTTATTAGTATAGCCTAGAAACCTAATATTGGCCTAGTATTGACTAGTTTGACCTAGTTAGTACCTAAAAACCAAATAGTGACTTGTTAAGACCTAGTATAACTTTATAAACCTTGTAAATAGGTAAAATTAACCTAAAAACTAGGAAATGACCTAGTTTGACCGTGTTGACCTAGTTTGACTATTATGACCTAGTTTTAACCTAATAACCTAGTTGAGTTAATTAAATTTATTGTTGACTTCAAAATACTATTTGACCTTGATACATCATATATAGGTCACTTCGACTCCAGTTCAGACACTATTTAAAATTCATTGCTCTAAAATCAGGCCAATACATTCTCTGATAGTTTTTCGTTTATGATATCTTCTATGTTTCTTGTATTTAGTGTAGATATCCTTGATTTTTTGATACATGGTTACACGGATTAGTATTTTCCGGATCCCGTCATGAGATGTTATTCTCGGTATTTTCTAGCGTATCCTGTATATGCCATGTTGCTCTTGTACTTGTATGGACATTGATTGTTGGGGAGACTTGCTACCTTCTTGGAGAATCTCGTATCGTATCGTATCGTGCTATGGTTGGATCCACTATACCAGTCAGGGGATGGGGAGTGTTAGTTAGAGATGTGATCAATACTCATTCCTGTAAAAGTATTCCTGTACAAGTATTCATGTTCAAGTTCTCTGTTAGTGTTAATCGTATACTTCACGTATGAGTAACTAGGCCATGATTCCTGTACAAGTTTTCAAGCCGGTCACATGTCGAAGCTAGTACTCACTCACTTAGTTAGTTATATTTTCTGACTCTTACATATGATGCTCATCTTTCTTGTACTATTTATATTATTTCCATATTCTGTATATTTTTTGCTCATGCTCTATTTTTTATATTTCTTTCTATTTACAGCTACATAGATTTTTTATTTATTTGGAACTGCTGTTAGAGGTGTGCTTCGCTCTAATCCTGACTGGATAATATTTTTTAGTGATTGTTGTGCTCTATATTCCAAACTTTTAGAGTGATGCTATAGATATGAGTGCTCATACACTGTGGATCTTGAAGTGACAATTGTAGAGATCTATGCTAGTATTTTTTATTCCATATTATGACTAGTTTCTTTCTTTAAGAATGTTATTTGGTTTATCTTTCTTATTTATTCTGTCTTTAGATTATGGTAATTGAGTATATGATAGAACTAGTTGTATTAGTAAGATTGATAGCTAGATATTGATAACCTAGATAGCACTCTACCGTCGATGCTATGGTGTAGGCTAGACGTACCCATGTACTCGTGCCAAATCTTGTGAGTGCGGGTCATAATATGACCTTCTCCGCTGCATCTACCAACATCTCTGGCCCTAAAAAAACTCTCTCTCCAATATCGTCCCACGATAAGGGATTATAACACCTCTGACCGTACAAAGCCTCAAATGTTGACATCTTTTTACTGGCCTGGTAGCTATTGTTGTAATCAAACTCTACCAAATAGAGATGGTCCTCCCAAGATCTCCCAAAATCTAGTACACAGGTGTGCAGTATACCCTCAAGAGTTTGAATGATCATTTCTGACTGTCCATCCGTCTAGAGGTGATATACTGTACTGAAGTAGAGCTGGGTGCCCATGCTCGCCTACAAAATCCTCCAGAAATAAGAAGTAAAATGACTATCCTGATCCAAGACTATGCTGATCGAAACCCTATATATCCTGACGATCTTCCTCACATATATCTGTACCAGCTTCTCCATAGACAAACCCACCTTAAAATTCAAAAAGTGGACCGACTTGGTCAACATATCAATGATCACCCAAATCACGTCTTTTCCTTCTGGAGATCGTGAAAATCGAACACAAAATTGATAGTAATGTGCTCCTACTTCCACTCTGGAATAGATAATGGCTGTAGTAAACCGCCTGGCCTCTTTCTCTCGGCTTTTACCTGCTGGCACACTAAGCATCTGGATACAAACTGTGCCACTTTTCTCTTTATGCCATACCACCACACACTCTCTCGCATATCCTGGTATATCTTGTTGGCAACTGGATGCATGGAATACTGAGAGTGATGATTCATGTAACACCTCCTCACGCAGTTTTCTACTAAGCACATACAGTCTAGTACCATGCACCAAAGAACCATCCTCAGCAATGGTAAAATAATCTACCAATCCTGCTCTCACCTGAGCTCTGATGCTCCTTAGAGGCACATCCTTATACTAGGCTGCCTTGATCCTATCCATCAACTCTGTATGTATCTGCAAACTCCATATCTGTAGTACAATCCCAGGAACTATCACCTCAATACCCAAGCTCTCTAGATCCTCCAACAAATACCGGTCCTTCGTAAAAAATATAGCTACCAGATACCTGTTCAAGGCATCGGCAACTACAATAGCCTTCCCTGGGTAATACTGTAAGGATATATCAAAATCCTTTATTTGTTCCAACCATTGAGGATGCATTATATTCATCTCAGTTTGAGTGAAAACGTACTTCAAGCTTTTGTGGTTTGTGAAGATCTCCATACGCTCTTCGTACATATAGTGTTTTCACAACTTTAAAGCAAAGATGACCGCTGCCAACTACAAATCATGGGTAGGATATTTTTTCTCATGAGGACGTAATTGCCTGGATGCATAGGCAATCACCTTCTCATTCTGCTAGAGAACATAATCCAAACCTTTCCATCACTATAGATTGTGAATCCTCCAGACCCTGATAGAAACATCAAAATAGTAGAAGACGTCAACCTCTTCTTTAATTCCTCAAAAGCAGCCTGACACTCCTTTATCCAGACAAACTTTACGTCCTTCCTGGTGATTCTAGTCATCGTCTCAACAATCCTCAAAAAATCTTGCACAAACTTCTGTAGTAGCCTGTCAGACCCAAGAAACTCCTGATCTCTGCCACTGAACTCGGGGTCTTCCAAGACTCCACTATTGTGATCTTATTCAGGTCTATTGAAATCCTATCACCAGTCATAACATATCCTAAGAACTCCACCTTATCCAGGAAGAACTCGCACTTGGATATCTTCCCATATAGCTTCTCCTTCCCCAACAAATCCAATATAATCCGTAGATGCTCCTCGTGCTCCTTTGGCATCTTCGAGTATATGAGAATGTCATCGAAGAAAACTACCACAAACTTGTCAAGGTACTGGTGCAATACCTTGTTTATCAAATTCATAAACACCGTCGGGGCATTAGTCAACCCAATGGCATCACCATGAACTCGTACTAGCCATACTGAGTCCTAAAAGCAGTCATTGAAATATCCTCCGGCTTTACTTTTACCTGGTGGTAGCATGATCTTAAGTCTATCATGGAAAATACCTTGGCGCCATTCAACTGATCGAACAGATCATCAATCCGTGGCAACGAATATTTATTCTTGATAGTGAGATTATTCAATGTCCTGTAATCGATGCACATGTGCACCGATCCATCATTCTTTGGTACAAACAATATCGGGGCTCCTCCGATAAAGATCTGGATCTGATAAATCCCTTATCCTGTAGTTCATCCACTTGCTTCTTCAGCTCGACCAGCTCATTGTTGTTCACTCTATAGATATGCTGTGAAATCGTCTCTACACCTGGCACCAAGTCTATAGAGAACTCAACATCTTGATTTGGCGGCAATCCTAGAATTTTTTCAAGAAACACATCCAAGAACTCTGCTATCAAGGGATGTAGCAACTCCTTGTCTTCTACCATAGCTCCACCGATAATGCCTTCTCCTTGGTCTGAAGCTCCTCTAGTAAACTCAAACTCTGGCTCTCCTGGTGAACTAAATAAAACTCTACCTCCTCTACAATCTATACTAGCATGGTGCCTACTCAACCAATGCATCCCAAGTACAATATCGTAGCTCAAAAGTGGCATTACAAGTAGATACTCACTCAGCTCCCGACCTCCCAGAGTAACTCTCCGATCTTTGCAAACATCACTAACCAGGATAATGCCTTCCCCGTTCATGATCTTGTAAGTCTGCTAACAAATGATACTTCATAGCAAAAGAAACAGATACAAAACTATAGGAAGTACCAGAATTAGACAATGCTAAAGCTGGAATATAATCAAGGAGAGCAAAACCTGTGATCATATCTCCGATGGGCTCGACCTCCTCGACCGTCATAGCAAACGCTCATCCTTGAGGTGCACCTCACTGATGCTGGTGTTGGGCATAACGCTACTACTGGGTCGAAAGCGAAGGTCCCCTCGGTTGTACTGTAGGTGGTCTCGCATGTGCTCTCTGAGCTGGAGCTAATTCCTAAGCTGCATGACAAGGGTTGGAAGGGCAATCTCTCATCTAATGCCCCTTTGTGCCATAATACAAATAAATTCCCAACCTCTTCCTGCAAACTTTCCATATATGACCGGGCTTCTTACAGTAGTGGCAGAAAGCGTGTTGTGAGTGTCTATGTTGCTGCTGTGATGCCTGATGAAATAGCACCCTAGCTAGAGTCTGGTACTACTGTGGCTGCTGAAAAGGCATAGACTGTAGATGAAGACGCTTAGCAGGCACTGGGCTGCTACTAGCCCCCAAAAAAGAATCATGGTCTCTCTTGAGTTTCAAGCTCAAGTCTCGCTCAACCTTGTGTGTCTCCATAAGTTTCTCAGAATACGTCTCATAGAAAGACATGGTGAGGATCTTCACTTCCCACTTCAGACCCTCGAGGAAGCGGATAGCCCTAACTTCTGCCACCCTCACCAAGTACTCCACAAATCGGCTCAACCTCCTGTACTCTATGGCGTACTTCTCCACAGACATGCTCCCCTGAGTAAGACCCTCAAACTGCCTTCCTAAGTCCAATCTGATCATTTGAGCAAAGAACTTACTCTTAAAGAGGTCCTTAAATACCTCCTAAGAATGTCCCGCATTAGCAAGAAGTGGCTCATTCCTGAACCAAATGTGGGCGATATCGAACAGCTGAAGTCTCACTACCTCAACCTTCAGATCCTTAGCAAGACGGGACACCCTTATGAGATTCTCGATATCTTTGAGCCAATCATCAGCGTAGATGATGCCCCTGATTCCCTTGAAGATACGAGGTTCCACCTTCTTAAAGTCCTGGATATTACTCGACCGAAGCTGGGCATCCTGCGGAGCAACCTACTGCTGGATCGACGCTCTTCTCTCTACTGCAGCAAGAAAAAGCTGATGAGAACTCACGATACCCTGTCGCATCACATCAGCCTGCTTCTGGTGTGCCTTTGATTAGGCCTCTGAGCCTCTATCATCTCACAAAATAATGCGAACATCTGAGTCGCATCTACCGGCATGGAAGGTGGATGTGGAAGTCCCTCAGACACAGATGAAACAATCCTCTGTACTTGAGGTGGACCCCCGAATGCAGCTGATATGCCAATCACAAGAGAAGTGACTGTGTAGGCTCTCGGAAAGTCACAGAACCCTTAGAAGCTTCTCCTCTGTGCTGTGATCGAGTATTAGGCAGCATCCTGAGACAAAGCGAAGAAAAGAATCAATATGGCACAAGATAGAATATATTCAAAGAAGTAAAGCTCAATTATCAAATATCAAGGAAGAACAGTTAAAATGAGCAATAGAGTTTTTTTTAGTTGTGATTGAGTATTCTCAGTCTATAGCCTATATTATATATCTTAAAACAGACTCGTAATAGTACTCAAATCAGAGCACTAGTACGAAGCACATGAATTGCAACCTCGAAGACCTGCATGGGCTACGACTAAAAATGTGTCATGACCCGCACCCAATGTAAGAGCACGAGAACATGGGTACGTTCAGCCTACGCCGCAACATCGACGGTAGAACTTTGTTTGGATAAAATATACTATCTTTCAATAATGAATACTCAATCACAGAATTATAAGATAGAACAACACACAAATATGATATAAATAACTAAAGAGTCAAAATACACTCATAAGATAAAAGATAATATCCAATGAGTCTCAAAAGTAAAGGAGTACCAACTGTCAAAGCTGAAGACAAATCCAGTACATTATAAACCTATGTACTGAGCTACAAGTAAAGTGTCGTCTGTCTCAACCATGATGAGTCCCTCTTGAGTCACAGTCTCTCTCTCTAAGCCAACTACGTCCTGAGGCCCATAGTGAGTGGGATATCACTCATCAATGTCATTTGGAAAAATATATCCAATCAAGATTGGAGCAATGTACACCTCTTATAGCAGTTCCAATAAATGATAAAAACTATGTAACAGTAAATAGAGAGCGTATACAAGATGAATAGAGTATGGTAAAAATATACATGAATAAAAAAATATAGAAAATATATACAAGAGATATGAACATCATATTTAGAATAAAGAAATATATCTAAGTGAGTGATTACTAGTGACAACATGTCACGACCCGCACCCAAAATTTGGGCATGAGTCGTGGGTACGTCCAGCCTACGCCGCAGCATCGGCGGTAGAACGCTGTCTAGGTCTCAACATATAATATATCTTGTCAATAGTCTCAACTCCGTACGGAGGACAATAATAATAATCCACAGTTCTATGATATACTCAATCACAAGCTATAAGAAATAATGGCACGAAGAGAATGGAAAAGAGTTCTAATATAAACCAGCCACAATAAGTCCAACTCAAAACCTGGGTCTAGATAACCTCACAAAGTCACAAAATAATAAATACAACTCAGTCTCAGTCTAACACAATAAATGCAAAAAAATAGTCTAAGAACAGCCAGGTAGGATCTCCTCTGGGATAGGCAACTCTTCTGGAATTTCCGGAGTGAAATCTCCCTCTGAACCTGGGCCGTAATGAGTGGGGCAAAGGTTCTCCAGGTCCTCTGAAAAATATTATCCAGTCAGGATTGGAGCGAAGCACAAGCACTAACAGCAGTTTCATTAAATTGACAAAAACTATAAACAGTGTAAGAAATACAAGATGAGAATATATGCTGAAAATGTGAAGTACTGGAGAAATGAATAGGCAATATAGAGCATCTAGCAATGAACAATAAACAGTGAATGCTAGAATAAGTGAATCTGAAATAAAGCATAGACATCTAGCTAAGTGTTTGAATTATCAGTTTATTATGTGATCGGCTTGGGACTAGATCAGGCTGGTTATATATGATTAGCTATGATTCTTGTAGGTCAGGCTAACCATATGGTTAGCTATGATGCATGTAGTGGTCAGGCTAATCATATATAACAGCTATGATGCATATAAATGGTCAGGCCGCACCCGACGTGAGAAGTGGGGTGAGCTATGATGCATGTAGAGGGTTGGATATGATCACATAATCTACTAATAATTCCCCATCCCCCAGCTAGCACGATGGATTCCAATCACGACTCCTCATGATGGGGATCTAGGGTGCTAACTCGTGTATCCATAGTGTCGGAATCAAGTATGTAATACAACTGAATTATAGAAATAATCAACAATGAAAACTGTCAGAGAATGTACTCGCCTGTGGTCCTGAGCAAGGTGTGAGGATCGATATCCAAAGTGGGATCACAATGACCTATATATAAGATATCAGTGTTAAATGGTGTTTGGAATGATAAAAGTGATTAGCTAAGTTGAAATGAGGGTGTTAGGCCATTTCTAGGTCTACACTAGGTTTACCCATGGTTAACTAGATCATTACCTCACTTTACTCAGTTGACTAGATCATTCTAAGTATTCTAGTTAGTATTAGTGCATACTAGCTATTACTAGCTAGTACTACTAACTAAGTTAACATTGAGCTATATTAGTTATTACTAGTGTATACATCTTATACATTCTAACTTAAGGTAATACAACCATAGTATAACTACTACCTACCAGATATCTAGACACTAGCTCTATAACCCTACCTTATTGCCACCACATTGTGTTAGCACACATGCATACATTACTGTGCAACATCAGACCCCACTCACACTGGTTTTATTGATACACACCCCAACTACCCCCTAGATACAACCAAAAGGATATACAAACAACCACAATTTCTATTCACTGGTACACATACACAAAACTTAAAACAGTCATCTCTCTGTGGCACTCACACCCACACACACTGGGACTAATATTCTGATACACAGACACTGAACTATACTCACTGTACACAGGTATCCACACAGTTTACATACTGAAACACACTGGCAGGTATCTAACACTCAGGCACACACTCACTGAACACCTACACACAGACCTACACTCACTGGCACACACAAATTACTCACACAACCACACAGGAACTCACCTACAGGCACATACACAGAATACAGGTTGACACACTGGCACATATACACACATAAGTAGACACTGCTACTCACACTGGTACAAGGTTACCCACACATAGTTATACTCTTCTCTACTGATACAAATACACTGGGAACACACAGCTACACAGTGTCAGGTTTCTTCTAACTGAGACACACAGATTTCACTTTCCCCCTCCCCTGCACACTGATACCTCACTGCACTCATAGGTACCATCTACGCACAGTTCACAGTTCAAATACTGAACATAATACCTTACACACATACTGAGAAACACCCACACACACAGATACACTCTCAGGTATCTAACCCCCACTTCACTGCACATACCCACAGTGCACAGATCCCTGAGAAAATTACACAGGTACACAGATCTAAGGCACACTCTGCTCTAGGTTCCAGGCTCACTCACACACATACAGTGGTAATCTGCACACTGCTCTCTCACTCACTGAATGAGTACACAGCACCCTAATCTGGATACACATGAAACACTCACAGATATCTGGATACTGATACATAGGTACAACTAATTAGGATGCTTAAGTAGTCAAAATTCCTATTTACTGATACACAATGATACATTCTAAACCTACTGACACTCTAACACTTTCTAAGTTATTAACCACCCTTACACAAGAACACACACACTGGTAAAGTTTACTGAAACACTCACTGAGACACTGGCACAGGGAGACACGGCTACACATTAATGCAAAGCCCTAACACTCCCAAAACTCGACTCTACACAGAACTCTTCCTACACAATACTATCACACAGGTATTAAGCTCTATGGCAGACACACACACACAGCAATCTACTGAAATTAAAATTCTACACATACAGTCATATATTAACACATAGGTAATACTTCCCAGGTTGACACACTGGGACACAAGGAATGCACAGCACACAAAACACACTGCACTCAATAACATACAGTGTTCAAATACCCGACTGCACAGTACACAGTCCCAAAATACTCGACTGCACTGCACAGAAAGATCCCAACTGTGCACAGACTATCCCCAACTGTACACAACCTGTTCACAGTGCCATTATGTATATGTATATAGATTAGTATATCTAAATATAGGAATTAAAACATAGGGATAGGCAAAAACCCTAAGAAACATTTTATCAAACACAGGTAGTGCTGGGATCGGGTTTCACATGAGAACCCATGAATTCCCAATCAAAACCCTAAGAAATGAGATCTAAACCACACGTAGGGAAGGTAATCATGTATACTAGCAACCCCTAGGGTTAGGGTTCACGAAATTAGGAAAAATCAACCGTAGGTCACCAAAACCCTAGAATTTCCTAGGTCTTCATGTAGGATCCCTAGGATTCGAGATCTACACCATAGGGGTTTCCTAATGGGCATGAACAACAGAAAAAATAGAAATAAAATGAATAAAAATAGGGTTTTACCTAGGGAGATGGCTTCTTCAATGGAGGTTCTTCTTTCCAAGGCTTCTTGACCCAACCCCTTGCTTCTCTTTGCTTTGGAGGAGGAAAAGGGATCTCCTAGGTCTGGATTCCGAAATCTGGAGGGGGAATTGGTTTCCTTGATGGAGGCTAGGGTTTCTCCTTTCTACATGAAGGAAGAGAGGGTTCCCTTTTATATTAAAACCAAGTTAGGGTTTTTAATGCATAGTTTAGGTTAAATCCCCTATGTTAGGTCATGTAGAACCTAATTAACTCAGGTTTAGGCCTTCTAGGGTTTGAGGTCCAACCTAAAATTTGAATTCTAGGGTTTCTCTAGAATTGGTTTTTAAATTTGGGTTTAGTCATTAGGGTTTGTCCTAAAACCAAATATCATTTACAATATATAATTAGTTTATAAAACTCAACAGATTAATTAAATACATAATTATTCAAAATAGTAAAATTACAAAAATGCCCTTATCTGGAAAATGTGGTAGTGACACAACATATGATCGTTTTGGGAACTTGCTCGAGAATCATGGCCTGGTTAATCATATGTGTGGTGTATGATTAATTCTATGCAAGAAAAACAAGAACTGTGGGGTATGATCACATATCTACACTAATATTCTCCGCCCCCAACTGGTATAGTGGATCCAACCATGACACGATATGACATGGAATTTTGTGAGAATTGAGCTAATCTTCTCATGAATTAGTGTCCATACAAGTACAAGAACAACGAGCTCGTACAAAAAATACGCCAAAAACTACCAGGAATAATATCTCATGATGGAATCTACGAATACCAATCCGTGAAACCAAGTGTCAAGAAAATTAAGAATATATATGCTAAATACAAGAAACATATAGAATATCATAAACGAAAAACTGTCAAAGAATATACTCACCTGAAATCCGATGAACAGTATCAAAGATTTTCAGAACGGTACCTCGGAGACCTAAATATGGAATATTACATCAATACAAGGGTTTGGAATGAATACAAGTTAAACTAGTCCAAATCTAGGTCATTAGGCCAAGTCTAAGTCAAAACAGTCAAACTAGGACAACTTAGGTCAAATTAGTCAAACTAACTATTTCTATGTTGTGTTAGCCTATAGCTAGGTTTCTAGGTTGGTATCTTGATAATATAAGTCATACTAGCTAAACTAGGTACTATGATACCTTATAGTTAATACTAACTCTATATGATTACCTTGGCTTTGAGCCATATTGGTATCACTACCTAGCTACCCACTTGACATCCACTACCAATACCTAGAGCTCAACAAATACCTAGTATTACCTTGATGTAACTAGAACTAATATTAAGCTCATACTAACTTATACTAACTACTATATATACTATCATATATATATACTAACTCATCTCATAACTAACTAACATGTATATTTATTATACTTGATATGAACTAACCTCTCATATCACTCTAATTTACTAACAGTTAACAACTAACAGTGCTAGCTAACTTAACATGTAACACTACTAAATAACTGATATTCTACTACTAATTAACAAATGATATCAACCTATACTAATATTACCTAATCTGAACACTTCTAAATGGAAACTGACACACCCCGACTACATGCTAACACTCTGTCTCTAAATCTGAAATAGACTTTCCCATATTACACCGATATCAGTGTCTCCTTCTTACTCGAATCTGATATAACCTAAGCATCTTATCCACACACACACCCATAAGCTCTTGCAGACCCACACTACCCCCATTCAATTGCTGCTGCACTTGCTCCTCTCAGAAGTTGCACAGCAAGGCAATGCTCTACTGAGTATACTCAGTTGCCTTGCTATGCATAGATGTGCAAGTGCACAACTCAGTAACTTATAGACCATTTGTTCCTCCCTCTGAATACTTGCCCGATCCTATCTGTACAACATAAAGATATCAGGTATCCCCTTCACACACATGTATTGCACACGGCCTGCTCACTTCATTGTTTTTCCCACATGAACTAACCTGCCACTCTAAATCCAGGCACCCTTCCAAATCAAAGTAGACTCCAACAACAAAAACTCAACCAACAACAACAACAACCACTACAATAACTACAACCCCAACTCAGAGCCCCCACACCAACACACACAACTCACAGTAGAAAATATAACTTAGCAATATATATATATATATATATATATATATATATATATATATATATATATATATATATATATATATATATATATATATAATATCAATGCACACAAACTCATGTTAACACTACAGGCAAAAGTCCACAGTTCCACTCCTCACTCCCCATTCATGAAAACTTAGTTACACACACACACACACACACACACACACACACACACATATATATATATATATATATATATATATATATATATATATATATATATATATATCAAATGCAATCAAAATATATATAAATAATAATAAAATAGAGTAGTAACATTCCATCAAATATATGGAGTGCATCGCACCCGTATCACACTCTTTCTATAATACGCTTGCAATAAGGTCCTAACACAATACCAAATGCATCACTAATGATATGAGCAAGTCTAGAAATATATTTATGAGCAATATAAAGTGCTAGCTATTCAACCACATGTTCCAACCCCCGTGTCGAAAAGAAAACCCCCAAATCAACATGTATTACTAAATATCATGATACGGCCTACTCGTGTCCAATTATGGATAAGAAACTAGTCTCACACAACCAAACATATGTCAATTTGGTCCACTAGATCCATTGACAAACACATGGTGAACCAATCTCGAATTTTTTTTAAATTGGACACAATAACATTCACAATAGGGGTCCCTAGAGGTCAATTCATCTTCCTATAGGTATCCCTAACACTTGAAAGGGTTCATAATGATTAAACTATATATTTAGAGTCTAAAATAGAAGAAAAAAATTGAATTGTACCTATTGGAAGATGGATTTCAAATACAAGTCTCCAATTGGATACAAAAAACCATCAACTTGCGCAACCTCCTCCTCCTTGGTTCTAGATCTACTAATGCTGAGGAATGAGAGTAATTGAACGTGATTTGGAGAGAATTTGGTGGAGGAATGGATTGAATTGGGGAAGAACACCAATGGAATAAAACGAATTGAAATGAAATGAGGAGAGAGAATTTCCCCTTCCCCCTTCAATAGGTCGACCACTTGCCCCCCTCCCTAATTAATGGTACAAAGATCCAAATATCTCTATTGGGTTGTCATAAAAAAAATTAAGGAAGGAAGGTTATACTCCTAATGGTTTGATTAATTAAAATTACTAACTTAAGGAATTCGGCTAGTTATTAGGCTCAAGTCTAAATAAAATAAATGTTGGCCCATGAGTTACGTCTTGTCTAGTTAGGTCCACTAACACAAATCCAAAATATAATGCAATATCTAATAATAAATAATACTATAAATAAATATACCACATGCACAATAATTATGAATGACCAAAATACTATTTCCTAGAAAATCTGGTAGTGACACTAGGCCAAATCAATTTTTGGCTCATTATATTTATATTACTACATTCTCTTAAATTAGAATAGACTGATACCCGATACCGATACTGATGAGTGTCAAATCCTTATTATGAAAGCATAGTTTATAGTATCGGCCGATACCGATATTGTTTGGCATATCTCGATCCAATATCGACTGATATCCGATACCAATACCGATGAGTATCGAATTAAATTGAAGATAAAGGGGGTGTGCATGGGATGAAACTTAAGTTGTGATTATTTTTTACTTGCTTTTATAGCCTTATTATGCCAAGGCATGTATCGTCCATATTCGGATGAGTGTCGAGGAAGTATGGTTTTAGATATGTGTAAAACACGAAAAAATGTTCAAATATGGACTTTCCAATAGGTCCGTTAGTTCTTTATGTTTGTTCTTCATCAAGTATCCTAACTAAGTAATCATTTAGAAAATATACTAACTCATCTTGTATCTTATCTATATTGTTTGAATATATATATATATATATATATATATATATATATATATATATATATATATATATATGGAACATGCAGAATCAATGAGTCGATACTTAGTTGACCGATCGTGGATGTACAATCGGCGACATGTGAGTAGGATTGGTTTGACAAATGATTTCAGGACGGGCGTTGATGAATTTCTTAAATACACCAATAGTCAACTTTATTTCATTGATGGGAGGCTCATCAAATGCCCTTGTGTCAAATGTCATAATATACCATTCAAAGAAGTGGATCTCGTGAGGGAGCATCTCTACAAGAAGGGTTTCGTACCGAACTACGAGTGTACGGCTCAAGTAGAACATTTATTTTCGTAATATCATTTCTCCTTCAATACGGAGGTAGAAGACTCCACTCTCGAAGATAACTTTGAATATCGACCGCAAACCTGGTCCGTGAGTTAGTATTTAATGCGGTTGATCCAAATTTTGATCCAGAGGATTCGAATCCTGATGTGAAAGAATTCTTTGATATGTTCAAGAATGTCGATACTCCGTTATACCCGGATTGTGATTCTCGTTCTGTCATTTCGGTTGTGATGCGGTTGTTGAACCTCAAGTCTGATTTTAACTTGCCGAACTTCTACAAGTCGAAGATGATGATACGGAAACTTGAATTAGGCTACAAAAGATAAATTGTTCTTGAAACTGTTGCATGTTGTACTACAAGGAGAACAATGATAAATATAGATACATTTTTTGCAACGCGAATCGGTACAATCCAATTCGAAACAAAGAAAAGCCAATTCGGGGAGACCCGAAGTCCGTCGACTTTCCCGCAATATCTGTAGAGAGAATTCGAAAACATCCATAACTTCGGAGCAGAGAGATACCAACTCATGCCATCCTATCCAGACCCAAAGCTTTCTGTCGAGTTGTCTGTCGCTACCGTCAACTGCATTCCTGACCAGACCGACGAGCCTACCGGAGTTCTCGGAAGCAACCCCCCATTGCCGCCAAGGAAAACACGCTTTCGGCGAGTTCACCATGCATGGCCAAGTTTCCTCGTTCCCTAGCCAAAGCCTCGACCACCACGGTCTCCATCTCGCGAGCCTCCTCACGCCGGTTCAAACTCAACAATAAAGTTTAGGTAAATTTATAAGATTCTTTTAAAACACTGATCACGTAAGAACAATAGAGAAGAAGAAGAAGAAGAAGAAGAAGAATAGGAAGCAGTAGCAGTAATTCGATGGTTATTCACGGAAAAGAAGAAAAAGAAACGACAATGAAATAGAAAAGGAGTACAAAGAAATAGACATAACAAGCAGGGAGAGAGAAAAAAATAACAATGGCACATGCTATATGGATTTCATTTTTATACAAAGCCCTCCATAGTTTTCTAATTACATATCGACAAAATATAACAATAACAGCATGAGTCAAGGTGGGTCCCTCCCACATGAATGACTACAATAGGTTAAACGTGGGAATGGAATAAAGAATATGACAAATTTGACATAGGCCCCTAAGATATTTGATACTTTGCAACTAGTCCATTTTAATTTTTTTTAGGAAAGACTACTTTAATATAAATATAATTTTATATTGGAATATTTTGTATTACTATTAGTTTTAATTATAATATTAATGTAAGTTAATTTGTCATTAAGATTTATAAAAAAATATAATATGTAAACTACTATTTAATGGTAAATGGGTAATACGTTCACCTTAGCCTTCAAGAAATATGTATAACTTAAATAAATAAATAACCAATAATACTCGATAATACTCTATACTAATTTTATGAATACAAGATATCATAGTAATAACACCTTTATGATCTCATTGGATTATCTAGGCTTGTGGTCGGACCATCCAGTACTGCGACCTCAGCTTCAACTAAATTGGACTATTTACCAGGCAAGATACCTTGCCCACTTGTACAGTATTATGCATGCTTATTTTTACTATTTTTTGTTCATGCCTACTTCTTTCTTGTCCATTATATGCTTCTTGTACATGAGTCATGATGTTTATTTATTGCTTCGATATATGTTGCTCATCTCTAATTTCTCGTCACGTATTTGATATAAGCTCCACTTTGTGCGTATGACTTGACATGATCTTGTGACTCCGTATTACTTGGATTTGAACTTGTCTTGGAATCGACTTGACTTGACCTTGTATTCCTTTAGGACAGGAGACTGATACTAGTATTGGCTTAGCTTGACCACGCTCGATCGCTAGGCACACACCGTGAAGCGATGGAGACTCTCTATAGATTGGGAGCATGTACTGTGGGACTTTCTATAGGACCGCTAGGCACGCACCATGATGCAGTTATTCGATTTATTTGTTAGCCACGTCTAGTACCACTTTTTCCTATGGCATGCCACCCTCTTAGATTTCATATTGTCTTAGTTGTACCTTTTTTGTGGTTATTTTCTTGTCTATCTTGCATGTTTATTTACTATACATTTGACATATTTCTATGTATTTTGTTATGTTTCACTAAGGACCTGGTTCCTTTACAGATATTTAGCAGACGATGATTACCCACAGACGTATGGACCAGGATCCGAGGGTACGATATCATTTGATGTCCCTGCAAATGCTTAGTCTATTTTAGCATGTATTTAGTTTTATTTTCTTGTTCTTTATTTTCGTCTACTAGTAGTGGATTTGTCTCCACCGGACGAATATTAGATTCTTGATAAACTTAAACTATTTGTACTTACATTCATCATAATCTCACGCACTTATATTTTTGGGCTATCTTGACTTATTCTGCTGTATAGCCTAGTTTTGCAAGCTTTATTCTTGTCATGAGCTTGTTATGATATATGTATTACAGGACGACCGACTATATTACATATTTGTTCATTATTGAGATATTTATTCATTATGTGGATTGGGATATAGTTGATTAGTCATGCTAGATATGATATTATAGTATAGACAGCTTATACGTATTCGAGATGGGCTGGATTCCACTTGATATGTAGCTGACATGTTACGTACTCCTAGTTCCACGTATTTTTGGACTGGGGCCTGACACTTTGGAGGGGGGCTGAGAGTAGTATGCCGACTGAGAGAAAAGATCGGTGGGTACAAGCTGTCGGAAGAGAAAAATGCAGCAACGTGTATGGGACCAGATCGTTGGTATCCCAGCCATCGGTTCTTTTCATAGCTCCTCCAACGGCTCATCCAGCTCCATCAGAGCCCGGCCCCGATGTTCCTTCAGGTGCTATAACTTTGGAGCAGATCAAGACGATTATGTTAGAGCTACAGAGGTAGGTCAGACAGCTGACAGAGTCTAGTAATCCTACAGCTCCTGCTCCTCCGACGGCTCCAACGATGGCTCCTCCAGCTCCTCCGACGGCTACTCCAACTCTATCTCCGACTTCTTCCGTGGCCTCGTATGTCATTCCTGAGGATCTACAACAGATCATTGCTGCGATTATGACGCAGTACATGGCTAGCCGACAGCCGACAGCCGACTCCGCCTTCACCGTCGACTTGATGTATTTTTGATTTATTTTTTCTAATTTGACATTTTGTGGGATGTACTAATTGTATAACTTTATATGTTTGGATTATGATAGTTTATGATACTTTATGGCTAGCAGATCATTGCTGCACTTGTATTTGATGCGTTTGATTGTATTTGATGTATTGAATCTGTAATTATTTTTGTATAATGTAACAGGTATATCCTCAACATAAAGTAATTAATTCTATTATGGAAAAATATTATGTTTAGCGACGGACTATTGACGCATTAGCGACGAAATATTAAAAAAATTTAGGTAAACGACGGATCAGCAACGTATCAGCGACGGATCAGCGATAAAAATTTTGTCGCTAAATATGTCTGGTAACAAAAATATACCAAATATTTATCAGAAATAGTCGCTAAATCCATCGCTACACCTGTCGTTGTTAGCGACGACTCAGCGACAAAAATTCAGGCGATGATCTTTTGGAAATTTTGATAAAAATTGGCTCACAAATTCTGTCAAAAATTCATCGCCAATTCGTTACTAAATGTAGCAACAAAAATAATATGTCACTAATCCGTCGCTATTTTCGTTGCTAGTCCATCAACATGACGGATTAGCGATAAAATTGTGGCAGCGACACTTAAATTAGTGACGCTACAATTCTGTCACTAATTCGTCGCTAAATTGAAATAGCGGCAGAAATAGGTATTTTAGCAACGAAAAATTTCGTCGCTAAAACTTTGTATTTTTTTTTGTAAAATATATAACAATTTTTATTAAAATATAAAAATATATATAATAAATTTTAATTTAAATATTTTTATTTTAATATCAGAAGGAAAAAATTATTTTAAGTAACGCACGTAAATTTATTAGTATATATAGAGAGCGTATCCTACGAGAATAACTTATTGGACAAATTTACGGGATTAGAAAATATACGTATATTTTTCTTCAAAATATATTTCACTTTCAAAAATTAAATCTCTCCTCTTAAAAACGAACTTCAATCGGGCCTAACCAGGTCAGTGACCATACCGGGTCGATAGCCGGTCGCAAGGATGAACCCGAGTCGGTCCCGGTTTTATATCGGGATGGACTAGGCCTACTAGTCACAAAATATTAACCCAGTCCGAACGCGTGTCTTCTGCAGGCCGAGCCGGGTCGGCCCGTTGATCGGGTTCGGACCGAATTTTGGACTGCCCGACTCATTACACATCTTGACAAAAATTTGTATTATTACAAATACCACTTCAATATTTCGAAATATACTCAAATATTTTTTTTACTATAAAAGTACAAAAATAAATTTAAATAAATAAATTGAATACTGGAAAGCTATGAAGAGGATGATGAGATACCTCAAGAAGACTCAGAAGATTGCGCTATACTACAACGGAGATCCAACAATGGTAGAAGGCTTCAGTGATGCTAACTGGTGCTCAGAAGAAGAGAGCGAGAGATCCACAGGAGGATATGTTTTCTCAATGGGTGGAGTTGACATATCTTGGAAGTCGAAAAAGCAGACAATGCTCTTTCGCTCATCAATGGAGTCTGAGTTATGTGCACTTGCAGCTGCAACAAATGAAGCATAATGGCTTCGGGAGCTCATGTATGATCTTCTAATGGTTTGTGCGCATATTCTGGTGGTACCGATATACTACGACAACCAGGCAGCAGTAGCAGTATCATCTAATGATCTCTTCAATAGCATGAAGAGGACTGTACGGCTTTGACATAGATCACTGAACAATCTCATCAAGTCTGGTGTCATTGTAGTGGTGGATGTTCGGAGTCAAGAGAACCTGGCAGATCCGTTTACTAAATGCCTCAAGCTCCAGCTACTCGAAGACACAGCATGTAAAATAGACTTGAAGGACCTCTGATATTGTGTCTTTGTAATCCTACCATTAAGGTTTATGCTATTAGTTCAAAAAAATCTACTAGGCATCTAGCTTTTGGTTCAAGGGAGGACCACTGATTGAAAAAAATATCAGGCATGGTGGATAGTCCATTGGGACAGTGTAGGATACATACCCAAAACCACTGTAGTCTATTATTTGTTCTTTATAGAATAATTTCTGTGAAATGATGGCTTTAATGCATTAATGAGTTCTCAGGCAGAGTGAAATATCTGGCGTGCATTATAGAAAGTGCGTGTAGTTTAACACTACAAGGGTCCTGTATCTCATTCTAAAGTGGTGTGACACCACAATAAAGTAAAATATGTAAAGCCTCTATTGTAAGCCATGTCACAGTGGTAGTAGCACAACAAATAGGAATGTAGCCTAATGCTGAATAGATAGAGAGTTGTAGCACAGCACTACTAAGAGGCCGGTGACCTCATACTATAGTGGTTGACACCATATGAGGTAGTTAACCTCGGCTGCGAGCCATGTCACAATAGCAAAGCAATGCACGGAAGCTCAAGGCTTCATGTTGGGATATAGTACAGCACTATTAAGAGGCTAGTGACCTCATGCTACTGTGGGTGACACCATAAGAGGTAGTTAACCTCGACTGTGAGACATATCATAGCGGCGTAGCACCACACGGAAGCGCAAGGCTTCTTGCTGAAAAATATTAAACTCTCTTAAAAGGAACTCACCTATGTGTATGGACAGAGATATATGCCGTCTCTTGAGGGTAAACTTGTAGACATCCAAAATACTTACACCAAAATTAGGTCAGCACAGGGCCTTTAATGTGCGAGCGGAGGCACCAATGATGTCATTATACAAGTGGAAAGAACAACAACTATGGTTCAGAATTCAAGGCATAGTCCATTCTAGTATCATACAGTTATTTGACTCATGCGGAAAGATTTAAGTCGTAAGCGACATCTATCATAATGCATGATGGAAAGCTACTGTGAGGAACGCTCGACCATATATTATGATATATGTGGAGAATTGTTGGTCTTTTCCACTTTCCTATGAGAGTTTTAGTCCTATATTGGAAAACCACCAACATGTGTATCTCAATATATATATCTTTTCTTAGTATTGGTATATGCACATGGGGTGGCGGCTCATGTGGGTTCACTGTCCTAGAGGGATTAAGTGTAAATCCCTTTATGATAATCTTTACTTTGTCACTACCACATTTTCTAGGAAATGATATTTTGGTTATTTCATAATTAATTAAATATTGTGCATGTGAAAAATTATTTATTATATTATTTAATTATTATTAGATGCTAGTTTATTATTTTGGACTTGTTTTAGTGGACCTAACTAGTTTAGTTGAGACTCATGGACCAATAATATTAAATTATTAGAATTTAGCGCAATTAGAAGCCTATTCATTAGGAGGATAATTAGTTTAATTAAAACCATTAGACTAGAATCTTTCCTCCTTAATTATTTTTTCATGAGAGTCCCCAAAGGGGATAATGGATATTACATAGTGACTTGGGGAGGGGGTCAAATGGCCGGCCTATACAAAGAGGGGGGAAAGTTTTTCTCTCCTCTTTTTATTTCAAACCTAGATCTAGAATTTTTCTCAACCAAATTCCTTCATTTTTACATCAATTTTCTACCAAATTTCTTTTTAATTCCTTCCCAAATCACCATAGGATGCTAGTAGAGCAAGGTTCTAGAAGAAGGAAGCAAGAATCTACAAAGAGGAGCAATGATCTATAAGTTGAAGGCCAATTTTATCAAATTTGGAGGTTGCATTAGGAATCCATCTTCCAATAGGTACAATTTAGTTTTTTTTATTCAATTAGGTTCTAAATCTGAGATTTAATCATAAAAAACCACCCCATATGCATAGGCTACCCATAGGATTTGGAATTGAGTTCATAGGAAGCCTATGGAGAAAGTTATGGTATTTTTTGTGTCATTATTTGGGGAATTCCGAGATTGACACTTGTTGTGTTTATCAGTTGGTCATATAAACCAAATTAACATGTGTTTGCTTGCTTGTGGCTAGTATCGTGTCCATAATAGGATACGTGTAGGTCGTATCCCAATAATTTGGTGATACGTGTTGATTTGGGAGTTTTTTCTCCGATACGGGGCTTTGTGCATGTCACATTTTGACACAGACACGTAGATGTATATTTTACTCTTTGTATTATTCATATATAGTAAGTTAGACTTACTCGTGTCTTTCAGGGTATGTTTGGTTGTGTAGTGAACTTGTGTCGCAAGCGTATCATAGATCTAATGTGATACGGGTGCGATACACTCCACGTGTTTGTTGTGTTGCATTTCTAGATCCAATTTCTATCGTACTTATCTAATTGTAGTAGATGTATATATATATATATATATATATATATATATAGGGAAGGGTTAATATATCTACTTGTGTACGTATATTTGTATATAGATACATATATGCAAGATGAGGGGTTCACTTAAGTGTCTATATATATGTAAAGTATACATATATCTGTATATAAATAGTGTAGTGTTCATGCATATGTGTTGTGCTATGTGTTGGTGTGTTTGAGAGTGAGCAAGATGCTCGGGGCAAGGGGAATCTGTACAGTGGCCAACTGCACAGTGCAGCGAGCACAGCAAAGCACAGGAAAAGCAGCAGGCAATAAGGGGGCTCGGGCTGAGGTAGCTCGGTGCAACTCAGTGTGCATTCAACACTGCACAGTGCAGTCGTATTGCACAAGCAGCAGCAAAATTAGCATTTGCAGGAAACAGCGGGCAGTGAGCAGCGAGGCACCAAGTGTGCAGCAGCCATATACAATATAGTGGTAGCAGTGAGCTGAAGCTCCAGCAACAGCAACACCAGCAGGTCCTAGCAGCAGCAGATTCAGTAGCATCAACAACAAGGTGGTTCAGTTAACTGTGTACCTTCAGTCAGTCAATTTTTTGTTAGCTCTTAGTAGTTAGCTAGTTATTATGGTTAGTTAACTAGTTAATTAGCTATCTAGTTATTAGTATCTAGTTTAGTTAGTTATCGATACATATATACTTATGTATCTCTAAGTTATCTATATATATAAATATGTGTACATGTATATATGTATTAGTAGTTATTGATTAGTTTGGTAGTTGGTATTTAATATTCGTATTAGTATATACTAGTAGTTGGTATTAGTATATACTAGAAGTTATATTAGCTTGATATATACATGTCTTAGTATTTATAGCTAGTAGGGTAGCTGCTATATATTAGAATCACATTTACCTTGAGATACCAAGTTAAGTTTCAAGGTATTGAGGGTTACTCAAGGTATTCGAGTTGGGTATCGAGATAGAGGTTTAGTAGTGCGACACCGCATTCGTTCAAAGCCAAGGTATCCATTTGGTAATTGTAATTAGGATTAGTATATATATATGATTGAATATACATATATGCTATTTCATATCTCATGTTTGCGTATCGTGCGATATAGTATCTTAGATTTAACTAGTGTGACCTAGTTTCATAGTGTATGGACCCAATATCCTTGAGATAGACTCATATAACCTAGAAATAGCTAGTTTGACATAGAGTTGACCTAGTTTGACTGTTTTAACTTAGAAACAGCTTTTTGACCTAGAAGTTGACTAGTTTAACTTATTTTTATTCTGAAATCTTGTATTGATGTTATATTCCCTATCTAGGTCTTTGAGGAACCATTCCTAGACATCTGTGATACTATTCACCGAACTTCAGGCGAGTATATTCTCTGATAGTTTCTTATTTATGATATCATTTATATTCATTGTATCTAGTATAGATATCCATAATTTCTTGGCACGACGGTTACACGGATTGGTATATCCTGATCTCCTTATGAGATATTATTTCTTGGTATATATGGTGCATCTTGTGCAAGCCTTGTTTCATTATTCTTCTTGTATATGTACAGACACTGATTCTCGGGGAGACTAGCTATCTTCCTAGATAATCCCGTGCCATAGCGTACCATGGTTGGATCCACTATGCCAGTCGGGGTTTGGGAGTATGTAGTGTAGATATGTGATCATACCCTCCGTGTATCAAGTCTTGTTCATTTAATAGTGTTAATCATATACCGTATATATGATTAGCCAGGCCATAAATGTTGTATCAAGTTCCCAAGCCGATCATATATTAAAGCTGGTACTCACTCACTTAGTCATTAGTATTCTTGTTCATTGCCATATTGTTCATTCTTGTATTTATTCTAATATTTTCTTTATTGTATATCTCTTATATCTATTGTTGCATCTTGTATATTCATATTTATTTACTGTTACATAGTTTATATCATTTATTAGAACGGTTGTTAGAGATGTACTCTGCTCCTTTCCTGACTGGATTTTTTTTTTCCAGATGACACTGAGGAGTGGTACCCTACTTATTATGGGCCTCAGGATATTGTGGGCTTAGAGTCAGATCCTGGATCAGGAGGGACTCATCCCGACTGAGACAGATGACCCATAACTTGTAGCTTCTTAGTCATCTCTTGTACTTGATTTGTCTCCAGCTTACTGTTTAGTATTTCTTCAGACTCATTGATGTTATTATTTTGACTCATGAGTTGTATTATGACTATTTTATTCCTTTATCATATTCATGCTCATTTCTATCGTAGATCTGTGATTGAATATATTAATATTTTTGGTGGCTTATTATATTGTCAAATAGATTACCCAAACAACGTTCTACCATCGATTCTGCGGCGTAGGCCGGACGTTGTTCCCGACTTGCATCCTTACATCGGGTGCAGGTCGTGACACATTTTTAGTGGTGGACCATGCAGGTCTTCGAGGTTGCAACTAGTGCGATTCATAGTGGTGCTCTGAATTGATTGCTATTACGAGCCTGTTTCAGGATATAGGATATAGGCTATAGGCTGAGAATACTCAATTACATCTAGGAAAAATTCTTTTGATTCATTTAACTATTCTTCCTTGATATTGATATTTGATCTTTAAACTGTACTTCCTTTGAGTATCTTACATCATATGCCATATTGATTCTTTCTTTCGCTTTGTCTCAGGATGCCGCCTAAGACTAGATCGTAGCAGGGGAGATCAGCTTCTAAGAGGTCTGCGACGTCCCGAGGGCTCCACCAGTCACTTCTCCGGTGAATGGAGTGTCAACTACTTTCGGAGGTCCACCTCCTACTCAGAGGACTGTGCCAGCTGTATCCGAGGAACTTCTAGCTCTACCTTCCGTGCTGGCAGATGTGACGCAGATGTTCACACTATTTTGCGAGATATTGAAGGCATAGAGGGCTCAGTCTGAGGCACACCAGCGACAGACCGATGTCTTGCTGCAGGGCATCGAGAGTGCTCATCAGCTTGCTCATATCGTAGTAGAGAGAGGAGTTCCAGTCCAGTAGCAGGTTGCTCCTCAGGTTGCTCAGCTTCGGTCAGGCAATATTCAAGACTTCAAGAAGATGGAGCCTAGGATCTTCAAGGGGACGGAGGGCATCGTCTATGCCAATAATTGGCTCAAGGATATTGAGCATCTTATGAGGGTGTCCCATCTTTCTGAGGATCTGAAGGTTGAGGCGGTAGGACTTCAACTGTTCGACGTCGCCCGCACTTGGTTCATAAATGAGCCAATTCTTGCTGACGTAGGACAGTCTTGGGAGGTATTCAAGGAACTCTTCAAGAAGAAGTTCTTCGCTCGGACTGACAGGATAGACTTGGGGAGGCAATTTGATGACCTCATTCAGGGAAGCATGTCTGTGGAGGAATACGCTGCGAAATCCGACAGGCTGAGCCAATTTGCAGAGTATTTGGTGAGAGAGCCGTAGGTTCGGGCTATTCATTTTTGTGAGTGTCTAAACGGGAAAGTGAAGATCCTTATTCCATCTTTTAATAAGACCTACTGAGAGATACTTACGGAGGCACGCAAGATTGAGCGGGAGTTGGGTTTGAATCCCAAGAGAGATCATGATCTTTTCTGGAGGCCAATAGTAGTGAAGTATCTGCCAAGCATCCTCATTTCCAGTCCAGGCCTTTTCAGCAGCCGCAGCAGCACCAGACTCCAGCTAGGGCACCGTTTTACCAGGCACCATAGCAGCAGAGACAGTTACAGCATGCTTCCTGCCACTATTGCAAGAAGTCCGACAACATCTGGGAAATTTACTGGGGGAGGCTGGGAGTTTGTTTGTATTATGGTACTGAGGGGGCATCAGCTAAGAGAGTGTCCTTCCAATCCTTGTCGTGCAGTTCAGGGAGCAGCTCCAGCTCTGAAGGCACAGGCGAGACCACCTGTAGTACAGCCAAGGAGGCCGCCGCTTCTGACCCAACAGCAGCGTTATGTCCAGCATCAACATCAGGGAGGTGCATGTCAGGGATGAGCATTTACTATGACCGTCGAGGAGGACGAGCCCACCGGAGATATCATCGCAGGTTCTATTCTTCATGATTCTATTCCAGCTTTAGCTTTGTTTGATAGTGGTACTTCCCATAGTTTTGTATCTGTTTTTTTTTTTTTGCCCTAAAGTATGGTTTGGTGGCTGAGTCTTTGCTTAAGACTTGCAAGATCATGACCGGAGGAGGCATTATCCTAATTAATGATATTTACAAGGATCGGAGAGTTACTTTGGGAGGCCGAAAGTTGAGTGTGTGTCTACTTGTAATGCCACTTTCGAGCTATAATATTATACTCGGGATGGATTGGTTAAGTAGGCACCGTGCTAGTATAGATTGTAGAGGAGGTAGAGTTTTATTTGGTCTGCCAGGAGAGCCAGAGTTCGATTTTGCTATAGGAGCTGCAAAGCAGGAAGAAGGCATTATTTATGGAGCTATGGTGGAATACAAGGAGTTGCCGCATCTGTTGATAACAGAGTTCTTGGATGTGTTTCCTGAGGAATTGCTAGGATTGCTGCCAGATCAAGATGTTGAATTCTCTATTAACTTGGTACCAGGTGCAGAACTAATTTTGCAGCATGTCTATAGAGTAAACAACAGCGAGCTGGTCGAGCTGAAAAAGCAGGTGGACGAATTACAGGATAAGAGGTTTATCAAATCGAGTTCTTCACCGTGGGGAGCCCCGATATTATTTGTAACGAAGATGGATAGATCGGTGCGCATGTGCATTGATTACAGGGCATTGAATAATCTCACTATCAAAAATAAATATCCTTTGCCACGGATTGATGACTTGTTCGATCAGTTGAGTGGTGCCAAGGTATTTTCTAAGATAGACTTGAGATCATGCTACCACCAGGTGGCCGAAGAACATGCCGAAGACTGCTTTTCGGACTCGGTATGGTCAGTATAAGTTTATGGTTATGAGCTTTATGCGGTCCACTGACCACCCTTCCACAAAGTATTTTTTGAGTTATCCGAAGGTGACCAAGAGCGTTCCAGAAGTTTATTTGAGAACTTGCTAAATCCTGGGGGCAGATCGTCGAGTAGGGCGTATCTTGCCTTGATCACCGGTAGTTTTAATCACCCCAACAAGGAGTTTGTTTCCTTGTATTTATCTTCTTGTTTTTGTTCTTTCTCATTGTAGAGTGTGTGCACGTAAAGAGAATAACATTTTTTTGCTTATTGTTATTTTTTTCATTTTTATTGTTTAGTCAGTTTGTAACATGTTTGTGGTTTAGTGCTTCTTGGGGGTTGCATGTCACTGTAGAGAAACTCTTGTGTGAATCTCTGTGCACCAACTTCTCTTCTAGAGTTTATAGAGATGAACTCTTGTGTGAGTCCCTACTTTCTAGCTATCTCTTCTTCTTTGATCTAACTTCTGGACTAACAATCTCAAAGCAAGATCCGAGTTAGAATGGACAACCACTCAAACCTTATCGATACTAGCTTTCATAATCTTGAAAAGTTTGTTGGCGAATACTACAATATTTGGAAGAGGAAGATCTCCTTGAATCTTTGTCTTGTCAAACTGACTAAACAAAAAAAAATAGCAGAGTCAACTTCAAGCTCTTGATCCTGAACCTACCATTTTTTGAAGATGGAGAAGAGCTTGAAGTTGGCGTGGCGCAGGACGCACACTCCAAGTGGAAGGATAATAACGACCTCTGCAGGTTATTGATTCTAAATTCTATGGATGACTCGATGGCAGAGTCCTACAACAAAAATAGAAGGGAAGAGATACTTGGAAATCTCTTGAGAAGCAATACAAAATTGACGAGATAATGTCTAAAATCTATCTCGTCGAAAAATTCTTTACTTTGCAATTCGAAGACGAGAAGGTGATGCTGCCTCAAGTCGGAGAACTTCTGAAGATGCAGCAGAAACTGGAGGAAGAGGGCATGAAGCAGGAAGAAAAATTTATGGTAGGGACTATCGTCACCAAACTTTCTCCAGGCTGGATCAAAATGGAGATCCAGCTCGAAGATCTTCTTCACTATATTCACATTAAAGATGAAGCCAGAGGGCAGCTAAAGTTGGACTCCTTGTCCAAGTAGTTGGCTAAGGCTAACGTGGCACATACAAGCAATTCTAAAGGGAAGCAGAAATTTTCCTATAAGAAGAAGAGGAATGACTTCAACTAGCTGAAGGTAAAGTTGGCTCAATTCAAGCCAAAACTGAAGACTAATGTGACATGCTAAAACTGTGGCAAGAAGGTTCACAACAAGAGCGACTGCAGGTGAAAGCCCAAATCGAAAGAGCAAGGTAAGCTTAACCATATTGCTATGATTGTGCAGGTTGAGTCACATGTCGTGGACACTGACTGGTGGGTGAAGACCGGTGCATCTTGCCACGTATGCTCTAAGAAGGAGTTGTTCACCAAGTATGAGCCAACCCATGAGAAGGTCTCTATGGCTGAAAAATCACAAGCTAATGTTCAGGAGACTGGCACGATAGTGTTGAAACTGACTTCGAAAAAGTCACTAACAATGGAGAACATGAAGCACGTACCAATAATTGCTAAGAATTGGTTCTTTGGGAGTCTGTTGTGCAAATCGGGCCTAAGGATGGATATCAATGCCAATCAAATGGTGATGTCCTACAAGGAAACATACTTCGGAAAAGTTTTTTGTACCAAAGGGATGTTTAAACTATAGCTTATAACTAGGACATGTACATTATAAACGTATTAACAAGATGTCAAGTCTATGACTTATCTCCAAATATGGGGATAAGGAGGTAGAGAAATGTAAAGTTTATGCACAGAAGAAGATCGTTAGGAAGTCGTACAGAACTGTGAATCGAACTATAGACCTTCTAGAGTTGCTATATTCATATATCTGTGACTTCAAGAAATTATCCATGAAGGCCAGAATAAAGTAATATATTACTTTTATCAACAATTTCTCGAAGTATGCATTCGTATATATTCTCAAGTATAAAGATGAAGCATTCAAGAAGTTCAAAGACTTTAAGGCTGAAGGAGAACGTTAAACCAGTCAACAACTCAAAAGACTCAGAAATGATCGTGGCGGAGAGTATCGTTCCTTAAAATTCTTATCGTTCTACAAAGAACATAGAATTGTCAATGAAACGACCTCTCTGTATTCTTTCCAATCTAACAGAGTGGCAGAAAGGAAGAACAAAACATTGACAGAGATAATAAACTCCATGTTACTGACAACAGGACTTCCAAAGTGCTTCTGGGAAAAAGTTGCGCTTACGGCCACATTTATTTTGAATAGAGTGTCGTTCGCGATATCTGACATTACTCCTCACAAAATCTGGTTCAAGGTCATATCCAACTAGAATGTCATTCGAGCGTGGGGGTGTCTACCGTATGTGAAGCGTCCAGATCTCAAGATACAAAAGGTAGGAACGAGGACTACGAAGACCACATTAATGTGATGCTATGAGGTTCCTTAATATCGAATCTAATCATATCATATAATCTCGTGACACAAAATTCTTTGAAGATAAGTTTTCTAGGCACAAGAATATTATTCTCGTAAATATTCCAGAGAATGCTGCAAGCATAGACGAGGCAAGTACCTCTTAGAGAGAAGTAGTCCAAGAAGAAGTAATCATTGAAGAGACAACATTTGAAATAGAATTCGCTGAGCTAAGAGCAAATCGAGTAAGGAGGACGAAGGATTTCGGAGATGACTTTGTTACCTATCATGTGGAAGCTGTTTCGCTTACCTATGATGAGGCAATGAAGACCAGAGATGCTATTTTCTTGAAGGAGGCTGTCAATGACAAGTTTGACTTGATAACTTCTAATAATACTTGGAAGTTAGTCGATCTACCTGAAGGAGCTAAACCCATTAGATGTAAGTGGATCTTCAAGAAGAAGATGAAAGCAGACGAAACAGTTGACAAGTTTAAGGCCAGGCAAGTTGCCAAGGGATTTTCTCAAATACAGGAAATTGTTAACTTTGACACCTATGCTCCCATTGCATGGATGACTACTATCAGGATGTTGATTGCTCTAGGTATTATTCATAGATTGGTGATTCATCAGATGGACGTCAAGACAATATTTCTAAATGGTGAATTAACTGAGAAAATTTACATGCAACAACCAGAAGGGTTTGTCATCAAAGGTCTTGAAGAAAAAGTGTGCAAGTTGGTAAAATCTCTATATGGTCTGAAGCAAGCTCCAAAATTATGGCACAAAAAGTTTGACATAGTTATCAAATCAAATGGCTACAAGGTCAGTAAAATTGATAAGTGTTTATACACAAAATTTGCTGGTGATAGAGGTATCATTGTTTGTCTCTATGTGGACGACATGCTAATCCTGGGTAAGGATGTAGAAAGTGTTACCAGAACAAATATGTTCCTCTCGTCCAAATTCAGTATGAAGGACAAGGGAGATGTAGATGTCATCATTAGAATTAAGATAATCTGGACGAAAGCTGGGATTGCTCTTTCATGAGTAACCTAGGTATTGTCATCGAGAGTGATACCAGGATCTGGACGGATGCAAATGTCATCATTGGAATTAAGATAATCTGGACGGAAGCTGGGATTGCTCTTTCACTATATGGAGAAGATGCTCACAGGCTACGGATACCAGGATCTTTGTGGGATTGATAGTCCGTACAGGTGTGACAAGAAGCTGAAGCCAATCCCGAGAAAAATTGTCAGACAATTGGAGTACCCTAGTGTCATCGAGAGTTAGATATATGCTACGAATGCTACTAGGCCTGATATTGCTTTTGCTTTGGGGATTTTGAGTAGATTCATGAGTAACCCAGGTATTAAACACTGGAAAGCAGTGAAGAGGGTGATGAGATACCTCAAAAAGACTCAAAAGTTTGTGCTATACTACAGCGGAGATCCAGTAGTGGTAGAAGGCTTTAGTAATGCTAGCTGGTGCTCAGAAGAAGAGAGCAAAAGATCCACAGGAGGATATATTTTCATAATGGGTGGAGCTGCCATATCTTGGAAGTTGAAGAAGTAGACAATGCTCTCACGCTCATCAATGTAGTCTGATTTTTATGCACTAGCAGCTGCAGCAGATGAAGCAGAATGGTTTCGGGAGCTCATGTACGATCTTCCAATGGTTGGTGCAGAGATTTTGGCGATATTGATATACTGGGACAACCAGGCAGTAGCATCTAACAATCTCATTAATAGAAATAAGAGGACTGTGCAGTTTTGGCACAGATCACTGAACAATCTCATCAAGGCTGGTGTTATTGTAGTGGTGGATGTTCCAAGTCAGGAGAACCTGGCGGATCCATTCACTAAAGGCCTCAAGTGCCAGCTAGTCGAAGATACAACATGTAAAATGGGCTTGTTGGACCTATGATATTGTGTCTTTGTAATCCTATCATTAAGGTTTATGTTATTAGTTCAAAAAAATCTACTAGGCATCTAGTTTTTGGTTCAAAAGAGGACCACTGACTGAAAAAATATCAGGCGCAGTGGATAGTCCCTTAGGATAGTATGGGATATGTACCTGGAACCACTGCAGTCTACTATATGTTCTTTATAGATCAATTCTTGTGAAAGGATGGATTCGACGCCTTAATGATTTCGCGTACAAAGTAAAATGCCCGGCAGTTGTTATAGGAAACACGTGTAGTTCAGCACCACAAGAGACATGTCTCCCATGCTACAGTGGTATGACACCATGATAAGGTAAAAGATGTAAAGCCTCGGCTGCAAGCTATGTCACAGCGATATTAGCACAACAAATAGGCAGGTAGCCTAATGCTGAATAGATAGAGAGTTATAGCACACACTACTAAGAGACCGGTGACCTTATGCTACAGTGGGTGACACCACATGAGATAGTTAACCTCGTCTATAAGCCATATCACAGCGGCATAGCACCGCACGGAAGTACAAGGCTTCATGTTGGGATATTGTACAACACTACTAAGAGGCTAGTGACCTTATACTATTGTGAGTGACACCATAAGAGGTAGTTAACCTCGGCTGCGGGCCATGTCATACCGGCGTAGCACCATACGGAAAGACAAGGCTTCATCTTGGGAAATATTAAAATCTCCTAAAAGAAACTCACCTAAGTGTATGGACAGAGATATCGGTCGTCTCTTGAGGGTAAACTTGTAGACACCCAAAATACATACACCAAAACTAGGTCAGTACAGGGCCTTTAATGGGCGACCATAGGCACAACTAATGTCATTATAAGAGTAAAAAGAACAGCAGCTATGGTTCAGAATTTAAGGCGTAGTCCATTCTAGTACCGTACTGTTATTTGACCCTTGCGGAAAGATTTAAGTCGTGAGCGACATCTATCCTAATGCATGATGGGCAGTCACTGTGAGAAACTCTCAACCAAATATTATGATATATGTGGAAGATTGTTGGTATTTTTTACTTTGGTTTGGGAGTTTTAGTCCCACATTGGAAAACCACCAATGGGTATATCTCAATATATATATTTGCTTAGTATTGGTATATGCACATGGGGTGGTGGCACATGTAGGTTAACTTTCCTAGAGGGATTAAGTGTGAACCCCTTTATGATAATCTTTATTTTGTCACCACCTTTGGGATGTTTACCTTAGGAGCTAAGCCCCAAAGGGGCTTAGCTACTCAGACTCACGCTCAAGGGCGCAAAATAACACTTTGTTGGCGTACTTTACACTTAGCAAGTCAGCATCGTCGCATCACGCTCATGCACTCTTTTTATGCACGAGTTGCATGCACGATTGGAAGCGTGGGCGCATGCGGTTTGCGTAAGTTGCATGCACGATTTTAAACTCGAGAGCATGCAGCCAGGGGCTATACGTCCAGGTGCGCTTGCGGCCTTGTGTCATGCGGCCTGCGACAATGCGGTCAATTTGACATGAGGCAAGGTGCTATATCTGATGTGGAGGGGACAGGAACTATTGTTGGAAGTGTCGTATGGCTTGTGTAGCTCACGCAACGTACATCGGTGCATGATTCTTTGTGCCATGCAACTGCTGCTTTCGGTACCTGACAGTGTTGTCTGCTCTCAGCGGCTTCTTTCGGCATTAGGCGGCGCATGCGTCTTGGTATTTGTAAAACAACACATATGAAGCATATGCTTTCTGGTGTCGCAAAGGTGTTTATTTCCTCTATATAGAGAGGAGCTTCTAACTGTACCAAAAATAACTGAGAGCACCAAAGCTTTATGCGGCCTACGAGACCCACATGGGGTGGGGGCCAATGTCGGTTGACTTTTCAAGAGGGATTAAGTGTGAACCCCTTTATGACAATCTTTACTTTGTTACCACCTTTGGGATGTTTCCCTTAGGAGCTAAGCCCCAAAGGGGCTTAGAGACTCGGACTCAGGCTCAATGGCGAAAAGTGGCAATTTATTGGCACACTTTGCACTTTGCACTTGGCAAGTCAGCATCGTCGCATCGCGCTCATGCGCTCTTTTATGCATGATTTGCATATACGATTGGAAGCTCGGGCGTATATGGTTTGTGCGAGTTGCATGCACGATTGCAAACTCGGGCATATGCGGCCAGGGGCTATGCGTCCAGGTGCGCTTGCGGCCTTGTGTCATGCCCTGTGATCATGCGGTCAAGTCGACATGAGGCAAGGTGCTATATCTGATATAGAGGTGACATGAACTGTTGTTGGCGATGTCGTTCGGCACGTGCAGCTCAGGCAATGTACGTCGGTGCATGATTTTCTGTGCCACGCGGCTACTGCTTTCGGCGTCTGACTGCGTTGTCTGCTCTCAGCGACTTCTTTCGACATTTGTTGGCACATGCACCTTGGTATCTGGTCGAACAACGCATATGCGGCACATTATTTCTCATGCCGCATAGATGTTCATTTTCTCTATATAGAGAGGAGCTTATCTTTCATTTAAGGGGTTGAGAAAATTTCAACCATACTAAAAATAACTGAAAGCACCAGAGCTTTATGCGGCCCACTGACCACCCTTCCACAAAGTATTTTTTTGATTGATCAGAAGGTGACCAAGAGAGTTCCAGAAGTTCATTTGAGAACTTTTTGGATCCTGGGTGAAGATCGTCGAGTAGGGCATAACTTGCCTTGAGCACCGATGGTTTTGATCACCCTAGCAAGAAGTTCCTTTCTTTGTATTTCTCTTCTTGTTTTCGTTCTTTCTCATTGTAGTGTCTGCGAACGTAAAGAGAAAAATATTTTTCTTCTTATTGCTGTTTTTTTATTTTCTTTATTTAGTCAGTTTGTAACAGGTTCATGGTTTAGTGATTCTTAGGGGTTGTGTGTCACTGTAGAGAAACTCTTATGTGAATCTTCGTGCACCAACATCTTTTCTGGAGTTTGTAGAGACGAACTCTTGTGTGAGTCTTTAATTTATGGCTACCTCTTCTTCTTTGATCTGACTTCGGGACTAACACTAATTTTTTTTTCTTCTTCTTCTTTTTCGATTATGAGAATTCATATATAATGCATCCTTGTTGTTATATAAAGGAATTATGGCATGTCAAAGATTACCAAGATCCTATGACTATCGAAATATATTATTCTTCTTTTATTTAGTTTTTAATTATGAGAAAAGCTAAACACTTCCTCTATTACCAAATTTTTTCTTTTAGTTTCTACTATTAATTTTGAATTTTTGGGGTTACTTTGGTAAATCCTTCTCTTTTCTCCCATTAACCGGTCTCCTCCAAATTGTCTCCATAAACCATCCATCCTTATGTGATAGTTGACGTGACATGTTAATATGACATCTAACATGATAACTCACGTGGCAAATTTTAACCTAAAAAGTTATATATAAAAAATATTAATGTTAGTATTAATATTAGTCTTAATATTAATGTTAATATTGTTTGGCGCATTGCGGAAGCGTCTGCCCACCCACTTGAGATAACCAACCAATCTACGAGCACCAAGCACGGATGAAGACAAGTATATGGTGGTGACTACGTCAACTGGACAAATTTTAACCTTTATAACTCAGATAAAATTATAATATTGCAAAAAACTAATATTGAAACCCTTTGCCCTAATAGGTTCAACCCCCTCACCACACTCAAAAAGTAACGACAAAGATTATAATTGAAATCATTCACCAACCCATAGCAATTTCTCTAACCGAAGTTGAAAACTCCTCGATTAGATCTTCTTCTTCCTTCTGTCTTGGATGACGAAGTCCTAAGAGCAAAGCACAAACTTTCTTTTAGATTTTTTATGGACGTGCACCTCGAATCTCCACCTTTGTGCATGCTTTGTGCCTCTACCCTCCTCCTATGTTTATAGGATAAGAAATCATATTTTAGGTCATAATAGAATTTTCTAAATAGAAAACCCTAAAATAAGAATCATATTACACCTAAAATAGCCCAACACCAATTATGGACGTCCAAATATGGTCAGATTAAATATTTGATACAAATTTAAAATCTACTTACATTTAATGTATATTTTTAAATTATATTAAATTAAATCTTTGATCATATTTGGGAGGTTTTGAGCTGTCCAAAATCAGTGCCTCAAAAAAATTAACAAACATGGGGGGGTTAAAACACTTCATAATGGTCGGTTTAAAAGAACCTCAAAATTGGTAAAAATGCCGTTACCAAGTAGACCCTAAAACAGAAAAGAAAAAAAGAGAAAAAGTAACTAGTTGAATAATTTTACTGACATTTTTTTCTAACAGTCAAACAAGATAAATAAAAACAAAATTATTTGGAGACAAAATAACAAATTAACAGATATAATAATAAAGGATATTTAAAAAAATAATAAGTAAATTATTATGTCTCGTGATAATGGTTCTCTAAATGCATTTCTTGATATATTGTTTGAATCATATTATTGCCATTTTGGTTACTAAAGTTTACTATGTATAAAAGGGTGTAGAGTCTTTTTGGGCCGCCTTCATACTAAAGTCACTACTACGGAGTACTACTTAAGTGGGTCTAGAGTATTTTTGGGCCTTCCCATTGCAAGCTAGTTTGAGCATTGATTTAGGGGCCTAGGGCAGTCGCCTTGCTCGTCCACCCTCTGGACTGGTCCTGTTAATAAAAACATATTACCATTTATTAGTCTAGACTTGGTTTTCTGTTTGTCATAGATTTATAAAGGTTTTATCTTTAATCAAATTCTTGTCAAACGGTTGAGGGAGGGCATGGAGATTGAATGGGAAATGAGTGCAGGCTCAGAGATGGAGCTGTTCACAACACAAGCATTTGTGCAATTATAGTAGAGCAGTTATCCAAATGAACTGCTTAGTATCTTAGTAACATTTTGCCAATACCATAGTGTTTATGCTTACAATAATCCAAAATGAAGATATCTAGCTACATAACATTGTTTCTACACTAATCAGGTTAATAGAGGTTACAAAAAGAAGCAAATTTCCAGAATGTACAAGTTCATTGGGACATCTCCCTTATCTGCCAAAAACTAATACTTGACTTCATGGAGCTTGGTACTTGACTAATAATTTGCTTTTGTAAATTATATTCCCTCCAATATGGGCAAGAAATACTTTTGATATAGCTACGTCGGATACTATTCCTCGACTCTCTGTCATAATTACTGGACTAATAGTATGGGAATTATGGTATGATATCCGTTCTCATGAGAACCAAGTGATGAATGTACTTATCATGGTATCTTAACTTGAAGACTAGTATTGAAAGAATAAAGTTACATGAAATATTGGATAGGTTGTGAAATGTTGATATGATAAACCGTTATTAAGGTATCGTCTTGCATTGTTCAGAAAAATATGAATGCCACTTTAGTAGCTGCGACTGCATATTAACATACTTTGGCTGGTATAATGTCTTTGTACGACCATATATTTGTCTTGAAGACAAAGATAAGAGGATGTTAGGTTGAAATTAAAAATACAAGATGAAACAAACCAATTGATGATGTTAGGTGTGTTGGGTCTAGTCTGAACTGGTAAGAGCAAATTTTGGAGCTCAAATCACTACTAAAATATACTGTTTTAGCGACAGAATTATTCGTCGCTAAAATGCATTTTTTGTTGCTATTTGATTTTAGCGACGGATTAGCGACATAAATGTTCCGTCAGAATAACTAACGTCGCTAAGAAAATTTAGTCGCTAGTCCATCGTTAAATCGACGGATTAGCGACGGACATGGCGACATAAAATCAGCGACAGATCAACGATGTACAAATTACGTCGCTAAACTTTCTGACTACTTACTGACAGATTAGCGACGGATTATGTGAGCCAAAATTTATAAAAAAATTAGCAGGTTTTGCACATTCATGGCTCACAGTGTTCGTTGCTAATCCGTCGCTAATCCGTCACTCTCCGTGACAGATTAGTGACGAATTGTAGCAACGGATTCTAAAATATGTTTGGCATATTTGTGTGTATCAGACGTTTTAGCGACAAAAATTTTTGTCGCTGGGTAGTCGTTGTCCTGAGAATTTTTATATTTTTTGTCGCTATTACATCGCCCGTCCGTCGCTAAAGGTAATATTTTTTCCTAGAAATTAATTTCTGTTGAGCATATACCTGTTATACATTCACCAATTTTTACACAAATAAATTTTATACAAACAAATTTTACACAAATTAATAAAACCCACGCAAACATATACAAATATTATATATACGTCGAAATAATAAAGTAGAGTAATCCAAACATGTACAAATAACTGTTATACAATCCCACAAAGTCAAATAAATACAATCAAGTCAAAAAATACAACCAACTAAAAAAAATTCCATAAACTCAAAAATCAATCAAGTCGACGGTGGAGGCGGAGGCGACGGAGGCTGTCTGCTAGCCATGTACTGTGCCACAATAATAGCGATGATATCATGTAGATAATAAGGAGCAACAGTAGACGGAGAAGTGGCAGGAGACGTCGAAAGAGCTAGAGGACCCAAAGATGTCGTCGGCGGAGCTGGAGCCGTCGGAGTAGCTGGAGGACCCAATGTAGTAGCGGTCGGAGGAGCAGGTGATGCAGCATCACGAGTGTCTATCAACTGTCGGACCAGCCCATGTAGCTCATGCACAGTCGTCGTGAGCTGCTCCAGAGATATCGCACCAGAGGGAACGTCAGAGCCGGACACTGTTGAAGCTGGAGTAACCGTCGGAGGAGCTCTAGAAAGAACCGACGACATAGATGCCAACGATCCGATATCGTACACACTGTTGCCTTTTCCTCTCCCGATAGCTTATACGCACCAATTATTTCTCTCAGTCGGCGTACTGCTCTCAGCGCCCCCCTCTAACGTCTCATACGTCTCCTATATTTATTTATATAAATAGGTTTATAGTTAAGGATTTTAGAGTTATATGTGCTTTATTTGATTTTGGTTAGATTATCATATTAGATACTAGATATCATAGTATATATATATATATAATTTGAGTTATATTTGCTATATTTGATTTCCATGATATCTTAGAATATGATATTAAATAAGGTTCAAAGTATCGGAATCGGAATCGATATCAGACCATTCCTATGTGGTTTAAAGTAATTGAATTAAATTATATTTTTAATTATTTATAGTATTTACAGTGTTGTTTCTTAAAATATGATATTAACAAAGGTGCATAATTTTAAGTATTTACAGTATAATTTTTTAGTATTTTTTAATTGAATGACCTAGAGTTGACCTAGTTTGACTATTTTGACCTAGAAACCTATAATCTAATTAAATTATAAAAATAATCTAATTAAAATGATAAAATTTTATAAAGACAAATTATATATGCTTTGGCGGTCCGCTCATCTACGAGCCTCACATCCTTCTTTCTTTTGTTGGTCCGTTGGAAGATTGCTGGAAAGTCAACGGTCTTGGGGTCTTCTTAGGCTCTGGCAGCCTCGTCGCACTGTAAAAATTAAGCAATTAAAAAATAAACAAAAAAATTAGAATTACAAAAAAATTGATCTAGAAATTTTAATACTAACCATCCGTCGAAAATGCTTGAGGATTGGAATGGATCCACCAGTATGGAGACCACCCTAAGCACGGGCAGCCTTCACCTTCTCGTACTTGGCCTTGTAGGCCGTGATGTCCATCTTCTTCTTTATCTCCTCCCAGTACTCCGCCTTCAACCACTCCTTGCGGTGATCCGGTCCAAGTGTCACTAGTGCCTTCTGGTCATTGATCATATGTCTCAACCTCTTGATGGTGACGATCTTGTAGCACTTCCGGATATCACTATCTCTATGATCCGGCCACCAGTACAACCTCTGCAAATTAAAAAAAAATTATCATTGTAATCAAAAAAATTATATATTATTATAAATAAAAGTTATATACATATCCCGAGCTTCTCCAGCCAAGTGAATCGTCGATCGAGCGAGATGTCACTAAAGTTGATATAAGGGCCATCAAAGTAGCCCCGCATGATCTCCCCCAGATCATTTCCAGCCATGATCTGAAAGAATCTGAAATAATTAAAAAATATACAATTAGAATAAAAATATAAAATAAATGTGTGAATTGACAAATAAATGCTTATGTCACTCCATCGGTCCATAGCTCGGGACGACAGATATTGGCTGGCCGCTCTTGTAGAGTAGGGGATCTGTAAATCCTGTACGACGGGCATATACTCCGTTGTCCACAAGAAGGCCTAGAAATGGATTTGCTCATGTGGGAGCAACTGGTGGAGTAGCCGGTGTAGAAGTACCCGTAGTGGCTGGAGTAGAAGAAGGGGTACAAGCTGATGGCAATCTGGGAGATATGGTATCTCCTCCTACTAAAGAACGAGTATATGGCGGGGATAAACCATCTGCCGCATCTACGAACTCGTCCTCAGGGCGTGTACGAGAATCTGGGATAGTAGGAGTAGTGGACGGAGGATGCTGAGAATATGATCATCTCTGAATTTATCGACATCCTCGTCCTCCTCCCTCCATACTATAGGTAAATCTGTAGCAAATAAAAAAATAGTGTCATCAAATAGATAATCATAAATTAATGGTGTGGTAAAATAAGTAAATACTAGTGTGATAATAAAATAAATAATAATCGTGTCATAAAATAATTAAATAAATATCTAAGCTAATGCATATGTATGTACGTACTAATCTTCTTCATCTTTCGAATCGTCATCGTCTTTTGAATCATTTTCTGAATCGTCTTTATCTTCTACTTCTTCATTTTTAGTTTTACTTCTACTATCACTATCACTATCACCTTCATCTTCCAATTCTTGTTCATCACTCGATACCCCCATATCAGAGTTCTCCTATATATGAGGTAAATCTTCTATCTTAATCTCATCGTTAACTTTATTATCCTTTACAGTATAGTCAACCCCCATACCATCAACACCGATCGAACTCATATATGCAAGTTGAGGCATGACCACATCATCCTCTTTGTATGCTAGATCCCCAATATTATATGTGTTTCTAGCTTTAGTTTTGTATATAGCCCACCAATTTTTATTATTGCGTCGTCGACTAGGATAGCTCGTATAATCCACTTGAACCATTTGACTAGCTAACACAAATAGTTCAAAGCCTATATATCTTTTTCCATATTTTATATCAATAAACACAAACTATTTTTTAATTTTTCATCCTTGCTTGGGTGTTGTGTCGAACCAATCACATTTAAACAGCATAATTTTTGTCTCATAAGAGTAATCCAGCTCCACGATATCTCTTAGTACACCGTAATAGTCGAATTCTGGATTGGCAATATAGACTGAACCCCTCACACATACTCCAGAATTTTTTATATAATTAGCCTCCTCATCAATACATGATTGATTAATAGACTTATCAGTGGTTCTAAATTTGAAGCCATTGATGGTGTATCCAGCCCAACACTTTGCCCTCTTGCTTGGTCCGATAGCTAATGCTCGAAGTCGTCTATACCATAACGAAAAACCTAAAATATCACGTATCATATAAATATTAGACAAAGATTGGTCTGAATGCTAAATTTAGAATACTTAATGTTTAAGATCCGTATATAATTATGGAACCACGATAGAAATTTTCTATTAACCTCTCTAGCAAGATCATCTTTATTAATATTATGTCTTTTTATTTTCACCTCAGCTCTAAAAGTACTGTGATAATAAGGAGAAAAATTAAAGCAATTATTTTCCAAGTATATACAAAATTAAAATATCTAGGAAAGATGTGTCGCTTACTTCTTAATATCTTGCATCTCTTTTATACCACTATTTAACAATATATACCGATAAGTATCTTCAAACTCATCGTCTTTCAACCAACGTACTTTAGTAGCACTTGTAGGCTTCCCTCCCATGTTAAAGATAGTATGGATTACACTATTCGGGCCATCAACCCTATAGTCATCATTCCTTGGGGCTCTATTGTGATTTGTTCTGACATGAGTATCAAAGTAGATAGAGCAGAAGTTTGAAACCTTCTTAATGATATATGCTTCTTATATCAAAGCTTCTACATGAGCCTTATTGCCAACCTTCTTCTTCAGGTGATGTGGATACCTATAGATAATTTATTGAATCTTAGAATTATTTGAATAAAGAAATTATTAGTATAAAAAATTTATACCTCTCAAATGGATACATCCATCGATAATGGACGGGAGCACCGACTCATGCTTTGTACTATCAAAAAACTGGGGGGAAGCACCTTTTCAAACTTACACAATGTTAATACAATCTTCTCCTCAAGTTCTATTATATGTTGCACCGTCAACTTGCTTGAACACAAATCTCTCAAGAATATAGATAATTCGGCCAACGGAGTCTATACTTAATGAGGCAATATCTCCCTCAGATAAATAGGTAGTAACCTCTCCATAAACACATGGCAATCATGACCCTTCATTACTATCAGCTTGCGTTCGTTGAGATCAACACATATTGGCATATTTGACACATAGCCGTCAGAAAATCTTAACTTTGAAATCCAATTATATATTATCAATTTATCCTCCCTACTCAATGTAAGTGGCGTTGGAGGCTTGACCCAAATGTCGTTGCCACTTCGTTTTAGGTGCAAATATTAACACCTATAAATAATTTCTAAGTTATTTCTTGCTTTGACATTGTATTTCATTTTTTCCTTGATATCCATCACCTATTGAAGATATTGTCGAATACATTCTTTTCGATATGCATGACCTCAAGATTGTGCCTTATGAGATTGTCCTTCCAATAAGATAAATTCCAAAAGATACTCTGCTTTTTCCAATTATACCTATGTTCGAACCCTTCAATGTGATCGATCGATATCGGATCTTCCATCACAGTTGGCAATCCATCTACCTCTTTCCAAACTTTATCTCTGTCAATCTCAATGGGGGAGGAGATAGTTCCTGTTTACCAGCTCTAAAGGCATCTATGTTCCTTCTTCACGGATGAGATGCAGGAAGGGGCTGACGGTAAAAATCAAAAAATCATACTTTTTCTCCATTCTTGAGAAGGAATGCCTTACTCTTTTTCATGCATATCGGACAAGACAAAGTTTCATGAGTACTCCACCCCGATAACATCTCATATGCTGAAAAATAGTTGATGGTCCATATGAGAGACGCTCTCATCTGAAAGTTTTGCTCCTTCAATATATCATATGTTCGAACGCCGAATTACCACAATTGTTTCAACTCATCCACCAACTGCTGCAAGTAGATATCGATGTTCTTCATTGGATTTTTTAGATCGGGTATGATAAGTATCAAGAACATGTAAGGAGTCTTCATACACATCCACGGTGGTAGATTGTAAGGAGTCAAAATTATCAGCCAACAAGAGTAATGAGATCCCGACTGTGCAAAATAAGTGAATCCTTCAGAACATAAACCCAACCGGACATTCCTGGGCTCCACAGCAAATTCAGGATGACACAGATCAAAATGTTTCCATGCCTCTCCATCGAAATGATGAGATAATTCTTCTCCATCCATCTTTCGTTCCTTGGTATGTCATGTCATGTGATATGCTATATTTGCGAACATATACATCATCTGCAATCTCTTTGTGATATGGAAAAATTGTATGTACTTGTAGGGACGCAACTTTGCTCGGACAGTTGACTTTTCTTTGCTCTGAATTAGCCTATACCCGTGCGCATGACAGAAAAACATTTATCTTTATCAATATTCTCCTTATAATACAATATGCAACCGTTTTAACAACAATCTATCTTTCCATAGCTAATCTAATTTTTTGTATCATCATCTTTGACTTGTAGAAGTTTTCAGGCAACTCCTTCGATTCTTTTGGCAATAACTCACTAACAAACTTAATTATCTGGTCGTAGCATTCCTACGGCAAGTTAAAATCAGAATTTATATTCAATATCTAGATCACCACCGACAGGACAGAATGATAATCGTAATCCGGGTATAACAGAGTATGAGCATTCTTGAACATATCATATAATTCCTTCGCATCAGGATTAGGATCCTCCAGATCAAAACTTGGATCGGCCGTATCAAATACCAACTCACGTGCCAGGTTTCGCGGTCGATATTCAAAGTTATCTCCGACAGTAGACTCTTCTAACTTCGTATTGAAGGAGGAATAATGATATTGTGAAAACAAAGGTTCTCCTTGAGCCGTCCACTAATTGTAGTTCGGTACGAAACCCTTCTTGTAGATGCTCCCTCATAAAATTTACCTCTTTGAATGGTATATTACGATATTTGATACAAGGACACTTGATGATGTCATGACCCGCACCGGGAAAATTGGGCATGAGTCATGGGTACGTCCAGTCTACGTCGCAGAATCGACGGTAGAATATTGTCTAGGTCACAACTATCTATATCTCACAATAACCTGTCAAGATAACCTCTCCAAAATGAGGACAATATTATAATATATACAAACTCAATCACAATAACTAGGAGAAGAGTAAAAGTACGATAAGATATCAATAAAAGAAATAAAGAACCAAAGAGAGCAAGTACAATATCCAAAATATACAGTCCAAGTCCAAGAGTCTACAACATCTCACAGCAGTAGCAAAATAAAATAATACAATCATCCAAAACTACCTGAAAACAAACCCAGTAAAACCCACCTAGCTATACTAGGGCGCTAGCGGCATCTCCTCAACTGGGACGGGCTCCTCCTTTATCTCAGGGTCGCAACAATCATCGACACCTGGCCTATAGTAAGTCAGAAAAAAGTCCTCAGGATCCTCTTGAAAAATATATCCAGTCAGGATTGGAGCGAAGTACATAACTCTGAAAGCAACTCCAAATACATGGTAAGGTGTATATGACTAGCAATAGAAAAGAATACAATATGCACAGGAAAGTAAATACATGGTAGAACTGATAAAGTAACTGTAATGTAAAACTGGAGAACAATACAAGTAGTAGACAAGTAACTGCATGTGAGAAAATAGGAATACTAGCTAAGTGTCTTGAGCATAAGTTCGTTATGTGATCGGCTTGGGTTGCACATGATTTATTCTATGATAACTCTGTTATGCGTGAGTTGCATAACCGACATACACATGAATAATGTTTGGATTTGATCACATAACCAACTTCTACTCTCCTCCCCCACGAATACTCTTGGATCCAACCACGACACGCTACGTACATGATAAATAACTCGCGGACATGAAAGCGAGAGCACACAAAGCACATGAAGCATATGAGAATCAATACCCGAAGCACATGATAAAATATACGTGATAGAGTACCTGCTGAACACAGTAAGGGGGATAATATCTCATGACGGGATCCAATTAGTACCAGTTCATGAAACAATGTGTCAGAATCAAGTATTAATAGTTCTAGAACAGGTGCTATATACGCTATTATGAAATAAAAATAATCAGAGGTAGGTACTCGCCTGACATCCTGAGAACTGGTGAGGATCGAGATCCGGACTGGCATCGCAAAGACCTATTACGGAAAGCAAGGTTAAACGGGGTTCTAAAGAGAAACCGATATAAAATAACTAAAAATAAGCTTCTATGGTTGTTCTAGGTCAAACGGGTCAAACCGATGATATTTGGGTCAAAAGTCAACCCATAGTCCAAAAAGTCAACTCTAGGTTGAAACTAGGTCAAAGGTTGACTTTGGCGGTCAACCGGGGCAATTACGGTCAACTCTATGTCAAACTAGGGTGCCCCTAGAATTTTAGGTCAAAATAGTTCATTAAGCTAGTAAACCCTCAAACTCGCCTCTTTGAGATACCGGGATACCCTCGGTATCCGATATATCAACCTACGCTATACACCCCGTCTATACCCTCTAATATATATATATATATATATATATATATATATATATATATATATATATATATATATATATATATATATATATATATATATATCACTTATCCTATAAACGGGCAAAAATCCAATATCTCACCCCGATACCCAATACCTTGAGTATCTGAAGGTATTGAGATATCTCTAGCCTTACCCCTCTCTAACTCTAACTAACTAGCTAACTATATATATATATATACTTATATATACTACTATATGTAAACATCAATATATATATATATATATATATATATATATATATATATATATATATATATATATATATATATATATATATATAGGCAATACCTCAATACCTCATCTCCGATACCTCAACTTACCTTCAATACCTCAAGGTATTAAAATCCAATACCTTACCTCACTCTTCTCTCTAATCTCACTTTCTAACCTATATATATACTTATCTATACTAGTATACATATATCTACATATATACAAATATATCTATATATATAATATAAAATATATCTAACTATATTGATATATATACATTTACTAATCCGATACCTATTTACCTTTTACCTATCTCAACCTATCTATTTAAATATCTATCCATCTATCTATACTAACTATATATATATATATATATATATATATATATATATATATATATATATATATATATATATATACACACACACACACACTTATAAATCTCTCTCCCTCTTTCTCATCTCATCTCATTGCTATTAGGGGGTGTTATTGTGCTGTTGCTTTTGCTGCTGCTACCTGCTGCTACTGCTACTACCTGCTGCTGCTACTGCTACCCACTATTGCTGCTGCTGCTATCTACTGCTGTTGTTGCTACTACTTCCTGCTCCCTCTCCCTCTCCCTAGCTCTCTATTTGTCTCACTCTCTCTCGATCTCTCTAAACTCACTCTCTCTTCCTCTCTTCCCTTCTTCCAATCTAACTCACTCTCTCACTCACTCACTCACTTTTATCCTCAACACTCATACATACATACATACATACATACATACATACATACATATATATATATATATATATATATATATATATATATATATATATATATATATATATATATATGTATCAACCCACACACACTATCTATATATATATATAAACCCTCACACTCTCATACATACACTTACACACACTCAAACCTCCACATATACATATATACATACACTTATATATATATATATATATATAGACACACACTTACATACAAATACACACACAACCATACCTATACACACTCAAACACACTCACTCCCAAACACGCCAATACACACATACTCACCCATATATATATATATATATATATATATATATATATATATATATATATATATATATATATATATATATATATATATATATACAAATGTAGACTCAAAAATCCAAATACACACTCCCCAAGGCTAAACCAACCCGCGCACAAGCCCGAAACCTAGAAACCAAGTCGAAATGGCTAATTGGTTATTTTAACGAATACTTGGAGTGCGGCTCGCGATAGCTCACGAAACATACGCCAAACCTAATCAGAATTGACCCAAAATTTATCCATTAGTTCTAATCGATGTCTAGAATCTCACAAAAATACTAACTCTCCGATTCTAGGTCCGTGACAAAATTTCACATATGTGTGGAACCTATGTCGAAGGAAAACTCCCAAATTGTCCGAAATGTCCAAAACTCCGCGATACGACCTCGCATGTCTGAACAGGGACACGAACCTACCCTTAAGACACCCAATCATGTCTACCTAGGTCCATCAAACCTAGGGCAACACCCAAAATGGGCCAATCTAGGATTTCACCCAAAATTGACACAAAATCCTGTGTCAAAGTCTCCAAACCTATCCAAACAAGTTCTAACTTCCTCCCATGGGTAGCCCTAAGGTCTAGGAAGGTTCTAAACAACTAATTACACTATATTAGAGTAATCTCAAAGGAAAAAATTAGGGTTTACCTCTTGGGAGTTGGAATCACAAGGCCAAAGTCCTCAAAAGCCCTAAAAGCTCCAAACTAGCTTCCAAGCTCTCAAATCCAAGCTCTACTCCCAAAGTAACTCCTACACAACTAGGTTAGAGGAAAATAAAAGGTTAGAGTTATATATGGATGAAGATTGGAGGTGGAAAGAGAAATGGGGAAGTATACTTACTTGAAATTGGTTGGAGGAGTAAAGGAAGGAGAAATAAAGAAAGAGAGTAGAAAGAGAGAAGTGAATGAATGGAATGAAGGGGGAAGAGGGGGCCGACCATGTCATGGAGAGTAAGGTTAGGGTTAGATATTGGTACAAAGTCTAAATATCCTTTCTACAAGTCATGCTAATTAGGGTTTGGGTTTGTGGTTCCAAATGCATTCTAACTAAACCCTAATCACTCCAACTAACTAATTAGAATATAAATAACATACTCTAAACGAATAAGTAAGTCTGACAAGGGTGTTGGTTGGGTCTGACAAGGGTCCACTAGAGTCTGACATGGGTCCAGACTAGCAAAACCCTAAAACAACTCATAAAAATAAATACAAGCATCTAATTAATTATAAATACAAATATTTATGATCAATACACAATTTACCAAATTAAAATAAAAATAAAATCTATTTTTAGAATTCGGTAGTGACATATGAGCCTCACATCCATGACATGAGGTTGACTACGAGCGTATTTGAAAAATTCCTCAACGTCCGCCATGAAATCATCTGTCAAACCAATCATACTCTCATATTGCCGATTGTACATCTATGATCGGTCAACTAAGTATTGACTCATTGATTCTGCATGTACCATATATATTAATTCAAACAATATAGATTAATTAGATTCAAGATGAGTTAAGATATCTTAGATCATCTAAGATATGCTTGCAACAATCAACATTAGATTATCACACTTTACATATCACATGGAACCTAAGCTAAGATATTAAAATCTAGTTATATAGTCAAAGTTCTTAATGTTTACTGTGAAAAATGAGCAAAATTGTCCACAAAGATGCGATTCATAGTATAAATTCACTAATCAGACAACCCCAAAATAAAACTAAGAAGAAAATATATTGGTTTAAGAAAATACCATTAACAATAATAAACCAAAAATTGAAGTATGTGTGTGTGTATACGCACACTCTTTTTTATAGTATCTAATTCTATCTTATTATAGATTATATATTATTTATTATTATGTCCGTATACATACTATTTTTAATATTTTTGATACTGTCGATGCCAAAAAATTTGATATGAGTCCGGTCCGATACCTCTGATACTGCTGATAGCAATACTCATACAAAATGACCGATATCGATACTTTGAACCTTGATTATAACTCCATTATCAATTATCCTTAATTATAATTTCTAATTATCTTAATAGATTTATTAACATAGCCAATTGACCAAGTGCATTGCTAACTATTAGATATTAATTTCTTACATACAGTGTATTATAAACTTAGGATATTTAGAAATTAACTATACATATGAACAAGTAATATTTTTATTAATTTAAAATTGGAAAATAACTTCCCATGAAGGATAATAAACCAGCATATCATGTCCGTGTCCAGTGTATCGCACGTGTCTATATGTGTTCGTGTCCAGCATATCGTGTCCGTATCCAGCATATCAAAAATACCAAACCATTTATTTTTTCTTTGTGTCTATGTCTAGTGTATCATGTCTGCACGTGTGTCCAGACCACCATAATCCAAATAAGGGTTAGGGTTACCTTAGCCAGAGGAGAAGGCGATCTGACAGAGGTGGAGGGGATCGGGAGTGGGGGATCCGGAGGGCTTGGGGATCGGACGCCGGAGGAGGAGAGGGGTCGGGGAAGGAGGAGGAGGAGGAGAGGGGGGCAGAGGAGAAGGAGAAGGAGGAGAGGGGGTCGGACGTCGGAGGGGGAGGGGGAGGAGGAGGAGGAGGAGAGGGGGCAAAGGCAGAGAATGAGGAGAGGGGGTCGAACACCAGAGGAGGAGGAGGAGGAGGAGGAGGAGGAGAAGAGGGAGGTCGGACGCCAGAGGAGGGGGAGGAGGAGGAGGAGAGGGCGAGTGAGGGGAAGGGGTTGCCGGAGATGGGGAGTGGGGGTGCTTCCGGTTAGGGGTAGGGGCTACCTGAAAGGAAGAGGGGGTCGGGGCGAGAGGGTATGTCACTACCACATTATCAGAATAGGGGTATTTTTGTCATTTTATATTAGTATAAATATTGAGTTTATATTTTGTTTAATATATAATATGTATTATATATGTTACTATTAATATCATTGGTTAGCGGACTAGTCTATTTTAATTAGACTTGACATTAGTGGACCACTAAACTTGACTTGACCTATTGATTCAATTAAATAGTTATTCATGACTAGATTAATTCTATTAAACCTAATTAGACTCAAGAATATAATATTCCTCCTATGGTTTAGTAGATCATATTCATGAAGAAATGAGATGGGTACTGGAGTCAATTCAAATATTCCTCAACCTAACCCTAGCCCTAGAGGGAGCGTATATAAACCTCTTCTTTCATGAGTAGCCTCCATTTATTTCATTTAGTTCATCCCCAAATTTGAGAGCAAACCCTAATTTTTTTACTCCAAATTTTATCCCTCTCCTTTTTATTTTTAAGAAGGCTAAGGAGCTTGGCATTGCTAGAGGAAGCTTGAAGAGGAGTCCAAGTGTTGAGGATCGTGTCCACTTCATCTTTCTTGTGTCCAAATTTAGAGTTTTTCAAGGAGGTTACTCAAAACCTAGGTAACTCTCAATTTTCTACTCTATTTGTGGTTAAGAACACCCATTGGACCTATAGGAACCCTCCAATAGGTGGAATTGACTCTCTAATGCTAGACCTAGGTGTTAGAAGCCTTTATTTTGATAGATCTAGATTTTCCTCTTGTGGAATGATGTTTTGGGCTCAATCTGGAGGAATTTCAAATCATTTCCACCAAGTGTTTGACACGTATCCCCAAAGATATTTTTGTGTCATTTTTGAGTCAAGATTTGGTGTATGTGTCCTAAATAGGATACGTAGTGTCGTGTCATGGTATCTCATGATAAGCACGGTTAGATTTGGGTATGCATATGTAATTGTGTGATAGTCGATTTTGTATTGTGTTATGTGTGTATATGTGTATGTATGTAAGAGTGTATATATATATATATATATATATGCATATGTAGATATATGCATATGTAGATATATATATAGAGAGTTTGATATATATATAGATTGATATATACATAGAGGCATAGATGTACATATGAGTGTGTGTAAGTGTGTGTGCTATGAGGTTGTGTGTGTGTAGGGTGAGAGCTTCAGTCAGTGGCACAGGTTTCAGATGCAGTGGCAGCAAGAAGTATCAGTAACTGCAGCAGCCCGATAACTGCAGCACATCAATAAGGGGGCAGTCCACAACAAGTAGTTTCATTTCACTGAAGGGGGAGCCAATGCTAGGGTACAACAGCACAGGGAGGTGCAGCCACCTGAAGGCAGCAGAGCACGACACTCCGCTCATTGCAGCCACAGCATTATCAGAGAGAGAACTCACTGCAGTAGCAGTTAACTAGAGGGAGATACAACTCGGGCATGGAACTGCAGGAAGCAACTACCTCCAGTCCAGCACAGTGAATGGCATATCACTGTACAGTGTCGAGCACAGTGACAACTGAAAGGGGGTGCATTAACAGAAGGAAAGTATCCGCACTGCAACAATGCTCGTGTAAAATGGCATTCAGTCGAGCAGTGAGTGAGAGGGCATGTGGCAGTATCTGGGAGGCACTACAACACTGCAGCATCAATGTGTTGCCATGTGTATCAGCTACAACTCAGTCAGTTGCAGCATAAATGCTCAGCATAGCAGTTCAGTTCAGTCTCAGAGATCATCAGGGAACTGTAAGCCACAGCTCGTGCATTGAAGAGCAGGGAGCAGTTGCATCATCAATTCAACTGCAGCATAGCTATCAGTGTGCAGCCAACTGCAAGAAGCTCAGGCCACTGCTAAGAGCTAACTGCAGCGAGCAGGCACCTACTACAGCAAGGAGCAAGTTTATTATACAACAAGCCTTTATCAGTTCAGCAGCAACACCTTACTGTGCAGTACCAAGTATGAGTGCAACAGAGAGGTCAGCATTGTATTAGTTTATTTCATGTATTACCAAGGTATTGGGTTAGCATGAGTTTTGGGTAATGGTTTAGTGAGTTAGATGAGTTGTGTATTTAGTTACTAGTTAGTATTAATGTTAGCTTTTAGTTGTTGATAGTTAGTAGATTTGGTTAATAAGTCTAGTTGGTTAATGGTTAGTGTATATAATAGTTAGTATAAATAGATAGTTAGTTATATATACTTGTTTATTATAATAGTTAGCTAGATAGGTAAACCAATATATATATATATGGATAGTTAACAGTTAGTTTAGTTAGTGTAGTGATTAGTATATAGTTAACTATATATATGAATCTATGTATTAGTAGATTATATATTATGTAGTTAGTTAGATATGTATTCTAGTATGTAGTACTTATAAACCCCCTCACCCAAAATAGGTATTTTGTGTATATTTTATATTATTATATTTATTATAGATTATTTTAAATATTGAATTTTTTTAGAGTATTCTCTTAGTTAATTAGAAAATAAATTTCCTGATATATTTACTTATATAAATATTTATTTAGAATTATTTTTAGGCTATTTTAGATTTTTGATGATTTTTCTAGAATTTTTGGGTAATTAAAACATAGAAAACATAAACTTCTAGGACTTTTATGATTTATTATGAGACCATACTTGCATATTGTTCCTACCAAATATTTATTTTAGGTTAAAATATTTAATTATATTTTTTGTAATTTATTTAGAACTTTAAGAAATTTATTTAGATTTTTAAAATTATTTAGGATTTATTTGGTTATATATAGTCTTAATATTAGATAGATGCTAATTTAGTGTTAATAGATATTAATAAGATTATATATAAATTATTTGTATTATCTTTAATTCTATTTAAGATTATAAATTATTGAGATTAACTCAAACTCTATTTTAAATTAATTCAAATCCTGAGCCTACTAGGAAAGAAACTTCATGCATATCCTATCCTTATTTAAACTGGTCATATTCATATCCAAATTAGCCAATCCTAGTTGTATTCAATTAACTAGTCTCCAACATTATAAATACCTCATCCTTCATATTTTTCTTTCCCAAATTCACTTTGTTTTCGTCCAAAAAAAGTCAAAATTTGTCATAAATTCAGCCTCATTTTCTAGTATGTTATGACAACTTAAAAAGACGATATCTCCTAGCTTCGGACTCCAAACGCACTCCAGTTTTTTTATTAGAACTATATCAAGGTTAGTTTTCTGAATATATAAATTATTTTAATAAATTATGAACCTATTTTTCCAGAAAATTCTAAAAGTGTCAGTTGTCCGAAATTAGACGTGTTTTCATATTTTTAAGATTTTGGGAGATCCCGAACTCGGAATTAAGAGCCGTTTGAAGTTTCGAAAATCTGACATGATAAAATTTCATAAAATTATTTTTACATAATTTAATATGCAATTTTAATCTACAGTAAAATTCGTGCAACGTAGATGTAAGTAGGAAACCACCGAAAACTTTCATCTGTGCGCCCTTGTGGCCATAACTCTTTACCGACTTGTGATTTTATAAAACCATTGATTCTGGTATTCATGTAGAGCTAAAATCTATATAATTCTACACACAAATCAAGGATTTAAGTCGGTTGACTTTTTGGTCAACGGATTGCCTCGATTTGCATGTCATGGATCACAAATCCGTAAAGTTGACTTTCGTTGGACCAAAATTAGGGTTTAATAATAAAATTAGATTATAATAAGATTAAAATACTATTTTAATTTATTTTATTCAGAATTAAAATAGATTAAAATTGAGAAACCTATTCATCCACTTTTGTAACCTAACTTGTTTAATTTATGTGACGGGTAGATCGGACGACGCCTTGAGTTGGGACTTCATTCTTTTTCAGACCAGGCAAGATACCTTACCAAATTACTTACAGTACTTTGCATGCTATTTATATTTCTGTATATTCATTTCATTTTTGTATATTCATTGCATGTGTGTTTTCTTTCAGTCATTACTATCTATTATATGTATGTTGACACACACTTGACACTTAGTATCATGAGAGGACAATCATTATGCGTATGGGCTTTAACCACTCTGGTAAATCGTAGTATATAGCTCGCACTACGGGCATGTTTCGTGCTAGTCGCTACCCTCGAGGTATGTCAATTTTTGTAGAGTCGCGCTGGTCGCTACCCCCGAGGTATGACGATTTCTGATATCCCCTGACGGGTGTGTGAGTTGTGAGGCTTAGATCGAGTAGCCTACCCTTGCCCATACGTCGAAAAGTTGTCCTCATTTGCATTTATATAGATTATCTTGTACAGCGTATTTATATATTTTTAAACATTATGCATGTTTACTGCATTCAAATTGGCATACTTCTATGTATCTTATTACGTCCCTCTGAGGACCTGGTCCCTTTCCAGGTGTAGATGTTCGTAACTTTTCGCAGGAGCACGGATCAGGACTTACCACTTATCTCTTCCGAGGAGGTCTTACCTTCTGAGCATCCTTGATTATCTCTAGCGATGGATCGCTTCGCTGATACCTTTATATCATCATCTTATTTTATATTAGAGATTTTATACTTCTCTCTCATTCTAGTTTTGATATAGTCATAGGTAGTGGATTTGTCTCCACCCGACTATTAGTTTTGGATTATTTAGACTCATTATTCTAGTTTAGTTATTTCTTTTTTGTGACTTGTTGTGTGGATAAGATTTAGTATATCTGTGACTTATGACTATATATATACCACATGTGAGTTTATATTTATATTACAGCATACGTGTGTATTATGGTATCCATATATTAGAGTTGCCATATACATACGGCTGGCATACTTACGTGTTCCTAGTCCTACGTATTTTGGGACTGGGGCGTGACATATTTTTGTGGTGGCCCATGCAGGTCGAGAGCATATTGTCTCGGTTACGTTACTGTACCGAGCAAGCCTGCGCATAGGATTAGAATGTAGGATCTCATCCACTTATTTAAATCATCGTCCTTGATCTTATTTCGTATTCTTATTTGATTGCTTGTGTTGCATCTTGCTTGATCCCTTCTCAACGTCAATCCTTTCTCGTGCTTGATAGGGGCTAGGAAGATGACTTGTACTAGGTATATACCCTCTAGTATTCAATAACACTATTAGTCAAATCCTTGTAAATTTGATAGTATGTCTCATAACCTAGTATCACATAATCTTTTTACCCATTGATGAAGCTAATGAATGACACCAACTATATGCTTGCATAAGAAGATAGTATTTATCTAGACTATAAAACTTTAGTGTTTATCTAGACTATAGATCTTAGAGGCCCATTGTCATAACCCGCACCCGAATATTCGGGCATGAGTACGTGGGTACGTCCAGCCTACGCCGCAGAGTCGGCGGTAGTACGCTGTCTAGGGCATATCCACAGTTAAAATAATCTAGCTCATTCATAATAATTAAATAGGCAAGAAAAAATGACAGGAAAAGAATGCTAAGATTTCATAATTGAATGTGACAACAGATCCAGAGTTTTATTACAGAAATCAGAAGTTAAATCGGGGACAAACCCGATTACTAAGATAAAAGGAAATAAATAACTACGGCTGGCTACTCCGTAGGAGTAGTCTCCTGTGCGGGAACCGGCTTCACAACTGTATCACCTGCTGCCTCATAGGGGCCATAATAGGTGGGGGCAAGGTTCTCATCATCGCCTAAATCAACGGATCCAGTAAGAAAAGGAGCAAAGTACACAATGCACAACAAGATTTAAACTAAATATTTGTGACAGGTAGAAAATAACTGACTAAGCATCATGTTGAGAATATGCATAAGTAGGTAATGAGATTAACAGAGAAATAATGCTATAAATCAGGACTAGAAATAAAATATGGTTAATTGTTACAAACCAGAAATATGAGTAAAACAGGAATAAATGTGACAGTAACTGTAACAAGACAACAAGAACTACAACAAGGCAAGAATTATGTGCGTAAACTTGTGTTTATTTTAGAATACATAGTTGGCATGTAGGGGTTTATAAGTCTAATAAGGCCATCATAGACGACTAACAGTCAGGAATAAACAAGTATAAGGCTGAGAGTACAGTCGTGTACCCACAGCTAGCAGTCACGACAAGGGGGAAGGGTAAACTACATGCCTTCTAGTATTCTCCCACCCAACACGAAAAGTAAGACATGAAATCCAGTATTCAAGACATGAAATCCAGTGTTCTAACTCTACGTGTAATCATCAATGGTACTAATAAAGCAGAGAATTTATTTATCATAATATAAAGATTAAACTTGAAGTGCAGGTACTTGCCTGATGTTTGGATCCAATTACAGTTTTGTGTCTCGGGGAAAATTTCCAAAATTGTGTCCAGATGCTGAAATAAACAATACCATCAGATCCAGAAAATATCAATCAGCTAGAAATGCCTGTCCTTGAGTCCAATTTGGAGATAAGGGCAAAAATAGTAATTTCGGGTCAAAACGGGGTCCGCATGTGGGCCCGCTTTGCACCAAAAAACGTGTCTGGGTCAACGGTCTCCAAATTTACCACAAATTTACCAAACTTAGTGTCAACAGGTCAAGAACGCTGATACGAACCCAACGGAACTTACAGAATTGGATTTCGATGAGCCGATCACAAAATCGCCCGTCGAGCGGGGCCTTTGGGGCCCACGACACGCGATTTCGTCAACGTTCTCAGAATCGAACCAAACTTGACCCACAGGACCAGCGTATCGCTACGAGTCCGATGGCGCAAGTTTCGTTTCGATCCGACGCGTGTACAAGAAGTTAGGGTGAATTGCAGAAAAGGCGGATACGGGGCGATGTTCGCGGATACGCGTTGATCCAGGTATGCACGCACACCCGAATCGACTTTCGTAAAATCCCACACGTCCGTATCAACGCTGCGCACGTATCTGTGAAGACCGCGCACGACCAAGTCGTCCCGTTTGGTGGGACGTACCCAGTTTTGGGGTGAATCGAATCGTTATTTTTCCTGTTTTTGGATCGCGGTGTGCGATCACCACAGGATGCGATGCCCCGAGCGGTTTATCCGGGCACCGTGATGGTCATACAGGCTTCGCAACTTAATTTACGGAATTGAAAATGGGGCAGCGAGGAGAAAGTTACACGCACCTGAACAGGGCTCAAAACCCGAAGAATCCCATGTCCGACACGTGTCCACTGAATTGGGATTTTAGGGTTAGGGTTCTGGACTCAGGCGATGGTCGGCCGACGGGGGCTGAGCGGCGCTGTGCTGGCCGGAGGCGGCCGGGGACGCCGAGGCGAGGCCGGGCGTAGGCACGACGGAGCGGGGTGGCGCCGGGAACGGCGGCTGCTGCTGCTTGTTGTTCTTGGAGAGGCGGCCGGAGGTCGTAAAGGGGCGGAGGAAGGAGAGGAAGGAGGAGGAAGCCGGGGAGGAGGGCGGTGGCGCTGGGGCGGAGCTCTGCGAGGCGGCCGGCGTCGGGCGGAGGCAGGATCGTGGTGGCCGGGAGATTCTCGGGGGGTTTTATAGGGGAGATCGAGTGGGGGAGGCGGAGGAGAGAGGGGAGGTGGCCGGAAAGGGCCGCGGAGGGGGCGGAGCTGCGTGGCCGGGCGAGGCGCTGCGTGGCCGGGCGGGGCGCGCGGCGCAGGCGGCGGAAACGGCCGGACGACTCGGGGGCGTGGGGACGAAGGGTTCAGCGGGTTCGGGTCGGGTCGGGCGGCGGGTGGATCCGACCCGACCTGCTAACATTTGCGAGCTGGGCTCGGCCCAATGGGCTGGGCCGGATATTAAATAATAATAATAATAATAATAATAATAATAATAATTAGTTAATCAATTAAATAAATAAATAGTTTTTAGGTGATTAAAAATAGGTCCGAGGTCCAATAAATTCCAAAAAAATTACCCTAAGTCCAATTTTCCATTTTGCACCCAAAAATATTATTTTTATAATATTTAATGTTATTTATTATCAATTAAAAATCATGTAATAATTCAAAACCCTGAATTTAATTACAGAAAATTCCCAGAAAATTCTAGAAAATTGTGAAAAATCCAATTTTAATATTTTTGAAAAAATCAGGGGCTTACACCCATACATCCATTTGGTTGACTTTAGACTTAGACAAGAAATTAGTATGGCAGCTGTAGAGGCACAACACAAATCTTCTTGGTAAACTTAGATTATTTTGTACCTTCGTCCATCATAATCAAGCATACTTATATTTTTACTATCTCGACTTATGCTGCTATTATAGCCTAGTTTTGCAAGCTTATTTTTTATTGAGCTTGTTCATGACATATGTATTATTGGGGGCCCACACTAATATATTTTCTAAATCAGAATCGGTGTATTATGGTCTGATCAACCGTAGTGCGCTTGGTTCGCTCTTTATATCACTATTTTACATGGATTGAGATATAGTTGACTCAACTTGTTAGACGAATATACTTGCCCTCTAGACTGGTCAGAGCATTTCGTGTCAGGTACATAACTGTACTGATATGAGCATGCATATAAGAATTTACCAAAATAAGATTTTAATCCACAACTGCCTTGGCAACTTTATTTCGAATCCTCTAATCCCTTTGAATCATGTACTTGTATTCTATCACCTCCTCCTTGAATTCTTTATTGTTATTTTCCGTCTTCCCCTATTTCGGAAAGATGAACCTTCGTGCTTAGTATAAGTTTGATACACGGATAGTACTAAATATACCCTATAGGCCAAGTACTCATGATGACAAACAAGAGAGTGCAGGCACAGGAAGTCATGGATACAGGTACGACCTTAGTTATATGTGCCATTTCATACTCATGACCCCCTTTATGACACGGGATCTTTGGTGCATAATAGCCATAGAATTATATATAAGGTAGTTTAGCAGTTATGAGGATATGTTGATATCCTAACTAGATGGCATATCCACGAAGCTAATGGATGACACGCGTAGCAGTAGTAGTATTCTCTTCCTATCACCATCTCGCCCTCTTGGGTGGCTCATCTTCTCTCCTATATCCATTCCTTATCTCGTGCTTAACTCTTCCTATCATAGTTGTATCTTTTCGTGCCATTATGAATTATTTGATTTATATCAACCTCACCCTTATTTTGTTAGTTAAAACATAAATGTGTTAGTCATGCTTGATAACTAAGGATGACTTCTTAATAATAACTCTTATGTACATGCACTATAGCAATATCTGTATTCCTTATTAGTTTAACCCTTAAGTAGCCTCATTTAGCATAATAAAAATTTGTTAGATTATTTGAAGTAGGTCATACTCCTAATAGTTTTAGTCAAGACCTTAAGTGTTTTCCTAAAAACTTAGACTATGTCTAGGAAAGAATTATAGGTACTTGTTATGAACTGACAACTATGACAAATCGCTGGCAAGGTAGCGACAGCTGCAACTAGACCGTGGTAGTAGAGTAGTGAAAGTACTTACGGCCATATTGGTTAGGTGGTATGGCAGTATTAGACCATGATACTTGACAGTTACAAAGAGAAATTATGGTTGTGAGATTCAAGACAAGTACCACAAGATTCTCGACCCAATAAATAAATTTGTCTTACAACCTAGACAATAGTCTCAAAAGACTTTGACTACTAGTAAAATTCTTTTAAGTTGGGTAGTGTAGATGAGTTAGAGGATAAAGAATAGTATATGGACAATAAGGGAGAAAAGTGTTAGGGTGGCTGACCATAACCTTTTAGGAAGCACTGATAGACAACAATGAAGTATAATAGCTATAGTGATTTATTATGAATATGGGTTAGTGTTAATTTCGAGGGCGAAATTCTTTTAAGTTGGGTAGATTGTAAAACCCCTCACCCAAAATAGGTATTTTGTGTGTATTTTATATTATTATATTTATTATAGATTATTTCAAATATTGATTTTTTTAGAGTATTCTCTTAGTTAATTAGAAAATAAATTTCCTGATATATTTACTTATATAAATATTTATTTAGAATTATTTTTAGGCTATTTTAGATTTTTGATGATTTATTTAGAATTTTTGGGTAATTAAAATATAGAAAACATAAACTTCTAGGACTTTCATGATTTATTATGAGACCATACTTGCATATTGTTCCTACCAAATATTTACTTTAGGTTAAAATATTTAATTATATTTTTTTAATTTATTTAGAATTTTAAGAAATTTATTTAGAATTTTGAAATTATTTAGGATTTATTTGGTTATATATAGTCTTAATATTAGATAGATGCTAATTTAGTGTTAATAAATATTAATAAGATTATATATAAATTATTTTTATTATCTTTAATTCTACTTAAGATTATAAATTATTAAGATGAACTCAAACTCTATTTTAAATTAATTCAAATCATGAGACTACTAGGAAAGAAACTTCATGCATATCCTATCCTTATTTAAACTAATCATATTCATATCCAAATTAGCCAATCCTAGTTGTATTCAATTAACTAGTCTCCACCATTATAAATACCTCATCCTTCATTTTTTTTTTCCCAAATTCACTTTTTTCGTCCAAAAAAAGTCAAAATTTGTCATAAATTCAGCCTCATTTTCGAGTACGTTATGACGACTTAAAAAGAAGATATCTCCTAGCTCCGGACTCCAAACGCGCTCCAGTTTTTTTTATTAGAAATATATCAAGGTTAGTTTTCTGAATATATAAATTATTTTAATAATTTATGAACCTATTTTTTCAGAAAATTCTAAAAGTGTTAGTTGTCCAAAATCTGACACGTTTTCGTATTTTTGAGATTTCGGGAGATCCCGAACTCGAAATTATGAGCCGTTCAAAGTTTCAAAAATATGACATGATAAAATTTTATAAAATTATTTTTACAGAATTTAGTATGCAAGTTTAATCTACTATAAAATTCGTGCAACGTAGACGTAAGTAGGAAACCACCGAAAACTTTCATCTGTGCGCCCTTGTGGGCATAACTCTTTACCGACTTATGATTTTATAAAACTGTCGATTATGGAGTTCTTGTAGCGCTAAAATATATATAATTCTACACACAAATCAAGGATTTGAGTCGATTAACTTTTTGGTCAATAGATTGCCTCGATTTGCGTGTCATAGATCACAAATCCGTAAAGTTGACTTTCGTTGGATCAAAATTAGGGTTTAATAATAAAATTAGATTATAATAAGATTAAAATACTATTTTAATTTATTTTATTCAGAATTAAAATAGATTAAAATTGAGGAACCTATTCACCCACTTTTGTTACCTAACTTGTTTAATTTATGTGACGGGTAGATCGGACGACACCTTGAGTTGGGACTTCATTCTTTTTCAGACCAGGCAAGATACCTTGCCAAATTGCTTACAGTACTTTGCATGCTATTTATATTTCTGTATATTCATTTCATTTCTGTATATTCATTGCATGTGTGTTTTCTTTCAGTCATTACTATCTATTATATGTATGTTGACACACACTTGACACTTAGTATCATGAGAGGACAATCATTATGCGTATGGGCTTTAACCACTCTGGTAAACCGTAGTATATAGCTCATACTACGGGGGTGTGTCGCACTGGTCGCTACCCTCGAGGTATATCAATTACTGTAGAGTCGCGTTTGTCGCTACCCCCGAGGTATGACGATTTCTGATATCCCCTGATGGGTGTGTGAGTTGTGAGGCTTAGATCGAGTAGCCTACCCTTGCCCATACGTCAAAAAGTTATCCTCATTTGTATTTATATAGATTGTCTTGTATAGCGTACTTATATATTTTTAAACATTATGCATGTTTACTGTATTCAAATTGGCATGCTTCTATGTATCTTGTTACGTCCCTCTGAGGATCTGGTCCCTTTCCAGGTGTAGATGTTCATGACTTTTCGCAGGAGCACGGATCAGGACTTACCACTTATCTCTTCCGAGGAGGTCTTACCTTCTGAGCATCCTTGATTATCTCTAGCGATGGATCGCTTCGCTGATACCTTTATATCATCATCTTATTTTATATTGGAGATTTTATACTTCTCTCTCATTCTAGTTTTGATATAGTCATAGGTAGTGGTTTTGTCTCCACCCGACTATTAGTTTTGGATTATTCAGACTCATTATTCTAGTTTAGTTATTTCCTTTTTGTGACTTATTGTGTGGATGAGATTTAGTATATCTGTGACTTATGACTATTATATACCACATGTGAGTTTATATTCATATTACAGCGTATGTGTGTATTATGGTATTCATATATTGGAGTTGCCATATATATACGGCTAACATGCTTACGTGTTCCTAGTCCTACGTATTTTGGGACTGGGACATGACAGTATTCATATATAGTTAGATAGATATGTGTATTGGTAAGTTAATATTGTAATGTAATTAGTATCTAAGTATTATATTGATATATATATATTATAGTATTTAGCATATAGTGTATTGGAGGTTATATGTTTATTAGCTATATGTTAAGGGTTTTGGATTACCTTGGGATACCAAGGTAATATCAAGGTATTGGGACGATACTCAAGGTATTGGGTTTGAGTATCGGGATAGGTGTGAGATACTGCGATTCGCATTGGTGCAAGACCAAGTTATTCAAATTGCATTGATTAGTTAAGATACTATATATATTGACTTGTATCTATATATAAATTACTATTTTTATATTCAAAACCTGTGTATCCTGGGATACAATATTTTGTGTGTCTCATAGTATCTTAGATGAGCTAGTGTAGCTTAGTTTCATAGTGAATTGACCTAGTATCCTAGTGTTGGACTCATACAACCTAGAATTGGTCGGTTTGACTTAGAAATGGCTTCATGACTTAGAATTGAACTAGTTTAACTTAATTTTATTATAACACCTTGTATTAATGTAATATTCCATATATAGTTCTGTATGACCCCAGTTCGGACATAGTTTGAAATTTATTGCTCTGGACGGCAGGTGAGTATATTCTCCAATAGTTTTCATTATTTAATAATTTTTATATTTTAAGTACATAGAAATATTATATCTGATTCTTGACACTATGGTACATGAACTATTATATAGCTTGGATCTTCAGTCATGAAATATTACAATGGTTATCGTATTGACATCGTACACAAAATTGATATTAGACATTGTACATGGTATTATTATTGGACAATGATCGTGTATCGTAACGTGTCATGGTTGGATCCACTGTACTAGTTGGGGTAGAAGAAATTGCTAGTAAGAGATGTGATCATATTCTTATTATAAATTGCACAACAATGTTAGTGTTAATTATACACCTCACGTATGATTAGCCAGGCCATATAGCTATCGTACAAGTTCCCAAACTGATCATATATCAAAACTAGTATTTCAAACACTTAACACTTAGGATAGTTGCAGTTCTTTATTTCAGTATCATATATTATATTACCTTGTATATGATATTGTAGTTCCTTTCTCTTTATTCCACATATGAACTGGCTATACCTTATTGCTTACATTGCATGTTCTCTTAATTATTTTGCCACCGCATCAGTTTATTATTTTCTTACAGTATATGGCATCCTCTATTTATTGTTTTGTACTCCTTGTCAATTAATTGGAACTGTTATTGGGTTATAATTCGCTCCAATCCTGACTGGATATATTTTTCAGACGGTGACTTAGAGGACTAGTGTCAGACATATTACGGACCACAGGGAGAGTAGCTGTAGCTGTAGCGCCCCGTTCTCCCGGTGCGGAGAGTGAGGCTAAGAAACACAAGACGGTATCGTTCGATCGGGATAGATTGAATTAAGAACTCGTCCTCGTTATGGATTTGTTTCTTCGGAATCGATTCCCATATTCAGTGGACCGTGCCCCAAGGATCGGCTAAGCGGCAGAGTCAGGAGGGACCTCTCCGCTGCTATCTTTTATCGTCTCAATTTTCGATGTCGCTTGTTGCTTTCGTGCTTTGAGTTGGTTTTAGAATTTGCTTGTTTTCCTTGAACGATTTCGATGGTTTTTATTATTTTTGTTCATTGACTTGTACTTCTATTCCGAGATTGGAAAGAGAGAAAGAAGTATTAATCGAGCTGTTCGTGCGCAGGTGAACGAGCAGTAGGCGGCTTGCGAGCGGAGTCGTGAAGCGCCTCTTTCCTTCTCCTTTCATCAATCTAAGTGAGTGGCTACCAACCTGATTAGCTAGCCCTGCTTCCAAGCTTCACATCTAATAAATCTGCACTCTTCTATGCCCCGATCAAATGATACCAAGTAATAATAAAAGAAACCAAGATAAAAGAGAATAGACTTGGTTCTTATGCTTGTCAATCAAATATGTGAACTGTTATCATACTGTATGCTAGTTCGTTTATAACTGTTCTATGAATCGTGCAAAGTATTGAACACCTTGTATGCGCTAAACTGTTCAATAAGGCTATGTTAAATGAATCATACAATACCGACTGTCCCGTACTACTGTTTGCCTCAACTGCATGAACTGTTAACTTAGCAACGTACTGTTCGATCACGAACAACTTGTGCACAAGGTAACTGGTTCCTGCTGTCACTACCATATTCCGAAAACAGGGATAATTTCGACTTTTTACAATATTCAATATTATTGTAGTTACAATTTAGTAATTGCGTGATAGGTATATTAATTTAAATAAATTTGTGAGGTGTGTAATTAAATATAGTAATTATGTACAGTGTTTATTTGTGTTTGTGCTGGTAGACTTAACCTAGAAGCCAGTAGATGAACACCTGTCCGAATTGTGGGATTCGGTATTTTAATTCTTTATTTTAGAATTAAATTCTTGGAGGTAATAATTAATTATCATATTTTAATTAATTATTGTGCATTGCCTTTGCTTCGATATTTGGAGCAGTATCCTGACTTTTGTCTTCCAACAAATTTCACCATCTTGCCCTAGACGTGCCGCCTTCAATTCTGCTATTTTTGCAACTCATAATTATGCTCTCTGTGCATTATTTCTAGCCGCACAAAAATCGTCGCGGACGTTAGTTAATAAATCTCTATTTTGTATCGTTGTGTGTTCCAATTGAAATTGGAGGCAATCTTGACCTATTTTTCGTGCGGCCCAAATTAGGGTAATATTCTGTTCTGAGTCTTCTTCAATATTGGTATTGATGACCTGACCCGATTTTGACCCCATGTACTCCTAATTAATTGTTGAACACAACTTACATTTATTTCTATTTAAATTAATGATACTATTTTATCTGATTCTAAAATCCCAATTTTAATTTCAGTGCCCTGTTAATTGAGCCCACACAAATCTTACAGCGCCCCCTGACCCCATAAAACACCGGACACCGAATCGCCCGCCAAATTTTCGTTATTTTATGTGTTTGTGCAATTTCCCAAATTTAAGGGGGCTAAATTGCAAATTTTGCATTTTGTGGCCTCACCCAATTGTTTAAACAATGAGGGAACCTAATATTTTTATTTAAACTCTCACCCTTATTTCCCACATGAATTATTTTTCCCATGTCTAATCTGGACCACTCATTCTTTGGGTCCATCCTCACCATTAGATTCAACACCTTCTTCATATATAAAGTCACATCCTAAACCCTAATCCCTAGACAACCTAGGTTTTCCCCTACCTCACAAGCCACCTCCCTCTCTTATACGTATGTATATTCTTCTTCTCTTTCTTTTCTTCTTCTCCTTCTTCCTTTCTCCTTCTTCTTTCTTTTTTTTCATTTGAAATTGAAGAGGGGGGAAACCTACTGTTCATTTTCTTCCCCCCGTACACTGTTCACCGGAGGTCAGCCCCGACCCCCGGTCTGCACCCGATCCCGGCGGCTCTGTGTACTCCCCGCGGCCTTCTGAACTCCGGCCTGTGCCCGACTCCCTGCTGCATCCAGACCGGCGGCTCTCCCCTCGGCTCTCCCTCTATCGCCCTCGCGTCAGCCGACTCCCCGACTCCCTCTGCCGTAGTCCGGCGGCCCCCTCACGGATTCCTCCTCCTTCTGCGATCACCTCCGGCCTGCCCGACCCATCAACTCCGGCAGCCCCTGTCTCTCCGATCTCCGGCCTTCAGCCCCGCTGCCGCTGCTCCTCCCTACAGCCGACCATCAGTCCACCCGCGCGCCTCCGGCGAGCGTCCGACCGAGCCGAGTTCCTCTCCTCTTAAATCCTCCCATACAGCCTCCGACGGCCGAAGACCGCTGCTGTGTCCGACCACCCTCTGTAAGTTCTCCTCTCCCTCCTTCTATGTATTTGTGTGTATACATTCATATATATATATATATATATATATATATATATATGTATATATATATGTGTGTGTACGTATATATGTGTATATACGTGTATGTAAATACTAATATATGTATATGTATGTTATGTATTAAATTAATGTTAAAACGTACGTATATGTGTATACGTATATATATTTAATAAATTGGTATATATAACTACGTATACTAGTATAATTTAAATTAGTATATGTATAACTATTTATTTTATTAATATTTAACATGTATAAATTCTAGTATAAATATTTCTTAGTATATATATGTTAATGTATATAGTATATTTTTACTTAGTGTATATATATTTTATATATATATACATATATATCTTGCATATTTTCTCTAACTTTCTATATATGTATATTAAAATGTATTTTATTATAAATAAGTATTAAATATATATGGTTATTAATTTAACTGTATACACATAATATATGTTAATGTGTGTACTTTGGTATAATTATATATTGGTAAAGTATATATTAAATTAATACATTTTGGTATAAATATGTGTACCTATATATATATACATGTATAAACATATTTTGGTATGTAAACATGTATAGTGTATATATAAAACTGTATTGATATATATATATGTACCTGTAAAACATATTTTTGGTATATGTAAACAAATGTATCATATATATATATATATTTAGGGATATAAAATGTATATATAAACACGTATTTGGTATATGTATTGATTGGTATGGTAATAATGTACATAAGTAATAGGTGTACATTATTCAATATGATGAGTATATATATATATATATATATATATATTGTAAGTATTAATGATAATTAATAATATGTGTATTTATATACGTATCCCTACTAGATAACCCTAGTTGACTAGTGCCCTGCCTGACATGGCCCTGAGGCCAGTATTTTAGACTGTGTTAGTGTAGCATCTGATGCAAATGTGGTTTTGCTTGTGATATGTTTATAGGACTGTTGGTTTACCCAGGGGACACTCTGGAACAGGACATCAATAATTACCAGCTAAGGACCCAAGGCGAGTACATTCTCTGATTAGTTTCTAATTTATGATATCTCCTATGTTCACTGTATCTAGTGTAAATATCCATGTTCTTGACACGTTGGTTACACGGATTGGTATACACGGATCTCGTCATGAGATGTTATTCCTTATTCATGGTGTAGCTTGTACAAGACTTGTTTCCTTGTTATCTTGTGCATGTACAGACACTAATTTTCGGAGAGATTTGCTACCTTCCTAGGGAATCCCGTGCCAGAGCGTACCATGATTGGATCTACTATACCAGTCGGGGGTTGGGGAATATTTTAGTGTAGATATGTGATCATATCCAACTTTTCATACATCATAGCTCACCCCACATCTCACGTCGGGTGCGGCCTGACCATCTCCATGCTTCATAGCTGTTACGTGTGATTAGCCTGACCTATACATGCATCATAGCTAACCAACGGTTAGCCTGACCTTCGTGAATCATAGCTAATCACATGTAACCAGCCTGATCAAGTTCCCAAGCCGATCACATGTTAAAGCTAGTACTCAAACACTTAGTCATAGGTTCTTGCTCATGGACATATTATTTCTTCTCCTGCATTTACTTACAGTATTTCCAGTATTTCTTTTGTTGTACATTTCTCGTACCTATACATGCATCTGGTATATTTCCATCTAGAACTGCTACATAGTTTATGTTATTTATATAGAACTGCTATTTAGAGATGTACTTTGCTCCTTCCTGACTGGAAAATATTTTTCCAGACTGTGACCTTAGTAGACTGGTTTCCGACACACCTGGGGATTGGAAGTTAATGATTGCAGGTATGATTATTTTGTCATTAGACTTGTGTTGTATCCTTTTGGTTTCTTTAAATTCTTATCGTGCTGTAGTTGTGATTGAGTATGTTGTTCATTTTTGTGTTATCCGTGTCTCCTTATGGAGTTGGATACTAGTGTGAGATTATTTAGATAGTACTTGACCTAGACAGTGTTCTACCGCTGATGCTGCGGCGTAGGCTGGACGTACCAACGCTCTCGTGCCCTTATACCGGGTGCGGGTCATGACACCTGCGGACGATCGCTGGGGCACTGGCACCGATCCGGTCCGGACGGAACCCTACTGTATAGTCAACTGTACTGGACGGAATGGCTTGGAGCACCCACTGTACTTTCGCTGTAAACCATTCTCGTCTATGACTAGTGTCCTTATTGGCATACGCCAGTGATCTATTGTATATTTAAACCTGTTGCAAACTAACTTGTATCTTCGTGGCAGGGAAGGCAGGGTAAGTATTGTACAGGTAATTCAAACAGGCAGGTAAAATCCACCGAACGGTGGCACGTTCATTTCAGTAAATTCTATATGCTGCTTACTTGTAAATGAACTAAGGTAAGATAGAAACCCACAAATATGCATGCTTCATTAAAATAACGTGTTGATTGGTATAGTCAGGCTAGCTCACCTTCACCAGCATGTTTCGATATGCTGACCCTCGTTGAAACAGGTTCTCCGCACTAAGGCGAACCGAACGAGGAGCCGAAGTCGTCTTCCCGATCCAGTCCAGCTGTTGGCACATCTTCACCGCGCCCTTGAAGCCTTTTGAAGTCCGAAGCTGCAACTCTTCATACACAAATGCAGCTCCGTGGCAAAGCTATCCTCCAGCCTGGAGGTCTTTATCATTTTGAGTTTATAAAGGGATGTAATGTACAGGACTGCTATCTCATTTTGAGTCATCTCTTTTGTAAGCCGTTCGGCATATTAGCTAACTCGTTCAAGAGTTTGTAATAGATGTTCATTATCAATAAAGAAAACTTTTCCATGTTTCAAATCTGTGTTTCAATTTATCTGCGTACTCTGAATATGTGCTTGCTATGCAAATTATTAAAGCCTTGTGCGGGCGCAACTCCAGGCCCGTACGGCGGTCACGATTCGGGGGATGCCTCAAACGATTCTAAGGAATCGGGTCGTGACATAGTGTTATCAGAGCACAGATTCAAAGTTCCTTAGACTTCGTGCTGGAAAAGTTCCTTTAACGATCAAATTCTTATGCGAACTCTTGAACTCGCTAAGGCCAAAATGAGATACGTTCATGCAATAAGTCCATAATACATTATGATTCTAATGTAATTTACCTTCTTTTGAAGGAATGGCTCCAGCGCAATCTGCAGCACAAATACCGGACGAAACGTAAGGCCAAGAAAGTAGTTCGGATACTTTGGGAAGTTCAAGGAGCCAGCGAGCCGCGCCAAGCATCGATCCCATCCAGCAAATATTGCGGATGTTGGAGGAAAACCAACAAAGGGACGAGGCTCGCTATGAACGGGCCGAGAAGCGGGCGGAAGAGAGTCAGCTTAAGTTTCAAGACAATATAGAAGCACGATTCTCAGTCCAATAGAAGCAGGTAGATACCCTGCAGCAGATCGTTCAGACTTTGGCATCCAACCATTCTTCGGCAAGAATGCCGACTCCGGTGGAACAGCCCGCGCTTGAAGTAGAGACGCCACAAATTCCAAGGACGAGGGACGTGACTACCTTCGACTTTGGCCACTTCAAGAAAGTCTGCAACACCCCATTCAACGGGACTGAGGACCCAGTCGTAGCTCTAGATTGGTTGGCCGAACTTGAAGATCACTTCGCTCTGCTAGAGGTCCCCGAAGAGAAGTGCGTCGCCTGCGCGCAACTACAGCTCCGCCTCAACGTGCACGATTGGTGGGACGTGCATCGATGATCTCTCCAATTTGATCACGGAGAGGAGGCGATCTCGTGGACGACTTTTCGTGCCGCGTTCGAAGAGGAGTTTGTACCCCCTCCAGTACAACGTTAAATGGAAAACGAGTTCGTGCAGCTGCGGCAAGGCAGCATGACAGTTAAGGAGTACTCCGTCGAATTCAACCGACTCTCCAAATTCGCTAGGGCCTATTTACCTGATGCAGCGAGTCGAGCTAGAAGGTTTGAAGGTGGACTACGCCCTGCCATACATTCGCACGTAGCCGTTCATCAGTATCGTACGATGCGTGAAGTCATGAATCATGCCCTGTCGCTTGAACCACTCTATCCTCACGTTCCTGTCGGCGCTGTGCATACCTACAATCACAAACGCCAAAGCAACGACAGAGGAAACAACGCTGCAAAGCGTCCGAAAAACGGTGGCAAGCATGGAGAAAAGTTAGACAAAGTATGCCATTTCTTTAGGCGGCCGGGGCACGCAATAGATAAGTGCCGCCTGAAACTTGGGTTATGTTTAGTTTGCGGTAAAGCAAACCATACCGTTCGTGACTGTCCACTGAGCCGCCTTAATCGTCGCCCGCAACGAAATGCTCCCTAACGGTAGGTCATATCCTTAAGTTTCGGGATAAAACTTCCAATTAGTTGGGTAGGATGTAGCGCCCCGTTCTCCCGGTGCGAAGAGCGCGGCTAAGAAACACAAGACAGTATCGTTCGATCGGGATAGATTGAATTAAGAACTCGTCCTCGTTATGGATTTGTTTCTTCGGAATCGATTCCCATATTCAGTGGACCGTGCCCCAAGGATCGGCTTAGCGGCAGAGTCAGGAGGGACCTCTCCGCTGCTATCTTTTATTGCCTCGGTTTTCGATGTCGCTTGTTGCTTTCGTACTTTGAGTTGGTTTTGGGATTTGCTTATTTTCCTTGAACGGTTTCGATGGTTTTCATTATTTTCGTTCATTGACTTGCACTTCTATTTCGAGATTGGAAAGAGAGGAAGAAGTATTAATCGAGCTGTTCGTGCGCAGGTGAACGAGCAGTAGGCGGCTTGCGAGCAGAGTCGTGAAGCGCCTCTTTCCTTCTCCTTCCATCAATCTAAGTGAGTGGCTACCAACCCGATTAGCTACCCCTGCTTCCAAGCTTCACATCTAATAAATCTGCACTCTTTTATGCCCCGATCAAACGATACCAAGTAATAATAAAAGAAACCAAGATAAAAGAGAATAGACTTGGTTCTTATGCTTGTCAATCAAATATGTGAACTGTTATCATACTGTATGCTAGTTCGTTTATAATTGTTCTATGAATCGTGCTAAGTATGGAACACCTTGTATGCGCTAAACTGTTCAATGAGGCTATGTTAAATAAATCAGGCAATACTGACTGTCCCGTACTACTGTTTGCCTCAACTGCATGAACTGTTAACTTAGCAACGTACTGTTCGATCACGGACAACTTGTGCACAAGGTAACTAATTTCTGCGGACGGTCGTTGGGGCACTGGCACCGATCCGGTCTGGACGGAACCCTACTGTATAGTCAACTGTACTGGACGGAATGGCTTGGAGCACCCACTGTACTTTCGCTGCAAACCATTCTCGTCTATGACTAGTGTCCTTATTGGCATACGCCAGTGATCTATTATATATTTAAACCTGTTGCAAACTAACTTGTGTCTTCGTGGCAGGGAAGGCAGGGTAAGTATTGTACAGGTAATTCAGACGGGCAGGTAAAATCTACCGAACGGTGGCACGTTCATTTCAGTAAATTCTATATGCTGCTTACTTGTAAATAAACTAAGGCAAGATAGAAACCCATAAATATGCATGCTTCATTAAAACAATGTGTTGATTGGTATAGTCAGGCTAGCTCGCCTTCACCAGCATGTTTCGATATGCTGACCCTCGTTGAAACAGGTTCTCCGCACTAAGGCGAACCGAGCGAGGAGCCGAAGTTATCTTCCCGATCCAGTCCAGTTGTTGGCGCATCTTCACCGCGCCCTTGAAGCCTTTTGAAGTCCGAAGCTGCAACTCTTCATACACAAATGCAGCTCCGTAGCAAAGCTATCCTCCAGCCTGGAGGTCTTTATCATTTTGAGTTTATAAAGGGATGTAATGTACAGGACTGATATCTCATTTTGAGTCATCTCTTTTGTAAGCCGTTCGGCATATTAGCTAACTCGTTCAAGAGTTTGTAATAGATGTTCATTATCAATAAAGAGAACTTTTCCATGTTTCAAATATGTGTTTCAATTTATCTGCGTACTCTGAATATGTGCTTGCTATGCAAATCATTAAAGCCTTGTGCGGGTGCAACTCCAGGCCCGCACGGCCGTCACGATTCGGGGGACGCCTCAAACGATTCTAAGGAATCGGGTCGTGACAGTAGCCTTGGACCTTGTAGCTCAGGTGTGATTGCCGGAAGGTCTAGCCGGAATCACTAGTTATATTAGTAAGTTCTTTTTTTGCAGATTTTGGTACCGGATTTGTCTCCAGTATATTTTGAGACTTGGATGTCATTATTTGAAGTTTAGATTATTTTATTGTTTAGGCTTTATGGTTGCGTTTTGATTATTCTTTCGATTTTATTGTGATTTAGTTCTGTGGTTGAGTATTTTATATTATATATTTATATCTGTGTCTCCTTATGGAGTTGGATATTCGTGTGAGATTGATTATATAGTATTGTGATCTAGACAGCGTTCTACCGCCGATGCTGTGGCGTAGGCTAGACGTAGCCACATACCCGTGCCCCTATATCGGGTGTGGGTCATGACAGGGTCAAGAGAGAGAGAGAGAGAGAGAGAGAGAGAGAGAGAGGGGGGGAGAGATCGAGTAAGAGAGAGTGTGAAAGAGTGAGAATGGGGGGAAATGAAATGCGGTTGGAAAGTTTAAGTTTTCGCAGGGACGAATATTTTCGTCGCTAATCCTTTGCTAAAATAACAGCGACATATTAGCGACGGATTTGTGACAAAAAATAATATATTTATTTTACATAAATAACTTAGTCGTTTTTTGTCGAATTTTTGTCGCTGACTCAGTGATGGATTATTTTTCGTCGCTGAGATCCATCGCTATTTAACATTATTTTTATAGTAAATATATGGTAAAAGATTTGATTTGATATAATTTAAAAATCTACATTAATATTATTATATTTTAAATTTGTATCAAATATCTAATTTGACCATATTTAGACGTCCATAATTGGTGTTTTCTATTTTAGATAATGAGTTTCCTATTTTAGAATTCCTCTGACCTAAACTAGAATTTCTTATCATATTTATATGGATGAGGATGAAGGCACAAATAATATAAGACAAAGGTGGAGATTCGAGGTGCTCGTCCATAAAATATCTAAGAGAAAATTCATACTTTATAATTAAGGCTTGTCGTTCAAGGCAGAAGGAAGAGGAGATCTGATCGAAAAATCGAATTCGTTCAAGAAAATTGCTAAGGAGTTCAGTGAGTGATTTCGATTGTAATCTTTTTATTTTCTTCTTGAGTGTGGTGAGAGGGTTGAACCTATTATGGCAAAGGGTTCAACATTAGTTTTGTCAATCTTGTAATTTTACCTGAGTTATATAGATTAGGATTTGTCCAAGTGACATAGTTATCGCCATATACGTTATCTTTATTTGTGCTTGGTGTTCGTTAGATAATGGTTGGTTATCTCAGGTTGGTTGGCCTAAGTTTTTGTTGTGGTTAGTCTAAGACACAGTACTAGAGCTCCTGCATGGCGTATCTGATCCCAAAATCTGTTATCAGAGCTCTCAGGTTCGCAAGAGGGAAGGTACAACCATGTCTACATAGCAGACAAATACACATATGATCACCATCAAAGAGGGAAATGATAATTTGGAATCCAAAGATGGAGGATCTACTCTGGTAAAATTACTTGCATGGTATGTTGGATGGCGATAGCGCCAAGCTATCAGACAAAGTTGCTGAAGATTGGAAATGACTAGATCGGAAGGTGGTTGGATTCATCCGCCAATAGTTGAATGACTCAGTATTTCACCACGTGTCCATAGAAAGTTCTTTAAAAGCATTATGGGAGAAGCTGCATCCGTTGTACGAAAGGAAGATGGCTGGCAATAAGGTATTTCTTATTCGCCTAATTACATCAACTCGAAGTACATGGAGGGTGCCCTGGTGGCATAATATTTGAACGAGGTTAAAGGTATCATCAATCAGCTGTCTGCGATGAATATGGTGATTGATGATGAGCTTCAGGCCCTTCTACTTTTGAGTTCTCTGTCGAAAAGCTGGAAGATATTTTGTGGTATCGGTGAGCTACTCAACGCCTAACAGAGCGATAGAGGCGGTCAAAACTAGCTTATTGAATGAGGTAGTCCGGCATAAACAAGTTGAATCGTCATAGGAGTCTCCTCTAGTTTCTTCCTACGGTAAGGGAAGACCCAAGTCACAAGAGAGGACAGAGGAATTTTTTAGGATCTTGCGATTGTGGACCACAAGTAGGACTGCTATCATTGTGGCAAAAGCGGTCATATCAAGAAGAACTGCATGAAGCTCAAAGTTCATAAGGCCAACGTAAAGAAATTGACGTAAAGAAACCTTGTGGCATGTGTCAGGACGGCAATTGGATCATGGATACGGGGGCGTCGTATTATGCCACTACAAATAGGAGGATCTTCACGTCATACCGCGATGCAGGATTGGACGTATGAAGATAGGCAATAAGGGGACGACTGTAGTTGCAGGCATCGGTGATGTACATTTAACAATGAAGCTTAGTGAGAAGATCAATCTCAAGGGTGTGCGATATATACTGAGTTTGTGCTACAACTTGATTTTGATAGGGAGGCTGGCAGATGATTGTTGTCGTAGTTTGTTTGGGAACAAAGATTGGATGCTTACGAAGGGTTCCCAACAGGTGGCTTGAGAAGATTTATGTTGTGGCATATACAGGCTCAAGCCGCTGAGCCTATAGGAAGGCCACTAACATCGGATAGAGACTCAAGGAATGTTCGACAGGAGGTGGATCATCGAAAACTTGTTGAGGAAGGTCTGAGGCGGATGCATCTCCATTCACACAGTTCATCGAGACAAAGCGACGAATAGTAACATCAAAGATTGAGGGTCAGCCTATCGGTCCTATGACAGTTGGTCGATCTCCAAGTGGGTTGCTCCACGTATCCGATTTTAGCGCTAGATGGTTTGCCAAAAATTTGTCGAGAGACATCGACATCAAAGTTCGAAGCCAAGGAGGAGATCAAGGTTTGCAACAAACTCAATCTGAGGCGGATGCATCTCCATTCACACAGTTCCTGTGGGTCTTGAGGATGCATGTATATGGGGGAGCTTCAGTGTCGGACACGAAGGTGGGCAAGTTCATGAGTCTGAATCTAGGTAGAATCATACTCTCTGCTTGGTTGGGCCAACCAAGGGTAAAGAAGATCATCGCAACGGTAGTACATTTCAGTGGAAGACGGAAGTCGGAGACAGGTAGCCAAGACTCACAGTGAGGCTAGTCGTCAGAGACTTTGGTTTTGGCCGTTTCATTGATGTTGGCATGATCCTAGGTGCATGAGGTATGCTAGGCATGGTAGTTAGCGTCGACGTGGCGGTCGATGAGCTAGAGATGAAGGAAGATGCAAATCAACTTGGGGGATCAGAGTTCGGTGGAATGGGAGAGCAGAAACTCTGTCATGGGATGACATGCATGAAGTCCAATTGAGGAGCCATGTGGTCAACACCCTCTCATAAGACTGGAGGGGGAGTTTGTTGGATTCAGTCTGAATTGGTAAGAGCAAATTTTGGAGCCCAAATATGATAAAAGATTTGATTAGATGTAACTTAAAAATCTACACTAATTTGATTAGATTTCAAATTTGAATCAAATATTTAATTTGACTATATCTGGACATTCATAATTGGTGTTTCCTATTTTAGATAATGGATTTCCTATTTAGAAATTTTTATGACCTAAACTAGGGTTTCTCATCCTATTTATATGGGTGAGGGTAGAGACACAAAAAATATAGCACAAAGAAGGAGATTCAGAGTGCTCGTCCATAGAAAATCTAAGAAAATGTCCATGCTTTGTTCTTAGGTCTCGCCATCCAAGACAAAAGGAAGAGGAGATCTGATCGAGGAGTCGTCGCCTTCATTCAAGAAACTTTGTACATGGTTTGGTGAGTAATTGTAATTTTAATATCTTTCTTTTCTTCTTGAGTGTGGTTAGGGGGTTGAACCTATTAGAACAAAGGGTTCAACATTGATTTTGTCACTCATTGGTGAGTTATATATATTAGGGTTTCTCATCTTTATCTATGCTTGGTGGTCATTAGACAGGGGTTAGTTATCTCCGGTGGTTTGACCTAAGTTTATGCTATGGTCAGTCTCAGACATGATATCGGAGCGATTGTAGGACGTGTTCGATCCTAACAAGTTGTACTCTTACGTCCCGCTCCTAGAATACTAGGTAAATATGAGGACTGACATGGCCAATCTTACCTTGCAGAATATTGAAGTAAGATGTAATATGTTAGGATTTTCTAGAAGACAGATGGGTAAACTCTATGATGTTATGAAATCAGTCCTAAGGCTAACAAATCCTATTATCTCAATCTAGCAACACAAGTACAAGAGTATATCATACATGAAAGTAAAAATGCGTCCCAAATTATATGTCACATATGATCATGAAACTCATGAATACAAAATGCTGCACTAACATAGTTTAATAATACATGATCAAAATATACCAGCCATGGTCTATTATATACATCATATTGACTGAAGTTTCAAAAATATAAGGAGCTAACTCTGTCCCGTGCTAAACACCACAAAATAAAGTAATTATGACGAGGGGTGAAAGAAAATAAACCCACTCGCGAGCTTCAGCTATAGTCCTACGAGTGTGAACCATCTTGCTAGAAGCGCGGTGGATCCTGGTTCTCTTCGAGGTAACGTGACAATGCAAAGCCAGTGGGGTTAGAATCCCAAGCAACAAGTACCACAAAGGAGCTCGAGGTGATAGACCAAATACATCACAACATAAGCAAAAGAGACATATAAGAAATAAATACAGATTGAGACTTGTATGGTACTAATGTAGTTATCTCAAAATAATACAAGAAGAACTGATAATAAGTAAAAAAATAAAAGTAAGGCGACGAGCGGTAAGAGATCATAGGAATTACTCTAGATCGGACAACAACCCTTAAACCAAACAATGACCGAAGTTTCAGACCTTCACTCGATCAGAACTTAGCACCCTAACCACGCGCCAAAAGAATAAATTAAAAGGGCGAGCTAGACGAATAGACAAACATTCATTTCATGGCCAAACATGCCTACGGCTTGTTATAATTAACTAACTAGCGTTATCACAAACCTAGTTACTAACAAATGCACGATTTGAAGAATATTGCTACCACCGGCACGGCAATTAATCCAGATAGCCAAGGGTACGCTTGTCTAGTACTTATAATGCACATCACAAACAATGATGGATGAAGAACTAAAGGAGATAACTGATAGCATAACACAACATAATGTAAGAATAATCTGGCTTTTGAAGATATAAGTAAAAATAAAATTGTAAATGAGATTGGTTTTATAAACAAAAAGGATTTTGTAAAATGGAAAAATGGATCTAATTTTCTAAACATAAGGAGATTTTGTAAGTAAAAACTTATTTTTGTAAATATAAAGAAGTTTTGTAAATAAAACTAATTTTTATAAATATAACTCATCAAAAAATGGTCTTGTAACATAACTGAAACATAACTGGAACATAAATTGGAATACATATACTAAAATATAAAATCAATCAGATATAGTATCATAGCACACGCAAACTCGGTCAGTCATGGAGCCCTTGCCTAGCAGGGTAGTCCATACCGTATGGGACCTTTAGGGATCAGAGTAGCCGGTAGCGTAATATTCTTCCCTCCCAATGATCTAGGTAAATATAATCTTGTTTAATAATTACTAAATTATTTCAAGTTCTCGAGTCGTGGACACTCGAGAACTTTCCTAGAATGACGGTCACTGGTACGAGCTTTTCATGAGTTATCGTATCCGTAACTCGCGATACATTAGGCAATACTAACACTCGATTGTCCGATGCCAAATACAATAAATTTTTATACACAGATATTTCCATGGTGTCGTGAGGATTATAAAATAGTACATAAACTAGTCTGGTAACATAAACTTGTATCCACATTAGAAAGCACACAACAATAATCACTAAAAGGAATTAGAGAGAGAACATAACAATGGGGAACACAAAAATGCGCATAAGAATATCCGGCCGCATACGCCCACTGGCCGCATAGACTCTCTGGTCATATGCACCCACTGGCCGCATGGACTCTCTGGCCGCATACACCCACTGGTCGCATGCACTCTCTGGATGCATGCACCCACTGGCCGCATGGCTCACTTTTGGACTTAGCGAATTTTTTATTCGTTCAGCGAGTGAAAGCACAGGGTAGTTCAATGACACTTATGTGAATAAGCAGTCATGTGTCCAACAATATGGACATATGTTGTCATTATACGACAAGTGTTTTGGCCGTAAAACCCTCTCGGGCCGTATGGCACTCTTGGTCGCTTAGCTCGCTGGCCGCGTGAAGACTTCATCTTCTCCAACAGCAAGTTCAGCCATGGCCGAAAGTTCAAAAAATCAAAACTTTATTTTTTTCATAAAAACTTCATTTTAACTCTAAATCAAGTGAAACAAAGCCAAAATGCTCAAAATAAAATGCTCTAACATAAGGAACAAATAGTTTTTAAAAATAATAAGTTTTAATAGATCAAAACTAAGAAAAATTCATACAAATCTAAAATTTAAACTTAGATCTACAAAAATCTATACATCAAAATCTAAAACTCCAATAACTAAACATGATTAGCAACTCAAGAAGAATATTTTTCATCAAATATATTTTTAAAATAACAACATATATAAAAATCTAAAAATCCATAATTTTACCATTGAGCAAGATGTACTTGTCTTGGGTGGCTCCTAGCCTCTACCTCTCACGATCCAAGTCGCAACAACTTTTTTGAGGGTTAGGGTTAGGGGGAACTTGAGGGGGAGGAGGAAAGGAGGGAAATAAAATAAAGAAGAAGAAAGAGAGGAGAAAGAAAAGCCATATCTATACTAAAAGAGGAGAAAAGAGGATTTAGTCATGGGTTCACCCAAAAATAAACCGAACCAAGTGTCCATTCTACATACGGATCCTAAACCTGGTCTATAGCAATGCCAATGGGTATTCTGCTAGCCTCGGGTAGTCTCTCCCAATAACAGAAAAATAAAAAAATAATATAATGACAGGAACCAACATATGAAATACAGCAGGAATATATTATCAGAAAAAAATTAAATTCTAGAAATTCTAGAAATTCAAAAAATACCAAATCTGGGATCGGATGTGACATATCTACCATCCTTAGAAAAATTTTGTCTTCAAAATTTTACCAAGGCTTATCGAGCCGGAACACACGAGAAAGCTCAAAAAATCAAATCATAATTCAAATGATTATACTAAGCAAATAAATAAAATAGAAAAGATAGTTACAGAAGTAACTAATGAATAATTACACAAAAGCAACACACAGGGAATTGGAGGCTTATATATACATATACTCCTGAGTCGGTCGAATAGAAACTCGTCATCGCTTACCTATGTTGACTCACAAAATGGATAAGAGCAAAGCCTAGCAGTAAGTCGGTACCAATGACTATACCGAGGATATGACTCTAATCCAGGACATATCTTCGTAGTTGGGACACATGATAGATATCATGTATCACGAGATATGTAGGCAGAAGAGTTGGACGAGCAACTCGCCTCCACTCGCCGAATAAGTCGAGCTAACCGTTGCACTCCAGACATGGTAGAATACAAGGCCATCGATAAGAACCCAAGCTATAATACCAACGCCTGGCTAGCTAAAAATAACACATCTGAGATAGAATCATGAAGATGCTACCTGCAACCCTTGAGTTACTACCCTCATGCTGGGTAGGACACTGGAACTGCCCCTAAAATTGTGCATACCACGATACTCTGTGCTGCCTAACCCTCTGGGCTCGAGATAGTAGAGGTTGATGCGCCAACAGCTGTACTATTAGTATTGGCTAATCTTGGTCTACCACTACAGGTTTTGATAATCGAGGTATCACACCCCAGTCCCAAAATACGTAGGACTAGGAATACGTAATACGCCAGTCGTATATATATGAACTCCAATAAATGGAAACCATACACACACGTACGCTGTACATGAATATCACATCCACCAGTAGTAATATACTGTCATAAGTCACACGCAAGCTATATATCATCCACAGCACAAAAAAATAAATAAATGGGAATAAATAACTGAATATCAAATAGGAAGTCTTAAAGTATGATAGTCGGATGGAAACAAATCCACTGCAAATCGACTATACTAAAACTACTAAATGACAGAAGAGATCAAACTCTAAAATAAGATAAATGTCTAAAAAGAAAAAGCAACTAGAATATCCATCAGCTGTGATGGATCAAAGGTACTCTGAAGATAAGACCTCCTCAGTCTGATAAGAAGCGTCAGGTCCAGGTCCGTACTCCTGTGGATACTCCTGCCCATCTATATCTGAAAAGGGACCAAGTACTCAGAGGGACGTAAAAAGATACATATAAATATCCCAATAAAATACTAAAAAATAAACATCCAATGGGGTCGCTTAACCGTCTAAGTGAATGCAGTTTGAGAACAACTTTCCAACAAGTGGGCTATCTGGCTAAAATAGGATTGGCATGATTCTCTTGGAGATTCAGGGGCCTACAAAGCATGTCATCTTTTGAACGGCAGAGGCCGCCTGATAATATATAATATATAGTGGTCATCATGACCATGTATCTTCGGTGGAGCGTACGGGTTACACAAGGAAAGTGCAAAGGAGCCCAAATGCCTTACTTGTTGTTCTTCCCATCCCATGATCTAAGTATGTCACATCCATGACACGATGATACCTTCTAAATAACTGCCAGGTCTACTAGCATGCAAAGTTTCTATCAGCAGTTATCCCTATCCGTCGTACGACCTATACGTACCAGTGGCCAGCCGAGTATGCAAGTCTGTGTCCTACATGTGACTCACACTCGTGTAAGAACAGTGTTATGGCCAATGAAACATAAGAATGCCTCATGATAATGGGGTGGTCTCATAAAGTAGGTCCAAATGCATATACATAATAAAAATAGAATATGACTTCGTCGTCGTTGCACCCAAGTTTCCTTGGACACGGAGTTTATATAGAAGTTTAAAATATATGAATTAAATGATCGAAATAAAATATGCATGCATCATATAGAATATAAATTATAGTACAATGGCAAGGTATACTTGTCTGGCAAGCAATCTGTATAGAGTAAGCGTCAAGATATCAAGTACACAAGATCAGGAACTAAGACCTCCGAATAAACGTCTCCGGATGCTGAAATAGACATCACCAATATTTCCAGAATCAGCGAGATAGCTAAAAAACACTACCCTTTCGTCCAATTTGGACACAGGGGCAAAACAATAATTTTGGGTCAAAGTGGGGTCCATATGTGGCCCACTTTGCACCAAAAAGCATGCCAGGGGTAAAGGTCTCTAAATGGGATAAATTATAGGTCAAACAAATTCAAAATGTCAAAACAAACTCAACGGTATATCCAATTTTGGATTTCGATGAGCCGAACACAAATTTGCCCAAAAAGTCAACCGTAGGGTCCACAAGTAGGCGGCTTGGTCAACTATCTCAGAATTAAGTAAAAATTGGGTCACAGGTCCAACACGATACCACGAGTCCAATGGCATAAGTTTTATCACATTCTGACGAGCGTACAATAAATGGTGAGGGATTTTACAAAAGTCACGATATAGGGACTTTTCGCGGATACGGGCTGATTCCGACGCGCACACGCGTCTGAATCAGTTTTTGCGAAAACTCACACGTCTGGACATACCATACACACCTTTTGGTGCAGTTGGTATACGACAGGACGGTCCCGTTTGGCGGGGTGCGCTCTGTATCAAAAAATTTAGAGTTTCAAAAATAGGTTTTTAGTAATTTTAACCCAATATAATTCTGCATACAACATCAAATAAAATAATATAATTGACAAAAAATAATCTAGGTTAGGTGGTCTTCACATAGCAAAAGGAATTTCTAAGTTTGGATCTCTGTGGTGGGAGATACGAGTCCGTAAATATGGGTGGTTACAGCAGTTTTTCTGAGATTAAAAGTTATCATTTTTCTCCAACTTGGTCTCAATGTTTGCCTAGGTTTACGTGCTGATCGAAGGAAACTAATACACACTATTGGAAGAGGGATAGGTCGCGAACATACCGATAAAGACGGGGTCAAATTTGGTCGAGCGATGGATTGGAAATCAAAGCGTGAACAGGGCTTCAATGCTGTGAATTTCTGCAGCGCGCAATCTCGCGAACGGCGATGAGCGGCGGGCGGCTCCGGCAGGCGGCGCTGGGGCTCTGGTGGTCGGCGGCGGCTCAGGGTAGTCGAGATGGTAAGGTTTTAGGGTTAGGGTTTTAATATAATATACGTATATATATATAGGAGAAGATGAGAAGGGGGTGCATCCGTGCGCCCGCGGGAGGGGGGGGAGGGCGCTGGGTTTATGCCGCTGTTGCTGCTGGGATCTGGCAGGCCGGGTAGGGTAGTGGTCTTAGCAGGTTTAGGGTTAGGTTTAAGGAAATGGGTTATGGTTTTGTTTGAATTTCTTTTTCCTTTTTCGTTCTTTTCTTTTATTCTTTCTTTTCTTTTTATTCTTTATTATATATATATATGTATATATATATATATATATATATATATATATATATATATATATATATATATAATTTACAGAAAATTATATTTGTTCATAAAAAAATAATCTTTCAACCGTCCACAAGGTCTCCTACATGAAATAAATTAAGGTAAAATAATAGTTGCTCCATAAATCTCTAAATGCATAATTACCTAGAAATAAAATTCAATAAATTCTATATCTTCTAATTAACTAATAAATACTATAAATAAATTAATTAATTAATTAATATGATTTTTAAAATTAGGGGTTTTACATTCTACCCAACTTATAAAAAATTTGTTCTCGAAATTAAAACTAAGCCATGATAGAAAATTAAGGATGGTATAAGGTAGAAATTAATAAAGTAATTTCATACCTTGGTCTACGAATAGATACGAAAAACATTTGCGCATATCGTCCTCGCACTCCCAAGTTGATTCTCCTGGTGCGCCATCCTTCCATGCCACGCAGACCAAGGGAATAGATTGGTTCCTCAACACTTTCTCTCGGGGATCAAGGATCCCCATGGGTTGTTCTTGATATGACAAGCTCGGCCCAATGGTGATCTCAGAATGGTCGAGAATATGACTATTGTCTGCCACATATCACCTAAGCTACGCTACACATGGAATACATCATATACTCCCTCGAGTGAAGGTGGTAGTGTGAGTCGATACGCCACTTCTTCCACTCTCTAGCACGTCAAATGGTCCAATATACCTTGGGCTCAACTTGCCATGCCCTCCGAATCGAATGGTGCCTCTAGTAGGTGATATCCTCAAGAAGACATGATCGCCCTCTTTAAACTCCAAGGGACGACGATGAAGGTCTGCCCACTGCTTCTGCCTGTCGTGTGCTGCTCGCAAGTGCCCTTGTATCTTCTTTACTATCTCAATGGTGTTGACCACCAATTGTGGTCCCATAATTTGACGTTCTCCCACGTCACTCCAACACACGGGAGACCTATACTTTCTTCCATACAATGCTTCAAACGGAGCCATCTGGATGCTCGCTTGATAGCTATTGTTATAAGAAAACTCCACAAGATGTAGTTGGTCCTCCTATGATCCTCCAAATTCTAACATACAAGCCCTCAACATATCTTACAGTGTCTAAATAGTATGTTCGGACTGTCCATCTGTCTGCGGGTGATAAGATGTACTGAACTTCAAACGAGTCTCAAGACTCTCTTGTATGCTTCTCCAAAAGTGTAATGTAAAATGTGAATCCCTGTCTGACACAATATTGACCGGTATGTCGTACAATCTCACAATTTGCCTCATATATAAGTCAGCCAAAGCTTCTGTAGACTGGCCAACTCTAAAAGGCAAGAAATATGCTGACTTGGTGAGTCGATCCACTATTATCCATACTGCATCTCTCCCATTTGGACTCTTGGGAAAACCCGTGACGAAGTCCATAGTGATGTGCTCCCACTCCCACTCTGGAATCAGAAGTGGTAGCAATAACCCTGCTTTCCTCTGATGCTCCATCTTTACCTGCTGACATACTAGACATTTAGCTACAAAGCTAGCTATCTCTCTTTTCATCCCATGCCATCAAAAGTGCTATCGTAAGTCACGGTACATCTTGGTGCCTCCAGGATGAATAGAATATATCGAACTATGTGCTTCTGCCATCAGCTCCTGTTGAATCTCTCCATTGGGAACATAAAGACGATTACCACATCGTAATGTCCCATCATCATGAATGTGTAATCTCGTCTGCTCTCGGGCCTCTGTCCTTTCTTTTAATCTCCTGTATCTGGCGTCCGTAGACAAAGCTGCCTTGATCCTCTCTACTAGTGATAATTGTACTTGTAAGTTGGCAAATGTCCCTTCTGTTCTGGGTAATATTACTTCTATGCCAAGCTCTTGCAAGTCCTCCAATAATTTCCTCTGTGTTGTCAAGAAGTAAGCTGCTAGTTTCTAGCTTAACGCGTCTGCTACTACGTTAGCCTTACCTGGGTGATAATGTAGCTCTATCTCAAAACCCTTCATCAACTCAAGCCATCGACATTGTCTCATATTTAACTCCTTCTGTGTAAAGGCATACTTGAGGCTTTTGTGGTCTGTATAGTTCTCCACCCGTTCCCCATATAAGTAATATCTCCATAGCTTTAGAGCAAAAACAACGGCTACAAGTTCCAAGTCATGAGTTGGATAATTCTTCTCATGTACTCATAACTGTCTAGATGCATATGCAATCACCTTGCCATGCTGTATCAACACGCATCCCAAGCCTTTTTCTAATGCGTTATTGTAAATCACATAACCTTTTGATCCTAATGGAATAGTTAATACTGGTGCTGTGGTCGGTCGCTTCTTCAACTCCTCAAAAGCAGCTTGACACTCGTCGGTCCATACGAACTCTTGATCCTTGTGCGTCAAACGAGTCATAGGTGCTGCTATCCTTGAGAAGTTCTCCATGAACCATCGGTAATATCCAGCAAGTCCAAGAAAGCTTCTCACCTTTTATGCTGATTTAGGAACGGGCCATGTCTCGACTACCGAGATTTTCTCTGGATCAACAGAAATACCATCTCCCATAAAGATATGCCCAAGAAATGAAACTCTGTTCAAGAAGAGCTCATATTTACTGAGCTTTACATATAACTGCTCTCTCCTCAAGGTCTCTAGAATAATCCGCAGGTGCTTCTCGTGCTCCTCGTGGCTCTTCGAATAGACAAGTATGTCATCTATGAAGACGACCACGAACTGGTTCAAATACTGATGGAATACTCGATTCATTAAGTCCATAAAGATAGCTGGAGCATTGGTCAACCCAAATGGCATGACCAAAAACTCGTAGTGTCTATATCTTGTCATAAATGCGGTCTTTAGAATGTTCTGCTTTCGTACCTTTACCTGGTGATATCCCGATCTCAAGTCTATCTTTGAGAACACCTTAGCTCAACTTAGCTGATCAAATAAGTCATCAATGCATGGCAATGGGTATTTATTCTTCACGGTCACTACATTTAAGGCTCTGTAGTCAATGCACATACGCACTGACCCATCCTTCTTTGGTACAAACAACACTGGTGCTCCCCAGGATGATGCACTCGGTCGGATGAAACCATTCTCCTCTAATTCTTTCAACTATGCCTTCAGCTCATCCATCTCCTTCTTTGCCAATCTATAAACATGTGACGCTATGGGTGCTGCTCCTGGTGTTAATTCGATCGAAAATTCTACGTCTCTGTCTAGGGGTAGGCTTGGTAATTCCTCTGGAAAGACGTCTTGGAATGCTGAAATGATAGGGTGATAAATAACATCGTCCATTGCAAGCTGCACACCATCAAAGGCTTCTGTGGATCCTCGTGCAAACTCAAGTTTCGGCTGGCCTGGTACCTTAAAAAGATTACTTCCTCTAAAACAGTCGAAGAAAGCATGGTACTTGCTTAACCAGTCCATCCCAAGCACAATATCAAAAGTTGGCATTGAAAGGACTAAGGGTCGGGCATTTATCTCTCTGCCACGAATCACTATAGGACACGATCTACAAATCTGACTAATAGGTACAACTCCTCCTCCGATGAGAATTCTAACACAACTAGATAAAGGTGTAGTGGCAATATTATGTTTGGCAATAAAACTAGAAGATATGAATGACTGGGTGGCTTCCGTATCAAATAATGTCACAGCAGAAAAAGTAAAAGCAAGAGTAATACCTGTTATGACATCAATCTCCTGATCTATGTCATCCACTTTTAGTGCAAAATCTTGTTCGTTCCTCTGTGTTAATCCCTATCTGACCTTCGTGTACTGATCCTCCTGAGTAGGTAGCGGTGGTCCTCGCTGAAATCCTCCGGCTGCTGGGGGTCGAGGTACTCCCGGTCTAGTCATCTGCTGAACTGGCTACGGTGCTGGAAGCGCTAACCTCGGTGTTGGCGGTGGAAGCGCCAATATTTGCTGTATTGGACAGTCTCTCAGCATATACTGTCCGAAATCATATCTCATATATTATCCTAGGCGAGTCGGACAGTCTCTCATAATATATCCGCGTTTACCACAATAACTGCAGTGGGGCTTCTCTGAAATCTGGTATGGTCCTGCTCTGTGCTGATACTGTTGTTGCTGTGCCAAAGGACGTCTGATAGGCCCTCCTTGTTGTGTCCTTGCTGGTCCTTGTTGTGTCTTTAGTTGAACTCCTTTACCCTTGCTGATGGTCTCTTGTAATCTAGCTTCTGTCAATAATTCGGCATAAGAGATCCGGGACTGTGAGCTAGTATAGTGTTGGAGCTCCTGAATCAGTCCGCGGTAAAACCTCTTAGCCTTGGCCATGTCATTCGGTATCGGGACAGTGCCATATCTACTGAGGCGAATAAACTCTACATCATACTTGTCAACTGTCTTATTTTCCTGCTCTAGATGAAGAAACTGATCGTACAACACATCCCTAATAGTGTCCGAGAAGTACTTTCTCTCAAAGCACTCCAAGAATTGTTCCCAAGTCTGATACATATCCAACTGGCGCTACATTGATTCCCACCAGTGATGGGCACTACCATCTAGTAGTATCCTTATGCCTGTCCTACATAGATCTGTAGGCAGCTGCGATGCTTCTAATAACTTCTGAGTGTGGGTAATCCAGTTTGTAGTCTCCTCTGGGCTCTCAGTGCCTTTGTACGACTTGGGACCCATCTGTATAAAATCATTTACCAAACCAACTCTAGCTCGAGGTACTGGAACTAGTGCTTAAGCTCGTACAGTAGCCAGTGCAGCCATTCTCTCAAGTGCTGCCAGAAACTCTTGCCTCTGCTCTGCCACTTGATGCCTCTGCTCTATAGCTAGCGCGGCCGATTGTTGTCTCTGTTCCAGCATCATCATTTGGAAGAATTGGAACAGCTGTGTCTGGCCAACCTGCGGTGCTAATGAAGCTAGAAAAGTCCCATTAGGTGAAGCTGAAGGATTAGATGGAACTGGATTATGAGTGTCCATCCGGGCCCGAAAGTCTCGGAGTCGTCGAGGTCTCTCTTTGAGTTTGGCCATTGACTCCTGAAGGTGTGTCGCCTCCGGTGGCAGTACATCCACTATGCATATCCATCTCTCTGCAAGTGGTGGACGAAATGATTAGAAGAAGTACAGGTATCAAACAGGATGCAAGCATTTAAATAGGAAGTTGGAAAGGAAAGATGAGTTTTAGTCAAGCGTGGATGATATCATATACTTTATTCCTATACACAGGCTTGTTCGGTACAGTGACGTAACCGAGTCAATATTTTCTAAACCTGCATGGGCCACCACTAAAAATATGTCATGCCCTAGTCCTAAAATACGTAGGACTAGGAATACGTAATACGCCAGCCGTATCTATACGAACTTCAATATATGGAAACCATATACACACGTACGTTGTACATGAATATCATATCCACTAGTGGTAATATACTGTCACAAGTCACACGCAATCTATATCTCAACCACAGCACAAACAAATAAATAAATAGGAATAAATAACTGAATATCAAATAGGAAGTCTCAAAGTATGATAGTCGGATGGAAATAAATCCACTATAAATCGACTATACTAAAACTACTAAATGACAGAAGAGATCAAACTCTAAGATAAGATAAATGTCCAAAAAGAAAAAGCAACTAGAATATCCATCAGTTGCGATGGATCAAAGGTACTCTGAAGATAAGACATCCTCAGTCTGATAAGAAGCGTCAGGTCCAGGTCCGTACTCCTGTGGATACTCCTGTCCGTCTATATCTGGAAAGGGACCAGGTCCTCAGAGGGACGTAATAAGATACATATAAACATGCCAATAAAGTGCTAAAAAATAAACATCCAATGGGGTCGCCTAACCGTCTAAGTGAATGCAGTTTGAGAACAACTTTTCAACAAGTGGGCTATCTGGATAAAATAGGATTGGCATGATTCTCATTGAGATTCATGGGCCTACAAAGTATGGCATCTTTTGAACGACAGAGGCCGCCTGATAATGTATAATATATAGTGGTCATCATGACCACGCATCTCCGATGGAGCGTACGGGTTACACAAGGAAAGTACCAAGGAGTCCAAATGCCTTACTTGTTGTTCTCCCCACCCATGATCTAAGCATGTCACATCCATGACAAGATGATACCTCTAAATAACTGTCAGGTCTACTAGCATACAAAATTTCTATCAGCAGTTATCCATATCCGTCGTATGACCTATACGTACCAGTGGCCAGCCGAGTACGCAAGTTCGTATCCTATATGTGACTCACACTCGTGTAAGAATAGTGTCATGGCCAGTGAAATATAAGAATGCCTCATGATAATGGGGTGGTCTCATAAAATAGGTCCAAATGCATATACATAATAAAAACAGAATACGACGTCACCGTCATTGCATACAAGTTTTCTTGGACGCACAGTTTATATAGCAGTTTAAAATATATGAATTAAATGACAGAAATAAAACATACATGCATCATATAGAATATAAATTATAGTACAATAGCAAGTTATACTTGTCTGGCAAATAATCTGTATAGAGTAAGCGTCCAGATGTCAAGTACACAGAATCAGGAACTAAGACCTCTGAATAAACGTCTCTGGATGCTGAAATAGACATCACCAACATTCCCGACATCAGCAAAATAGCTAGAAAATACTACCCTTTCGTCCAATTTGGACACAAGGACAAAACGATAATTTTGGGTCAAAGCGGAGTCCACATGTGGCCCACTTTGTACCGAAAAGCGTGTCAGGGGTAAAAGTCTCTAAATAGGACAAATTATAAGTCAAACAAATTCTAAACGTCAATACAAACTCAACGGCATGTCCAATTTTGGATTCTGGTGATCCGAACACAAATTCGTCCAAAAAGTCAACCATGGGGCCCGCAAGTAGGCAGCTTGGTCAACTGTCTCAGAATTACGTAAAAATTAGGTCACAGGACCAGAGAGATACCATAAGTCCAGTGGAGCTAGTTTCGTCGCATTCTGACGAGCTTATAATAAATTGTGCGGAATATTGCAAAAGCCACGATACGGGGATTTTTCATGGATACGGGCTGATTCCGATGTGCGCACGCGTCCGAATCAGTTTTTTCGAAAGCCCACATGTCTGGACATACTATACGCGCCTTTCGGTGTAATTGGTACGCGGCGGGGCAGTCCTGTTTGGCGGAGCGCACTCCGTATCATAAATTTTAGAGTTTCGAAAACAGATTTTTAGTAATTTTTAACCCAATATAATTCTGCATACAGTATCAAATAAAATAATATAATTGATAAAAAATAATCTAGGTTAGGTGGTCTTCACATAGCAAAAGGAATTTCTAAGTTTGGATCTCTGTGGTGGGAGATACGAGGACGTAAACATAGGTGGTTACAGCAGTTTTTCTGGGTTTAAAAGTTATTATTTTTCTCCAACTTGGTCTCAATTTTTGCCTAGGGTTATGCGCTGATCGAAGGAAACTAATACACATTATTGGAAGAGGGATAGGTTGCGAACAAACCGATGAAGACGGGGTCAAATTTGGTCGAGCGATGGAGCGGAAATCAACGCGTGAACAGGGCTTCGCTGCCATGAATTTCTGCAGCGCACGATCTCGCGAACGGCAACGAGCGGCGGGTGGCTCCGGCGGGCGGCACTGGGGGCTCTGGTGGTCGGCGACGGTTCAGGGTAGTCGAGATGGTAAGGGTTAGGGTTTTAATATAATATATACGTATATATATAGTTGAAGTTGAGAAGGGGGTGCATCCGCTCGCGGGGGGTTTATGCCGCTGCTGCTGCTAGGATCTGGCGGGCCGGGTAGGGTAGTGGGCTTAGCGGGTTTAAGGTTAGGTTTAAGGAAATGGGTTAGGGTTTTGTTTTAATTTCTTTTTCCTTTTTCCCCTTTTTCCTTTTTCTTTCTTTTCTTTTATTCTTTCTTTTCTTTTTATTCTTTATTATTAATTATATATATATATATATTTATATTTATATAATTTACAGAAAATTATATTTGTTCATAAAAAAATAATCTTTCAACCGTCCACAAGGTCTCCTACGTGAAATAAATTAAGGTAAAATAATAGTTGCTCCATAAATCTCTAAATACATAATTACCTAGAAATAAAATTCAATAAATTCTATATCTTCTAATTAACTAATAAATATTATAAATAAATTAAATAATTAATTAAATAATTAATATGGTTTTTAAAATTAGGGGTTATACACGAGGTGACTAAAATGTCTGAGATGGCATATCGGGCATAGCCGGTCGTTCTTGAGGCGATAATTACGGGCAATTTCTAACTGTATGACCTATAGTTGAACAATAGGAACATCGCCTATTTGCCTTCGAACAATCTGATCTAAAATGCCCCACCTTCCCACATTAGGTACATCCTTCTGGTTCCGTCGGGTGCTATTGCGGATGACATTATGGTATCGAGGTCTAGGATACTGCTTGTCGTCTGGGTGATAGCCGTGTGCAGAAAGCAATCATATGATCGGGTGCTCCACATAGAAGACATAGATGATTAGCCCTCTGACATGTCACACTAGTGTGTCCTGCCTTCTCGCAAAAGGAATATACGACTGGAGCCTCTGGGTAATGATACGAATGACTGTAAGCTGATACTAGTGAGGGATGCTGAAATGAAGAGCCTGACGTGGGTGTACGACTCCTCTTACGACCCTTATGTGGTCCCCCTGACTATGTACTCATATCCTTGCGAACTATGCATGTTGAGTTCTAACAACATTTGAAGACTCAGTTGGATGGTACGGTTGTGCTCCCGCTGGGACTCCATCATGCCCTTCATCATCGCGAGAAGGACACTTGGGTCAAACTGTACCGATTGTACGGGTGGAACTGAGAAAACTATGAAGGCTGGCTCTGCTAGAGGAATTAATTGTACAGAAGAAATCTGAGTTGCAAGCGGGTGATGGGACGATGCTGGCACATGACTCTATGGCAGGGTCTGATTTTGGCCAGTTACCGGATCCAATATGGGTGCAACAGAGCCTTCAGAAGGAGGAGCAGGTTGAGTGTCCCTATAGGATAAGGACACAAGGATATCAACAAGGGACGAGAAAGGAACAATCATATCAAGCAAGCTCAAAGTTTAAGGAGGGCGAGAAGTACAGGTTACAAGTGGAGTTCAATCAAAGATAAGTAGAGGATTGAGATTCTAACAAGATGAGTTCTCCCATAAGTCTGAAAAATAGACCTGCATGGGCTACCAATAAAACCTTGTCGCCCGGCACCCAGAATACTGGGTAAATATGGGAACTGACATGGCCAACAGCACCTTACAGAATACCGAAGTAAGCCGCAATATGTTAAGGTTGTCTAGAAGACAGATAGGTGAACTCTAGCATGCTATGACATCATTCCTAAGGCCAAAAAATCATATTATTTTAATCCAGCAACACAAGTACAAGAGTATATCATACATAAAAGTAAAACGGTATCCCAAATTACATGTCATATATGATCATGAAGCTAGTGAATACAAAATAATGTACTAGCAGAGTTTAATAATACATGATCAAAATATACCAGCCATGGTCAAATATATATATCATGTTGGCCGAAGTCTCAAAAATATAAGGAGCTAACTATGCCCCTTGCTAAACACCACAAAATAAAGTAATCAAGACGAGGGGTGAAAGAAAGAAAACCCACTGGCAAGCATCTGCGGTAGTCCTACGAGTGCGAACCATCTTGCTGGAAGTACGGCGGATCCTGGTTCTCTTTGAGGTAACTTGTCCATGCAAAGCCAGTGGGGTCAGAACCCCAAGAAACAAATACCACAAAGGATCACCAAACATATCACAACATAAGCAAAAGAGACATATAAGAAATAAATGCAGATTGAGACTTGTACAGTACCAATGTACTTGTCATAAAATAATATGGGAAGAACTGATAATAAGTACAGAAATGAAAGTAAGGCGACGAGCGGTAAGAGAGCATAAGAACTACTCTGGATTGTGACCACAACCCTTAAACCAAACAAGGACCGGGGTTGCAGACCTTCATCCGACCAGAACTTAGCACCCTAACCATGCGTCGAAAGAATAATTTAAAAGGGTGAGCTAAACGAATAGAAAAACATTCATTCCACGGCCAAACATGTTTATGGCTCGCTATAATTAACTAACTAGGGTTATTACAAACCTAGTTACTAACAAATGTACGATTTGAAGAATATCGCTACCACCGACACTGCAGTTAACCCGGATGGCCAAGGGAACGCTTGTCTAGTACTTATAATGCACATCACAAACAATGATGGATAAAGAACTAAAGCAGATAACTGATAGCATAACACAACATAATGTAAGCATAAACTGGCTTTTGAAGATATAAGTGAATTTTTTTGTAAATGAGATTGGTTTTATAAACAAAAAGGGTTTTGTAAAATAGAAAAAAGGAACTGATTTTCTAAACATAAGGAGATTTTGTAAGTAAAAACTAATTTTTGTAAACATAAAGAGGTTTTGTAAATAAAACTGATTTTTGTAAATATAACTCATCGAAAAATGGTCTTGTAACATAACCGAAACATAACTGGAACATAAACTAGAATACATATACTGAAATATAAAATCAATCACTTATAGAGTCGAGGCACGCGTAAACTTGGTCTATCATGGAGCCCTTGCCTAGCAGGGTGGTCCATGCCGCATGGGGCCCTTGGGGATCGGGGTAGCCGGTAGTGCAATATTCTATCCTCCCAATGATTCAGGTAAATATTATCTTGTTTAATCATTACTAAATTATTTCAAGTTTTTGAGTCGTGGACACTCGAGAACTTACCTAGAATGACAGATCACAGGTACGACCTTTTCATAAGTTATCGTTTTCGCGACTCGCGATATATTAGGCAATACTCATACTCGATTGTCCGATGCCAAATGCAATAGATTTTCATATACAGATATTTTTACGCTGTCGTGAAGATTGTGAAATAGTACATAAACTGGTCTGGAAACATAAACTTGTATCGGCATAAGGAAGCACACAAAAATAATTACTAAAAGGAATTACAGAGAGAACATAACAACATGGAACACAAAAATGTACACAAGAATTCCTGGCAGCATACGCCCTCTGGCCGTATGGACTCACTGGCCGCATGCACCCACTGGCCACATAAAATCTCTGGCCACATGCACCCACTGGCTGTATGGACTCTCTGGCCGCATGCACCCACTGTCAGCATGGCTCACTTTTGGACTTAGCAAATTTTTTATTCGTTCAGCGAGTGAAAGCACAAGGTGGTTTAAGGACACTTGTGTAAATAAGAAGTCATGCGTCGAACAAGATGGACATATGTTGTTATTATGCGGTAAGAGTTCAGGCCGCATAGCCCTCTCGGGCCATATGGTACACTTGGCCGTATAGCTCGCTGGCCGCATGAAGACTTTGTCTTCTCCAACAGCAAGTTCAATCATGATTGGAAGGTCCAAAAATTAAAATTTTGTTTTCTTCAGAAAAACTTCATTTTAACTCTAAATCAAGTGAAACAAAGCCAAAATGCTCGAAATAAAATGCTCTAAAATAAGGAACAACTAGTTTTCGAAAATAATAAGATTTAATAGATCAAAACCAAGGAAAACTCATAAAAATAATAAACTTAAAACTCAGATCTACAAAAATCTATACATCAAAATCCAAAACTCCAAGAACTAAACATGATCAACAACTCAAGGGAAACATTTTCCACAAATTACATTTTTAAAACAATAAAATATATAAAAATTTGAAAATTTATAATTTTACCATTGAGAAAGATGTACTTGCCTTGGGTTGCTCCTAGCCTCTACTTCTCACGGTCCAAGTCGCAACAACTTTCGCTAGGGTTAGGGTTAGGGGGAGCTTGAGGGAGAGGAGGAAGGAGGGAAATAAAATAAAGAAGAAGAAAGAGAGGAGAGAAAAAAGCCATATATATACTAAGAAAGGAGAAAAGAGGATTTAGTCATGGGTTCACCCAAAAATGAACCAAACCATGTGTCCATTCTACATGCGGGTCCTAAACCGGGTCTATGGAAATGTCAATGGGTATTCTACTGGCCTTCGGTAGTCTCTCTCAACAACAAAATAATAAAATAATAATATAATGACAAGAACCAACATATGAAATACAGCAGGAATATATTATCAGAAAAAAAATTAAATTCTAGAAATTCAAGAAATAAGAAATCTGGGATCGGGTGTAACATGTGCACACAAAATATGGTTATTTTGGTTTCTTTGTTTCCATGGTGAATGGTGCTTTGAGCATGTTATTATAGCAGCTATTGCGTGAATGTTATATTTGAGCAGTAATTAATGTATTATTTTTGGACCTACATAGGAGTGTGATGTTCGTTATATCCTATTGGCTTTTAATTTTTTTGTATGTGATTCGCTAGTCTTAATTTCTCTAGAGAGTGTCAGATTATGGAATGCAAAAAATAGAAAACTTACCAGGGAATTTTTTATGCATGTAGTTCAGCTTGTGAAACATTTTGGAGTTTGCCTACGTCATGTTTACTCTAAGCTTGAGGTCATTCACTACAAAAATATACTATTTTAGCGATGGAATTATCCGTCGCTAAAATATATTTTTTTGTCGCTATTTGATTTTAGCGACGGATTAGCGACAGATCAGCGACGTACAAGTTATGTCGCTAAAGTTTCTGACTTCTTATCGACGGATTAGCTACGGATTATTTGAGCCAAAATTTGCCAAGTTTTCAGAAGGTTTTGCATATTCCGGGCTCACAGAGTTCGTCACTAATCCGTCACAAATCTGTCACTCTTAGTGACGGATTAGCGACGGATATTAGTGACGGATTCTTATACATGTTTGGCATATTTGTGTGTATCAGAAGTTTTAGCAACAGAATTTTTTGTCATAGGGTAGTCACTGTCCTTAGATATCCCGTCAAAAATCTGTCACTAACCTGAGATTTTTTACATATTCCGTCGATATTACGTGGCATGTACAAATAACTGTTATACATCAAAATAATAAATATGTACAAATATTATATATACATCAAAATAATAAATAAAGTAATCCAAACATGTACAAATAACTGTTATACAATCCCATAAAGTCAAATAAATACAATCAAGTCAAAAAAATACAACCAACTAAAAAAATTCCCACAAACTCAAATAATCCATCAAGTTGACGGTGGTGGCGGAGGCGGCTGTCGGATAGCCATGTACTGTGCCACAACCATAGCGATGATATCATGTAGATCATCAGGAGCAACGGTAGACGAAGCAGTGGCAGGAGCCGTCGAAGGAGATGGAGGATCCATCGATGTCGTCGGAGGAGCTGGAGTCGTCGGAGTAGCTGGAGGACCTATCGATATTGTTGAAGGAGCTGGAGTCGTCGCTGGTGCTACAACATCATGAGTGTCTATCAACTATCAGACCAACCCATGTAGCTCAGACACAGTCGTCTTGAGCTGCTCCAGAGACATCGTACCAGAAGGAACTATAGAGCCGGGCACTGATGGAGCTGGAGTAGCCGTCGGAGGAGCTCTGAAAAGAACCTACGATATCGATGCCAACGATCCGGTAATGAACACACTACTCTGGCAGTTGACTTTTCTTTGCCCCGAATTGGCTTGTACCGGTTCGCATGACAAAAAATATATTTATCTTTATTATTGTTCTCCTTGTAGTATAACATGCAACAATTCTGACAAAAATCTATTTTTTCGTAGCCTAATCCGAGTTTCCATATCATCATCTTCGACTTGTAGAAGTTTTCAGACAACTCCTTCGATCCTTTTGGCAATAACTCTCTAACAAACTTAATTATCCGGTCGTAGCATTCTTGTAGCAAATTAAAATTAGCTTTAAGTTCAACAGTCGTATCACCACCGACAGGGCAGAATCAGAATCACAACCCGGGTATAACGGAGTATCGGCATTCTTGAACATATCCTAGAATTCCTTCCCATCCGGATTAGAATCATCCAGATCAAAATTTGGATTGGCTGCATCAAATACCAACTCACGCGCCAGGTTTCGTGGTCGATATTCAAAGTTATCTTCGAGAGTGGACTCTTCTACCTCCGTATCGAAGAAGAAATTATGATATTTCAAAAACAAAGGTTCTCCTTGAGCCATCCACTCTTGTAGTTCGGTACGAAACCCTTCTTGTAGATATGATCCCTCAGGAGATCCACCTCTATGATTGGTATATTACAACATTTGACACAAGGACACTTGATGAGCCTCTCATCCTTGAAATAAGGTTGACTACGGACGTATTTGAGAAATTCCTCAATGCCCTCCATGAAATCATCTGTCAAACCAATCATACTCTTATGTCGCCGATTGCACATCCAAGATCGGTCAACTAAGTATCTACTCATTGATTCTGCATGTACCATATATATTAATTAAATTCAAGATGAGTTAAGATATTTGCTAAAGTATTAGTTACTTAGGATACTTGATGAAGAAGTCTTATAAAGAACTAATATTGTAAAATCTAGAGTTAGGATACTTGTTTTACACGTATCCAAAATCATACTTTCTCGACACTCATCCGAATATGGCCCATACATGCTTTAGCATAATAAGATTATAAAAATAAGTAAAAAAATAAACTTATCTATCACATATAAACTAATCGGTGTTACGCTCCAGTTCCAAAATACCAAGGGACTAGCCACGTGGCAATGGCCAGCAGTACTACTCCAATGGCAAATTAATTTAATGGACCCATTAGAGTGCACTTAAGCTGTAATAAATATAAATGCAGTCTACACCATCTATCACAGTATAATTCTAATCTCATCCACAGAAAGTAAACACAAGTCAATATGATAAACCAGTCAAGATAATAGATAAAGGAAATAGTCCATCAACAAGTCCAATAAATAGTGTCTCAGGGAATAACTCGACACAAATAAAGAGAATATCACCAATACATGTCCATGAGTCAAGATATAAAATAATAATGAGCATAGATAACGAAGTAAATAATGGAGTACTCAAGAGAAACCCTCTGGCACAACCTTGTCCTCTAGTGCCAGTATCGCTCCAATGTCAGCTCATGTCCCATATATCTCGGGGTAATCCTTCTATGTTGTACCTGGGGACATAATCTGGATCCAGGTCCTCGGGGGACATAGCAAGGTACAATAAACACTCAAGCCAAATGAAATACAGTATATAAAAATAGATCCTCAGGGCAAACTATTTAACCAGCTATGTAAAATGCACAAGAGAGCATCACTAGTACTCAGGCTGAGACCACAACAAGCTCTGTGTCGGGGAGCCCGTAGCAGCAAGAATATCACGTAATAGGCCAAGCTCTGGTACAGAGACTAAAGCACCTCCAGTAGTAAAGTATATATATATATATATATATATATATATATATATATATATATATATATATATAATCAACCTATAGCCTGTGTGTCTCTCTCCACCCAATATAATCTTATGTCTCATGTCCACAACGTCTTATGTCCATAACACACAAGATCATGACCTCTAGCTAGTACAGCGAGTCATAATGATATTTATGCATATGCAAGTCTCATGTCACGAATTCGGTAAGCCTATACAGAATTACCATAGATAACTCAAAAAAGATTCTGTCGCATGAATAGTGTCAAGTATCCTATAGTATGACGTACTTGGTATAGCAAGCACGTAAAAAAATATAGGATCGTGGTATATCTTTCTAAGTGACGTTACACGACTCCGCGTACGTCGTCGATACCCGAATATTGTTCGGACTTTAAGCAATGTCTCACGGTCCTAGGTTGAACAAGTACATCATAGAAGTATATGGAAAGAATACAAACAAATAATAGCACAGGATCTTCTGCAAATTGGTAAGGTACACTTCCATGTGTTCTGAGCTCCGTCAGTTGCTCCAATATAAGTAAAATCTTCAGGTATGCCTTCGAATGCTAAAACAAATATCACTATTACTCTCAGAATACATAAAATAGCAAGAATTGACTACCCATAAGTCCAATTTGGATACAGGGACAGAATTGACAGTTTTTGGCCAAAGCGGGGTCCACATATGGCCAACTTTTTACCAAAAAATGTGCCAGAGATAAATTTTCTAAATTCGTCAAACTTAGTGTCTACGAGTCTAGAACGATGATACGAACTCAATGGACCATCCAGAACTAGATTTCGATGAGCCGATCATAAAATCGTCCGTCAAGTGGAACCGTGGGGCCCGCAAAACAGTATTTCGTCAACGTTCTCAGAATCGAACCAAACTTGGATCATGGGACCAGCATAACACTGCGAATCCGATGGCACAAGTTTCGTTGTGAAACGACAAGCACCGACAAAATTATGACGAGTGTCAGAACAGGCCGATACTTGGCTTTTCGACGGATACTCGTTGATTCTAGTGTGCACGCACATCCAAATCAACTTTCGTAAAATCTCATACGTCCTTATTGACGATATGCATCTTTCGGTATAATTCACACATGACAAAATTTCCTCGTTTAGCGGAACATACCCCATTTCAAGAAAATTTGGGTCTAAGAAACCAAATTTTTGATCAATTTCAACAGCAAATAAAACACAACATACATCGAATTAAAATAAACTAATTGAAGAGGTTAAAACTTATTTATGTTGTCCAAATTATTGTTCAAGCAAAATTAAAAATCGCGTGCCATTATAAAGATAACGGGACTCAAGCACGCGCACTTGGGACAGTTTATGTTCCTAAAAATAAGTCATTTTTTTATGTTTTGCGTCGCGATTTACGACCGACACAGGACATGATATACTAAACTAATTACACAGGGTTCATGGGGGTTATGTGTTCTTCGCATAAGACTCGACGGATCGCTATTAGGTCTACTATGCAGGGAGATATAGGAGAGAGAAGATGGGTACCTCACTGTATACTACAGATTGTGAAGTCGAACGGCCTTCTTTTGGCAGCTTACGGTGGTGGTCCGGCAGTCGACGTCGGCATTGGCTCATCGTGAATGAAAGAAGAGATCATGGTGGTTGCCCTGAGGGTGGTGGTGTTATATATAAGGGGTATGAAGGGGGTTACTGGGAGAGGAAGGGGATGGGTCGGCGTCGATTTTGGGGAAGGGGAATCGGAGGGGTGCGGCTAAGGGGAAGTTACTGTAGGGACGGTTTCGGGTTATTGGGTGAGCGGGTCTGCGGGTACGGGTTTAGGTTTAAGATCCGGGTTCGGGTCTAGGTTTAGTTGGGTTGGGTTGGGTTGGGTTGGGTTGGGTTGGCTAGGTTTGGTTTGGGTAGGTTTAATTAAAACATATATATATATATATATATATATATATATATATATATATATATATATATATATATATATATATATATATATATATGGCTCTCTAAAAATAGTTTTGGACTTCAATAAATTCCATAAAAATTTACAATACTCTATTAATAGTTTATACCCAAAATATATTTTCTGAACTATATTAATAATTAATTAAATACACATAATTATAAATCTATGAATATTATATGTTATAAATGGCTAAAAATTATAAAAAATCCCCTTAAACTCAGTAATTACAAATATTAAAATTAAAATTTAATTTCTAAAAAAATTAGGGTATTTACAATCGGCAAGGGTGATATCACTACCACTTTTCAGATAGGGGAATTTTTGTATTTTTCTAATATTGGTAATATTGTGAATATTGGTATTTTAAATTATTGTTTTGAGTGATAATTATTTTACAAAACTAGCATTGATATTTTTTAAATTTATAATTGGTATGGTTGTATATGTTATATATATTGTATATAGTTAATGGTTAGTTGTTAGCCATTAGTTAGATTAGATGTTAGTTGTAAATGATAGATGTTAAGTGTGAGGTAATTTAGTTATCAACTGTTGATTAGTTAGATTAGAGGCTATTGGAGCAAGAAGGAGGCAAGAATCTACAAAGAGATAAAGAGTGCACAAGTTGAGGCTTCTTTGTGTTTATTGGTGACTTTCATTGGATATCTATCTCCCAATAAGTACAATTCAGTTTCTTCCTTCTAATTAGGCTTTAAATCTATAGTTTAATCATTAGGAACCCACCTATGGACTAGGGCTACCTATATAAAGAAGAATTGACTACTAAGGACACATATTTTGGAAGTTATGGTGTGTTTTGTGGCCAATTTAGGAAAAATTCGAGATTGGTGCACCATGTGTTGTCAATAGGTCTAGTAGACCAAATTGACATATGTTTGGTTGTGTGAGATTAGTGTCATATCCACAATTGGATACGTATAGGCCGTATTATGGCAATTTAGTGATACAGATTGATTTGGAGATTTTTTTTTTTTGATACGGGTGCCATGCACATATAAATTTGTGCTATGACACTTGGAATAGCTTGCTAGCACTTAAAATAGGTTCTATCTGCTATTTAAAACTTATGGACAGAATTTGGGTTGAGTTTGGATAGGTTTGGGGTGCGTATCTTGAGCGTATCCTAGCGTATCGCTAGGTTGCACCCCAAGTGTTTGTTGAAATAACAAATTGGTCATTTGTAGCTTTATTTCAGTTTATAATTGTTACTCATATGTATATATATATAATTACCTCATAATATCTTTATATATATATGTTTATAAGTATTTTGTATATGTGTGTGTGTGTGTGTGTGTGTGTTGAGTGAAGTGTATATGTGGTGTTTGTGAACTATGGCTGTGCTTGGATCGGGTGACAGACCTATTATTTACAGTTGATGTGCATATGGAGTTGGTGAAGTCGTTATTTGATGATTGATGTCATGTTGGGTTCTGTATTAAGTGAAGGAAAGTAGACATTAGCAGTAGGAGCAGTTGTGGCAACAACAGCCAAGGGATGGGGAGGGGGTTGGGCACCCTTAGCAGCAGGCTACCCTTAACAGTAGGCCTTGCCTTATGCAAGGAAGCAACAGACTTTAGAGCAAGTATTTGCTTAACAGCAGGCCAACTTAGCATTATTGCAAGCACATTAGCAGCCAATGGGGAAAGTCGGGTTCAGCTGGGTTGTTCTGTGACAGTGCATCTGAACAGGCTTTAGGATTAGAGACATCAACTATAGAAGCCATGAGAAGCAACGGGGAGGGAAATAGGTGTTCTATGGCATTGTAGTGTGTGTGTATACATATGATAATGAGGGACTGATACCAGTCGGGTTAAGTGCTGCTACAACAGCAACTTGATAACAGGGAACAACAGCAGTAGCCTATTAGTTAGATGTTAGTTTAAATTATTAGTTAGCTAGATATTTAGTTCAGCCATATATTGGTTAGTAGGTATGTTAGCCGGGTTAGTGATGTTAGTGAAGAGGTTATATAGTATGAATTGGTTACGATGGGGTTTAGATATATAGTTAAGAGTAAGTTAGTATTGTATGTTGTATCAATTAGCATTAGGGGTAAGTGTTATGTTAGAAGTTAGTGTTGTCTGTTGCTAAATTAGTGTAAGTGACAGTTAGGTAAGTATAGGTAGGTAAATGTCATGTTAGTTAAGTTAGTAGTGTATTGTAAGTAGGATAGTGATATTAGTTGCTAGTAATGTTAGCATGTTAACTAGTTAGTTAGAGTTGTTAGTTATGTATATAGATGCAAGTAGTATACCAGTATGTTAGAATGTTAGTATGTTAGTTAATAGGAGTAGATGTTAGTATCAGTCAGTTATTATTAGTATGAAATGTTAGATGTTAGTTGTAAATAATATATGTTAAGTGTGAGGTAATTTGGTTATCAGTTGATGAATAGTTAATATATGTAAATGTTAGATAAAGTGTTGGATGATAACTTTAGTTATTGTTAGTTAGTGTATTTTATTAGTTAGTATTTGTTATAAGTGAGTTAGTACTATATGTTAGTTAGTATATAGATATACACTAGTTAGTATAAGTATTAGTTTTAATTAATATTAGTTCTAGTATTACCTTGAGATACACAAGGTAATGCTAAGATATGGGTTTTAACTCTAAGTATTGATAGTGAGTATCAAGAGGGTAGCTAAGTTATGATACCAAGATGACTCAAGCCAAGGTATTCATATAGAGTTAATATTAACTAAGGTAACTAGTATATATATTATATATTATATATTATGTGATACTATATAGCTATGATACTCTAGTATCCTAATATAGCTAGTATAGCCTATATACGTAGTGTATGGACCCCAATAACCTAGAGATGGACTCATACAACCTATAAATAGCTAGTTTGACCAAGTTTGGCTAGTTTGACCTAGAGTTGATCTAGTTTGACTATTTTGACCTAGAAATGGCTTTATGACCTAGAATTTGACTAGTTTAACTTTTTATCATTCCAAAATCTTGTATTGATATAATATTCCATGTTTAGGTCTTCGAAGCACGGTTTCAGATATCGTTGATAATGTTCACAAGATTCCAGGTGAGTACATTCTCTAATAGTTTCTCGTTTATGATATTCTCTATGTTTTTTGTATTTAGTGTAGATATCCCTGATTTTCTTGACACGTAGTTACACGAATTGGTATTTTCTGGATCCAGTCATGAGATATTATTCCTGGTAGTTCCTAGAGTATTTCTTGTACGAGTCATTGTTCTTGTACATGTATGAACACTGATTCATGAGAAGATTAGCGTCCTTCTTATGGAATTCTGTGTCATAGCATTCCACGGTTGGATCCACTATACCAGTCGGGGGTATTTAGTCTAGATATGTGATCATACCCCGGAGTTCTTGTGGTTGCAGTTCTTGTATAGTGTTAATTATACACCTCACGTATGATTAGCTAGGCCATGATTTTCGTACATGTTCCCAAGCCGATCATATGTTGGAACTAGTACTCACTCATTTAGTTAGTTGTATTTCCTTACTCTTGTATATGATGTTCGTTTCTCTTGTATATATTTCTCGTATTTTCTTATTTCAGTATATTCCTGTCATGCTCTATTCTTCTAGTATATGCTCCATATTTACTGTTATATAGTTTTTATCATTTATTGGAACTGCTGTTAGAGGTGTACTTTTCTCCATTCCTGACTGGATATATTTTTCCAGTAGTTATTATGCTCTCCATTCTGGGATCTCAGATTTGTGCTATAGACTGGACTTTTATTACCCTATAGACTTGAGATAATTTTGTAGAGTTCTAGTTAGTGTTTCTTCCCATATCCTACCTAGTTCTTTTCTTATAGAATGTTATTGATTATCTTTCCTGTTTATTCTTCTTTTAGATTATTTTGATTGAGTAGATGGTGGTACTGGTTGTACTAGTATGATAGATAGATAGATAGATAGATAGATAGATAGATAGATAGATAGATAGATAGATAGATAGATAGATAGATAGATAGATAATGATAACCTAGACTGCGTTCTACCGTCGATGTTGTGGCTTAGGCTGGACGTACCCACATACTTGAGAATCTTATTTTGAGATATTTTTGGGACGACCCTTGAGAATCTTATTTTGAACTCCAATTCAAAATCCTTCTTCTTGTTTCCGTTCACTCTCACATGTTGATTGTTGAATTTGATTATTGATGTTCGTTTTTATTTTGATTTTATATCGAGATAAATTTTATGGACTAAATTACGGTATATTCTGATGACATAAGTTGATAAGGATAGTAAGAAAAGTAAACGTCTACTTTGATTATAAAACCTAGAGTTTATTGCAGTTGTATTAGCTAGCGTAGCAGAAATATAGGGACCTGACTTCAGATGTACATATCTTAGTTATAAAATTTATAATTTCTCACAGCTATATTAGTCGGTACAGCAAGAATTCTAGACGACATGATTATAGAGGTGCATACCTCAGTTATGGAATCTATCGTTTATCGCAGCTATGCTTACTGGCGTAGCGAGGATTCTGAGTATCATAATTTCGGAAAGACGCGTATGATTATCAGATTATATCTTAAACTAGTTCTTAATGTATTATCTCTATCATTCCACTACTGTTATCATAGAACTTTGTTCCATTATTCTTTAGCTTAGGATTAGAAATACCTTCAGTTCCTTTAGTCCAGTTTCTTATAGAGCTTCATTTCATTAATTTATGAGGTTTCTTAGATAGTGTAATAGTTTGGTAACTTAAAATTAGGTTTGTGTCTTTGGGTATCAGTGTTAATTGTTTGAAGTATAGCTTGTGAGTCTGTGAGTGATTGTTGGTTAGGCATATGAGCTATAGGCATCAGTTTAGGGATAACTCATAGTACAGTACCTTGTAGAAATAATTCTATGGTAAGTGTCAGTCTAGCTGGTATTGGTACTATAGGTAGAAGGGGGAGTAGAGAGTATCAGTGGTATTCCATGAGTTACTATCAGTATCAGCATGCATGCTCTAGATAGTCATGAATTCAGGTAGTTGGGTGAGCCATGTAACAATTGAGTATCACATAATTGTGTTGGAAATCAATGGAGCATGTGATTTTGTCAAGAATAGAGGAATGTATATTTATGAGGGGTATTAGTAAGTACCATAGTCGAGGGGTACCCATAAGTGTATAGGAGAGTATAAAGGAATAAAAGAATATATTATGCTAAAGTAGTAGGACTTGTAAGGAAATAGAGCATTGATGTGGGTATATAGGAGTGCATCAATATATGACTAGTGATGAGTATATCACTTAATTTTTAGGGTGTTGATGTGTTAAGGAGCAAGGTGTGGTGGAAGAATGAAGTGCAGTGTTCAAAATTATGTGTCCAATGTATAGAGGATTATGAGTGAATAAAAGATGGTGAAGTAAAATACCAGTATGAGAGTTTTATGAGTATCAGAAGTAGGGGTCAGAGTATTAACAATTCCAATGGTGTGTCATGGGTGGAGAGGTATCAAGTTTGGTCATAGAAAAATACTAGTATATCCTGATTAGTGTCTCAGTCGATAGATTCAGGTATAGAAGATATGGAAGGAGATATATATAGATAACAATAGAAATATGGAATCATGAGTTTACCTATGAGAGTGAAGTAAAATATTATATTATAGAAGTAAAATAACTAAGTGCAATAGATGTATGTGATCATGAGTTTTAGTGAGTGTGGTGAGGTGATCTAATGATGAAGCTAGTATCCAGAATGGTAGTAGTATTGTGGTGAACTGTTATAAGTATTAAGGAGTTAGTGCCCTAAAACATTAAGTACATTTGATGTGTATAGTTAGGAGCTAGTGTTTCTGTACCTAGAGTGCCTAGAAAGAGTATCAGTATTCAGAGTATATCAAAGATTGATTGAGTAATGTGTTAGTATCAGTAAATATCTTGTATGATAGTATTAGATGGGTGTATCAGATAATATAAATGAAGAGTAGTGGAGAGTAAGAGTACAAGTGATCCATGCAGCAAAAAAGAGGAGAAATCTTTATAGAAGTGAGTATAGTAGGTATAGTACCTTGCTAGTTTTGAGAATAGAAGTCGTATGTATCAGGAATAGTACGAAGGGAATAAGTTACCAGTGAGATATTATGGTGTCGTAATAGCTAGAAGGTATGTGTGTATGTAATATGATACTAATGTATAGATGAGAACCCTAGAGTGATTAATAGGTATTAGAGTATTAGTTTGCACCAAGTATCGGATAGGAAGAGTACCCTAGTAACAAGAACCAGAGTATCTCAAGTATTATGGAAGTTTAGGCACAAACATTTTAGTGACTAGCATATTAAGTATAGAGGAGAGACATAAGTAACCTGGTATGAGGATGTCATCTAAAGTGCCATATAAGAGCTGGTGCCTGGTGTCGATGGTATCAAGATATGAGTAGACATCCTATTGAGGATATTAAAGATGGACAAGGGAGTATCAATAGAGCACATAATTGAGGTCGTATACAAGTGCTCCTTGCAAGAGAATAATTAAGAAATTTGGGTGATTTTAAGAACTGAAAAGGATAAAGGAGGTAGTGCCAGTAAGTTAAGTATGCCTATGATATAGAACTATAGTATACCACCAGTATTTGGCAACCCTCGATATTAAAATACCTTGACTGGGTGATGTTTGGTGAATGCTTAGTGTGAGATAAACTAGGCCATCGGTGGCATAGCAGATTACCCTACACCAGCAGAGGGAGATACCCCAGCGGGGCAGGACTTTTTGTAATGATGGTCGAGGAGACAAATGCTACAAGTGTTAGGTTAGTAAGTTCTATTGATCTGTGTGATACCTAGTATCATATAGTTACCTTAGTAATTTGTGCTATGGTATGGTCAGTGAAAACCTTGATAGAGATTGAATTCAATACAGCTAGAGACTATGTCCATGTATGAATGTTCCTTTAGTAGAATTGTTATACCCCAGTCCCATAATACGTAGGACTAGGAATACGTAAGCATGCCAGCCGTATATATATATGGCAACTCCAATATATGGAAATCATAACACATACGTACGCTGTATTATGAATAATAATTTACAAGTGGTATAGATTTATGTCATAAGTCACAGGGCATAACTAAATCTCATCCACAGAATCAAATAAAAATGAATAACCAATCAACTATATAACGGAATCAACTATAAAATGATTTATAAGAACAAGTAGTTGGGTGGAAACAAATCCACTACCAAGCTAGAATATAAGAGAAACAAAAAAAGTACATCTAATGATCAATGAGACTCGAAGAGAAGACCTCCTCGAAAGAGAGAGAAGGTAGCAAGTCTTGATCCATGCACCTGCGAATAGTCAAGATCGTCTACACCAGGAAAGGGACCAGGTCCTCAGAGGGACGTAACAAGATACATAGAAGCATGCCAATTGAATACAGTAAAACATGCATAATAGACAGAAAATATATTAGTACGTTGTACTAGACAATCTATATAAAATGCATAATGAGGACAACTATTTCGACGTATGGGTAGGTGTAGGATACTCTATCTATCTCATAACTCACACACACGTCTATGAACATCAGAAGCCGTCATACCTCGAGGGTAGCGACCATCACAACACCAAAAATCAATATACCTCGAAGGTAGCGACCAGCGCAACACAACTACTGTAGTGCGTGCTAGTTACTACGGTTTACCAGAGTGGGTAGCCCATATGCCTACTGATTATCCACCCCTCCCATGATATTATGTGTCAAGTGTGTGTCAACATATATAGTATATAATTATGACTGAAAAAAAATATATATATAATAAATATATAAAAATATAATAAGCATGCAAAGTACTATAAGCAATTTGACAATGTATCTTGCCTGGTCTGAAAAATAATGAAGTGCCAACTCAAGGCGTCGTCCGATCTACCCGTCACATAAATTAAACAAGTTAGGTTACAAAAGTGGGTGAATAGGTTCCTCCATTTTAATCTATTTTAATTCTAAATAAAATAATCTTAAATAGTATTTTAATCTTATTATAATCTAATTTTATTGTTAAACCATAATTTTGGTCCAAAGAAAGTCAATTTTACGAATTTGTGATCCGTGGCACGCAAATCGAGACAATCCGTTGACCAAAAAGTCAACAACTCAAATCCTAGATTTGTGTGTGGAATACTATAGATTTTAATACTACATGAACGCTGGAATTGATGGTTTCATAAAATCATAAATTGGCAAAGATTTATGGCTACAAGGGCGCATAGATGACAGTTTTTGGTAGTTTTCTATTTACGTCTACGTTGTACAAATTTTAAAGTAGATTAAACTTACATATTAAATTCTGAAAAAATAATTTTTTGGAATTTCATCATGTCAGATTTAAGAAACTTTAAACGGCTCATAATTCCGAGTTCGAGATCTCCCAAAATCTCGAAAACACGAAAATGCGTCTGATTTTGAACAATTGGCACTTTTAGAATTTTTTGGAAAAATAGGTTCATAAATTATTAAAATAATTTATTATTCAAAAAACTAACCTTGATATGGTTCTAACAAAAAAACTAAAGCACGTTTGGAGTCCGGAGCTAGGAGATATTATCTTTTTAAATCGTTATAACTACTAGAAAATGAGGCTGAATTTATGACAAATTTTGACTGTTTTTGGACGAAAAAGAGAGGAGTTTGGGGAAAAAAATATGAAATATGAGTTTATTCCATAAGTCTAATAGGTATTTATAATGGTGAATACTACTTAATTGAATACGACTAGGATTGGCTAATTTGGATATGATTAGGATCAGTTTAAATAAGGATAGGATATGTATGAAGTTGCTTTCCTAGTATGCTCTGATTTGAATTAATTTAAAATAAAGTTTGAGTTCATCTCAATAATTTATAATCTTAAATAGAATTAAATATAATACAAATAATTTATATATAATCTTATTAATATCTATTAATACTAAATTAGCATCTATTTAATATTAAGACTATATATATCCAAATAAATCCTAAATAATTTTAAAAATCTAAATAAATTTCTTAAAATTCTAAATAAATTATAAAAAAATATAATTAAATATTTTAACATAAATAAATATTTAGTAGAAATAATATGCAAGTATGGTCTCATAGTAAATCATGGAAGTCCTAAAAATTTATATTCCTTATATTTTAATTCCCTAAAAATTCTAAAAAAATCTCCAAAAATCTAAAATAGCCTAAAAATAATTCTAAATAAATATTTATATAAGTAAATATAAAAAAAATTATTTTCTAATTAACTAAGAGAATACTCTAAAGTAATTCAATATTTAAAATAATTTATAATAAATATACTAATATAAAATACACACAAAATACCTATTTTGGGTGAGGGAGTTTACAATCCACCCAACTTACAAAATTTGTCCCTGAAATTAAAAATAAGACATGATTTGCTAAATCCTTTAAATTCGTATATAAGGCAAGCCTATCGCAATCTCTTCCAAAATTTTAAATAATAAAATCTATTCAAATCCATCGCAATCACTTCAAAATTAAAATAGCCATTGTTTAAATCAAAATTTAACCTATCGTAATCTCTTCTCGATTTTTAAATAATCAACATCAAAATTTAATCAAATCTATATGACATCTTCAAGATTTAAATAACCCACATCAAATTTTATATCACGATTTTTAACTATCATAATCTCCTATAGATTTTAAACAATTCTAATCAAATCTTATTCCTATATTTCAACTTAAGAATTTTGTACTCTTCAAATTTTAAATTCAATTTCTATTTTCAATATTTTAAATAGGTGATCCAACAATCAAAATTTAACTTTCAATTCAAATCATCAAATTGTAAAATTTTGAATTCAATCCATCAATGTTTATGTTTAGAGTTCTATATTTTTTTCTCAACATTCAAATCGTTAATTCAATCTCCAATATTCAAATTTTAAATTATGTGCTCAAATTATAAATATTTGGTCTGTAATATCAAAGTTTTAAAATTTATTCTATAAGGCATTCTTATCTTTAAAGTTAAATCATCATAATCTAAATTATTCTTCTAAAAATTCTCAAAATTAAAATGACTTAAATCTCTCAATCTAATCTAACTTGATCATAATCTAAAAAAAAATTACCTCAAGTTGACAATGCAACTCTACCCAACTTAGAATTTACCGATCTATCACATAGGCTATACATTTAAGAAAAACATCCTCAAATTATTTAATCGTGTTATTCAATCCACAAAATATCTCACATATTTTATGTCCTTAATTACAAAAGATAGTCACCAAGTAATGTGATTGGCCTATGGGATATATATAGTATTATCCGTATATCAAACTTATACCAAGCACGAGCGTTCGTCTTTTCGAAATAGGGAAAGACGAAAAACAATGATAAAGAATTCAAGAAAGAGGTGATAGAATATAAATATGGGGTTCAAGGCGATTAAAGAATTCAAAAAGAGAGTTGTAAGGGCAGTTGCGGATGAGATCCTATTTTGGTAAATTCCTATTGACATGCTCATATCAGTACAGTTATGTAACCGATAAGATATGGTCGAACATGTCTAAAGATAAGTATATTTCTAACATGTTGAGTCAAATACATCTCAATCCATATAAAGTAGTCATACGAAGAGCGAACCAAGTGCATTAAGGTTGATCAGACCATAATACACTGATTTTGATTTAGAAAATATATTAGTAGGTGTCCCCAATAATATATATGTCATGAACAAGCTCGATTAAAGAATAAGCTTGCAAAACTAGGCTATAAAATAGCAGCATAAGCGAAGGTAGTCTAGAAAATATAAGTACGCTAGATTATGATGAAAGAAGGTACAAAATAATTTAAGTTCACAAAGAAGATAAGACTCGTCCGGTGTTGTGCCTCTACAGTTGCCATACTAACTTCTTGTCTAAGTCTCTAGTCGACCAAATGGGGTATAGGCATCTAAGTTCTACAGTCTGGATAAACACTATCTTCTTATGCAAGCCTATAGTTGGTGTCATTCAATTATACTTCATTAATGGGTCAAAAGGACTATGTGATACTAGGTTATGAGGCATACTACCAAACTTACAAGAATTTAACTAATAGTATTATTGAATAATAGAGTGTATATACCTAGTACAAGTCATCTTCCTAACCCCTATCAAGCACGAAAGAAAAGATAAGATTAACATTGTAAAAGGATCAAGCAAGATGCAATACAAAAAATCAAATAAGAATACGAATTAGAATCAAGGGCGGTGATTAAATAAGTTGATGAGATCCTATACTCTAATCCTATACGCAGGCTTGCTCAGTACAGTAACGCAACTGAGACAATTTGCTCTCGACCTACATGGCCCACCACAAAAATATGTCACGCCCCAGTCCCAAAATACGTAGGACTAGGAATACATAAGTATGACAGCCGTATGTATATGGTAATTCCAATATATGAAAACCATAACACATACGTACGCTGTATTATGAATAATAATTCACAAGTAGTATAGATTTATGTCATAAGTCACAGGGCATAACTAAATATCATCCACAGAATCAAATAAAAATGGATAACCAATCAACTATATAACTGAATCAAGTATAAAATGCTTGATAAGAACAAGTAGTTGGGTGGAAACAAATCTACTACCAAGATAGAATATAAGAGAAACAAAATAAGTACATCTAATGATCAATGAGACTCGAAGAGAAGACCTCCTCGAAAGAGAGAGAAGGTAGCAAGTTCTGATCCGTGCTCTTGCAAATAGTCAAGATCGTCTACACCAAAAAAGGGACCAGGTCCTCAGAGGGACGTAACAAGATATATAGAAGCATGCCAATTGAATACAGTAAAACGTACATAATAGACAGAAAATATATAAGTACGATGTACTAGATAATCTATATCAAATGCATAATAAGGACAACCATTTCAACGTATGGGTAGGTGTAGGATACTCTATCTATCTCACAACTCACACACACGTCCATGAACATCAGAAGCCGTCATACCTCGAGGGTAGCAACCATCACGACACCATAAATCGACATACCTCAAGGGTAGCGACCAGCATGACATAACTACCGTAGTGCGTGCTAGTTACTATGGTTTACCAGAGTGGGTAGCCTATACGCCTAATGATTGTCCTCCCCTTCCATGATATTATGTGTCAAGTGTGTGTCAACATATATAGTATATAATTATGACTGAAAGAAAACACATATATAATAAATATATAGATATATAATAAGCATGCAAAGTACTATAAGCAATTTGGCAAGGTATCTTGCCTGGTCTAAAAAAGAATGAAGTCCTAACTCAAGGCGTCGTCCGATCTACCCGTCACATAAATTAAACAAGTTAGGTTACAAAAGTGGGTGAATAGGTTCCTCCATTTTAATCTATTTTAATTCTAAATAAAATAATCTAAAATAGTATTTTAATCTTATCATAATCTAATTTTATTATTAAACCCGAATTTTGGTCCAAAGAAAGTCAACTTTACGGATTTGTGATCCGTGGCACGCAAATCGAGGCAATCCGTTGACCAAAAAGTCAACCAACTCAAATCTTAGATTTGTGTATGGAATCCTATATATTTCAACGCTACATAAATGCTGAAATTGATGGTTTCATAAAATCATAAGTCGGCGAAGAGTTATGGCCACAAGGGCGCACAGATGACAGTTTTCGGAGGTTTCCTATTTATGTCTACGTTGTAAAAAATTTAAAGTAGATTAAACTTACATATTAAATTCTGAAAGAATAAGTTTTTGGAAGTTCATCATGTTAAATTTTTGAAACTTCAAACGGCTCGTAATTCAGAGTTCGGGATCTCCCGAAATCTCGAAAAAACGAAAATGCGTCTGATTTCGAACAACTAGCACTTTTAGAATTTTCTGGAAAAATAGATTCATAAATTATTAAAATAATTTATATATTCTGAAAATTAACCTTGATATGGTCCTAAAAATTGGAGCATGACAAATTTTGATTGTTTTTGGACGAAAAAGGGAGGAGTTTGGGAAAAAAATGAAATATGAGTTTATTTCATAAGTCTAATAGGTATTTATAATGGTGAAGACTACTTAATTGAATACGACTAGGATTGGGTAATTTAGATATGATTAGGATCAGTTTAAATAAGGATAGGATATGCATGAAGTTGATTTCCTAGTATGCTCAGGATTTGAATTAATTTAAAATAGAGTTTGAGTTCATCTCAATAATTTATAATATTAAATAAAATTAAAGATAATACAAATAATTTATATATAATCTTATTAATATCTACTAACACTAAATTAGCATATATCTAATATTAAGACTATATATATCCAAATAAATCTTAAATAATTTCAAAAATCTAAATAAATTTCTTAAACTTCTAAATAAATTATAAAAAATATAATTAAATATTTTAACCTAAATCAATATTTGGTAGGAACAATATGCAAGTATGGTCTCATAGTAAATCATGAAAGTCCTAGAAATTTATGTTCCCTATGTTTTAATTACCTAAAAATTCTAGAAAAATCTTCAAAAATCTAAAATAGCCTAAAAATGATTCTAAATAAATATTTATATAAGTAAATATACAAAAAAATTATTTTCTAATTAACTAAGAGAATACTCTAAAGTAATTCAATATTTAAAATAATCTATAATAAATATACTAATATAAAATATACACAAAATATTTATATAAGTAAATACACATTTAATTAGTTTAGACTTGAGCCGAATTATTTAGCCATATCATTAAATTAAGTAATTTAATTAGTCAAACCATTAGAAATAGAACCTTCATTAATCATTTTCTTCATTACAAGGCAATAAGGACCTTTTAGTCATTTCATAATTACTTGCACCCCAAGTAGGGGGGCGGCCACTAAGTGGAGAGTCTCTCTCTCTCTCTCTCTCTCTCTCTCTCTCTCTCTCTCTCCATTTTATTACACTTCCAAATTCTAGATCTAGAATTCTCTCCCCAATTTCCTTTATTTCCTACACCAATTCCTACACAAATTCTCTTCCAATTCCTTCTCTACTCACCATTGGAGGCAATTGGAGCAAGGAGGAGGCAAGGATCTACAAGGAGGTAAAGAGTGCACAAGTTGAGGCTTCTTTGTGTTTATTGGAGACTTTCATTGAAAATCCATCTTCCAATAGGTACAATTTAGTTTCTCCCTTCTAATTAGACTCTAAATCTATAGTTTAATCATTAGAAGACTCTAAATCTATAGTTTAATCATTAGAAACCCACCTATGGACTAGGGCTAACTATAGGAAGAAGAATTGACTAGTAAGGACCCCTATTTTGGAAGTTATTGTGTGTTTGTGTCCAATTTGGAAAAATTCGAGATTGGTGCACCATGTATTATCAATTGGTCTAGTAGACAAAATTAATATGTGTTTGATTGTGTGAGATTAGCGTCACATCCATAATTGGATACGTGTAGGCCGTATCATGGCAATTTAGTGATACAGGTTAATTTCAGAATTTTTCTTCGACACGGGTGCCACGCACATGTGAATTTTTGCCATGGCAGTTGGAATAGCTTGCTAGGACTTAGAATAGGTTTTATCTGCTATTTAGAACTTGTGGGTAGAATTTGGGTTGAGTTTGGATAGGTTTGGGGTGCGTATCTTGAGCGTATCCTAGCGTATCGCTAAGGTGCACCCTAAGTGTTTGTTGAAATAACAAATTGGTCATTTGTGGCTTTATTTCAGTTTGTACTTGTTATTCATATGTATATACATATATAATTACCTCATAATAGCTTTATATATGTTTATAAGTGTTTGTATATATATATATATATATATATATATATATATATATATATATATATATATATCTGTGTGTGTGTGTGTGTGTGTGTGTTGAGTGAAGTGTATACGTGGTGTTTCTGAACTGTGGCTGTGCTTGGATCAGGTGACAGACCTATTGTTCACAGTTGCTGTACATATGGAGTTGGTGAAGTGGCTATTTGATGAGTGATGTCGTATTGGGTTATGTCTTAAGTGAAGGGCAGTAGACATTAGCAGTAGGAGTAGTTGTGGCAACAGCAGCCAAGGGATGGGGAGGGGTTCGGGCAACCTTAGCAGCAGGCCTTGCCTTATGCAAGGAAGCAACATACTTTAGAGCAAGTATTTGCTTAGCAGTAGGCCAACTTAGCATAGTTGCAAGCAAAGCAACATTAGCAGCCAATGGAGGAAATCGGGTTCAGCAAGGCTGTTCTGTGACAGTGCATCTGAACAGACTTTAGGATTAGAAACAGCAACTATGGCTGCCATGAGCAGCAAGGGGGAGGAAAATAGGTGTTTTGTCGCATTGTAGTGTGTGTATACATGTGAGAATGAGGGACTAATACCAGTCGGGTTATATATTGCTACAAAAGCAACTTGACAGCAGGGAACAACAGCAGTGGCCGATTAGTTAGATGTTAGTTCAAATTATTGGTTAGTTAGATGTTTAGTTCAGTCATATATTGCTTAGTAGGTATGTTAGCTGGGTTAGTGATGTTAGTGAATAGGTTAGATAGTATGAATTGGTTACGATGGGGTTTAGATATATAGTTATGAGTAAGTTAGTATTGTATGTTGTATCAGTTAGCATTAGAAGTAAGTGTTATGTTAGAAGTTAGTGTTGTTTGTTGCTAAATTAGTGTAAGTGACAGTTAGTTAAGTATAGGTAGGTAAATGTCATGTTAGTTAAGTTAGTAGTGTATTGTATGTAGGATAGTGATATTAGTTGCTAGTAATGTTAGCATGTTAACTAGTGAGTTAGAGTTGTTCATTAAGTATATAGATGCAAGTAGTATACCAGTATGTTAGTTAATAGGAGTAGATGTTAGTATCAGTCAGTTATTGTTAGTATGAAATATTAGATGTTAGTTATAAATGATAGATGTTAAGTGTGAGGTAATTTAGTTATCAGTTATTGATTAGTTGATATATGTAAATATTAGATGTAGTGTTGGATGATAACTTTAGTTATTGTTAGTTAGTGTATGTTATTAGTTAGTACTATATATTAGTTAGTATATAGATATACACTAGTTAGTATAAGTATTAGTTTTAGTTAATGTTAGTTCTAGTATTACCTTGAGATACACAAGGTAATGCTAAGATATGGGTTTTAACTCTAAGTATTGATAGTGAGTATCAAGAGGGTAGCTAAGTTATGATACCAAGATGACTCAAGCCAAGGTATTCATATAGAGTTAATATTAACTAAGGTAACTAGTATATATATTGTATATTGTATATTGTGTGATACTATATAGCTATGATACTCTAGTATCCTAATATAGCTAGTATAGCCTAGATACATAGTGTATGGACCCAAAAACCTAGAGATGGACTCATAAAACCTAAAAATAGCTAGTTTGACCAAGTTTGGCTAGTTTGACATAGAATTGACCTAGTATGTCTGTTTTGACTTAGAAATAACTTTATGATCTAGAATTTGACTAGTTTAACTTATTATTATTCCCAAATCTTGTACTGATATAATATCCCATGTTTAGGTCTTCGAGGTACCGTTTCGGACATCGTTGATACTTTTCACTGGATTTTAAGTGAGTACATTCTCTGATAGTTTTTCGATTATGATATCCTCTATGTTTCTTGTATTTAGTGTAGATATCCCTGATTTTCTTGACACATGGTTACATGGATTGGTATTTTCTGGATCCCGTCATGAGATGTTATTCCTAGTAGTTGTCACACCCCAGTCCCTAAATATGTAGGACTAGGAATACGTAACACGCCAGCCGTATGTATACGAACTCCAATATATGAAAACCATATACACACATATTTTGTACATGAATATCCAATCCACCAGTGGTAATATACTATCTTAACAAGTCACACGCAATATATATCTTATCCACAGCACAAATAAAGAAATATAGGAAATAAATAACTAAATATCAAAGATGAGTATCAAAGTATGATAGTCGGATGGAAACAAATCCACTGCAAATCGACTATACTAAACTACTAAAAAAGAGAAGAGCATCAATCTCTAATATAAGATAACTGTCTCTAAAAAGAAATAGTAGCTAGGATCTCTAACAGCTGCAATGAATCAAAGATACTCCGAAGGTAAGACCTCCTCGGTCTGATAAGAAGCATCAGGTCCAGGTCCATACTCCTGTGGATACTCCTGTCCGTCTATATCAGGAAAGGGACTAGATCCTCAGAGGGATGTAACAAGATACATATAAATATGCCAATAAAGTACGAAAAATTAAGCATCCAATGGGGTCGCCTAACCGTCTAAGTGAATGGAATTTGAGAACAACTTTCCAACGAGTGGGCTGTTTGGCTAAAATAGGATTGGCATGGTTCTCTTGGAGATCCAGGGGCCTAAAAAGCATGTCATCTTTTGAACGCCAGAGGCCGCCTGATAATATATAAAATATAGTGGTCATTATGACCGCGCATCTCCGACGGAGCGTGCGGGTTACACAAGGAAAGTGCAAAAGAGCCCAAATGCCTTACTTGTTGTTCTCTCCACCCCATGCTCTAAGCATGTCATATCCATGACATGATAATATCTCTAATAGCTGCCAGGTCTACTAGCACGCAAAGTTTCTATCAGCAGTTATCCCTATCCATTGTACGACCTATACGTACCAGTGGCCAGCCGAGTACGCAAGTCCGTGTCCAACATGTGACTCAAACTCGTGTAAGAATAGTGTCATGGCCAATGAAACATAAGGATGTCTCATAAAAATAGGGTGGTCTCATAAAGTAGGTCCAATGCATATACATAAATAAAAATAGAATACGACGTCACCGTCGTTGCACCCAAGTTTCCTTGGACGCGCAGTTCATATAACAGTTTAAAATAAATGAACTAAATAGACAAAAATAAATATGTATGCATAATATGGAAATGTAAACACAGTACAATGGCAAGGTATACTTGCCTGACAAGAAATCTGTATAGTATAAGCATCCAAATATCAAGGACACGGGATCAGAAACTAAGGCCTCCGAACAAACATCTCCGAATGTTGAAATAGACATCACCAATATTTTTGGAATCAGCAAAATAGCTAGAATCACTACCCTTTCGTCCAATTTGGACACAGGGGCAAAATTAATTTTGGGTCAAAGTGGGGTCCACATGTGGGCCACTTTGTACCGAAAGCGTGCCAAGGGTAAAGGTCTCTAATTAGGATAAATTATAGGTCAAACAAATTTTAAATGTCAGTACGAAATCAACGGTATGTTCAATTGTGAATTCCGGTGAGCCGAACACAATTTTGCCCAAAAAGTCAACCGTAGGGCCCGCCAATAGGCAACTTGGTCAATTGTCTCAGATTTGCGTAAAAATTGGGTCACAGGACCAGCGCGATACCATAAGTCCAGTGGCACAAGTTTCGTCATATTCTGACGAGCGTACACTAAATGGCTTAGGATTTTGCAAAAATCGTAATACGGAGAATTTTTGCGAATACGGGCTCATTCCGACATGCACACGCGTCCGAATCAGTCTTCGCGAAAGCCCACACGTCTGGATATACCGTGCGCACCTTTCGGTATACTTTGTATACAACAGCGCGGTTCCGTTTGGCGGAGCGCGTTCTGTATCACAAATTCTGGAAGTTAAAAAAGTAGGTTTTTCGGGATTTTTAGTCTGATTTAATTTAGCATACAGCAAGAATTAAAATATTATATTTAATAGGAACTAATCTTGGTTAGGTGGTCTTCGCATACCAAAAAGAAAAACTATATTCAAATCTCTGTGGTGGGAGATACGAGTCCTTAAACATGGGTGGTTACCGCAGTTTTCTGAGATCCAAAAGTTGTTATTTTTTGCCAACTTTGCCTCAGTTTTCGCCTAAGATTATGCGTTGTTCGAGGTAAACTAATATACAGAGATGGAAGGGGGATAGGTCATGAACGTACCGGTGAAGACAGGGTCGAGTTTGGTCGAGCGAGGGCGCAGGAAACGAGCCGTGAACTGAGCTTCGTTGTTGTTCAAAATATATCGCGCGCGCTGGGCGTTGTCGTGGACGCGGTTCTCCGGCGAACGACCGCGGCGGACGCGGTCGTGTCGAGGCTGGCGGCGGTCACAGGGTCAGAGAGATGATAGAGGCATTAGGGTTTAGGGTTAGGGTTTTGGATGGTGTTCTTTATATGTATATATAGAGAGTCGCGGGGGGGGAAGGAACGCTGCGCGGGGGGGGGATTATGGGTCTACTGCTGCTGCTTTAGTTAAGCGTGTCGTGGGTAGGAATTTAGCTAATGGGTTAGGTTTTAGGATATGGGTTTGGGTTTTGATTCATAATTTATTTTCTTTTCTTTTCTTTTTTTTCTTATTCCTTTCTATTTTTATTTTCTTTCTTTTTCTTCTATTATTCTTTTTAATAAACCTTATATATATATATATATATATATATATATATATATATATATATATATATATATAATTCTAGAAATTTTGTTAGTTCATACTATTAAGCTATCAACTGCCCACAGGGTCTCCTACATGTAAATAATATAGAAAAAAATATAATTGCTCCGTAAATACTCTATTGCACAATTACCTAAAAAATAAAAATCTCATAAATTATGTTTCTTCTAATTACCTAATATTTACTATAAATCAATTAAATAATATGGTTTATTAAAATAAGAGATTTTATATTCTACCCAACTTATAAAAATTTTGCCCTCGAAATTAAAACTAAACCACGGTAGAAAGTCAAGGATAAGATAGAAATTTACAAAGTAAATTCATACATTGGTCTACGAATAGGTTCGGAAAACGTTTGCGCATGTCATCCTCGCACTCCCAAGTTGATTCTCCTGGCGCGCTATGCTTCCATGCCACGCGAACCAAGGGAATAGACTGGTTCCTCAATACTAGGGTCAAACACTATGGTCAAATTTCAAACTAATCTTAGTAGCGTCTATACTACTCTCAAGTCATTCCTAAACATATCAAGGGATAATGGTAAATCAACCTATAGGTAAGGGATACTAAAGTTCATTAAGTATTCTAACTCAGTGATGTGTCATTATCCTAGTTGTACACTTAATAGGGAGGTTACCCTAATTATCATCCTAACAACAGAGATTCCTATATTCTAGCAGAAGCTATACTCAGGAACTATTAGGGAAGTACATGAATCAAGCAGGAAGCGATTATTCAAATAGAATGGATTAGAAGGAAGATGAGTCATAGTCAATTATGGATGGGTCCTATACTCTAATTCTAGGTACAGGCTTGCTCGGTACAGTAACGTAACCGAGATAATATGCTCTCGACCTGCATAGGCCACCACAAAACATGTCATGTTCCAGTCCCAAAATACGTAGGACTAGAAATACGTAACATGCCAACCATATGTATATAAACTCCAATATATGGAAATCATATACACACGTACATTGTACATGAATATCCAATCCACCAGTGGTAATATACTATCTCAACAAGTCACACGCAATCTATATCTCATCCACAGCACAAATAAAGAAATATAGGAAATAAATAACTGAATATCAAAGATGAGTATCAAAGTATTATAGTCGGATGGAAATAAATCCACTGTAAATTGACTATACTAAACTACTAAAAGAGAGAAGAGCATCAATCTCTAATATAAGATAAATGTCTCTAAAAAGAAATAGCAACTAGGTTCTCTAACAGCTACAATGAATCAAAGATACTCTGAAGGTAAGACCTCCTCAGTCTGATAAGAAGCATCAGGTCCAGGTCCATACACCTGTGGATACTCCTGCCCGTCTATATCTGGAAAGGAACCAGATCCTCAGAGGGACGTAACAAGATACATATAAATATGCCAATAAAGTACTGAAAAGTAAACATCCAATGGGGTCGCCTAACCGTCTAAGTGAATGCAATTTGAGGACAACTTTCCAATGAGTGGGCTATCTGGCTAAAATGGGATTGGCATGGTTCTCTTGGAGATCCAGGGGCCTAAAAAGTATGTCGTATTTTGAACGCCAGAGGTCGCCTGATAATATATAATATATAGTGGTCATCATGATCGTGCATCTTCGGCGGAGCGTACGGGTTACACAAGGAAAGTGTAAAGGAGCCCAAATGCCTTACTTGTTCTTCCCACCCCATGCTCTAAGCATGCCACATCCATGACACGATAATATCTCTAATAACTGCCAGGTCTACTAGCATGCAAATTTTCCATCAGCAGTTATCCCTATCCGTCGCCCGACCTATACGTACTAGTGGTCAGCCGAGTACGCAAGTCCGTGTCCTACATGTGACTCAAACTCGTGTAAGAATAGTGCCATGGCCAATAAAAAATAAGGATGCCTCATGATAATGGGGTGGTCTCTGTCACGACCCGCGCCCGGAAATTGGGCATGAGCCGTGGGTACGTCCAGCCTACGCCGCAGCATCGGCGGTAGAACAATATCTAGGTCTCAAACATAACTCATCATGTCAATGGTCTCATCTCCATAAGGAGGACAATGATAATACATGAATCCATAGTTTATAACATACTCAATCACATGTCTATTTGAAAGTAAATGGCACGAAGAGAAAGAAGTATAAAGAGTTCTGACATAAGTCATACACAAATATAAATACATCACAAGTCTAGAGTCTAGATGTCCTCAAAATTCACAATAATAATACAACCCAGATCTCAGTTCTAGAACAATAATACATAAATAGGACAGTCTAAATGCCTGTGGGTAGAATATCCTCTAAGATGGGTAACTCCTCTGGAATTTCTGGTATGAAATCTCCCTCTACTTCCGGGCCGTAGTGGGTAGTACAGAAATCCTCCAAGTCCTCTAAAAATGTTATCCAGTCAGGATTGGAGCGAACCACAACACTAAATAGCAATTTTATTTATGTTGACAAAAACTATAAAATAATGTAAGGAATACAAGATGAAATAAATACTAAAAATATAGAGTACTAGAGAATATGAAATAAGCAATAGAACATCTAGCAATGAATAAAATATAAGTGGATGCTAGAACAAGTAATCTGAAATAAAGAATAAATATCTGGCTAAGTGTTTAAAATATTAGTTTATTATATGATCGGCTTGGGACGAGATCAGGCTTGATATATATGATTGACTATGATACAAGTGAGGTCAGGCTAACCATCTAGTTAGCTATAATGCAAGCAATAGTCAGGCTAATCATATATATCAGGCTATGAGGCATATAAATAGTCAGGCTACACCCGACGTGATGTGTGGGGTGAGCTATGATGCATGTAAGGTGGGGTATGATCACATAATCTGCTAATATTTCCCCATCCCCAGCTAGCACGATAGATTCCAATCATGAATCCTCGTGACAGGTATCGAGGGTGCTAACCCGTGTATCCACAGTGTCAGAGTCAAGTATAGTATACAACTGGAATTATAGAATTAATCAACAAAAATGAAAACTGTCAAAGAATGTACTCGCCTGTGGTCCCGAGGAAGGTGCGAGGATCAATATCCAAGGCGAGATCACAATGACCTAATTATGGAATATCATTGCAAAATACTGAAATAAAGGGACAAACATGTTTAACTAATTAAATATGAGGCCTCTAGGTCAAATCTGAGGTTTACTGGTCAATACTAGATCCACTAGTCAGTTTTTATATCATGGAAGTGTATAGTGTACACTATCTATCTAAACTAGTCCTTACTTAGCTATACAAAATCTCAGTGTTAAGGATCTACAAGGTATTAGGTTATAAATATATCCTAGAGCCTAGTTAGTATATAAGTAACTTATATTAATTACCCTGCTAGTACTCTACCTCAATAGTATTAACCAATTCTTTACTCTAGCCATACTAGTATCAACTTAGCTGATCACTAATGCAATATACTAATTCTTACACCCTTAATATCTTAATACCTTAACTAACACTAGTCATTAACTAGCTCATAGTAGTGGTACCAAGGCATTCTAACCATAGGAGTTATCACCCAATAATACTAGTCAAAAGATGGATTAATACTAGCTAATTTCCGACCTAATACTAACTCGTATCAATAACTGATACTAAATTCCTTCTCTTTCACAGTTTGAATAAAACTGACACTGTGAAACCCTTTTCAAGTAACCAAGGTTCAGTTTTAATGAACCCTTCATAGTTCACAGTCTGAAACTGTTCAGACTTACACATACATGGCCAAATCCTTGAGACAAACATATGGCTACTGTCAGGATCAACCAGGTATCTAAAGTTTGTTCACGAATACACAGTATCAGGAACTCATATCCTCACTGATTCATAGGTGCCTGGACACTCATTGATACTCACTAAACTCCCTGAACTGGCCTTCCTAACTCCACTAATTCCCTGGAGACTAATACACTAACATTAGGGTATTCCATCGTTCTAACCACTGATACCTAGTATCAAATACTAAACCAATGCATTACCAAATACTCATACATATAGTTATGTATTCTCACAAAACTAGCACTAGTATTAACCTTGCACCTATGCACACTCACACTGGGAATCTCACTAAACTGACACACTCACACGAAGTGAACTGATACTCTACCAAGCTCCTTAGCTAACCAGTACTGGTAGTGAACTGCCCCTCACAGCTTCTGTACCCGATTCTCTTTACACTCCTCTAACACAGGCACATAAAGAAATTACTACACAGTGAACTCACACTGATACACTTGCACCTACAAATCCTACTGATACATTAACCCACTGCTCACTCAAACTCTCAGCTCAGCAGGATACCCGACTCAATTCTCCCAATTTTAGATACACTGAACTACAGTGTCAGTGTCATTGAGACACTCACCGATGCCTAACATTTAAACTTCGACAATTACTCTACTACCTGTGAGGAACCCGACTTTATTGTACTCTAATTACTGATACTCTAGAGAACTCAACAGCCGATACTCGACACACACACCCATCTCAACTACTGCTTTGAGCAGTTAACATCCAGTGCAGTGCACTAGGTGCACTGCAACAATTCTTCAGGTCTCTAATCCAACCCTAGCTGCTACCAAACTGGTCCTACAACCCAATCCAAAACCCCAAATACCTGATACACTGATACATATAAACTAAGCTCACAGGACCCGACTGCACACAACCAAAGCACAGGCTTCACTGATGCTCACTGCATAGATCTCCCTCATATAGGTACTTATACATCTCTGAACCCTAGCAACTAACACTCACAACAAATACACTAATACAGTCACAATTCAAGAGCACAGGAACCTATCTCATTGCTAACCTATCTCACTACCTACTGATACATAGAACCCTAACACATACTGACCAAAGACTGCACACAAAATTCGAGGTCATGCACAGTCACAGGGAAAACCCGACTGCACACAGTATCTCAAAAATCCTGACTGTACAGTGAATTCCCCCAATACATTCATACACAGCAGCACAAAACCGTAGGTATACAACTACACATACATATATGTATGTATGTATGTATGTATACAAATCAGGGTTCCTAAGAACTAGGTCAAAAATTAGGTATTCCCTCCCATGGAGCATTTCACCAAACACATGATGTGCAAAAATGGATCCCACATCAAGAATTCCAAAAATACCCAAATATAAACCCTAAATCAAGATCAAAACTATAGGTAGGAGATGTAATCGTGTAGAAATGCATATCCCCATGATTAGGGTTCATAAAATTAGGGAAAAACCCCAAGAACGAATTCTAAATCAAATGGTGGGCTCCTAAAGGCCAAACAACAATTAAAAATAGAATTAAATGGGGTTTAAATCGGATTCTCACCTATTGGGAGAGGGTTTCCCAATATAGGTCCTCTTTCTTCAAGTCTTCTTGGTCCAAGCTCCTAGATTTCTATTTATGGAGGAGGAAATGGGTTTCTAGGGTTTATAATTTCTAAAATTTTTGGGGAAGGAAGAGTTTTCTAAGTGGAGGCTAGGTTTAGGGCTTTCTTCATGAATGAAAAAGCTTGAGGGAGGCTTCCCCTCATTATATAGGACTAGAGTTAGGGTTTCTAATGCCAAGGTTTAATTTGCCCTTCATGATTAGTCATGAAAAACTTAAATTAATTAGGATTTAGTCATTCACCTAGGGTTTCACTAAAAACTAAAATACCAATTAGGGTTTAGTCACAAGGGTTAAACCTAATGGGTTTTTAGGTCAAGCCCATAAACAATGCATGAAGGAACACCCTACAAATTATTTAATAAACCCATCACACATATTTATTACACAATAAATTAAACAAGAAAATTACAATAATGCCCTAATCTAGAAATGTGGTAGTGACAGTCTCATAAAGTAGGTCCAATGCATATACATAAATAAAAATAGAATACGACGTCACCGTCGTTGCACCCAAGTTTCCTTTGACGCGCAGTTTATATAGCAGTTTAAAATAAATAAACTAAATAGATAGAAATAAATATGCATGCATCATATGAAAATGTAAACACAGTACAATGGCAAGGTATACTTGCCTGACAAGAAATCTGTATAGTGTAAGCGTCCAAATGTTAAGGACACGGGATCAGAAACTAAGGCCTCCGAACAAACGTCTCCGGATGCTGAATTAGACATCACCAATATTTCCAAAATTAGCGAGATAGCCAGAAATCACTACCCTTTCGTCCAATTTGGACACAGGGGCAAAACGGTAATTTTAGGTCAAAGTGGGGTCCACCTGTGGGCCACTTTGCATCGAAAAGCGTGCCAAGGGAAAAGGTATCTAATTGGGACAAATTATAGGTCAAACAAATTCTAAATGTCAGTACAAACTCAACGGTATATCCAATTATGGATTCCGGTGAGCCGAACACAATTTCGTCCAAAAAGTCAATCGTGGGGCCGCTAATTGGCGGCTTGGTCAACTATCTCAGATTTGTGTGAAAATTGGATCACAGGACCAGCGCGATACCATGAGTCCAGTGGAGTAAGTTTTGTCATATTCTGACGAGCGTACCCTAAATGGCGCAAGGTTTTGCAAAAGTCATGATATGGGAAAATTTTGCGAATACGGGCTCATTCCGACGCGCACACGCGTCCGAATCAGTTTTCTCGAAAGTCCACACATCTGGATATACCGTGCGCGCCTTTCGGTGTACTTGGTATCCGATGGGATGGTCCCGTTTGGCGAGGCGCGCTCCGTATCGCAAATTTTGGAAGTTGAAAAAGTAGATTTTTTGGGATTTTTAGTCTGATTTAATTTAGCATACAGCAAGAATTAAAATATTATATTTTACAGGAACTGATCTCAGTTAGGTGGTCTTTGCATACCAAAAAGAAAAACTAGATTTGGATCTTGTGGTGGGAGATACGAGTCCTTAAACTTGGGTGGTTACCGCACTTTCTGCGATCCAAAAGTTATCATTTTTTGCCAACTTTGCCTCGGTTTTCGCCTAGGGTTACGCGCTGTTCGAGATAAACTAATATACAGAGATGGAAGGGGGATAGGTCGTGAACATACCGGTAAAGACGGGGTCGAGTTTAGTCGAGCGAGAGCGCAGGAAACGAGTCATGAACAGAGCTTCGTTTTTGTTCAATATCTGTCGCGCGCGCTGGGCGTTGTCGTGGACGCGGTTCTCCGGCGAACGACCACAGTGGACGCGGTGGTGTCGAGGCTGGCGGCGATCGCAGGGTCAAGGAGATGAGAGATGATAGAGGCGTTAGGGTTTAGGGTTAGGGTTTTGGAAGGTGTTCTTTATATGTATATATATAGAGCCGCGGGGGGGAGGAACGCTGCACGGGAGGGAAAAATATGGGTCGGTTGCTGCTGCTTTAGTTATGCGGGTCGTGGGTAGGTATTTAGCTAATGGGTTAGGTTTTAGGATATGGGTTTGGGTTTTGATTCATAATTCATTTTCTTTTCTTTTTTTTTCTCTTATTCCTTTCAATTTCTATTTTCTTTCTTTTTCTTCTATTATTCTTTTTAATAAACCTTATATATATATATATATATATATATATATATATATATATATATATATATATATAGAAAATTCTAGAAATTTTGTTAGTGCATATAATTAAGCTATCAATTGCCCACAGGATCTCCTACATGTAAATAATTTAGAAAAAAATATAATTGCTCCGTAAATACTCTATTGCATAATTACCTAAAAAAATAAAAATTCCATAAATTCTATTTCTTCTATTTACCTAATAATTACTATAAATTAATTAAATAATTAATTAAATACTTAATACAATTTATTAAAATTAGGGTTTTACAGTAGTTTCTGGCGTATTTCTTGTGCGAGCCTTTGTTCTTGTACATGTATGGATACTGATTCATTAGAAGATTAGCGTCCTTCTTGTAGAATCGCGTGCCTTAGCGTGCCATGGTTGGATCCACTATACCAGTTGGGGCGGAGAGTATTTAGTGTGGATATGATCATACCCCGAAGTTCTTTCGGCTGCAGTTCTTGTTCCTTGTATAGTGTTAATCATACACCTTGTAGCGCCCCGTTCCCCCGGTGCGGGGAGCGCGGCTAAGAAACACAGACGGTATCGTTCGATCGGGATAGATTGAATTAAGAACTCGTCCTCGTTATGGATTTGTTTCTTCGGAATCGATTCCCATATTCAGTGGACTGCGCCCCAAGGATCGGCTTAGCGGCAGAGTCAGGAGGGACCTCTCCGCTGCTATCTTTTATTGCCTCGGTTTTCGATGTCGCTTATTGCTTTCGTGCTTTGAGTTGGTTTTGGAATTTGCTTGTTTTCCTTGAACGGTTTCGATGGTTTTCATTGTTTTCGTTCATTGACTTGCACTTCTATTCCGAGAATGGAAAGAGAGGAAGAAGTATTAATCGAGCTGTTCGTGTGCAGGTGAACGAGCAGTAGGCGGCTTGCGAGCGGAGTCGTGAAGCGCCTCTTTCCTTCTTCTTTCCAAAATCTAAGTGAGTGGCTACCAACCCGATTAGCTAGCCCTGCTTTCCTAGCTTCACTCCTTTGCCCCGATCAAACGATACCAAGTAATAATAAAAGAAATCAAGATAAAAGAGAATAGACTTGGTTAATACTGCTTGTCAATCAAAACTGTGAACGGTTACTTACTTGTATGCTTGTTCGCTCGGAAATATTTATCATATGCATAATACAAGTTAGAATGTATGCTCTTCTTTAAATTATGCTATGAACATAACTCATCCTGAATGCAATAATCTGATAGGGAGACTATGCCAAAGTAGCTCTCCTCCTGTTACTATCCCGTGCCTGTTATTGCCCTGATTTGCCTCAACTGCTAACTTAGTGTATATGTTAATCACGGACAACTTGTGCACAAGGCCCTTAGTTCCTGCGGACGGTCGCTGGGGCACTGGCACCGATCCGATCCGGGCGGGAACTCTCCTGTTTAGTCATCCTGTGCAAGGACGGAATGGCGTGCAGCACTCCCGTGCTCTCGCTGCATACCATCCTCGTCAGCGACTAAAATTGGTCCAATATGGCATCCAGCCAGTGATCCCCTGTATATTTAAACCTGTTGCATACTAACTTGTGTCTCCGTGGCAGGGAAGGCAAGGTAAGTATTGTGCAGGTCATTCAGACGGGCAGGTAAATCCACCGAACGGTGGCTAGTTTATTTCAGTAAATTCAATATGCTGCTTACTTATAAATGAACTAAGGCAAGATAGAAACCAACCAAATATGCATGCTTCACTAAACAACGTGTTGATTGGTATAGTCAGGCTAGCTCGCCTTCACCAGCATGTTTCGATATGCTGACCCTCGTTGAAACAGGTTCTCCGCACCAAGGCAAACCGAGCGAGGAGCCGAAGTCGTCTACCCGATCCAGTCCAACTGTTGGCGCATCTTCACCGTGCCCCCGAAGCATTTTGGAGTCAGGAGCCTGCAACTCTTCATACACAATGCAGCTCCGTGGCAAAGCGATCCTCCAGCCTGGAGGTCTTTATCGTTTTGAGTTTATAAAAGGATGTAATGTACAAGGACTGCTATCTCATTTTGAGTCAACCCTTTTGTAAGCCGTTCGGCATATTAGCTGACTCGTTCAAGAGTTTGTAATAGATGTTCATTATCAATAAAGAGAACTTTTCTATGTTTCAAATATGTGTTTCAATTTATCTGCGTACTCTGAATATGTGCTTGCTATGCAAATCATTAAAAGCCTTGTGCGGGCGCAACTCCAGGCCCGCACGGCGGCGCACGACTCGGGGGACGCTTCGGGGCGTGACATAGTGGTATCAGAGCACAGATTCAAAGTTCCTTAGACTTCGTGCTGGAAAAGTTCCTTTAACGATCAAAATTCCTGTGCGAACTCTTGAACTCGCTAGGCCAAAATGAGATACGTTCATGCAATAAGTCCATAATACATTATGATCCTAATGTAATTTACCTTCTTTTGAAGGAATGGATCTAGCGCAATCTGCAGCGCAACCACCGATCGAAACACAAGAGAGCAGTTCAGGCAATTTGGGAAGCTCTCGGAGCCAAAGAGGCATGTCTCAAGTCGACCCGCTAGAGCGGTTAATGAAAATGCTAGAAGAGCAACGACAAAGAGACGATGCCCGCCAAGCCAAGCTCGAGAGTAATCTAGAGACCCGATTCTTAGTCCAACAGAAGCAGGTAGATGCCCTGCAATAAATTGTTCAGACTTTGGCTGCCAACCATTCCGCCGCAACAGCAACGACTCCGGTGGAACAGCCCGTGCTTGAAGTGGAGACGCCTCAAATTCCAAGGCCGAGGGACGTGACTGCCTTCAACTTGGGACACTTCAAGAAAGTTTGCAACACCCCGTTCGACGGGACTGAGGACGCAGTGGTAGCTCTAGATTGGCTAGCCGAGATTGAAGACCACTTCACTCTGCTAGAGGTCCCCGAAGATAAGCGCGTCGTCTGCGCGCAACTGCAGCTCCGCCTCGACGCACACGATTGGTGGGACGTACATCGACGATCTCTCCAATTTGATCACGGAGAGGAGGCGATCTCGTGGACGACCTTTCGTGCCGCGTTCGAAGAGGAGTTTATACCGCCTCCAGTACAACGTCAAATGAAAAATGACTTCGTGCAACTGAGGCAAGGCAGGATGACAGTTAAAGAGTATTCCGCCGAATTCAACCGACTCTCCAAATTCGCTAGGGCCTATTTACCTGATGCAGCGAGTTGAGCTAGAAGGTTTGAAGGTGGTCTCCGTCCTGCCATCCATTCGCACGTAGTCAATAATCAGTACGGAACAATGCGTGAAGTCATGAATCACGCCCTATCCCTCGAACTGCAGTATCCTCACGTTTCCACCGGCGCTGTGCATACCTACAATCACAAACGCCAAGGCAACGAGGGAGGAAACAACGCTGCAAAGCGTCACAATGACGGCGGGAAGCAGAAGACAAATCCCAACCAAACATGTAACTTCTGTAGGAAGCCAGGGCACCTGTTCAAGGACTGTCGAAAGCGACTCGGGAATTGCCTCTATTGTGGTGATCCAACCCATCGGGTGGATGCTTGTCCTGTCCCGGATCGCCGCCCTCGACATAATGCCCCCTAACGGTAGGCCCTATTCCTAAGTTTCGGGACGAAACTTCCAATTGGTTGGGTAGGATGTAGCGCCCCGTTCCCCCGGTGCGGGGAGCGCGGCTAAGAAACACAGACGGTATCGTTCGATCGGGATAGATTGAATTAAGAACTCGTCCTCGTTATGGATTTGTTTCTTCGGAATCGATTCCCATATTCAGTGGACTGCACCCCAAGGATCGGCTTAGCGGCAGAGTCAGGAGGGACCTCTCCGCTGCTATCTTTTATTGTCTCGGTTTTCGATGTCGCTTGTTGCTTTCGTGCTTTGAGTTGGTTTTGGGATTTGCTTGTTTTCCTTGAACGGTTTCGATGGTTTTCATTGTTTTCGTTCATTGACTTGCACTTCTATTCCGAGAATGGAAAGAGAGGAAGAAGTATTAATCGAGCTGTTCGTGTGCAGGTGAACGAGCAGTAGGCGGCTTGCGAGCGGAGTCGTAAAGCGCCTCTTTCCTTCTTCTTTCCAAAATCTAAGTGAGTGGCTACCAACCCGATTAGCTAGCCCTGCTTTCCTAGCTTCACTCCTTCGCCCCGATCAAACGATACCAAGTAATAATAAAAGAAACCAAGATAAAAGAGAATAGACTTGGTTAATACTGCTTGTCAATCAAAACTGTGAACGGTTACTTACTTGCATGCTTGTTCGCTCGGAAATATTTATCATATGCATAATACAAGTTAGAATGTATGCTCTTCTTTAAATTATGCTATGAACATAACTCATCCTGAATGCAATAATCTGATAGGGAGACTATGCCAAAGTAGCTCTCCTCCTGTTACTGTCCCGTGCCTGTTATTGCCCTGATTTGCCTCAACTGCTAACTTAGTGTATATGTTGATCACGGACAACTTGTGCACAAGGCCCTTAGTTCCTGCGGACGGTCGCTGGGGCACTGGCACCGATCCGATCCGGGCGGGAACTCTCCTGTTTAGTCATCCTGTGCAAGGACGGAATGGCGTGCAGCACTCCCGTGCTCTCGCTGCATACCATCCTCGTCAGCGACTAAAATTGGTCCAATATGGCATCCAGCCAGTGATCCCCTGTATATTTAAACCTGTTGCATACTAACTTGTGTCTCCGTGGCAGGGAAGGTAAGGTAAGTATTGTGCAGGTCATTCAGACGGGCAGGTAAATCCACCGAACGGTGGCTAGTTCATTTCAGTAAATTCAATATGCTGCTTACTTGTAAATGAACTAAGGCAAGATAGAAACCAACCAAATATGCATGCTTCACTAAACAACGTGTTGATTGGTATAGTCAGGCTAGCTCGCCTTCACCAGCATGTTTCGATATGCTGACCCTCGTTGAAACAGGTTCTCCGCACCAAGACGAACCGAGCGAGGAGCCGAAGTCGTCTACCCGATCCAGTCCAACTGTTGGCGCATCTTCACCGCACCCCCGAAGCATTTTGGAGTCAGGAGCCTGCAACTCTTCATACACAATGCAGCTCCGTGGCAAATCGATCCTCCAGCCTGGAGGTCTTTATCGTTTTGAGTTTATAAAAGGATTTAATGTACAAGGACTGCTATCTCATTTTGAGTCAACCCTTTTGTAAGCCGTTCGGCATATTAGCTGACTCGTTCAAGAGTTTGTAATAGATGTTCATTATCAATAAAGAGAACTTTTCTATGTTTCAAATCTGTGTTTCAATTTATCTGCGTACTCTGAATATGTGCTTGCTATGCAAATCATTAAAAGCCTTGTGCGGGCGCAACTCCAGGCCCGCACGGCGGCGCACGACTCGGGGGACGCTTCGGGGCGTGACACACCTCACGTATGATTAGTTAGGCCATGATTCCCGTACATGTTCCCAAGCCCATCATATGTTGGAACTAGTACTCCCTCACTTAGTTGTATTTCCTTACTCTTGTATATGATGTTTGTATCTCTTGTTTGTATTTGTAACCTCCGATTTCCAATTTCCAAAATAATTAGATTTTTAATTTATATTAAATACCAAGTTTAAAAAAAAAAAAAATTCTCCTTGAATTTTTTTTTGATTTTGAACAATGTTGATTGTAGAAGGTGATTTAAAATCTTGTATAAAAATTATTTTTCCTAAATGTCGCTTTCTTATAAATTAATTAAATAGATAAATAATGATATATATATATATATATAATGCTCTAGCTTCGAATATTGTTGGCTTGGAATCATAAAATTATTTATTTGATAAAATTATTTAAAGGACTAGTTGTTTTCTTCATAATAATTTTTAAATTCATTTGGGGTAGTAAATAAATAAATTACATACTTTCTAAGATTTTGAAATATGAGGTTAATTAGTAGCAAATTAATCAATTAGCCTTGGAAGCCTCTTAAAAATTTTCTTAAATTATAATACTTTTCTATTAAATTTATAATGTTACCATCTTCCAATTTCACCCTCATTTTTCCCACATGAAAACTCATTCATATTATCTGGGCCATTCATTATTTGGGCCAACCCTCACCCTTTATCCCACACCTCTCTCCCTATTTAAGTTCCTCATCACCATTTCCAAGAAACCCTAATCTCCAAATTATTAGCTAGCCCCCACAATTTCCCACAAGCCAACAAGCCATCACCATTTTTGTGTGCTCGTGTCCGTGTGTCCATCATTACCGTGTCAGCCGTGTTGGCCTCGGGTCCGACCCCAGGTGTCCTATCGTATCCATTCATTTTCTGTGTCCGGTTACAACATTACAACCGATTGTGTCCGACACCATCTGGACACATCCACCCCTGTACAGTACTACATCAGATTCCTGTGTCCAACACCCGGACACATCCACCTCCACTACCGTACACCCAACCCGCCGTGTCCAGCCCCGGACACGACCCCGACACATCCACAGAACCTAACCTAACCTAGATCCAGCCGCCGCCGACGACTGGGACCTCCGCCTCCGTCGAGTCGAGTCTCCACCGCCGCGTCGAGCCGATCGATCCAGCCCCCGCCGAGCAACCACCATCTGGAACCTCGAACCGACCACCGCCGAGAAGAACGTCGACCTAACCGTCGTGCGTCGAGCTCGAAGATCCAGCCGCCGCGAGACCGAGCTTCGCTGCCGCCGGTGGCCGCCTCGGACCGCCTCACCCGCGTCGAGCCCTCATCGAGTCGTCGACCGCCGCCGCTCTTGACCGGACGCAGCCAGATCCGCCGAGTTCGACGCCGCCGCGTCGAACCGAGCGCCGCCGCCGAGTTTTCGCTGCCGCCCTGATTTTCCAGATCCAGCCTCGAAGTCGAGGGGAAGCCGACCACAGCGTGACCCCGGCGGTCCTCCTCCGCGTCGACGACCGGGAAACCCTCAGCGTGAGCCCCTCTCTTCGTCTTCTCTTCCCTCTTTCCTTGTTCTGTGTAAGTTAAATTCGATTAGTTTAGTTATAAATTAGATTAGTTTAGTTATAAATTAGATTAGTTTAGTTAATTATTTTAATCAGTGAGTTAATTTAATCAGTGAATTAATTAATCAATTAGTTAAAGTATATTAGTTAGTTTAGTTAATTATTTATTAATCAGTAAATAGATTCTTAATCAGTTAATTAATTTATTAATTAATTAGTTTAGTAATTTCATGTAATTAGTTTATTTTTATGTATTAAATATAAGGGTTTTGATTATGCAAAAATATAATAATATCGGGGTTTATATTATTAATTAAAAAAATATATATAGTTTCAATAATAAAAAAAATAAGATCAATTTGTTTAATTGGGTTGGTGACCAATTTTACTATGGATATAAAAATATATGATGGCTTTTACATAAATTCTAGATTTTTATAAATAAACTTTTATTTTTAATTATTGTTCAAAATAATTTCAAAATGATTTTCATTCAATTAAGATGTTACCTTAATAACGAACAACGACCCTTTCTCTTATTAGCCTGGAATCCTTATCTCAATTTTCGTGCCGAACTCCGATCTTGGACTTCTTTATGTAGTTTCTAGCTATTTGGACTGCTCCGGACCCATTGGAACTAACTGCTATTTCATTTGGGATCACCTTGAGGAGGGTGGCATTATATACATTCTTTGATTAGTTATATATATATATAATATTTTGATTGATATATATATATACAAATATGTATTTTGGTATAAAAATATATATTTATATACATCTATTAGTGTATATACACAAATACGTATTTTGTACAAATACTAAGAGACACTTATATATATATTATATACGTTTTATTGGTATATATTTATCAGGTCGTATCTTAAATTGGTTCTTAAAGTATCATCTCAAGACTTATCTATTTATGTTATTCCAGGACTTTGTTCCATCGCTTCTTTTCTTTACTAGCAGTAAAGATACCTCCGTCCTTGATCCAGTTCCTTTTTGAGCTTATTTTCTTTGAGGATTCCTTGTTAGTATGATAAACTGTGACTTGTAATTTTGTTTGTGTCTTGTATTAGTGTTGATTGAGTGTGACTTGTGAGTTGTAAGTGTTTCTTAGTTGGACATGGGAGCATTAGGCATTGATCTAGAATTAACCCATAGCATAGTACCTTGTAACAATGGTTCTAGGATAAGGTCATTAGAGACTGAGAGTAGAAGGAGAGTATAGAGTATCAGAGTTAGTATCAAAGCCAATTACCCGTCCTGAATAATCATGATTTTGTAATTAAGTGATCTATGTAAACAATTAGGTATCAAGGAATTGTGTTAAGGACTAATGGAGCATAACGTTCAATCTGATGATTGATATCGGGCGTGTTAAAGGTAAAGAAATTTATATGCATGAGGAGTTATAATAAGGTATCATGAGTAGAGAAATCTCAGAATTAGTAATGAAGATGGTGAAGCGTATCACAGACCAGTTTAACAGGCTAAAAAAGTTAAAGGGAAATACCTATACATCAATCGAGATGAGGAACCATATACTTGCCCATGAGAGTAAAGAAACATGAGTGTTATAGTAGATACATGTAATCATGAGTTATAATGAGCTTGATGAGATGATCCATTAATGAAGCTAGTGATATAATACCAAGAGTGCTAATGGTTCTATTTCGAGGGTTAGTCGAGAATGACACTCAAAACAATAAGCACTTCAAGTGATGATAATTAGATTGGTGTATTAGTGTGCACCTTGAGCATTAGAGACCGTGAACATTTATAAATGTGTACTTATGGATTTAATTTTATCGTTTCAAGAATGGAAATGAAATGAGATTTTGAGAATTTTAAGGAGTTGAGATTTTATGTTGTTAAAATATTGAGGATTTAAATTTGATTCAATAAACATAGTCAAGCTACAAAGATTTTAGAAGTGATTAAAATTTTATTTCGATGCTGAGTATCTGATTTTGAGGAGGTATCTACAATTTATTTTTAAGATTGATCGAGAAGTTAAACCTTGATGATTATTTTTGAGGATTAATTTTATGGTAGATGAGAAATATGAATATTAATATATGAGTAGATGATATATACGTGTAAGGATCTGATGACTTGGGCAGGATTGAGATGACACTGAAAACAGACTTGGGTGTCCATCTAGAGTTGTATTAGAAAGGGCTTAGCACTCAGTATGGTGTACATTTGACGTGTATTTGAGGGATAAGAACAACTAGTATGAACAATTATAGTAGGAACGGGAACTGACAGAGGATATGGTACTAAAGAGATAGAGGTATCAACTTGGATGCATTATTGAATCATGGTTATATTAGAGATTTATGGCATCAGATTTTGGTATTAATAGACAAGTGTGTGCAATATTGATATATTCATGGATCTTGTGGATTAATGACTAGTTGATATGGGTACCAGTGTACAGGAATAGGAATTAGTTAGTGAATGTGCTAGAGTTAAGTGTTTGATAGCGGATACCGCAAGTAATATGTTAGCAGGTTCTTTCTTGCCCTCATAATGTTCCTTTTTTTCGCCTTTCGATTGATTGATTTTCCTAGTACTGTAGTTGTATGCATGATTTCTTGTTAGAATAAAACTTGTAGTACACCCTAACAGAGACTGAAATACCATGACAAAAGATACATGACCTATATTTTTTTCTTAAATTGCATGGTTGTAGGTAGAATTTTCTTAAACCATGATCATTAGGGTTTTGACCATAGCAAAGAATCTATGACAAGGTTATGACCGACAAAAGGGACAAGATGATTAAATTATGGATGAGCATTAATTTAAATAAAGAATTTAGAGGATTGTTATAACAGAGTAGATGGATCATTGGTTTTGCGAAAATTGAGGTATGATTGAAATTCGAGAATGAACAGTAACTTAAATGGAGAGTTAAGAAATTCACAGGGCAAAATTGAGGATTTATTAATTTTAGGAAGGTCTTGATATGATTAATTGATTATTAAAATTTGATAAAATTGAGAGATATCATTTTATCTATTTGATTCCAAGATAAAAATTTTATAGTTTATATTATGAATGTTGCATTGAAGATTCTGAAAGTATCGCATCGTTGAGTATTTGAGGAAAAAGAAAATCAGGAAATAAATCGTTAATGGAATAGTGTCAAATTCTATTCTCGGGAGGAGGATTTATATTTGAATAAGCATCAATTGAATTTGGGTTAGAGGAGTAAGATGAATGATGGATTAGTGTTTAAAATTTAAATTTGGGATACAGATTTTTAAATGTTATAAATATACATTGATTGGAATTCAATTGGAGGATTGGATATTAAAATCCTTGAGTAATTAGATACGAACTTAAATTTGGAGGAGATTATGATAAAAATTTGAATTTGATTTTAAAACTTGAAGATTTTCCGGAATATGATGATATAGAATTTTGGAATGTTGTGAAATAACGATATGGAATTACTTCATGATTATTTGGTTGAAATTTAAATTTTGATAGAAATAATATGATAAGTAAAGGCAATTATTGAGGATCCTAAATTTCGAGGACGAAATTTTTCTAAGGTGGATAGACTTGTAACCTCCGATTTCCAATTTCCAAAATAATTAGATTTTTAATTTATTTTAAATACCAAGTTTAAAAAAAAAAATCTCCTTGAATTTTTTTTTTGATTTTGAACAATGTTGATTGTAGAAGGTGATTTAAAATCTTGTATAAAAATTATTTTTCTTAAATGTCGCTTTCTTATAAATTAATTAAATAGATAAATAATGATATATATATATAATGCTCTAGCTTCGAATATTGTTGGCTTGGAATCATAAAATTATTTAAAGGACTAGTTGTTTTCTTCATAATAATTTTTAAATTCATTTGGGGTAGTAAATAAATAAATTACATACTTTCTAAGATTTTGAAATATGAGGTTAATTAGTAGCAAATTAATCAATTAGCCTTGGAAGCCTCTTAAAATTTTTCTTAAATTATAATACTTTTCTATTAAATTTATAAGGTTACCATCTTCCAATTTCACCCTTATTTTTCCCACATGAAAACTCATTCATATTATCTGGGCCATTCATTATTTGGGCCAACCCTCACCCTTTATCCCACACCTCTCTCCCTATTTAAGTCCCTCATCACCATTCCCAAGAAACCCTAATCTCTAAATTATTAGCTAGCCCCCACAATTTCCCACAAGCCAACAAGCCATCACCATTTTTGTGTGCTCGTGTCCGTGTGTCCATCATTACCGTGTCAGCCGTGTTGGCCTCGGGTCCGACCCCGGGTGTCCTATCGTATCCATTCATTTTCTGTGTCCGGTTACAACATTACAACCGATTGTGTCCGACACCATCTGGACACATCCACCCCTGTACAGTACTATATCAGATTCCTGTGTCCAACACCCGGACACATCCACCTCCACCACCGTACACCCAACCTGCCGTGTCCAGCCCCGGACACGACCCCGACACATCCACAGAACCTAACCTAACCTAGATCCAGCCGCCGCCGACGACTGGGACCTCCGCCTCCGCCGAGTCGAGTCTCCACCGCCGCGTCGAGCCGATCGATCCAGCCTCCGCCGAGTTCGACAGCCGGTGGCCGCCTGCAACCACCATCTGGAACCTCGAACCGACCACCGCCGAGAAGAACGTCGACCTAACCGTCGTGCGTCAAGCTCGAAGATCCAGCCGCCGCGAGACCGAGCTTCGCTGCCGTCGGTGGCCGCCTCGGACCGCCTCACCCGCGTCGAGCCCTCGTCGAGTCGTCGACCGCCGCCGCTCTTGACCGGACACAGCCAGGTCCGCCGAGTTCGACGCCGCCGCGTCGAACCGAGCGTCGCCGCCGAGTTTTCGCTGCCGCCCTGATTTTCCAGATCCAGCCTCGAAGTCGAGGGGAAGCCGACCACAGCGTGACCCCGGCGGACCTCCTCCGCGTCGACGACCGGGAAACCCTCAGCGTGAGCCCCTCTCTCCGTCTTCTCTTCCCTCTTTCCTTGTTCTGTGTAAGTTAAATTCGATTAGTTTAGTTATAAATTAGATTAGTTTAGTTATAAATTAGATTAGTTTAGTTAATTATTTTAATCAGTGAGTTAATTTAATCAGTGAATTAATTAATCAATTAGTTAAAGTATATTAGTTAGTTTAGTTAATTATTTATTAATCAGTAAATAGATTCTTAATCAGTTAATTAATTTATTAATTAATTAGTTTAGTAATTTTATGTAATTAGTTTATTTTTATGTATTAAATATAAGGGTTTTGATTATGCAAAAATATAATAATATCGGGGTTTATATTATTAATTAAAAAAATATATATAGTTTCAATAATAAAAAAATAAGATCAATTTGTTTAATTGGGCTGGTGACCAATTTTACAATGGATATAAAAATATATGATGGCTTTTACATAAATTCTAGATTTTTATAAATAAACTTTTATTTTTAATTATTGTTCAAAATGATTTTCATTCAATTAAGATGTTACCTTAATAACGAACAACGACCCTTTCTCTTATTAGCCTGGAATCCTTATCTCGATTTTCGTGCCGAACTCCGATCTTGGACTTCTTTATGTAGTTTCTAGCTATTTGGACTGCTCCGGACCCATTGGAACTAACTGCTATTTCATTTGGGATCACCTTGAGGAGGGTGGCATTATATATATTCTTTGATTAGTTATATATATATAAAATATTTTGATTGATATATATATATATACAAATATGTATTTTGGTATAAAAATATATATTTATATACATCTATTAGTGTATATACACAAATACGTATTTTGTACAAATACTAAGAGACACTTATATATATATATTATATACGTTTTATTGGTATATACTTGGAGTGTAAATGTGTATTATATACGTATCCCTACTAGATGACCCCAGTTGACTAGTGCCATACCTGGCAGAGCCCTGAGTTCATGTATTTGTGATGTGTTAGTGTAGCTCCTGATGCAAATGTTGTATTTGATATATTTTAGGACTGTTGGTTCCTCCAGACGATACTCTGGGACAGGACATTGGTTTTACCAGCTAAGGACCCAAGGCGAGTACATTCTCTGATTAGTTTCTAATTTATGATATCTCCTATGTTCACTGTATCTAGTGTAAATATCCATGTTCTTGACACGTTGGTTTCACGGATTGGTATGCACGGATCTCGTCATGAGATGTTATTCCTTATTCATGGTGTAGCTTGTACAAGACTTGTTTCCTTGATATCTTGTGCATGTACAGACACTGATTTCCAGGGAGATTTGCTACCTTCCTAGGGAATCCCGTGCCATAGCGTACCATGATTGGATCTACTATACCAGTCGGGGGTTTGGGGAGTACTTTAGTGTAGATATGTGATCATACCCAACTTTATATGCACCATAGCTCACCCCACATCTCACGTCGGGTGCGGCCTGACCATTTACATGCTCCATAGCTGTTACGTGTGATTAGCCTGACCTCTACATGCATCATAGCTAACCAACGGTTAGCCTGACTTTATATGAACCATAGCTAATCACATGTAACCAGCCTGATCAAGTTCCCAAGCCGATCACATATTAAAGCTAGTACTCACACACTTAGTCATAGGATTCTTGCTCATTGACAAATTGTTCTTTTCTTGCATTTACTTACAGTATTTCCAGTATTTCTCTCATTGTATATTTCTCGTACCTATACATGCATTTGGTATGTTTCCATCTAGAACTGCTACATAGTTTATGTCATTTATATAGAACTGCTATTTAGAGATGTACTTTGCTTCTTCCTGACTAGAAAATATTTTCCAGACTGTGACCTTAGTAGACTGGTTTCCGACACACTTGGGGAAATTGGATGTTACTGATTGCAGGTATGATTATTATGTCATTAGACTTGTGTTGTATTCTTTTATTTCTTCATTTTCCTATCGTGTTGTAGTTGTGATTGAGTATTTCTAGATTTATTTTATGATATCCACGTCTCCTATGGAGTTGGATACTAGCGTGAGATTGTTTAGATAGTACTTGACCAAGACAGCGTTCTACCGCCGATGCTGCGGCGTAGGCTGGACGTACCCACGCTCTCGTGCCCCTAAACCGGGTGCGGGTCGTGACAGTATTTTTCGTATTTTCTTATTTCAATATATTCCTGCCAAGCTCTATTTTTTTAGTATATGCTCCATATTTATGGTTACATAGTTTTTATCATTTATTGGAACTACTGTTAGAGGTATACTTTGCTCCATTCCTGACTGGATATATTTTTCCAGTAGTTATTGTGCTCTCCATTCCGGGATATCAGATTGGTGCTATAGACTGGACTGTTATTACCCAGTGGACTTGAGGTAATTTTTGTAGAGTTCTAGTTAGTGTGTTTTCCTATATCCTACCTAGTTCTTTTCTTGTAGAATGTTATTGATTATCTTTCCTGTTTATTCTTCTTTTAGATTATTGTGATTGAGTATATGGTGGTACTAGTTGTACTAGTATGATAGATAGACAGACAGACAGACAGACAGACAGATAGATAGATAGATAGATAGATAGATAGATAGATAGATAGATAGATAGATAGATAGATAGATAGATAGATAATGATAACCTAGACAGCATTCTATAACCGATGATGTGGCATAGACTGGACATTCTCACGTATTCGTGTCCGATCATGTGGGTGCGGGTTATTTTTCATCGCTAACACAGCAACAAAATTTGATCTGTCGCTGAGATCCGTCGCTATTTTACATTATTTTGTAGTGATTTGCTTGTGTTGGTTGCGTGCTTCATGGTAGGGTAATATTTTATTGTGGCATTGAAAAGATGATTGACGTAGCCTCATGAAGGAAAACATTGTTCTATCTTCTTAATTTGCTGAAGAAAATTTTGATTTTGATCTTTATAACTTTTATTCTTCTAGCAATTTGTGTTGTGGATTTATGGTTGTGTGCGTCATGGTGGGGTAATGTTCTAACATGATTTATCACCTACTTTATAGTACGTGTTTGAATATGTTTTATAATGAACTTATGGTATGTTTGTATCAAAGCTTACATTTCAGCATTCTTAATTTATACTAGTTTTTATTAGTTGACTTGCAATAACTAATGTAAGTGTCACCTAAAAAAATGCTACATATTGCATTGTATGTTGTATCTTCTCGTCTGAGAAAACTTTGCATTTCTGAGTTCAAAAATCAACTTATGTACCTGAATATCACACACAGGTCTTGTTTATTGAATCTATGAACTGTGTCAAAACTTGCGTCAACTAATTATAGCTAATCCCAAAGACGGCTGGGAAGAGTCCTATGTATATCCGTCTTCTTCTTGCTCCCTTAGCGACGATCTTGTCCGATTGAGCGGTCGTACGACACGTTAGATGGTTCAGATGCTTGTGCATGCGTGTGGAAACAATCATGGATAGTTGAGGTCAATGTCATTCTCTTATGCTGCAGAAGTTGAGCATTATGTGCCCGAAATCTGTCAATCCTGTTCTGAACCCATTTACTCCTGTAGGCTGACTATCCACAGTATCTTGATTAGAAAAATTAATGCATAGTTACCTCCCTCATTCCTATAGAATACATATTAGTAAAAATAATTTCAAATATGTAATTTAAAATCTGAAAATAAAATATAAATAAATAATCTGACTGTGACCGAGATTTGAATTTTGTTCAATGTCCTTAAGACAATATTCACCCCGCTCAGGTGCTTACGGTTTATTGACGATTGTCTTCCAGGATACAATAGTACTCCTCCTTCGGTAGCAGCACTTCACCGTAGGAACTGACAAAGATGATGGTTGTCTCTCTCTTGGACTTAATGCTTGATGTGTGAATTTGTGCATGAGTGTGTGAATAAATGAATTAAACATTAACAAGACTCTCATTTTTTTAAAGGATGAAAATACACAAAGTGTCAAGAGACGCACTGTTTGCAAGTGATACACCATTTCGAACAGACACCCATTAGAAAATTAATTAAAATCTTTTTAATTAATTTTTTAAGTTTATTTATTCTTTTACTTTTCCAATAATACATACCTTACAGTGACAAGAGGCACCTAGTGATTCTATAGACACTTACAAGGATACAAACATACCATCTTGAATTATTTTAGAGAAATTTTGAGTTACCTCTCACTTTATTTATCCATATTCAGGGTGCACCCCACATTGTTTCCATAATGTACAAATCCTTCCACCCCACCCCCCACCCCCCACTTTTGACGAATTTCGTCCATAATTGACGGTCAACCTATTTGACCGAGATTTTTGGACAAAAATACCCCTCTCTTCTCCCCTACACTTTGTAGTGCCTTGCTTCTCGTAGGCACTATGTACAAGTGATATCGCTTTGCTTGCTCGAGTGAAAGCCATCTCGAAGAGTTTTTGATCAAAATACAAGACAATTGATCTATGTAAGTAGGCAGAACTTTATTCTCTGATTCTTGCATGCCTTAATATTGAATCTAAGTTTTTGCAATATTTATTTGCTTAATAAGATAATGTTCATATTAGAAATGATAGAACGAGAACCTGCATGCTTAATAAGAGAACTTGTATGCTTGTCTGAAAAGAGATAGAATATTATCATGCTAAGTCAAGATAGAAAGAATATTGCATGCTTAGTTACATTGACACCACTATCAAATGAACCCTTGTCATGCTAAATGGATAAGTAAAGGAATTGCTTGAACAAGTCCCTTTTTCATATGCTAAGTAAGAGTACAATTGCATGATTTAGTAAAAAGAGATAGGAGAACTACTATCATGCTTGCTTATATAGAGATTTCTCGCATGTTTCCTATCGTACTTAAAGAGAGAGAAATTATATGCTAGTTGTTATAAAAATTATTATCGTGATTGCTAATATATGTTTCGCTTGCCTGTTTCCTTATATCAACTGCTATAAGTTATTGATTCATATAAGCAGAGACTAATAGTGCGCCCTAAGGTACGGTCCTTGTTATCTAATGGGATATGCTATTATTTGTGTGAAAGAAGATTGAACCTATCACTCATTTTAAAAAAAAAGAAAAGATATATTTTGCTTGATCATTGCTTGCTTGTATTATAGATGTTTCATGTCATGCATTGGTCTCGGATAACTTGTGCACAAGGTTCATCTCTCGAATGGTTCTGGGGCACTGGAAATCGGTCGGTCCGGAAGAGATTTTGTTGTATCCTAAGGATACGGTCCTACGGGATCTAGTGGGGTATTTTGTCTATTAGTGTTGTACAGAACCCATGATGTCACAGCTGCTAGTATCCGTGTGTGTTGGTGAAGAGCTAAACCTTGAGTCACAGCTGCCGACACATGCGCGTACTAGTACAAAGCTGAACCATGAGTCATTGCTGCTAATCATGGGGCTACCCATGGACCATCATGTAGTTAGGGCGTATGCTATGTTAGCCTTCTTACATACTTAATTATTTGATACAGAGACGAACAGGGAATAGAACATATATGTTTATGCAAATTATTGCTAACTTGTATGTCTGCTACAGGGATCATCGTTCGACGAAAGGTAAGAATCACTGAATAAGTGATGCATTGATTTTCGATTATGCTTTGAATCTCGTTTTGTCCCTAGACTTGCATATTTTACTTGATGTTTCACTGCAGCCCCTTAGTAACGAATTTAATCAGTCCACTAGAATAACTTGTGTTCCTAAAGAGTTAGTAAATATGGTGCACGATACATGTTGCGCACTACACGATAGAGCAATGTCCTGATTGTTTGCTTAAATGTTTGAATATTCAAACTATTTCCAAATCTATGTTTTCGAAAGAAGTAAACTGACTCTAACCCTCTGTTGCATGAAATGAACCTAGGTAAAAGTAGCAAGATCACTAGTAATGTAATATTTTGCACATGCTTACTTAGTGTTGGTTTCAGGGAGTGTTGCTTCTGTTTGTTTATTTTTACTCACCAGTACTTTCTTTAAAGTGCTGACCCACCAACACTTTGCTTGTTCGCAGGTGCTGGATCGTCCGAGGAAGCGATAGCCGTGCCTCATCCCCAAGACCCAAAAATCTGGAGTCGATGCCATGAGCCATATCGAGTTGTGCTTTGATCTGCTTTTGTATATAGGGATGTAATATATTGAACGATGTCATTATATTCGAGAGAGTACTTGAGCGATTTGTAACCTCGGCTTAGCACCGCTTGTAACACTTTTGAATATCAATAAAGATGCTTATTTTTTATGCCATTATATTCTTTACTTTTTTGCAAAATGTGTCGCTGCTTCTGTCTTGAATAGCTTAGTTGCCCTTGTTCAAGCTTTGGCCTTGAGCAAGGGCAACTTAGGCTTGCACAGCATCACACCCGTGTGATGACTATCGGTCTCGTAAGGACCCAATTGAGGATGAACGGCCATGCGGAATCGGGGTATGAAACACTTGATCCCGTGCCCCGAGCTCGGCCCCGCACTCCTTCCCCGTCGTCGTGCTCGCCCCTACCCACTTCCCGCCGCCGCCGCCCTCCCTCCCCATCCTTCCCCCCTTCCTAGCACCGCCACTGCCCCTCCCCTATTCCCTCTCACCCGTCTCCTCCTTCCCCCTCCCTGCCACTGCCGCAAGCCCCCCGTCCCCATCCCCCTCCCCGACACCGTTGCCCCCCCCCACCATCCCATCCCCCGCCCTCTATGCCACCGCAATTGCCGCTGCTGATCGCGTGCGCACAGCAGCGAGCGAGCTGCAGCAATAATCAAGGTGGCAGGGAGGGAAGGGGCTGGGGTTGGGACGGAGAGCGGCGGTGGTATCGGGGAGGGGGTTGGGGAAAGGAGGCAGTGGTAGTGGTAGGTAGGGGGAGAAGGAAATGAGTGAGAGGGAAGAGGGAGGTGTTGAAGTGGGTGGGGTTCCCAACCTATGTAGAAAATACCCCGGAGTGCGAAGAGCACCGTCTATGGTCAGAGAAGCTCGGGGTGGCGACGAGAGCCATTCGAGAGGTCGAAGAAGCTCAAAAAGAAGAAGATGGAGCAGCTGTTGTCCAGGAGGGACAGAGTTCGAACTCGATTCGAGTTCGGTCAGGGTGCTCCAGAAGCTCCAAAAAGTTATTGTCTTCATTTACTCGCAAATCACCGACTCGGGCGAATTCGGTCCGAGTTCGATCGGCTTGCTGGACAAAAATTCAGAGATATTTTATACACCATTGGATCATATCCTACGGTCCAAAATTTGTTATGGGATTAGGCAGTATATATTAGGTTTTTCTAAAACTCTAACCCTAATATATTATCTCAAGAAAGAGAAAAAAATGAGACAAGAGTGCCATTGCAACTTTAGGAAGGAGAAAGAAGGATTGGAGGCCATTTCGGAGGAGGACGTCAATTTTGGATAATTTTTTATTGCCTTCTATCTTCGTGGTGTGATCTATTTTCTATTCCTAACTATTGTGGTGATCTATGTTGGATCGGGAGGAGCATGTAGAGGGTGTATTCTCTTTATTCCATTAGTGGAGGTTCTTCAGGGTTGGACTCTGATCGTCCCATGGTATTTCCTGCAAGGGTTTTCTATGTCAAAATTTTATGTATCTGCGTGAATTATTTTTCTGTAGTTTGGTGTTTAGTTTGTGCGTTGTATTGCTCGGTTCTCTTGTAGGTACTATCTAGTTTTGGGGGAGGTTTCTGCGCTTCTTTCCCAACATTATGGTATTAGAGCCAGGTTCTGGAATTGCAGAAGGGTGTCAGGAGTTGATAGGCAAACTAGGGAGGAGAGATGGACGCAAAGTCGGTGCGCATGGTAAACCTGAACGGTACCAACTACCATTACTGGATAAGGAAGATGAAGGATCTGCTATTTGTCAAGAAGCTGCATCTATCGATATTTTCTTCCGAGAGGCCCAGTGACAAATCCAAAGAGAACTAGAATTTTGAGCATATACAGGTATATGGGTACATCAGGCAGTTCATTGATAAGAACATGTACAACCACGTTGCTAGTATTGAGCACACGAGGACACTGTAGGAAAAGCAAAAATCTTTGTATTCTAAGAAGACTAGGGTAAATAAATTATTCCTGATATGGATAATGATGGGTCTGCGGTACAAAGATGGAACACCTATTACGTGTCATTTAAGTGAGTTCCAGGGTGTGGTTGACCAGCTATCCTCGATGGGAGTCAAGTTCGACAACGAGGTTCAAAAACTACGGATGTTGTGTATATTTCCAGACTCGTGGGAGACCATACGAGTATCTATGATAGTTTCTGCTCCGGAAGGCATGGTCAGTCTAAAATTCACCAAGAGCGGGGTACGGAATGAAGAGATGTGGAGACATTCTCAGGGCACTTTATCCACATTCCACTCAGAGGCATTTATTTCAGAGAGCCGTAGAAGGGGTAAAAGTAGGGGTCCCGGCGGTGGCTGAGATAAAAGCAGAGGAAGGTCCAAGGGTCGGTAAGGGGACTTAGAGTGTTACCATTGTGGCAAGAAGGTCCACATCAAACAGAACAGTTTCCTTTGGAAGAGAGATAAGAAGGACGGCAAGGGGAAGCAAAGTGAGAACACTACAGCGGCAGCCTTGACACATGGAGGCGACGTGATCATTGTAGGTGATGAGGTAGTTATGAACCTCGCCCGCGATTATAACTCTTGGTTGGTAGACTCAGGTGCTTTAATGCACGTGTCTCATAATGTGGCACTATTTGTTATTTATACAATAGGTGACTGTGGAGTGTTGAAGATGTAAAATGGAAGTGTGTCAAAGGCAGTTTCCATTGGAGATGTGCATTTGAGGACAAAGACGGGTATCATTCTTGTTCTCAAAGATATCTATCATGTCCCTGATATTTCTTTCAACCTGGTGTCTGTTGGAAGGTTGGATGACGAGGGTTTCTTCAATCTCTTCGGGAACAATCAGTAGAAGCTTTTCAAAGGTTCGATGGTTATTGCCAGAGGAAGCAAGAGGTCCGGACTCTACTATATGGAAGGGAGCGCACAGGGGGCACAGGAAGTTAATACAACTACTGATGTGTCTACTAAGTTATAGCAGAGGCAGCTCAGCTATATCAGCGAGAAGGGGATGAGCTACTTGGTGAATATGAAGGTGATTTTAGGGCTAAAGTCTACAATATTGGAGAAGTGCATGCACTGTTTGGCAGAAAAGCAAAATAGGGCATCTTTACAAAGTCATCCAAGTTCAAGAAAGTCGGCGTTGCTCGAGTTAATTCACTAGGATGTCTGCTGTCCTATGAAGATAAAATCCATTGATGGTGCTTCTTATTTTATAATATTTATTGATGACTGTTCCAGGAAGGTTTGGATCTATAACATAAAGACAAAGGATCAGGTGATGCCCACTTTCAAAGAGTTTCAGGCCTCTGTTGAAAGGGAGATGGATAAGAAGCTGCTATGTGTTCGGTCGAACAATGGAGGCGAGTATATTGGTCCCTTTGATGCTTATTACAGAGAGCAAGGGATACGACACCAGAAGACTCCATCAAAGATACCTCGGCTCAATGGTGTAGCGGAGCAGATGAACAGGACTCTAATGGAGAGGGTACGGTATTTGATGTCAGAAGCAAACTTGTCGGATAGCAATTGGGGTGAGGCACTTTACACAGCTGCTTATATTATAATTTTATCTCCAGTGCTCCTTTACAGGGTGATATGACTGACAAAGTATGGTATGGCAAAGAGTCATCATACAATCACCTGCGAGTGTTTAGTTGTAATGCCTTCGTGCATATACCGAAGGACGAGAGATCCAAACTTGAGCCAAAGACGAGGCGGTGCGTCTTTATCGTCTACGTTATGGATTTGTTTGGCTATAGACTCTACGATCCAGTGGAAAGAAACCTCTACAGAAGCAGGGATGTGGTATTCATCGAGGATCGGAATATGACCAACACTCAGGATTCTGAGATGCCTTCTAAGGCTGAGGAATTTCTTGAGTTAGAGTCATTTCGCTTCGAGCAGTTTCTAGAGGACATCGCAGAGAATCCAATTATAGGGGAGCCAGTATATGGAGTTGCTCCCAACCTTGATCATCAGCATACTGATGGTGGTCAGGGTGACCCTCAGGAGGAAGAGCATGCCGAGGAGGTGCTTCCTAGGGGTAGAAGGCTGTAGATATATAGCCAGCACCAGTGGCTCCATTGAGGAGGAGCGATAGAGAGCGTCTACCATCTACGAGATACTCACCGGGTGAGTATGTGCTACTGACTGACGGGGGAGAACCAAAAAGTTTCGCAGAGGCTATGGAAGACAAACACAGGCAGGAGTGGATGAAGACCATGCAGAAGGAAATGAGTTTCTTGGAGGCCAACTCTACTTATGATCGGGTACGGTTGCCAAAGGGCAAGAAGGCTTTAAAGAATCAACGGGTGTTCAGCGTAAAGCAGAAAGATGATACTACTCGTCCCCGATAAAAAGCAAGGTTGGTAGTTAAAGGATACGGTCTGCGAAAAGGCGTAGATTATGATGAGATTTTTTGTCAGTCGTCAAGCAGTCGTCTATTCGGGTGGTGCTAGCTTTGGCAGCCAGTTTTGACTTGGAGGTCGAGCAAATGGACATGAAGACGATATTCCTCCACGGTGATCTTGAGGAGGAGTTGTACATGGAGCAGCCAGAGGGATTCTGTGAGAAGGGCAAGTCATATTTGGTCTGCCGGTTGAGAAAGATCTTGTATGGTCTAAAATAGGCTCCGAGGCAGTGGTACAGAAAGTTTGAGTCATTTATGGGAGAGCATGGCTATGCACGGACGACATCGGATCTTTGTGTTTTTGTGTGGTACTTCGTCGAGGATTATTTCATCATTTTGTTGCTTTATGTTGATGATATGCTATTGGTGGGTCAAAAATGCTACCAGGATAGCAGAGTTGAAGTGCCAACTGAGTAAGGCCTTCTCTATGAAGGATTTGGGCACAGCGAAGACTATTCTTGGGATGGAGATCAGCCGAGGGAGAGATTTCAAGCTGCTACACTTGTCCCAAAAGAAATACATCCACCGGGTACTTCAGCGTTTCGGGGTGGACGGGTCGATGAAAGTGAGTAACCCCCTTGCGACTCACTTTAAGTTCACTAAGGAGCAGTATACATCTACCGAGGACGAGAAGAATGATATAGAGCGGGTTCCATGTGCCTCAGCTATGGAAAATCTTATGTATGCTATGATATGTACGATGCCAGACATTGCTCATGCAGTTGGCACAGTTAGCAGGTACACTTCCAATCCTGTAAGGGTACATTGGAGTAGAGTCAAGTGGATTCTACGATATCTTCAGGGCACTACCACTTGGAGACTTTCATTTGGTGGTGACGATCCGAAGCTGATTGGGTATACCGACGCTGATATGGCTGGAGTTGTAGACACGAGATGATCGACTTTGGCCTATGTGATGATGTTTGGTGGTGGAGCAGTATCGTGGCAGTCGTATTTGCAGAAATGTGTTATCTTGTCGATGAAAGAGGCAGAGTACATTACGACGATGGAGGCTTATAAGGAGTTGCTGAGGATAAAGAAGCTGCTGTAGGAAATATGACTAAAGTAAGAGAATTATCCTTTACTTTGCGATAATCAGAGTGCTATTCACCTTGTGAAGAACCAGACATTTCATAGCCAGTCCAACCACATTGAGATCCGGTATCATTGGATATGGGATATTGTTGATAAGAAGGAAGCGATGCTTGAGAAGGTTCATACAGATGACAACGGAGCAGATATGTTCACAAAGATTCTTCCTAGGAGAAAGTTTGATTACTGCAAGCAGATCGTCGGGATGACGATCCCCTCCATATATGTCACACCCCGGTTCCATAGGTAAGGAACCGAGTCACGTAGCAATGGTCAGCAGTGCACTTCGGCAGGCATCCCAATCTAATGGTCCTATCGGAGTACACTTAAGATGTAAAGTACAATGAATAACCCATCACATAACACATAAATAGTCAATCTAAATCTCATCCACATGCAGCAATATAAGAGCACAATAGAGGTAAATACAACAACTAATGTGCAAAAAGGAAATATCCAAGATAAGTATCAAGTACAAATACTAGAGTAGTCACACGGGAACAACCTCACTAGTACAAAATACTGGAATGAAAGTAAGTAATAAGATAACTTGGAACGGCATCAGGTAACTAGGTAATGATACCGTCCCAAGGAAAGAGTCACTACCAGCGATCAGGCGAAGTCCTTAGGGATGACCTCGTCCTCGGCAGTGAGTACAGCTACTGGATAGATGCCCGATCCGTACTACTCTAGAAAATCCTCGTCGCCTAAACCTGGAAGGGAACCAGGTCCTCAGAGGGACGTAACAAGGTACAAAAATACAGTGTGCCAAGTCAACAGAAAATTACAAGTGCAACGACAGGGTACTCTATCATAACCAAACAAGTGTGACACAGTTTGAAGACAATATTCGACGCGTGGGCTATCTAAAATAAAACTGTAGCTCTGAACACAGAGACACACAGGGCATACCATAGCTCCGAGCACAAAGTCACACGGGTGATACACTACTCTAGAATACAGGATCACTACATAAATATATATAAGCGCATGCAGAGGAGCCCAAACGTCTAGTATCTGTCTTCCCCATCCCAAGTGGTGATCTCGTGGTGGTAGTAGTGATGGTGAGACCGGACAGGGTGGAATAGGCCGGATGAGGGAGGAGGTCGGGAGAAGAAGCTTTGAAGTGGAGGAGGTTGGTGCACAGTCGAAGTCGGGGGCAGGGTGCTGCACTGGCCAGAGTGGGAGTAGAGTGTGGGTGGTGCACAGCCAAAGTCGGGGTGGTACGACGCTGTCGGCAGCAGGCAGGGTCAGGGTGGTCTGAGTCAGGGTCAAGAGCGGTGGTGCCAGCAGTCATAGGAGTGGTGCGGCGCTGTCGACAGGGCCGGAGTTGAGTCAGTCGGCCGGCCGGAGCTGTGGTCTTCAGGAAGAAGAAGAAGAAGAAGAAGAAGAAGAAGAAGAAGAAGAAGAAGAAGAAGAAGAAAGAAAGAAGAAAAAGAAATTTGTAAAGAATAAAAATGGAGGAGGGAGGAGAGAGAGAGACAGGGGGTTTCCAATGCCTAGGGATTAGGGCCTACTTTGTATGTGTGCATTGAAGAGACCCTTTATAGGGGTTGGTGATGTGAGTGTGTGGTGGGGATGCTCCAATTCAAATGGAGGGCTAGGATTAAACATGGAGGATTTAGGTTTCTACATGCAAAGGAAGGGGGAGGATGTTGACTAGTTCAAAGAATGGTAGGCTCTCCATTTGGTCATGGCCAATGAGGTGAGGACACCTAAATCAATAAATTGCAACTAAGCCCCTTAAATTCAAAAAATTGCACGAACACATAAAATAATACAAAAATTATGGGGAAAATAGTGTTTGGTAATTTGCATGGTGAGGGGGTGTTGTGTGTTTGGCATGGGTTTAATTAAATGGGCATTGGGATTAATTAGGGATTAAAATAGGATTAGACAAAATGGGTATCCCTGATTTAAATAGAATTAAAGTGTCCCGCACTTTTAAATTAAATGGGGGTACTTGGGGTCAAAATTTGGAAATGACACAAAGGTCAAAAATGGTGGGGGCTTGGAGTCTGTCTTGGACCCTTTAGTTGGTCCGGCTCAACGGGTTAAGTTGGTATCTCAAAATTGAGGGTAACGGCACAGGTGTCCGACACGAAATTAAATAAGGGATTTAGAATACGAGAAATTGTGCGATTAATTTAAGGCACAACGGATTTGATTTTTGTGTGACGGAAAAGTCCAGTGCCTAAATTGGCGAGTCAAGTCAGAAGTACAATAGTCCTATGGAATTTATGGGCTGATGTTGGGATCCGAATAAATCAACAATGGTAGGGCGTGCCAAGGGTTTAATTAATAAATAACAGACAATACAACTCTACTCTAAACCTCAAACATCTGCTGCTAAACCAAAATTTTCCAATCCATACCTGACTATCTATAAAATTAATCGAGGGGGTTTATATTCTTCCCAACTTAGAAAAATTTTGTCCCCAAAATTAAAGGTAACGCACGATAATAGCTAAAAGAATTTAAAAATAACTAGTAATCAAATGTCGTACTTAAATTCGTACCTTGCTCCTCAAATAAATACGGAAACCGCTGTCGAATAGAATCATCGCGCTCTCAAGTAGACTCACCTGGCGAATGGTGCTTCCATGTAACTCTGACCAGTCGAATAGTCTGCCCTCTCAAGGTCTTCTCGTTGTGATCGAAGATCTCAACTGGCTACTCTACGTAAGATAGACTGGGCCCGACTGTAATCTCCGAATAATCAAACACGTGGCTAGGGTCTGCGACATATCTCCTCAGCTGCGATACGTGAAATACGTCATGCACTCCCTCTAATAATGGAGGCAATGCAAGACGGTAAGCCATTTCGCCAATTCGTTCCAAGATGTCAAAAGGTCCGATGTACCTCGGACTCAGCTTGTCTCTGCCTCCGAATCTGATGGTACCACGAGTAGGCGATATCCTCAAAAACACATGGTCACCCTCCTTGAACTCCAATAGCCTACGGTGCGCATATGCCCAATGTTTCTGTATTTCCTGTGCAGCACGCAGGTGGCTCAGAATCTGCTTGACCTTCTCCACTGTCTATGTCACCAACTCTGGACCAAGTATCTGACGCTCTCCCATGTCACTCTAACAAACTGGCGACCTATATTTCCTGTCGTACAGTGCCTCATAAGGTGCCATCTGTATGCTAGCCCGGTAGCTGTTATTGTAGGAGAATTCTACCAAGTGTAGGTGGTCCTCCCAAGATCCTCCAAAATTAATCATGCACGCTCTCAACATATCCTCTAATATCTGTATCGTGCGCTCTGACTGACCATCAGTCTGTGGATGATATGCAGTGCTGAACTTGAGACAAGTTCCTAGGCTCTCCTGCATACTTCGCCAAAAATACGACGTGAATCTGGAATCACGATCCAATACGATGCTGACAGGCACTCCATGTAGTCGTACTATCTGCCTCATATATATGTCAGCTAAAATCTCTGTGGACTGCCCAACTCTGAAGGGCAAGAAATGTGCAGACTTGGTGAGTCTTTCTATGACAACCCAAACTGCATCCTTCCCGCTAGGGCACTGCGGGAATCCTGTGACGAAGTCCATGGTAATGTGTTTCCACTTCCACTCAGAAATAGGAAGCGGCTGCAATAATCCTGCAGTCCTCTGATGTTCAGTCTTGACTTGCTGACAAACTAAATATTTTGCCACGAATCTTGCAATCTCTCTCTCTTTATCCCATGCCACCAGAAATGTTATCTCAAGTCTCGGTACATCTTCGTACTCCCGGGATGAATAGAATAAATCGAGCTATATGCCTCGGTCATCAACTCTTGGCGTAGCTCGCCACTCGGAACATATAGGCAATTTCCACACCTCAACGTTTCGTCTTCATGAATCCTGAGTCCCGTCTGCATGCCGGCCTCTGTCCTCTCTCGTAGACGTCAAAATCTCGCATCTGTGGGCAGGGCTGCCCTGATCCTCTCAATCTGTGTAGACTGAACCTCGAGACTGGCCATCTGTCCAACTATGCCTGGTAATACAATCTCTATCCCAAGCTCCTGTAGATCCTCTAGCAATTTCCGCTAAGTCATCAAAAAGTATGCCATGGGCTTCCTGCTTAAGGCATCTACTATGACATTCGCCTTGCCAGGGTGGTACTGAAACTCAATGTCATAATCTGTCATCAACTCTAGCCAGCGCCTCTGCCTCATATTGAGCTCCTTCTGCGTGTAGACGTACTTCAGGCTTTTATGATCTGTGTAAATCTCTACACGCTCACCATAAAGGTAATGTCTCCATAGCTTTAGTGCAAATATCACTGCAGCTAGCTCCAAATCGTGCGTCGGATAGTTCTTCTTATGAACTCTCAGCTGTCTCGATGTGTAGGCTATCACCTTGCCGTGTTGCATCAGTACACAACCTAATCCGCTCCCAGATGCATCACTGTACACTACAAATCCTCTTGATCCTGAAGGTAGTGTCAAAATCGGTGCTGATGTCAGACGCTTCTTCAGCTCATCGAAAGCCGCCTGACACTCGTCGGTCCAGATAAACTCCTCATCTTTATGCGTCAGTCGCGTCATAGGCGCAGCTATACTCGAGAAGTTTTCCATGAACCTCCGATAATATTCGACAAGTTCGAGGAACTCCTAACCTCTGTAACTGATGTAGGGGTAGACCATGTCTCAACTGCAGCTATCTTCTCCGGGCCAACTGATAGTCCATCTCCGGTGATTATGTGCCCCAGAAATGGTACTCTATCTAGGCAGAACTCATATTTATTGAGCTTGGCGTATAGTCTCTCATGTCTCAGCATCTCCAATACGATCCTGAGATGCCTCTCATGCTCCTCCTGGCTCTTGGAATATACCAAGATGTTGTCGATCAATACTACCACGAACTTATCTAAGTACTGGTGAAAGATATTGTTTATCAAACACATAAATACTGCTGGCATATTGGTTAAACCAAACGACATGACTAAAAACTTATAGTGGTCATACTTCGTCCGAAAGGCCGTCTTCTGGATGTCCTCTCTCCGTACCTTGATCTGATGATAACCGGATCTGAGATCGATCTTCGAGAATACACATGCACCACTAAGCTGACCAAACAAATCATCGATGTGTGACAATGGATACTTGTTCTTTATTGTTACAGCATTTAGCGCCCTGTAATTGATACACAAGCGTACTGTCCCATCCTTTTTTGGTACAAACAGAATGGGTGCTCCCTACGGAGATACACTAGCCCGTATAAAACCCTTATCTAAGAGATCATCTACTTGGACTTTCAGCTCAACCAACTCCTTCGGTGCTAGTCTGTAAACGGGGAAAGCAACTGGCTCGGCTCTTGGAGTCAACTCTATAGTGAACTCAATCTCTCTGTTAGGTGGCAGTCCTGGGAGATCCTCTGAAAACACATCCTCATGTCATGCCCCGGACCCGTCGGGCCGCCGCTCCGCCTTGCCCCGCCCCCGTGTGGCTGGAATTATCGAACCGGGCATGAATCACCGTGCTACGGCGCGCCGAACGCGAATCACCGCGCCCGTTCCGTGGGTGCGAGGAAGGGGAAGGAGTGGCCTAGCCCGATCGAGCCCATCGGGGGACGTGATGCCGCACGGGCCTGGGGTTGCGCCCGTACAAGGCCGATCGTTTAAGTTTAGAGTTGGCTATCATCGCATCAATCGAGTAAGCAGCGGAAAGGGACTTGTTGCAATGCAATGCATTTAGCCAACTGAGTGTTTGAAACAATCGAGGCAACTTGGGTTTCCTTTAGCAAAGGCACACGTTCGTTCCATACATTATGCTCCCTTATACGATAACATCCTCGGGGCAACAATCGAAACCAGGATTCTGGGTCTTAGGGACTGTGGTACGCCTATCGCTCCCTCGGACGATCTAATACCTGCAAGCAAATAAAATGTTGGGGAGTCAGCACTTTATACAAGTACTGGTGAGATAAATCAACTGAACAGAAATAAGCATTCACTCAAACCAACACTAAGTAATCATGTTATAAAATATTACATTACTAGTGATCTTTCTAGTTTTACCTAGGTTCGTTTCATGCAGTTCTAGCAGAGTTAATTTACTTGTTTGGAAACATGTTTGGAAATAGAGTTTCATATTGAATATGCAAGCAAGCCATCGTTCATGTTCTGGGTGTGCGCAGCGTGTCTCGTGCGACTCGAGGGTCAGATGCATAGCTAGACACATAATGCACGTTCTTAGGGGCAGTCATATATCCAAGCCAACTCAATGACTTAGCTATATGCAGGGCGGTCCCCGAGTATCTCAGGATCGGCAGCTGGTTGTACAGCATACCAATGACTCATTTATCTGATGCTAATGGCAGCTGTGACTCATAGTTGCTTTTCACTATCTCTGTAGCAGCCATGACACATGCAGTTCAGCTCTCCACCAAAAGCCATTGTCCGACCGCGTACGAATGCATAAAACACTATCAAATAAACTCTAGTATGCAGATGAGACGAACCATCAGAATACAATCGTTGTTGCGGGGCAATCCGACTTATCACTTGAACACGTTCAGGCACAGTATGGTTCTCTCGAAGCATAGACGATAGTGAACATGTTCATGCACTCTAGGCAAGCATTTCAGGATTCTCGTTTAGCAGACATTGTTTCAAAGACAAGCTAGGTGATTTCGTTCATTAACATACAAGGCAGGTTCTATCATTCTCTTATGAAAACATTGCAAGCAAAAACTTAGGTTATTATTAAGGCGTACAAGAATCAGAGAACAAAGTTCTGCCCACTCACCTTGATACATAACGCCGACGTAGAGCAGGGCGTTACATACTTACCAACCAATAAAAAGTTTCGTCCTTGAAACTTCAAGGATAAACTTCTCGATATTCCGAGTAGCGATAGTGTCGTCTCTCGCCATACTCAATCGAAACAATCAAGCAATTCAAGTTCAGAAAATATTTGTACTTTGAGAATATCTATGAACTTATTGTATGGAACGCTCTATTGCAATATCTTAGAGTCATAGCAGCGGTTTTGGGCCAGAAGATCGATTCCGCTCTGATACCATTCTGTCACGCCCCGGACCCGCCGGGCCGCCGCTCAGCCTTGCCCCGCCCCCGTGTGGCCAGAATTATTAAACCGGGCATGAATCACCGTGCCACGGCTCGTCGGACGTGAATCACCGCGTTCGTCCCGCGGGTGCGAGGAAGGAGAAGGAGTGGCCTAGCCCGATCGAGCCCATCGGGGGACGTGATGCCGCACGGGCCTGGGGTTGCGCCCGTGCAAGGCCGATCGTTTAAGTTTAGAGTTGGTTATCATCGCATCAATCGAGTAAGCAGCGGAAAGGGACTTGTTGCAATGCAATACATTTAGCCAACTGAGTGTTCGGGACAATCGAGGCAACTTGGGTTTCCTTTAGCAAAGGCACACGTTCGTTCCATACATTATGCTCCCTTATACGATAACATCCTCGGGACAACAATCGAAACCAGGATTCTGGGTCTTAGGGACTGTGGCACGCCTATCGCTCCCTCGGACGATCCAGTACCTGCAAGCAAGTAAACTGTTGGGGGGTCAGCACTTTATACAAGTACTTGTGAGATAAATCAACTGAACAGAAATAAGCATTCACTCAAACCAACACTAAGTAATCATGTTATAAAATATTACATTACTAGTGATCTTTTTAGTTTTACCTAGGTTCGTTTCATGCAGTTCTAGCAGAGTCAATTTACTTGTTTGGAAACAGAGTTTCATATTGAATATGCAAGCAAGCCATCATTCATGTTCCAGGGTGTGCGCAGCGTGTCTCGTGTGACTTGAGGGTCAGATGCATAGCTAGACACACAATACACGTTCTTAGGGGCAGTCATCTATCCAAGCCAACTCAATGACTTAGCTATATGCAGGGCGGTCCCGAGTATCTCAGGATCGGCAGCTGGTTGTACAGCATACCAATGACTCATTCATCTGATGCTAATGGCAGCTGTGACTCATGGTTGCTTTCCACTATCTCTGTAGCAGCTGTGATACATGTAGTTCAGCTCTCCACCAAAAGCCATTGTCCGACCGCGTGCGAATGCATGAAACACTATCAAATAAACTCTAGTATGCAGACGAGACGAACCATCAGAATACAATCGTTGTTGCAGGGCAATCCGACTTATCACTTGAACACGTTCAGGCACAGTATGGTTCTCTCGAAGCATAGACGATAGTGAACATGTTCATGCAATCTAGGCAAGCGTTTCAGGATTCTCGTTTAGCAGACATTGTTTCAAAGATAAGCTAGGTGAGTTTGTTCATTAACATGCAAGGCAGGTTCTATCATTCTCTTATGAAAACATTGCAAGAAAAAACTCAGGTTATTATTAAGGCGTGCAAGAATCAGAGAACGAAGTTCTGCCCACTCACCTTGATATATAACACCGACGCGGAGCGAGGCATTATACCTTAAACTCTGCTATAAAGTGACGGTACATCAGTTCACCTTCTACAATGTGTGTCGCTAGGGTAGGTTGGACACCATGCTCTCGGGTTCCCCGAAGAAAATCAAACTCTGGGTGATCTGGGGGTCTAAATGTGACACAACCACGATGGCAATCTAGCGTTCCATGGTATTGGCTGAACCAATCCATGCCTAGGATAATGTCATAGTCCGGCATAGAGAAGACCAAAAATCGGGTACGCATCTCTCGCCGGCAGACAACTACTGAACATGATCTACAAGTGTCACTAACAGGTACTATTTCTCCTCCCGTAAGAATCCTCTCGATCTTCGAAAGGGGTGCGGTGGCTATTCTATGGGTGGCCACGAAACTAGCAGCTATAAAAGAGTGTGTGGCACCAGAATCAAATAGGACTAATGCTGGTAATAAAGCTACTAAGATAGTACCTGCGATCACTTCTCCAGCTGTCTCTGCCTCCTCTATAGTCATCGCATAGACCTGACCATGTCTCGGTGCCGGTGCCCTCGGCTGATGTCGAGCCTGATGGAAGCGATCTTCCGGTGGGGCCAAGGGTGGCCTCCTCTGATTTCCCCCTGGTGCTGGTGGTCGCTGTGCTCTAGCTCCTGCGTAAGGCGGCCTCGGTCCTAGAGACTGCTGATAAGGCCTCGGTGCTGGCAAGGCAGGCCGATGAACCATCTGTACTGGATCTCTCGGGTCAAGGCAATCTCGGATGGCATGCTGGCCCGATCCACATCTCAAACATACGCCCAGTCTCTCTCGATAGTCCCTCAACAAATGTCCTCTCTTGCCGCAGAAATAGCATATGGGAACCACTGCTCCTTGCAGGGGTGCTGCTCTATGCAACTGCTGCTGTAATAGAGGATGCTTTACAGGTCCTCCCTGCGGGGCTCGAACTGCTGATGATGATGCACTGGAGCGCTTCAGGCTGGCCTCCATCTTGTTGATGCGGTCCGGGGGTCGTGCTGCTAGTAATACCTCAGAGTAAGAGGTGGGAGCTATGGACCCGATGAACATCTGGGTCTCGAAACTCAGGCCTTTATAAAACTTCTCGGCCTTCGCCTTCTCAGTGGGGATCAGGTACGGTGCAAACCTGCTCAGGCGGAGGAACTCAGCATTGTATTCCTCTACAGTCATACTCCCCTGCCTGAGGTTCTGAAATCTGTCCCGAAGCTCTGTTCGGGCAGTAGAGGGTATGTACATCTCCTGGAAGAGCCTAGAGAACTCTTTCCATGTGGCACGATTTGGTACCAAATGCTGCTCCTCGAAAAGCCACCAGTGATGCGCGTTGCCAGTAAGCTGTATCCTGACTGCCGTCATCCATCGGTATCGGGGGAGGTCGGTAGCCTCTAGCTGGTGTTGAATGCTGGTGAGCCAAACGTGGACCTCTGTCGGCTCCTCTGTGCCAGCAAAAGATTGTGGCATCAAACGACAGAAGTCTATGACAGACCCCAGCATCGACTGGCATGCTGGTGGTGACGCCTGCCCCAAGGCCGTCACAATATTCTCTCTTAGGGTCTCAGTCTGGCGCTGCTAGGCCTGCTGCTGAGCCTGCTGCTGGACCTTCTGCTGGGCCTGCATTATCGCATACATCATCTGGAACATCTGTGTTCTATCCATTGGTTGCCCTACGGGGAATGGCATAAAGGGCATCTGGGGTGGGAATGGTGGAGGTGGTGGTAGCTGCTGCTCCTCCTGACTCGAGATCCTCTGGTCCTCAGGTCCTGCCTGACACAGAGTCTGATGCCCATTTGAAGGCACCTCGAGCTGTCCTGATGACTGCCCAATGGGAGCTGGAGTCAGCAGAAGGACCTGCTCCAGTTCCGGTTCCCCGAATGATCCTACGTCACAGGGAACATCGCCAGGCTGTGCGACGCGTCCACTGCAGAGATTCATAACTCTGAAAAGAAGTCATGACTACGATCAACGTTGAGAGAAATAAATAAGATGCAATTTGGTAAAAGATATCGAGATAGAGGTGTCATGTGAAGGTTTCAAACTATGCAGATGAGATTCCTAATATCTATTCCTAATTTGCAGGCTCGCTTGGCACAGTCAGGTGACCAAGACGATTAAATTGGACCTGCATGGGCCACCACAAAAACCTTGTCATACCTCGGTTCTATAGATAAGGAACCGAGTCACGTGGCAATGGCCAGCAGTGCACTTCGGCGGGCATCCCAATCTAATGGGCCCGTCGGAGTACACTTAAGCTGTAAAGTATATTGAATAACCCATCACATAACACATAAATAGTCAATCTAAATCTCATCCACAGCCAGCAATATAAGAGCACAATAGAGGTAAAGACAACAACTAATGTGCAGAAAGGAAATATCTAAGATAAGTATCAAGTACAAATACTAGAGTAGTCACACGGGAACAACCTCGCTAGTACAAAATACTGGAATGAATGTAAGCAATAAGATAACTTGGAACGGCATCAGGTAACTAGGTAATGATACCGTCCCAAGGAAATAGTCACTACCAGCGATCAGGCGAAGTCCTCAGGGATGACCTCATCCTCGGCAGTGAGTACAGCTGCTGGATAGATGCCCGGTCCATACTCCTCCGAGAAATTCTCGTCGCCTAAACCTGGAAGGGAACCAGGTCCTCAGAGGGACATAACAAGGTACAAAAATACAGCGTGCCAAGTAAACAAAAAAGTACAAGTGCAACGACAGGGTACTCTATCATAACCAAATAAGTGTGACACAGTTTGAAGATAATGTTCGACGCGCGGGCTATCTAAAATAAAATCGTAGCTCCGAACACAGAGACACACGGGATATACCGTAGCTCCGAGCACAGAGTCACACGGGTGATACACTACTCTAGAATACAGGATCACTACATAAACATATATAAGCGCGTGCAGAGGAGACCAAACGTCTAGTAACTGTCTTCCCCATCCCAAGCTGTCAACGATGGTGCGCTGAACCTGAACCTCTATCTACCAGTCTCGACACATAGAAATAAATCAACAGATGCGACCCTAAGGTCGTCCCAGTCTCTAGTCATGATGTCAGTATCAGGATACAGGAATCTGGCATGATCACAGTGTATGAGTGTGTCCTGGGGTATCAATATACTCAGGTACGTACATCGAGGTGCTACGAAGCATCTATCAATTATTCTAAGACGTTACGACGAATGTCAGCATCCGGTTGTGATCCGGACGTGAAGTATCAAATGTCAACATAAATACATGCACAATGTACATAAAGAACAACAAATATCTGTAATCTAAAATACAGGGTGGCAAGGTATACTTGCCTGCGTGCGGTTGCTGATGAGGGGTCCTGATACTACGTCCAAGCCCTCAGGTCCCGCAGTACCTAGAGATGAGATACAAACCAAAATTAATAATCTATTCCACGTCAAACAGGGATGCGACACACATCTACACCTAAACTCAGTCTCAAACTCAAATAGTTAACTACTGATTTTACAGTCCACAATCTCTGATCCTTGATCCGAATAATACAAATCTTAAAATCAATCACCTGTATAATATCATCAGACCCAATCCTCAATCCCCAATATTCATTATGATATTTTTAGTAGTTCAAGTCATGATCATCCTCAGATTTTACCCTAGTATTCACCGACATTAATATGCACATTTAAATATATCAACCTTGAATAAGATAAATATTAATCATTTAAACCCTCGATTATACAAACCATTAAGTTAATTATTTGAATACCGCTTTCCAATAACCTAGCTACTACTCAAATAAATTCATTATTTAATATTGCTCTCAATAATAACCAATATTTTGTTATCATCGCATTATTTTACTATAATTTAACCTGCTCCTCAATTAACCATCAAATACTTGGAATAATCATATCAAACCCTAAAACACCACGCATTCATAAACCCTAAATCCAATATAGCAAACATAAACCCTAAATCCAATAGCATACGTAAACCCTAAATCCAATGGCATACATAAACCCTACATATGTTCTATATAACATTACACAACACAATACTACACAAGGAGAACTCAAGAGAGGGGGAGAAGTATACCTAGGCGACGAGGTGGGTCGCTGGCCGGAGCGAAGTGGTGCAGGGGGGATGACCGAAGTGAGGTGGTGGTGGCCGGACTAGATGGGTGTCGATGGTGGTGGTAGTGATCTCGTGGTGGTGGTTGTGGTGATGATGGTAAAAGCTTGTGGTGGTAGTGGTGGTGATGGTGAGAGCTTGTGGTGGTAGTGATCTCGTGGTGGTAGTGGTGGTGATGGTGAGACCGGACAGGGAGGAGTAGACCGGATGAGGGAGGAGGTCGGGAGAAGAAGCTTTGAAGTGGAGGAGGTCGGTGCACAGTCGAAGTCGGGGGCAGGGTGCTGCACTAGCCGGAGTGGGAGTGGAGTGGGGGTGGTGCACAGCCGAAGTCGGGGTGGTATGGCACTGTCGGTAGCAGGCGGGGTCAGAGTGGTCTGAGTCGGGGTCAGGAGCGGTGGTGCCAGCAGTCGCCGGAGTGGTACGGCGCTATCGGCAGGGCCGGAGTTGAGTCAGTCGGCCGGCCGGAGCTGTGGTCTTCAGGAAGAAGAAGAAGAAGAAGAAGAAGAAGAAGAAGAAGAAAAAGAAGAAGAAGAAGAAAGGAAGAAAAAAAAGAAATTTGTAAAGAATAAAAATGGAGGAGAGAGAGAGGGGGGTTTCCAATGCCTAGGGATTAGGGCCTGCTTGGTATGTGTGCATTGAAGAGACCCTTTATAGGGATTGGTGATGTGATTGTGTGGTGGGGATGCTCCAATTCAAATGGAGGGCTAGGATTTAACATGGAGGATTTGGGTTTCTCCATGTAAAGGAATGGGGGAGGATGTTGACTAGGTCAAAGAATGGTAGTCTCTCCATTTGGTCATGGCCAATGAGGTGAGGACACCTAAATCAATAAATTGCAACTAAGCCCCTTAAATTCGGGAAATTGCACGACCACATAAAATAATACAAAAATTATGGAGAAAATGGTGTTTGGTGATTTGCATGGTGAGGGGGTATTGTATGTTTGGCATGGATTTAATTAAATGGGCATTGAGATTAATTGGGGATTAAAATAGGATTAGACAAAATGGGTATCTCCGATTTAAATAGAATTAAAGTGTCCCACAATTTTAAATTAAATGGGGGCACTTGGGGTCAAAATTTGGAAATGACACAAAGGTCAAAAATGGTGGGGGCTTGGAGTCAGTCTTGGACCCTTTAGTTGGTCCGGCTCAACGGGTTAAGTTATTATCTCAAAATTGAGGGTAACGACACAGGTGTCCGACACGGAATTAAATAAGGGATTTAGAATACGGGAAATTGTGCGATTAATTTAAGGCACAACAGATTTAATTTTTGTGTGACAGAAAAGTCCAGTGCCTAAATTGGCGAGTCAAGTCAGAAGTACAATAGTCCGATGGAATTTATGGGCTGATGTTGGGCTCCAAATAAATCAACAATGGTAGGGTGCACCAAGGGTTTAATTAATAAATAACAGACAATGCAACTCTACTCTAAACCTCAAACATCTGCTGCTAAATCAAAATTTTCCAATCCATACCTGACTATCTATAGAATTAATCGAGGGGGTTTACAACATAGTTGTGAAGGGAAAGATTTATGGAGTGGGTGGGGTTCCCAACGTATGTGGAGAATACCCCAGAGTGCGACAAGCGTCGTCTTTGGTCAGAGAAGCTCGGGGAGGCGACGAGAGCCATTCGCGAGGTCGAAGAAGCTCGGGAAGAAGGAGGAGCAGCTGTTGTCTAGGGGAAAACAAAGTTTGGGCCAAACTCAGTCCGAGTTCAGTCAAGGTGGTCCAGAAGCTCCAGAAAGATACTATCTTCGTTCACTCGCAAATCACCGACTCGAACGAATTCGGTCTAAGTTCGGTCGGTTGGCTAGACGAAAATTCAGAGATATTTTATATGTCGTTGGATCGTATCCTATGATCCAGGATTTGTTACGGGCTTAGGGGATATATATTAGGTTTTTCTAAACCCTAATCCTAATATATCATCTCAAGAAATAGGAGAAAATGAGGAAGAGTGTCATTGCAACTTTGGAAAGAAGAAAAAAGGATTATAGGCTGTTTCGAGGAGAAAATCAATTTTAGATAATTTTTTATTGTCTTCTATCTTTGTGGTGTGATCAATTTTCTATTCGTAAGTGTTGTGGTGATCCATGTTGGATTGGGAGGAGCTTCTAGATGGTGTATTCTATTTATTCCATTAGTGAAGGTTCTTCGGGGTTGGACTCCGATCGTCCTGTGATTTTTTCGCGAGGATTTTTCACGTCAAAATTCTCTGTGTCTACGTGTATTAGTTTTTCTGTGGTTTAGTATTTCGTTTGTGCGTTGTATTGCTCAGTTCTCTCACAGGTACTCTCTGATTTGGGGGAAGGTTTTTGTGTAAAACCCCATACTTTTAAAATATTTTTATTTATTTATTTATTTAGTTATTTAATTTATTTATATTATTACGTAGTTATCTGGACAATATATATGTAGCGAATTAAGTGCCTAGAAAATTATTCATTTAGAATTGTTGTACAAAAACCTATTATTTTATTCTATGAAATATTTTAGAGGGGTGATAGAATTTTATAGAATTTAATTGGGGTGCAAACGTATTTTATAAATACCTAAATTATATATCTAATAATAATAATAATAATAATAATAATAATAATAATAATAATAATAATAATAATAATAATGATATTATTTGATTATTATTAGTAATACTAATAATTTTAGTAATAGAGAAAATAGAAAAAAAAAAGAGAAAAGGAAAAGAATGGAAAAGAAAAAGAGAAAGAAAAAGAAAAAGAAAAAAAATAACCTAATAACTACCCCGGCCCAGGAAACTCCCCCCCCCCCCCCGCGCGACTGTTCACCCGCTCCCCGTTCCCCTCTCTACCTATATATAGTATTGCTAAGTAAAACCCTAACCCTAAACCCATCCCCCAACGATCCAGAGACTACTCGCCTAGACCGTGCAGCAACGGGACCGCCGCGCCGGCCGCCGGAGTCCAGCGCCGTCCGCCGCCGGCCACATACCGCGTCAACACCCCACGCCGCGACAGAAAAGTCAGCAACGTACCCCTGTTCTCATGCTGTTTTCTGCCACCTCGCTCGACCAAACTCGACCCCGTCTTCACCGGTATGATCCCCACCTATCCCTCTCTAAAATCCGTATATTAGTTTCCATCATGTAGCGCGCAAACCTAGGTAAAAATCGATGCCAAGTCGAGGAAAAATGACCACTTTTATATTTCAGAAAATCTATTTGTGATGACCCATGTTCAAGGGCTCGTATCTCCCACCACAGGGATCCAAACCTAGAAATTCTTTTTTATATGGAAAGATCACCTGACTGAGATCATTCTCTGTCAATTATATTATTTTATTAGGCATTATATGTAGAATTAAAATAAGTTGAAAATTATGAAAAACTTATTTTTCTAACTTCCAAAATTTGTGATACGGAGCACGCCCCGCCAAACGGGACTGTCCTGTCGTGTACCAAGTGCACCAAAAGGTGCACACGGTATACCCAGACATGTGGGCTTTCGTAAAAACTGATTCGGACGCGTGTGTGCGTCAGAACCAACCCATATCCGCGACAAGTCCCCGTGTCGCGACTTTTACAAAAGCCTGCGTATTTAGTGCACGCTCGTAAGAATGCGACAAAACTTGCACCACTGGACTCATGGTATCGCACTGGTCCTGTGACCCAATTTTCACACAATTCTGAGATAGTTGACCAAGTCGCCAATTGGCGGGCCCTACGATTGACTTTTTGGGCAAAATTATGTTTGGCTCATCGGAATCCACATCTGGACGTACCGTTGAGTTCGTATTGACGTTTAGAATTAGTTTGACCTATCATTTATTCCATTTAGAGATTTTACCTCTGGCAAGTTTTTCGGTGCAAAGTGGGCCACAAGTGGACCTTGTTTTGACCCGAAATTATCGTTTCGCCCTTGTGTCCAAATTGGACGAAAGGGTAGTATTTTCTAGCTATCTCGTTTATTCTGGAAATATTGGTGATGTCTATTTCAGCATCCGGAGACGTTTATTCTGAGGCCGTAGCTTCTGATCCTGTGTGCTCGACGCTTGAGTGTTACACTTCGCAGCTCTTCTTGCCAGGCAAGATACCTTGCCAAATTGCTTACAGTATTTTGCATGCTTAGTATATTTTTGTATATTTATTGCATTTTTGTATATTTATTGCATGTGTAGTTTCTTTCAGTCATTACTATATATTAGATATATTGACATACACTTGACACTTAGTATCATAGAGGACAATCAGTAGGCGTATGGGCTATAACCACTCTGGTAAACCGTAGTAACTAGCACGCACTATGGTGGTCGTGTCCGATGGTCGCTACCCCCGTGGTATGTCGGCTGATGATGTCCACTGATGTGTGTGTGAGTTGTGAGATTTAGATCGAGTAGCCTACCCTTGCCCATACGTCAAAAAGTTATCCTCATTTGCATTCATATAGATTATTTGGTACAGCATACTTATTTATTTTCAAACATTATGCATGTTCACTGTATTCAATTGGCTTGCTTCTATGTATCTTGTTATGTCCCTCTGAGGACCTGGTCCCTTGCCAGGTATAGACGACCAGGAGTATCCGCAGGAGTACGGGCCTGGACCTGACGCATTACTTTCTGCCAAGGAGGTCTTACCTTATGAGCATCGTTGATTATCTCTAGTGATGGATCTTTTAGCCGATACACTTCTGCCATCACCTTATTTTTATATTGGAGATTTTATACTCCTCCCTCATTTTAGTTTTGGATATAGTCTATGGTAGTGGATTTGTCTCCCCCGGACTATTATTTTGGATATTTTAGACTCCTTATTCTAGTTTAGTATTTCTTTTTTATGACTTGTTGTGTGGAAGAGATTAGCATATTTGTGACTTGTGACACTATATATACCACATGTGAGTTTTATTCATATTACAGCGTACGTGTGTATATTGGTATCCATATATTGGAGTTGCCATATACACACGGCTGGCATGCTTACGTGTCCTAGTCCTACGTATTTTGGGACTGGGGCATGACATATTTTTGTGGTGGCCCATGCAGATCGAGTTAGCCGTTTCGGTTACGTAACTGTACCGAGCGGGCCTGCACCTAGGATTAGAATTTTAGATCTCATCCACACTTGACTATAACTTACCTTTCTTCCAATATGTCCTACTTAAGTGCTTGCATCTTGCTTAATTCATGTACTCTTCTTAATCCTTCGTCCATTTCTTATAGAGAGATGAATTTGCGTAATGGGCATGCCGCCATCGAGGATAACACGTCTCTAGGGGACGACGACCAATCACCAGGAGAGACCTCAATGACACCTCTTCTTCCCGGACCGGATGGACTAACTAGCAATCAAATTCCATTAACTCTTTCCACGATACCTGATAGGACCCTTCCAGCTTTATCAGCACCGCAGGATGGCCAGACACAGTTGTTCCAATTCTTCCAGATGATAATGCAAGAACAGAGGTAGCAAGCAGCAAAGCAGAGGCTAGAATTTCTGGCAGCACTTGAGAGAATGGTTGCACTAGCCCCTGCACCAACCCAGGCACTAGTTTCAGTACCATAAGCTCGGGTTGGTTCAGTCAAAGACTTTGTGCATATGGGCCCCAAGCCGTATAAGGGCAATGAGAGTCCAGAGGAGACCACGAACTGGATTGCCAACACCAAGAAGTTGTTAAAGGCATCACAACTACCTACTGATCTATGGATGATAGGAGTAAGGACTCAGTTAGAGGGAAACGTGCATCACTGGTGGGAATCAATGGAGCGCCAGTTAGGTACGCGTCAGACTTGGGAACAATTCTTGGAGTGCTTTGAGAGAAAGTACTTCCCGGACACTGTAAGGGACGCATTGTACAATCAGTTCCTCCATCTGGAGCAGGGGAACAAGACAGTTGACGAGTATGATGCCGAGTTTAGCCGGTTCAGTAAGTATGGCACTGTCCTAATACCTAATGACTTAGAGAAAGCTAAGAGGTTTTACCGTGGGCCATCAGCAGGGGAAACAGAAATCGGCAGAGAAGTCACCAAGGACCAGTGAGGACACAGCCAGGAGGACCCATTAGACACCCTTTGACACGCCAGCAACCATATAGCGCCGCACCATATCCAACCAAGGAGCTCTATACTTGTCACTATTGTGGTAAGATATGTCATATTCTAAGAGACTGTCATCATTGATTGGGGCTGTGCATGATATATGGATCAAGTCACCATCAAGCCCGAAAATGTCCTCAACAGAACCAGAGGCCTATGGCATTAGAATCAGGAATACCGCATACACCCTCAAGTATAAAAGACCAAAGGGACCCACCACTGCTTCTACAGTCTGCATAAATGGAGGAGACTAGACCCCAGTTGAACAACCAAGGACAAGGCCAAGCACTCATTATGACAAATATGGGAGAGCAGACACAGGAAGCCGTAGATACAGGTATGACCTTTTAGTTATAATTGCCCTTGCATACTCATAACCCTATTGTGACACAAGATCTTAGATGTACAAATAGATGTAGAATTATATATAAGGTAGTTTAGCAGTTATAAGGATATATTGATAGTCTACCCAGATGGCATACACGTGATGCTAATGGATGACGTGAGTAGCAGTAGTAGTATTTGTTTCCTATCATTATCTCGCCCTCTTGGGTGGCTCATCCTCTCTTCTATATATCCACTCCTTATCTCTTGCTTAACTCTTTCTATCATAGTCGTATCTTTCGTGCCATTATAACTTATTTGATCTATATCAACCTCACCCTTATATTGTTAGTTAAAACATAAATATGTTAGTAATGCTTGATAACTAAGGATGAGTTCTTAATAATAACCCTTATGTATACGCACTATAGCAGTATCTGTATTCTTTATTAATTTAACCCTTTAAGTATCGTGTAGCCAAATAGAAATTTGTTAGATTGTTTGAAATAGATCATACTCATAATAGTTTTAGTCAAGACCTAAAGTGTTTTCCTAAAACTTAGACTATGCCTAGGAAAGAGTTGAAGGCACTTGTTACGAACTTATGACTATAACAAATCGCTGGCGAGGTAGCGACAGTTGCAGCCAGACGATTATGGTAGAGTAGTCGAATTACTTGCAGCCATACTGACCAGGTGGCATGGCAGTATTAGACTACGATACTTGACGGTTACGAAAAAAGTCATAGTTATGATATTCCAGACAGGTATCCCAAGATTCTTGATCCAATAAATATATTTGCCTTACAACCTAGACAATAGCTTCAAAGAATATGACTGCTAGTAGAATTCTTGTAAGTTGGGTAGTGTAGATGAGTTAGAAATAGAATATTATATGGACAATAAATGAGGAAGTGTTCGAATGGCAGACCATGACATTTAGGAAGTCATGCTAGATACCAATGTAGTATAATAGCTATTGTGATTATTATGAATATGGGTTAGTGTCAATTTCGAGGACGAAATTTTTGTAAGTTGGATAGAATGTAAAATCTCATATTTTTAAAATATTTTTATTTATTTATTTCTTTAGTTATTTAATTTATTTATATTATTACGAAGTTATCTGGACAATATATACGTAGCAAATTAAATGCCTAGAAAATTATTCATTTAGAATTGTTGTACAAAAACCTATTATTTTATTTTAAAAAATATTTTAGAGGGGTGATAGAATTTTGTAGAATTTAATTGGGGTGCAAACGTATTTTATAAATACCTAAATGATATATGTAATAATAATAATAATAAAATAATAATATTATTATTATTATTATTATTATTATTAGTAAAACTAATAATTTTAGTAATAGAGAAAATATAAAAGAGAAAGAAAAGAGAAAATGAAAAGAATGGAAAAGAAAAAGAGAAAGAAAAAAAAACAACCTAATAACTACCCCGGCCCAGGAAACTCCCCCCCCCCCCCGCGCGACTGTTCACCCGCTCTCTGTTCCCCTCTCTATCTATATAGTATTGATAAGTAAAACGCTAACCCTAAACCCATCCCCCCACGATCCAGAGCCTGCTCGCCTCGACCGTGCAGCAACGGGACCGTCGCGCCGACCGCCGGAGTCCAGCGCCGCCCGTCGTCGGCCACACAACGCGTCAACACCCCGCGCCGCGACAGAAAAGTCAGCAGCGTACCCCTGTTCTCACGCTGTTTTCTGCCACCTCGCTCGACCAAACTCGACCCCGTCTTCACCGGTATGATCTCCACCTATCCCTCTCTAAAATCCGTATATTAGTTTCCATCGTGCAGCGCACAAACCTAGGTAAAAATCGAGGCCAAATCGAGAAAAAATGACCACTTTTATATTTTAGAAAATCTATTTGCGATGACCCATGTTCAAGGGCTCGTATCTCCCACCACAGGGATCCAAACCTAGAAATTCTTTTTGCTATGGAAAGATCACCTGACCGAGATCATTCTCTGTTAATTATATTATTTTATTAGACATTATATACAGAATTAAAATAGGTTAAAAATCATGAAAAACTTATTTTTCCAACTTCCAAAATTTATGATACAGAGCGCGCCCCGCCAAACGGGACCACTCTGTCGTGTACCAAGTGCACCAAAAGGTGCGCACGATATACCCAGACGTGTGGGCTTTTACAGAAACTGATTCGGACGCTTGTGCTCGTCAGAACCAACCCGTATCCACGAAAAGTTCCCGTATCAGGACTTTTGCAAAAGCCCTACGCATTTATTGAACGCTCGTCAGAATACGACAAAACTTGGGCCACTGGAATCATGGTACCGTGCTGGTCCTGTGACCCAATTTTCACGTAATTCTGAGATGGTTGACCAAGTCGCCAATTGGCGGGCCCTACGGTTGACTTTTTGGGCAAATTTGTGTTCGGCTCACCGAAATCCATATCTGGATGTACCGTTGAGTTCGTATTGACGTTTAAAATTGGTTTGACCTATAAATTTGTTCCATTTATAGACCTTTACCCCTAGCATGCTTTTCAGTGCAAAGTGGGCCACATGTGGACCTCGCTTTGACCCAAAATTATCGTTTTGCCCTTGTGTCCAAATTGGACGAAAGGGTAGTATTTTCTAGCTATCTCGCTTATTCTAGAAATGTTGGTGATGTCTATTTCAGCATCCAAAGACGTTTATTCTGAGGCCGTAGCTTCTGATCATGTGTGCTCGACGCCTGGGCGTTAAACTTCGCAGCTCTTCTTGCCAGGCAAGATATCTTGTCAAATTGCTTACAGTATTTTGTATGCTTAGTATATTTTTTATATTTATTGCATTTCTGTATATTCATTGCATGTGTAGTTTTTTTCAGTCATTACTATATATTAGATTTGTTGACACACACTTGACACTTAGTATCATAGAGGACAATCAGTAGGCGTATAGGCTATAACCACTCTGGTAAACCGTAGTAACTAGCACGCACTATGGTGATCGTGTCCGATGGTCGCTACCCTCGCGGTATGTGGGCTGATGATGTCCACTGACATGTGTGTGAGTTGTGAGATTTAGATCGAGCTTTCTACCCTTGCCCATACGTCAAAAAGTTATCCTTATTTGCATTCATATAGATTGTATGGTACAGCATACTTATTTATTTTCAAACATTATGCATGTTCACTGTATTCAATTGGCTTGCTTCTATGTATCTTGTTATGTCTCTCTGAGGACCTGGTCCCTTGCCAGGTATAGACGACCAGGAGTATCCGCAGGAGTACGGGACTGGACCTGACGCATTACTTTCTGCCGAGGAGGTCTTACCTTCTGAGCATCGTTGATTATCTCTAGTGATGGATCTTTTTAGCTGATACACTTCTGCCATCACCTTATTTTTATATTGGAGATTTTATACTCCTCCCTCATTTTAGTTTTGGATATAGTCTATGGTAGTGGATTTGTCTCCACCCGACTATTATTTTGGATATTTCAGACTCCTTATTCTAGTTTAGTATTTCTTTTCTATGACTTGTTGTGTGGATGAGATTAGCATATCTGTGACTTGTGACACTATATATACCACATGTGAGTTTTATTCATATTACAGCGTACGTGTGTATATTGGTATCCATATATTGGAGTTGCCATATACACACGGCTGGCATGCTTACGTGTCCTAGTCCTACGTATTTTGGGACTGGGACGTGACATTTTGCGTTTCTTTTCCAACAGAGGGGCAGGGGCGGCAGCGGTGGCAGGGGGGGCGGGGAGGGAGGGCGGCGGCTGTGGCAGGGAGGGGGAAGAGGGGGTGGGGAGGCAGGACGGCAGCGGTGAGGGGGGTGGGGGCAGTGGCGGGGAGGAGAGGGTGAGAGAGAAGAGGAAGAGAAAAATAAAGGTGGAATATTTTCGTCAAAAAAATTTGGTCAAATGGATTGACCGTCAATTCTTGACGGATTCTGTCAAAAGTGGAAGATCTTATACATTATAGAAATAATATGAGGTACATCCTGAATATGGATAAATAAAGTTAAAGATAATTCAAATTTTTTATTATTTTATAATAAATAGCATAATTTGTACAATTGTTTCTATAGTTGTTGTTATCATGTACTTTTAAGTTTGAAATTCGTATCCATGCATGACATTTGTTGATCTCGATGGTTCTGATGGAGTTCACAATGGACTAAGACAATTGTAAACACGACCATTGGAAAGGGGCTTCTCTAAATATATTAACTGAGCGATGATAATTATAAATGTAATTTGATTTTTTTTTTTTTTTTGGTACAAGTAATAGAATCTCTGTATATCATATTTATGGAGTGGTTGTCTAAGTTTTGATGCTGATATCCAATGTGTATTTGTTCTAAAAGTTTGTAGTTTCATTTATTAGCTACTTAACATTATCATCGTTGTGATCAAATTTACGATATAAATTCTGGCAAGATGAATTGATCTCTGTGCATATTTGGTCAAATTTTTTTTAAAAATGTTATAATCTTTGGTTCTAAACTGTTAAATTGGATGTATTATTTCAGGAAAAATCTGAAAGAGCAAAAAATAAAGAAAAATTATGGACTATTTAGTATTTTAGAATGATGAATTTGTTGGATATTTTTAACTTTGATATCGATTTTGTTAGTATTTCAATGTTGTCTTGACTTTATTAACATTTCAATGATGAATTTGATTTTGATTTGGTTAATTTTGTTATATGTCTGGAAATTGAGGTCTATTTTAGACTTTATTTTATTTTATTATTTATTAGAAGTTGCTTGAAAAATATTAATTTTTCATGAAAAAAGTGCAATCAAACATTAAAATATTATCTTTCATGAAAAATATCTAATTTTCGTAGAAAACAATCAAACAACCAAATTAAGTTTTCTAAGAAAATTTATTTGATTTTTCAGAAGAAAATAATTACAATCAAACACCTCCATTATGAAAAATTTTAAATTTCCATAGAGTTTGTATCCTAGTAAAATAATTTCGTGAAATTAATTTATTTTTCACATATTTTTTTACCTTGCAATCAAACGCACGATAAAAGTAAAAAAAATAAAATTTTTTGTTCAGAGCAACGAAAATACTAAAAATCTCACTCAGAGCATACAAGTTTAAAAAAATTCAAGAATAGCATCATAACGCCATTCGGAATGGTGTTTTACGCTTTTCAAAAAAAATCGTCCGCGGTCGTTAAAAAACTCCGTTAAAAAAAATTTTAAATAAAAAAATAAAAATAATGGAAAACGCCCTTTGGTAGGGCATTTTTCCCTACCAAAGGGCATTTTTCTTTTTTTTTGGTTTTTCTCTCCTCTCTCTCACTCTCTCTCTCTCTCTCTCTCTCTCTCTCACTCACCAGCTAACTCTCTCTCTCTCTCTTCTCTCTCTCACTCACTCTCTCTTCTCTCTTCTCTCTCTGTTCACTCTCTCACTCTCACTCTCAGTCACCCGCTAACTCTCTCTCTTCTCTCTCTCACTCTCTCTCTCTTCTCTCTTCTCTCTCTGTTCACTCTCTCACTCTCAGTCACCCTCTAACTCTCTCTCTCTCTTCTCTCTCTCTCATTCACTCTCTCTCTCTCTCTCTCTCTTCTCTCACTCACTCTCTTCTCTTTCTCTCTCACTTTCACTATCTCTCCTCTTCTATTCTAGCTCGTCCCGCTCTCTCCTCTCCTGTTCTCCTCTCCTCTCCTCTTCTCTTCTCTTCTCCTCTCCTGTTCTCCTCTCCTCCCCTCTCCTCTTCTCTTCTCCTCTCCTCTCCTGTCCTCTTCTCTCTCTCTCTAATTCTCTTTTCCTCTCCTGTCCTCTTCTCTCTCTAATCCGTGACCACTCTCTTGTCCTCTTCTTCCGTGACCACTCTCCTGTCCTCTTCTCCCGTAACCACTCTCATGTCCTCTTCTCTCTCTTTCTCTATTATTCTCTAATGTTAGCCCGTGATCATTCTCCTGTCCTCTTCTATCTCTCTCTCTAATATTAGTCTGTGACCACTCATAATTTTAATGTATTGGAATGAATGCATGCATTGGGAAATAAAAAAAATTTAATTTTAATGCATTGGAATGCATCTATAAGAATAAGAAATTCGTTTACAGAAGTAGAAGAAAGAAAATATTTGTGAGAGTTTCTCCAGTAAGAGAACTCAATAGGAGAAGCTGAAGGCTGAAAGAGTTCAAGAGGAAGAAGATACAAAAGAAAAAAAAGGTAAAAGTGTTCAAGAGTTTGAAAAGAGTTAAATAGCAATTTAATTATGATTTTTTCATGTAATATCCTAATCATAAATACATATGGCTTTTCAAAATGACGGACGCATACCCGGTGGACCTACAACTCCGGCCATTGAACATGAGCGAGATTCTTACATTTTTAGTCTGGTTTTCGCAGGACCGGTAATATAATTTTTAGATAATTGATATTATTTTTGTTAAGCGTATTATATTTTACTAACGATATTTATACATATATTATATAGCGTTATGATTATCCAGATGTAAAATTATCAGGGCATGGTGAGTGGCGGTCATCATGGGAGTGGATTGAAGGCTAAAAGGTCGTGGTGGAGGCTTTTGGTTTTTAATTTGTTGACGCTATACAAATTAAGCGTCATGATAGAGACCTGATATTAAGTATTATTGAGCGATGGTGGCCAACACGCAACATATTCAGTTACCCTTCGGGGAGATGACGATCACATTAGCGGATGTGGCATAGATTCTGGGATTACCTATCGAGGGTAATCCTATATATTTCGACGAAAAATTGGAAGCAAAATATCTCGTTAGAGAATACCTCAGTGTAGAGCCCCCCTCTGACATGGGAGAAACTAGCACTGTCAAACTCACTTGGCTCCTGTCTACTTTCATACATGTTGATCATATCGGCTCTACAATAGTTCATGTCGATTATTCGTGGGTAATTATTTACATATATTAATTATTGTTAATATTTATTTAATATAAATAGTATGAATATTCAATTATATTTTCAGGTGATATGTTGCACTAGAGCTTACTTGTTGTGTCTATTCGGTGCTTTTTTATTCCCCGACGCTACAAAAAATATGATCAACGTACGACTGCTACCATTTCTTGCGGACATCCATTCCAACACAAAACACGCATAGAGTGAAGTAGTGTTAGCAAATTTATACCGCTCTATGACATCTTTTGTGAGTAAGGTATCACAGGGTAGAACAGCAAAAAATATAAGTGGATGTCTAACACTTATACAGGTATGAATAAAAATGAATAATATCTGCTATATTTATTTGGATCTCATTTGTGTTCTTCTTTTTAGTTCTGGTGTTACGATCACTTCGAGATTGGTAGACCAGTTAGTAAATATAGATCTTAATAAACAGTATGGCCAGCAGGCATTCGCTGGATTACTAGAAATACAGATTATGTGCATTGTATGACAAAAGTGGTATCTCTTTACCGGCATCGATTTGACACATTAATCACCTATGAGGTAACTATATAATTATTAAATTATTTTAAAAAAATATTATTGTGCCTACCATTTATTACTTGTTGAATGTCAAACAGGTTGTTTGGCAACCACTAAGTATTCCACAAGAAGTGAGAGATGGTGAACGTGTCCGCAGTCTCCATAGGTATTATATCATGTACAACGGATCTATCATATTTTATCCAGCGGATCGTGTTATGCGATAGTTCGGACTGAAACAGATGATACCCCTGGAGCCTTTGGCTTCTAGCAGTACCAAATCAAATATGAAAGAGCAGGTTCGTACATATATGCTTGGTTGGCATTCCAAATTTATCACGCATGGCGTGGAATATATGTCCGAATTGATGACATCGGTGGCAGATTGTAAGTTAAGGGGTATTTCAAATAAATTATACGGTATTAGATCTTACATTGTGTTAAAATTTTATAGTGGAGGGTACTGCCGATTTTCTACGTTGGTATGGATGCCCGCTAGTGCAAAATAGGATGTATAAATTTGAAGAACCTCGGTTCCAGCCACGAGCTTTAGACGATCTGAGCTTGCGTGACAGGAGGGCACGCGATGCTCTAGTGGTATGTGTTCTTATTTAAATAAACTATCAACTTTATATATGTTACTTTTATATTCATTGAGTGTGGATTTAAATATTCAGGCGGAGACACTGACTGATATAGCTGAGGACCCCGAAAGAGATCCAGAAGGGATTTTAGGGACGATTGTACAATATCTGCGTACACCACTGAGTCCCTGTTTTACTCTACTCGATATACCAGAAAGCCATCCGGTAGGCTTCGTGAGATAGAGGCAAGCACGTCCTCATAAGACACGTGATCGAGGAGCTGGTTTGAGCAATACAGAGGCACAAATTTTACAGGTTGGTGAGGGAACATCCCAAGCTTACAAGGGCACTTCGCAGCCTTGCGCTGGCATGTCACAACCTTATGTTGGCATGCCACAACATTACGAGGGATATTTCCAGCCTTACGCTAGCATGTCACAACCTTACGAGGGTAGGCCACAACATGACAATGATACATCCCAGAGTTACGAGACTACATTCCAGAGCAACGATGCCATGCCACAGGAGGCTTCTCAAGAATGGGATTGGAAATATTACCTGCAGGAGACTGGAACTTCGTTGTTTGGCTCAGCCAGCCTTGATCCAGACTCCCATTTATATTTGCCACCATCGGAGGGTACAGAGGAAATGAGAGATAGGCTAGGTCTTAGGCGAGTTGATCATAGAGATTATAGAAGGGATGACAGAGGGGGCTAGTAATTTTGTTGGTCTCCATAAATAAATATATGACAATATTTTGTTGGTCTTTAAATTTCAGTAATATGATATTTATTTTATTCGAAAGTTCAGCAACTTCAATTACAATATTATAACAACGTAAAATCAAAATCATAATTACTCTAAAAAGATACAATAATAATATTTACTGTCTCGGTTGGTTTCTACAACTCCTTTTATTGTGTCCCAGCCTGCCAGAATTACTGCAACGAAGATCTCTTATCGACGGTTCTCTTGTCATTATACGATTCTTCTTCGGTCTGCCAGCTCTATGCCCAAGAAGTGGTACTCCAATTTGACCTCTTACCGGCTCACTTTGAGGAATATAGGGGGCTGGAATCGATTCCATACATGGCATGTATACAACTCTGTGTTGCAACAGAAAATTCAACAGGATAATAACTTTTAACTGGTACGTTAGAAGAATGACATGTAAAGCAAGTATGTTCACATGGTAATAGAGTATGTTGCCACCGACCATATTTACAATATTTATGGTCTAGTTCAACCTCATAACATATACTTGTTTCATGATCCCATATTTCAAATTTATTGTTATTAAAACGTAATAACTGAAAATGGTGTGACTCTCGCCTAATACGTGCTATAGTGTTCATCATCGTTGGACAAAACTATGTTTCCATCTTTTCAGTATTTGTTCGATGCTTGTCGTGAAGTGTTATTATTTTTGCTCTAATACCATCAAGCAATGTTGATATAGATTTGTCACGCAAACTTTTAATCCAATTGTTAAAACATTCAGCAATGTTCGAAGTATTAATATATAATCATGGGCACGGTGCATAAATTGTTATCCAGTGAGAAAAATCATGATTTTTATCGCTTGACCCTACAATCCAATTGAAAATATTTACAGCAGCAGATTTTATTGTTTCTACCCAACCATTCGCATCAGCCTCATTATAAGACCAGGCAAGTTTGTCTAACCATTGTAGATATGTCGGTGTACGAGGACACTGATCTTTTAAATTTTGTTTAAAATATTGAATAAAAAAAGTGGGAAGAGTTTGGAAAAACTTTTCGCATTCCACAAATTAATCCTTTCTGTTTAGCAGATATAAATAAAATACTATCCCAACGTTCAAAATAAGTTTCGAAAGATATTTTTAAACGGTTTAAAAACCATGTCCACGACTCAGTTTTTTTATTCTCAGCAACACAATAAGCAATAAGATATAGTTGATAGTTTGGATTGTGAACACAAGCAACAAATAATTTACCTTGGAATCTAGATATAAGAAAAGTAGCATCAATACTAATAACAGGTAAACAACCACTTAAGAAATCATCCACACAAGCCTTGAAACAAATAAATATTCTTTGGAAGATATTATTTTCTACTGTTTTTAAAAAACATTTGCTACCGAAATTTGTTTCCATAATTGTAAAACAATATGTCTCAAGACTACCATATGCATCAACGTAACTGCCATTAATATCAGATAATGCAAGTTCCCTAGCTCTCCAAGCTTTGGAATATGTAATATGTATCCGATGTTCTCTAAGTATATTGTGTACAATGTGTGTCGGACTTACGAGTTGTTATCTCTAATTTTACCAATTATTTTATTTTTTTACCTATGCAGTGGTGGCTAGTGGATGATGCCCTCCTGTAAATCCACCTAAACATGAATGTCTACCTTCATATGTACGAATTTTAAATGTACTACCATCACCATTAGCTTTAGCGTATACTCTCCAACAATAGTTTGGAGAATTATAAGTATACACTATTCTTTGATGATTGTTATGTTTAGATGAACAACTAAATTTATATGTAATTGCTAGGTCGCTAATAAAATTACAAAAATCCTTAGGAGAATCAAAATATCTGCCAACAAATAACCCAGGAATGCAACCAGCTACATTAGCATCATTATCATCTAAATAGTAATCTAAATTTTTAACCAAATCATCACTGTTTTCATCGTCAATATCATTGTTTTCTGTATCAGAGTTACTTTCAGTGTGATTTATACAACTAGGACCAACATTGAAATCTTGGTTATCATTAAAATGTTCACTACTTGAAATGATAGTTGTGTCGATATTTACTTGTGATGGGATGATGTAAATTTTAATACAAGCTGAAACTAAATTACTTTGAATAATAAAATTTCATGTTTCTTCATAATCTACTATTATCAACGCATCTTCATAAAACCACCTTATTGTAAATTCATAACTTATGCAAAAACGATCAGAAATAATACTACACAAACTAGCTAAAGTGATATTTTGATAAGTGGTTATAAGATGAGTATTACCCCCATGGTAAGATAATGCATCTAGTATACCTCCATGGTAGCAAATTATTACTAAATTTTAATCCATAGTTAAAAATGCCGTCTGAATTGAGACTTACAGAAGTATGTCAGGAAAAAGCTTAGACGAAAATGGTAGAAGATAATGGATGAAAGTATCTTCTGACTTCAATTTGACTTCTTAACTCACTGATTGTAAGATAAATATGGTAAAGAGCGAGAGTGAATGAGATATACAAAAATACGCATGAGTCATATATATATATATATATATATATATATATATATATATATATAAGCTAAATTTAACCGTTAAAATATAAACGTTATAAATTTAACGTTACCTATTATACATAGACTAGTACTACCTAGTATACTAGCATAAAAAAAATTGATAATAGAAGAAAAAGTGAAGGAGAGAGAAAAAAGAGGCATGAGAGTGATACAAGAGTAAAGAGAGAGAGAGAGAGAGAGAGAGAGAGAGAAAGAGTCTGCTACGGGTGTTAGGGAGCGAGAAAGCGAACGTGAGAGAGAGCAAATATTAGGAAAAGAGAGAGAGTGGGAGTAAAAAAATACAAATCTGAAGTAACGGGTCCCACTTTTTTACGGGATCGTTGCGGGAAGAGAGAGTGTAAAACCCCATTCCTAAAAATCATATATACCCTTTTTATTTATTAATTAGTAATTTAAATTGTAGTAATTAGGGGCTAAATAGGAGAAGTAGATTTTTAATAATTTTTATTTTAGGTGTTCGGGCACTTAGAGGACTTATGTGACCATCAGAAATTTTTTGGAATTTATTCCATGTAGGAGACCCCTTGAGCAGTTGCTAGCCTAATGGTGTGCATTACCCTAATCTATGAATTTTTTTATGAATATATATAATATATATGTATACACAAATATATATATATGTATATATATATTTAGAAAGGAAAAAAAAAGAAAGTAAAAGAATTGTTAAAGAATTTACTAATAATAATAATAATAATAATAACAACTACTATGTTACCATTCTCAAACCATTCCTTAGCATTATGCCTAAGACCCCCACTTCAGCAATGCTTCCAGGGACCGCCACTTAAATTCCTTAGCAACTTAAATGCCAAAAACCATCCCTTAGTAATACTTGCTTCCATCCTACAGCAACTTTAACCACTTGCTTCTTAAACCATTCCTTAACAATTGCACTCACAGACCCACCTAATAACACTACAACTACTTCCTTAGCAAATTTGCTAAGACTACAGCAAATACGTCCCAGAGACCTGCCTACTTCAGCCCCACTTCCATTCTTCAGCGGATTGCATCACAGACCCGACCCCTTCACCCCCTTTGGCCGAACCAAAATTCCATCTCTCTCTCCCTATTATATATATATATATTTATTTATTTATTTATCTCTCAAAAACCCTAACCTAAATCTCCAGACCCTCCTCTTCTCATCTAGAGCCATCACCGCAGCCAGAGAGCCTCGCCAAGCCATCCAAACCATCCCGACGACTCCGACCTCGGGCACTGCGGATTTCCACACGAGGCACCTTCCCTCCGGAATTGTTTTCCGTCTACTCGCTCAACCAAACGCCATTTCGTCTTCACCGGTATGCTCATCCCTTAATCCTCTTCCATATTTGTATTATAGCCAACCTCGAAAAATGTGTACCCCTAGGCGAAAAACAGCGTCCAAAGTGGGCGCGAGCAGACCCAATTCTGGAATCGCAGAAAACTACGGTGACCACCCATATTGCCGAGTTCGTATCTCCCACCACAGAGATCCGAATTCGGTGATTCTTTTTGATACATGTAGAACACTTGACCTAGTTTATTTTCTGTTAAATAACCCTATATTATTAGTTGCTGTGGACATAATTAAATTCGTCACAAAACTGCACGAACCCACTTTTTCTAGATTTCCAAAAGTTGGAAAATGGAGCGTGCCCCGCCAAACGGGACCGCCCTGCCGTGTACCAAGTGTACCGAACGGTACACGCAGCATAACTGGACACGTGAAAATTTATGGGAACTGATTCGGAAGCGTGTGCGCGCCGGAATCAGGCTGTATCCGCGGACACACCCCGTGTCGCAACTTTTGTGAAACTCGCACGTATTTTATGCACGCTTGTCAGATTGTGACAAAACTTGTGCCACTGGACTCGTGGTAACGCGCTGGTCCTGTGACCCAATTTTCACGCAATTCTGAGATGGTTGACCAGATCGCCAATTGGCGGGCCCCACAGTTGACTTTTTGGATAAAATTTTGTTCGGCCCATCGGAATCCACATTTGGACATACCATTGGGTTCGTATTGACATTTATAGTTGTTTGACCTATAGTTTGTCCCATTTAGAGACTGTTATCCTTGGCACACTTTTCGGTGCAAAGTGGGCCACATGTGGACCCCACTTTTAACCGAAATTATCGTTTTGCCCCTGTGTCCAAATTGGACGAAAGGAAGTACTTTCTGGCTATTTTGCTTATTCTGGGAACGTTGGTGATGTTTATTTCAGCATCCGGATACATTTGTTCTGTGACCATAGCTTTTGATCCTGTGCGTTTGACTTCTGGACAGTACACCTTGCAGCTTTCTTACCAGGCAAGATACCTTGCCAAATTGTTACAGTATTTTACATGCTTAGTATATTTCTGTATAATTATTTCATTCTGTTTATTTATTGCATGTGTAGTTCCTTTCAGTCATTACTATATATTAGATATGTTGACACACACTTGACACTTAGTATCATAGAGGACAATCATTAGGCGTATGGGCTTTTAGCCACTCTGGTAACACCGTAGTCACTAGCACGCACTATGGTGGGTCGTGTCCGATGGTCGCTACCCCCGCGGTATGTCGATTGATGGAGTCCAAGGGTCGCTACCCCCGCGGTATATCGGCTGATGATGTCCATTAACGAGCGTAAGGTTGTGAGGATTAGATCGAGTAGCCTACCCTTGCCCATACGTCGAAAAGTTGTCCTCATTTGCATTCATATAGATTGTCTTGTACAGCGTACTTATTTATTTTTAAATTATATGCATGTTTACTGTATTCAAGTTGGCTCGTATTTTCTGTATCTTGTTACGTCCCTCTGAGGACCTGGTCCTCTGCCAGGTGTATCTGCTATTGAGTATTTGCAGGAGTACGGGCCTGGACCTGACGCATTCCTTTCTGCCGAGGAGGTCTTACCTTCTGAGCATCGTTGATTATCTGGCGATGGATTCTTTTAGCTGATACACTTCTGTCTTCATATTATTTCATATTGGAGATTTTATACTCCTCTCTCATTTTAGTTTTGGATATAGTCATTGGTAGTGGATTTGTCTCCACCCGACTATTATTTTCTGGATATTCCAGACTCCTTATTCTAGCTTAGTATTTCTTTTCTATGACTTGTTGTGTGGATGAGATTAGCATATCTGTGACTTGTGACATTATATATACCACATGTGAGTTTATATTCATATTACAGCGTACGTATGGGTTATGGTTTCTATATATTGGAGTTGCCATATCCATGCGACTGGCATGCTTACGTGTTCCTAGTCCTACGTATTTGGGACTGGGGCGTGACATGTTTTTGTGGTGGCCCATGCAGGTCAAGTTAGCCGTTTCGGTTACGTAACAGTACCGAGCGGGCCGGCACCTAGGATTAGAATTTTAGATCTCATCCACACTTGGCTATAACTTACCTTTCTTCCAACATGTCCTACTTAAGTTCTTGCATCCTGCTTGATTCATGTACTCTTCTTAATCCTTCGTCCATCTCTTGCAGAGAGATGAATTTGAATAACGGGCATGCCACAACCGGGGACAACACGTCTCCAGGGGACGACGACCAACCACTAGGAGTGACCTCAACGACACCTCTTCTTCCCGGACCGGATGGACTGACTAACAATCAAATTCCATCAACTCCTTCCACGATACCTAATGGGACTTTTCCAACTCCACTAGCACCGCAAGATGGCCAAGCGCAGCTGTTCCAATTCTTCCAGATGATAATGCAAGAACAGAGGCAGCAAACAGCAGAGCAGAGGCTAGAATTTCTGGCAGCGCTTGAAAGAATGGCTGCACTAGCCCCTGCACCAACCCAGGCACTAGTTTCAGTACCACAAGCTCGGGTCGGTTCAGTCAAGGACTTTGTACAGATGGGCCCTAAGCCATATAAGGGTAATGAGAGTCCAGAGGAGACCACGAACTGGATTGCCAATACCAAGAAGTTGTTAGAGGCATCACAACTACCTACTGACCTATGGATGATAGGCATGAAGACTCAGTTAGAAGGCAACGCGCATCACTGGTGGGAATCAATGGAGCGCCAGTTGGGTACGCGTCAGACTTGGGAACAATTCTTGGAATGCTTTAAGAGAAAGTACTTCTCGGATACAGTAAGGGACGTATTGTACGATCAGTTCCTCCATCTAGAGCAAGGGGACAAGACGATTGATGAGTATGACGCAGAATTTAGCCGTCTCAGTAAGTATGGCACAGTCCTAATACCTAATGACTTAGAGAAGGCTAAGAGGTTTTACCGTGGGCTGACTCGGGAGCTCCAGCACTACACTAGCTCACAGTCTCGGATCTCTTATGCCGAGTTATTGACAGAGGCCAGGATCCAGGAGGCCATCAGCAAAGGCAACAGAATTCAACAGAGAATTTATCAGGGACCAGTAAGGACACAGCAAGGAGGACCCATTAGACACCCTTTGACACGCCAGCAATCAGATAGTGCTGCACCATATCCAACCAAGGAGCTCCGTACTTGTCACTATTGTGGTAAGATAGGTCATATTCTAAGAGACTGTCATCGTCGATTGGGGTTGTGCATGATATGTGGATCAAGTCACCATCAAGCCCGAGAATGTCCTAAACAGAACCAGAGACCTATGGCATTAGAATCAGGAACACCGCATACACCCTCAAGTATAGAAGACCAAAGGGACCCACCACTGCTTCTACAGTCTACACAAATGGAGGGGACTAGACCCCAGTTGAACAACCAAGGACAAGGCCAAGCACTCATTATGACAAGTATGGGAGAGCAGACACAGGAAGCCGTAGATACAGGTACGACCTTTTAGTTATAAATTATCTTTGCATACTCATAACCCCATTGTGACACAAGATCTTAGATGCACAAATAGATATAGAATTATATATATGGTAGTCTAGTAGTTATGAGGATATATTTATATTCTATCCAGATGGCATACACGCGATGCTAATGGATGACGGGAGTAGCAGTAGTAGTATTCTTCCCCTATCCTTATCTCGCCCTCTTGGGTGACTCATTTTCTCCTTTTATATTCATTCCTTATCTCGTGCGTAACTCTTCCTATCATAGTCGTATCTTTCGTGCCATTATGAATTATTTGATTCATATCAACCTCACCCCTATTTTGTTAGTTAAACATAAATGTGTTAGCAATGCTTAATAACTAAGGATGAGTTCTTAATATGTATATGCACTATAGCAATATATGTACTCTTTATTAGTTTAACCCTTAAGTAGCACCATGTAGCATAGTAGTAATTGTTAGATTACTTGAGCTAGATCATAGCCCTAATAGTTAGTCAAGACCTTAAGTGTCTCCCTAAAACTTAGACTATGCCTAGGAAAGAGTTGAAGGCACTTGTTACGAACTGATGACTATGACAAATCACTGGCGAGGTAGCAACAGTTGCAGCCAGACGATTATGGTAGAGTAGTCGAATTACTTGCAGCCATACTGGCCAGGTGGCGTGGCAGTATTAGACTATGATACTTGACGGTTATGGAAAAAAGTCATAGTTATGAGATTCCAGTCAGGTATCCCAAGATTCTCGACCCAATAAATGTATTTACCTTACAAACCTAGACAATAGCTTCAAAGAATGTGACTACTAGTAGAATCTTGTAAGTTGGATAGTGTAGACGAGTTAGAGGATGATAAAATAGTGGATGGACAATAGATGAGAAAGTGTTAGAATGGCAGACCATGAGTTTTATGAGTCCTACTAGATACCAATGTAGTGTAATAGTTATAGTTATCATTATGAATATGGGTTAGTGTCAATTTCGAGGACGAAATTTTTATAAGTTGGGTAGAATGTAAAACCCCTTCCTAAAAATCGTATATACCCTTTTTATTTATTAATTAGTAATTTAAATTGTAGTAATTAGGGGCTAAATAGGAGAAGTAGATTTTTAATAATTTTTATTTTAGGTGTTCGGGCACTTAGAGGACTTATGTGACCATCAGGAATTTTTCGGAATTTATTTCATGTAGGAGACCCCTTGAGCAGTTGCTAGCCTAATGGTGTGCATTACCCTAATCTATGAATTTTTTTATGAATATATATAATATATATGTATACACAAATATATATATGTATATATATATTTAGAAAGGAAAAGAAAAGAAAGTAAAAGAATTGTTAAAGAATTTACTAATAATAATAATAATAACAACAACTACTATGTTACCATTCTCAAACCATTCCTTAGCATTATGCCTAAGACCCCCACTTCAGCAATGCTTCCAGGGACCGCCACTTAAATTCCTTAGCAACTTAAATGCCAAAGACCATCCCTTAGTAATACTTGCTTCCATCCTACAGCAACTTTAACCACTTGCTTCTTAAACCATTCCTTAACAATTGCACTCACAGACCCACCTAATAACACTACAACTACTTCCTTAGCAAATTTGCTAAGACTACAATAGCCTTCAGCAAATACGTCCCAGAGACCCGCCTACTTCAGCCCCACTTCCATTCTTCAGCGGATTGCATCACAGACCCGACCCATTCACCCCCTTTGGCCGAACCAAAATTCCATCTCTCTCTCCCTATATATATATATATATATATATATATATATATATATATATATATATATATATATATATATATATATATATATATATATATTTATCTCTCAAAAATCCTAACCTAAATCTCCAAACCCTTTTCTTCTCATCTAGAGCCGTCACCGCAGCCAGAGAGCCCCGCCAAGCCATCCAAACCATCCCGACGACTCCGACCTCGCGCACTGCGGATTTCCACACGAGGCACCTTCGCTCCGGAATTGTTTTCCGTCGACTCGCTCAACCAAACGTCGTTCCGTCTTCATCGGTATGCTCACCCCTTAACCCTCTTCCATATTTGTATTATAGCCAACCTCGAAAAACGTGTACCCCTAGGCGAAAAAAAGCGTCCAAAGTGGGCGCGAGCAGACCCAATTCTGGAATCGCAGAAAACTACGGTGACCACCCATATTGCCGAGTTCGTATCTCCCACCACAGAGATCCGAATTCGGTGATTCTTTTTGATACATGTAGAACACTTGACCTAGTTTATTTTCTGTTAAATAACCCTATATTATTAGTTGTTGTGGACATAATTAAATTCGTCACAAAACTGCGCGAACCCACTTTTTCCAGATTTCCAAAAGTTGGAAAACGGAGCGCGCCCCACCAAACGGGACCGCCCCGTCGTGTACCAAGTGTACCGAACGGTACACGCAGCATAACCAGACACGTGAAAATTTGTGAGAACTGATTCGGACGCGTGTGCGCGCCGGAATCAGGCCGTATCCGCGGACACACCCCGTATCGCAACTTTTGTGGAACTCGCGCATATTTTGTGCACGCTTGTCAGATTACGACAAAACTTGCGCCACTGGACTCGTGGTAACGCGCTGGTCCTGTGACCCAATTTTCACGCAATTCTGAGACGGTTGACCAGATCGCCAATTGGCGGGTCCCACAGTTGACTTTTTGGACAAAATTTTGTTCGGCCCATCGGAATCCACATTTGGACATACCGTTGGGTTCGTATTGATATTTATAGTTGTTTGACCTATAGTTTGTTCCATTTAGAGACTGTTACTCTTGGCACACTTTTCGGTGCAAAGTGGGCCACATGTGGACCCCACTTTTAACCAAAATTACCGTTTTGCCCATGTGTCCAAATTGGACGAAAGGGAAGTACTTTTTAGCTATTTTGCTTATTCTGGGAACGTTGATGATATTTATTTCAGCATCCGGATACATTTGTTCTGCGGCCATAGCTTTTGATCCTGTGCGTTTGACTTCTGGACAGTTCCTTTCAGTCATTACTATATATTAGATATGTTGACACACACTTGACACTTAGTATTATAGAGGACAATCATTAGGCGTATGGGCTTTTAACCACTCTGGTAACACCGTAGTCACTAGCACGCACTATGGTGGGTCGTGTCCGATGGTCGCTACCCCCGCGGTATATCGATTGATGGAGTCCGAGGGTCACTACCCCCGCGGTATGTCGGCTGATGATGTCCACTGACGAACGTGAGGTTGTGAGGATTAGATCGAGTAGCCTACCCTTGTCCATACGTCGAAAAGTTGTCCTCATTTGCATTCATATAGATTGTCTTGTACAGCGTACTTATTTATTTTCAAATTATATGCATGTTTACTGTATTCAAGTTGGCTCGTATTTTATGTATCTTGTTACGTCCCTCTGAGGATCTGGTCCTCTGCCAGGTGTATCTGCTATTGAGTATTTGCAGGAGTACGGGCCTAGACCTGACGCATTCCTTTCTGCCGAGGAGGTCTTACCTTCTGAGCATCGTTGATTATCTGGCGATGGATTCTTTTAGCTGATACACTTCTGTCTTCATATTATTTCATATTGGAGATTTTATACTCCTCTCTCATTTTAGTTTTGGATATAGTCATTGGTAGTGGATTTGTCTCCACCCGACTATTATTTTCTGGATATTTCAGACTCCTTATTCTAGCTTAGTATTTCTTTTCTATGACTTATTGTGTGGATGAGATTAGCATATCTGTGACTTGTGACATTATATATACCACATGTGAGTTTATATTCATATTACAGTGTACGTATGGGTTATGGTTTCTATATATTGGAGTTGCCATATCCATGCGGCTGGCATGCTTACGTGTTCCTAGTCCTACGTATTTGGGACTGGGGCGTGACAGAGAGCAAGGGTGAGAGAGGAAGAGAGAGAGAGAGAGCAAGGGTGAGAGAGAAAGAGAGTGAGAGAACGAAACGTGAGAGAGAGTGTTAGGGAGAGAGAGAGAGTGTGTTAGGGGGTGGGAGAGAGAGAGAGAGAGAGAGAGAGAGAGAGAGAAAGAAAGAAAGATAGAGAGAGAGAGAGAGAGAGAGTAAGTGGGAGAGAGAGTGGGAACGAGAGTGAGAGAGAGAGCGGGAACGAGAGTGAGAGAGAGAGTTAGCACATAGAGACAGAGAGTAGAGAGAGATGAGCGGCAACGAGAGTGAGAGAGAGAAAGAGAGCACACAAAGAGCAGAGAGAGCGAGGGTGAGAGAGCGAGAGAGAGAGAGAGAGAGAGAGAGAAGAGAAGAGAGGAGAGAGAGAGAGAGAGAGAGAGAGAGAGAGAGAGATTTAGCGGGTGAGTGAGAGTGAGTGAGTGAGTGAGAGAGAGAGAGAGAGAGTTAACGGTTTAAAAAAAAATAAACGGGTGAGTGAGAGTGAGTGAGCAGAGAGAGAATAGAGAAGAGAGAGTGTGAGTGAGAGAGAGGAAAGAGAGAGAGTTAAAAAAATAAAAAAAAGGAAAACGTCCTTCCAAAGGACATTTTTCTATTCTTTTTATTTTAAAAATTTTTAACGGAGTTTTTTTTAATGGAATTGAACGAAATTTTCTTGGAAAGCGTAAAATGTCCTTACGAAGGACGTTATGATGCTATTTTTGAAAAATTTTAAACTTGTATGCTCTGAGTGAAATTTTTAGTATTTTTCTGAACGAAATTTTCTAAAAAAAAAAAAAATATCCCAAAATATCCCAAGGCAATAGTTGCTAACAATTGTCTAGACCGTCACTAACATAATTGCTTATCTAGTCAGATTTTCGATTGGATAGACTTTCTGAAATTTTCTTCTGAAAATGGTTTTCTGAAAATAAATTATAAAGTTGTTGTTTGAGTATAAATTTTTGGCTTTGCGTTTGGTTTTTTTGAACTGGAAAGTAATTTTAAGAAACAAAAATTGAAGATTCTGTTTAGCAAAATACTTTTTAAAAGTTTTCTTTTTTTTTAACTGTGTCCACGATGACACTCTCTTCGTCGTTCTGTGTCCAAGTTTCCCCGACATCTAGGACTTGAGTTCCCTCCGACGTCTAGGGCTCGATGCGGTGGTACGTCCCACCTGTGGTTTTCTGGGGTGGAAGGACAGTTGGATTGTCCAGTGCACTGTTAGTGAGAAATTTTCTTATCCCCTTTCTAAGATCTGGAAATTTTTGATGTTCTTAATATTGGGGAGATCATCACCACCATCCCGGCAGAGGAGGAGACGGGCACCGGTTTCGGCACGAGCTTCGCAAGCTTGGACCGGAAGCCAACGAGGGAGATGATGAGGATGGGGTGTCTGAGTCATGGAACCCGACAATGACCTCCACGCTGTCGCCCCTCTCCTGCCCCTTGGGCTTCCTTGGCTGCGACTTCTTTCACTCGTAGAGGCGGTCGACCTCCACCCCCAGGAGACCCTCGGCCTCCTCCGTCTGCCGCGGAGGATGCGACCCAGTCGGCAAATGCCCCGGTGTCGGATGGGAACCTCCTGCCGGTGGCGATTGCCGAGTCGACGTTGATGGAGCAGATCGACGGGAGGTTATCGTCTGGTCGTATTCGTTCGACGAAGAAAAAGAGAGCTGGTGGAAGAGGAAAAGCAGTTTGATGGAGAGAGAGAGAGAGAGTCTGGGTTAAGAACTGACCATCTTGGGGGGCCCACATTTTTTGAAAAAATAGTTTCTCCATAACAATTTTGTTTTCTAAAAGTTGCGTTTAAACATATCTTTTTCGAAAAAAAATTCAGAAGTCCTTTCTAAGTACAAAAAATTTACTGTAGCATATTAAAATTATATTAAATTAATGCAAACGAAATAAGTTTGCTAAAATTTAAAATAAAGACAGACTCAGCCAACTCAGTTGGACGAAAAATGTACCAAACCGAACACGTAGGCAAAAAAAGCCAAAGTGTACCCCACAAGCCAAATTTCTACCAACACTGTTGGCTGAAATTGTGCTATGTTGGCAAAAATTAGGTGTGGAGGCCCACGGTTCGGTTGGGTGGTTTGGTTTGTTTTATTAGTTTTTTAATTAGTTAGGTTTTGGGATTTTTTTTTATTTAGTTTTTTTCTATTTATTTTATTTTGGATTTTGATTTTTTTATTTAGTTTAGTTTTGAATTTTGGTTTAATTTTTATTTGGATTTAAAATTTGAAATTTGAATTTTGGTTCGGTTTGATTTTTATTTGGGTTTGAAATTTGATCTGGGTCTATGGATTGATGTTGGTTCAGGAGTTGGTTTTGGTTTATGTCCACTGTCTATTGTTTCGGTTTGGTTTAACGTACAAGGGGGTAATGTTCTTCATTTTGGTTTAACGAGGAAGAGACAAGAAAGACTACACAACAAAAATACTGAGAGACAAGAGACTTGATAGGAAAAAAGAAGAAAATACTTGACAAGAAAAAAGAAGAAGAGACATGAGAGAGTAAAGAAAAAAAAAAGACATGTCTCATGGAGGGAGGAGAGGAGTAATGCACAACAGAGAAGAAGTTGGTGGGAGGTGGGAGCTATAAGAAGAGAAGGAGGAAGAAGAACAGAGTGCACTTCGATCATTTACAACATTCCTTGTGAGCACATAGCAGCAATTCGAGCAGCCTTCATTTTCTCTCATTTGCAATTGGACACAACAGTCTTTGTGAGCACACACAATCCTTTTTGTTGAAGGTTTTTATTCTATTCTTCTTCATTTATACTCTTATTTGTATATGCAATAATTTTATGTTAGTTTTTATTTTTTAAATGCTAGGATACTAGTATTTTTTTAGTGAATTTAAGTTATGTAATGTGCAAAATGACGGACAGCCAAAATATGTGTTTTGACAACCATAATTGTACAGATAGGCAGCCAAAACGACGGACGTATTCCTATAGGGCCTAGTTCAGATTTAATAATCCAGCAACGTACGAAACATATATCTAGTTTGGTATTTTATGGGAAGGTACAATAAAATATAATTGTGTAAATCAATATGAATGATATTTTGTACACGTCTACTAATAACATCGTCTATATTTTTTATATATAGCAATACGATTATACTAATGATGAACGGTGCCGAGAGCATGCCTCGTGGCGTCACGATAGCAGACTTGGGTATTGGAGTTTGGTCGACCACCAGGTGGCACAGTTAAAAATATTTGGCTTTTATTATGTTAACAAGATATATTTTATGCAACACGATAGAGACTTGATCTTCAGTTTAGTTGAGCATTGGTGGCCCGGACAAAATACCTTTCAGCTACCATTCGGAGAGATGAGTATTATTCTAGCAGATGTGGCAATTATTTTAGGTTTACCTATTACAGGTGAACCTATAATATTTGATAAATTAATTTTTGCCGACACTATGATTACGAAGTACCTAGGTGTGGAGGCGCCGCATAATAAACGTAGTAAAAATCTTGTGACGTTTACGTGGCTCCGTCATAACTTTTTGCACCTAGATCGTATTGGTGATCAAGTTATCTCAGTTGATGAGTATCGGGTAAGTATGCATTTTTTTGCAACTTATGTTATTATTTACGTATTATAATTTTAATTAAATTTAACACATATAATTTCTTCATCATTTGTTCAGTTCATTGCTTCCACCAGAGCTTACTTGCAAGGTTTATTAAGCAGAATATTATTTTCAGACTCATCAGATTTAGTTAATTTACATTTTCTACCTTTTTTGATAAACCTGGCATGTCATGTCCCAGTCTCAAAATACGTAGGGCTAGGAATACGTAAGCATGTCAGTCGTATGTATATGACAACTCCAATATATGGAAACCATAACACATACGTACGCTGTATTATGAATAATAATTCACAAGTGGTATATAATTATCACAAGTCACAGGGCATAACTAAATCTCATCCACAGAATCAAATAAAAATGAATGGCCAATCAATTATATAACTGAATCAAGTATAAGATGCTTGATAAGAACAAGTAGTTGGGTGGAGACAAATTCACTACCAAACTAGAATATAAGAGAAACAAAATAAGTACATCAACTAATGATCAGAGAGGCTCAAAGAGAAGACCTCCTCAAAAGAGAATGGAGTAGCAAGTCCTGATCCGTGCTCCTGCGAATAGTCATGATCTTCTACACCTGGAAAAGAACCAGGTCCTCAGAGGGACGTAATAAGATACATAGAAGCATGCCAATAAAGTACAAAAAATAAACATCCAAGGGTCGTCTAACCGCCTATGTGAATGCACTTTGAGAACAACTTTCCAACACGTGGGCTATCTGGCTAAAATGGGATTGGCATGATTCTATCAGAGAATCAGGGGCCTAAAAAGTATGACGTCTTTTGAACGTCAGAGGCCGCCTGTAGATAATATATAGGGGTCATTTGATCGCGCATCTCCGGCGAAGCGTACGGGTTACAAAAGGAAAGTGCAAAGGAGCCCAAACGCCTTACTCGTTGTCCTCCCCACCCCATGCTCTAAGCATGTCATATCCATGACACGTTGAGACCTCTAATAACTGCCAAGGCTTCTAATTATACAAATTCTATCAGCAGTTATCTCTATCCGTCGTACGTCTTATACGTACCGGTGATCAGCCGAATAAGCAAGTTCGTGTCCTATATGAGACTCACACTCGTGTAACAACTGTGTCACGGCCAAAGAAATATAAGAATGCCTCATGATTATGTGGTGGTTTCATAAAACTAGGTCGACATGCATAATATATATAATAAAGACAAAATACGACGTCACCGTCATTGCACCCGAGTTATTCTTGGACGCGCAGTTTATATATCAGTTAAAATATATTAACTAAATAACAGAAATAAAATACATGCACCATATGGAATATAAATTACAGTACAATGGCAAGGTATACTTGTCTGGCAAGAAAGCTGCGTAGTGTAAGCGTCCAGACGTCAAGCACAGAGGATCATAAACTATGGCCTCCAAATGAACGTCTCTGGATGCTGAAATAAATATCACCACCGTCTCCGAAATCAGCAAGATAGTCAAAAAAATTTACCCTTTCGTCTAATTTGGACACAGGAGCAAAACAATAATTTCAGGTCAAAGCGGATCCACTTGTGGGCCACTTTGCACCGAAATATGTGCCAGAGGCAAAGGTCTCTAAATAAGATAATTTATAGGTCAAACAAATTCTAAACGTCGATACGAACTCAACGGTATGTCCAATTTTGGATTTCGGTGAGCCGATCACAAATTCGTCCTTCAAGTCAAACCGTGGGGCCCGCAAATAGGCGGCTTGGTCAACTATCTCAGAATCGTATTAAACTTGGATCACAGGACCAGCGTGATATCACGAATCCAATGGTGTAAGTTTCATCGTATTTCGATGAGTGTATACAAAATGGGGTGGTATTTTGCAAAAGTCGCGATACGGAGATTTTTTACGGATACGGGTTGATTCCGACGCACACATAAGTCCGAATCAACTTTTACGACAGCCCACACGTCATAATATACGATATGCACGTCAGAATATACGATATGCGCCTTTCGGTGTAATTAGTACGCGACGAGGCAGTTTCGTTTGGCGGGGCGCACTCTGTATCATAAAATTGTACTTTTGAAAAATTAAGTTTTTGTCATTCTGGAGGCCGAATAATTTAACACATAAAACAAATTAATAAAAACTAAAAGTATAAAAAAATTCTTGGTTATATTGAGAAGAAAATTCTTTAATTTGATTTTAAAAATATTAAACTTGTTGGTGGCAAATTAGGCGTGAACATGGGGGTTCGGGTTAAAATTCTGGACTTTTTTTGGTCAGCTTTTCGGCCATTTTTCGGTCAAATTTTTGTCCAATATAGGGCACGAAAACTCGTCCCGCTTGAATAAAAATCATAGAGGGTTAGGTTATGAACGTACACGGACAAACCGCTCGAGAAAAGGACGAGAGATGAGAGAGAAATCATACCTCCAAGGTGGAGACTCGGGCTGCTGTGCACGCGCGCTGTGCGCACACGCGGACGGCTGACGACGCGGCTGAGGCGGCACGGGGCGTCTGGGGCGGCGACGATCGACGCTGGAGGCGACGGTCGACGCTGGGGCGGCGGTCGCTGGGCTGGGTCGAAGTCTAGGGTTAGGGTTAGGGTTTGTGATAATATGAATTATATATATAGAGAGAGAATTCGAGAGGTGGGGGAAGGGGGAGTCCGCGCGTGGGGGGGAGGGGGGGTTTGCTGTAAATGGGTTAGGATTAGGAAATTGTTAGTTTTGTTTAGGTTGAGTTAGTTTTGGTTAGTTAGGGATTAGTTTAGGTTAAGGGTTTTAGGTTTTAGAGTTAAGTATTTCTTTTCTTTTCTTTTCTTTTCTTTTCTTTTCTTTTTATTATTATTATTATTATTACTATATTATTATTATTATTATTTATATATATTCACATAAATAAATGAGGTTATAAAAAATTCAAAAATAATATTGCACACAAAATAAATTTTAGAAAATTACGTTGTAAAGTTTTAATAAAATACTACACCCAAAATAATTTATAAAATATTTTTGTAATTAATAATTAGATATTTATCTAGTTATAAATCAAATAATTGTATTATAAAATAAATTAAGTAAATAATTAAATGGATATTCAACAAAATAGGTTAATAGAAAATAATATGCACATCTTACAAAAAGGAAATTTACCTAATTTGGCATGGAGAATTATGGAATGCTAATTGTAGAAAGTTGGGATAGAAAAATAATCACAAATAAATTTTATATATATTATATCTAAATATTTAACAATTAATCTATGGTCGTTACACTAATGTCATACTAACACCAAGGGATCGAATTTTTGTGCCACGAAAAGATCCTACAGGTAGTGCCTCCTGTGTATGTTACTTCCTATGAAGGAAGATACAAATTTTGGGGCCATCCTATATTATTAATATCCAAACCACGGTAAAGTGTCATAATATAATCATTAGATTTTATTTGATAAAAAAAATGATCTAAAACAAATACAAAATACACAAAAGATACCTATTTTTGGGTGTGGGGGATTACAATCTACCCAACTTAAAAGAATTTCATCATTGAAATTAAAAATAAGACATAATTTGCTAAATCCTTCACATTTGTATATTTAGAAGCATGAAAAATACGCTGGATAGCTATACGCAGCATATTGATGCGGGGCAGCGTAAAAAGATGACCTCAGAGCCATCAGCGTGCAACAGAGCTTTTCCGCTGAGCACAGCATAAAATATAAACTTAAGGACCATCCGCGTAATGCAGTATGTCCAGGCTGCTTCTGCGTAAAAAGGGTGCTATATCGCCTTTATGGCGTAAAACTCATTCGCTTTCAATGCAGCATTGAAGTGTACGATGAACGCTTCGTATTCTTCGAAATGAACCTGTCAGATCATGAAATGAACCTGACGTCTGGACTCCTGCAAAGAGTACTACACGACTACCCAAGCGACGACTATAATGATGGCGCGGTACTGCAACCCAGGCTGTCATTTACTGCCATTTTTTTGGCGTAAACCACTTTTACGCATACAAAGGAATACGCTGCCTAGTTTTACACTCAGATGTGAGCTGTTTACGCTCCACAGAAGATAAACAGCCTGCCACGTCAAAAGCTGCTCTTCGTACAGGGCTCGAGGCACCTCTCTGCATTTAATGCGCAGAGTGATGACAGAACTCGAGGCACGTCTCTGCATTTAATGCGCAGAAAGGATGGCAGACCTTCAAAACACGCCTCTGCATTTAATGCGCAGGATAATGGCGGATCTCTGCATTTAATGCAGAAGATTTGATTAAATGTCACTGAACCGTCGTTTAGTGACATTCCCTTTACGTAACATACTTTTACGCATACAAGGGGATACGCTGCCTAGTTTTACACAGGCAGATGTGAGCTTCTTACGCTCCGCAGAAGACAAACAGACTGCCACGTCAGCAGTTGCTCTTCGTACAGGATTCGAGGCGCGTATCTGCATTTAATGCGCCGAATGATGGCAAATCTTAAAGACAAGCCTCTGCATTTAATACGCAGGATGGGGGCAGATCTCTGCATTTAATGCAAGAGATTTGATTATATCTCCAAGAGCCGTAATTTTGGCTAAGACGTCCACATCATCACTTTGGCACATTTTGCCAACTCAGGCCTCAGTCAGGAGAAGAGGATCAGCTATCTTATGCGCCCACTCGGCCTCTACGCCCACTCGGCCTCTATGCCTACTCGGCTTCTACGCCTACTCGGGTTCTATGCCTACTTGGCTTCTACGCCATGGTGACAGTTATTGGCTTCTACGCTAACCTCTTCTACGCGAGGGATACCTACCTACGTGGCTTCTACGCCGTGATCTTCGCAGCAGTTATACGCGTTGTCTCTTAATTGACACGCATCATACGCTCATTCAAAAGGTCATCTATACGCGGGCAACGGTTATTTTAACCATCGTGTAAAAGGGTGTTGTACTTTCCACTACTCGGTTTCTACACCGACTGAGTGGTCACTGTCACTAAAACTCTATAAATAGAGACCTCTATCAACAGAGGTCAAAGGTCAAAAATTGGTCAAGAAATCCAGTATCAGATCCAAGGTCGAAAAATAGAGTATCAGATCGAGGAGAGAAAACGGTCGAGAGAGAGAAGAATCCCGAGCTCAGGCAAAGAGTAGTGATCGACGACTTTGGCATCGAGCATCCACTCTCTTTAGCAACCTTCGAAGCTGCTTTCTGTCTTCTACGGCACTTCTTCATCATCGTGTGGTCCAAGGGACAAAGTGATCGACTGCAGATCAGACTCCTATAGCAATATTTACCCAGATTAAAAAATTGTACTCGACATCCTCGTATAGGATTTATTGTACTGCTTGTTTGTAAACATAAAGAGCGGATTTTCGTATAAAGCCTCGTTTCCATATCTTTCGTTTATTTTATCAGACAACAGTATATAAGGCAAGTCAATCACAATCTCTTACAAAATTTTAAATAATAAAATCTATTCAAATTTATAGCAATCACTTCAAATTTAAAATAACCACTGTTTAAATCAAAATTTAACCTATTGTAATCTCTTCTCGATTTTTAAATCATCAACACCCAAATTTAAGTCAAATATATATGACATCCCATATCAAAATTTATGTCACAATTTTTAACTATCATAATCTCCTCTAGACTTTGAACAATAAACAATTATAATCAAATCTTATTCCTATTCTCAACTTAAGAATTGTGTACTCTTTAAATTTTAAACTCAATTTCCATCATCAACATTTCAAATAGATGATCCAACAATCAACATTCAACTTTTAATTCAAATCATCAAATTATAAAATTTTGAACTCAATCCACCAATGTTCATGTTTAGAGTTCTATTTATTTTCCTCAAGATTTAAATCGTTGATTCAATCTTCAATATTCAAAATTTAAATGATGTGCTCAAAGTATAAATATTTGGTCCGCAATATCAAGATTTCAAAATTCATTAAATCTTCATCGTCTTAATCATTCTTCTAAAAATTCTTAAAATTAAAATAACTTAAATATCTTAATCTAATCTTACTTGATCACAATCTAAAAAAACATTTACCTCAAGTTGACAATGCAACTTCTATCAAACTTAGAATTTATTGATCTATCACATAAGACTATACCTTTAAGAAACACTTCCTCAAATTATTTAATCGTGTTGTTCAATATTTCCTCAAAAATTTTAACACCAAATATATCACATGTGATATGTTCTTAATTACAAAAGTTAGTCACAAGTAATGTGATTGGCCTATGGGGTATATCTAGTACTCTCCGTGTATCAAACTTATACGAAGCACGAGCGTTCGTCTTTCCGAAATAGAAAAAATAAAAAACAATAATAAAGAATTCAATAAGGATGTGATAGAATACAAGTACGGGGTTCAAGGCGATTAAAGAATTCAAAAGAGAGTTGTCAAGGCAGTTGTGGATTGAATCTTATTTTGGTAAATTTATATTCGCATGTTTATATCAGAATAGTTATGTACCTGATATAATATGCTCTGACTTGTCTAGAGGGCAAGTATGTTCGTCTACTAGTCAACTATATATCTTAATCCACATAAAGTAGTCATGCAAAGAGCGAACCAAGTGTACTAAGGTTAGCTAGACCATAATACACTGATTCTGATTTTAGACAATTTATTAGTGTGTGCACCCAATAATACATATATCATGGTCAAGCTCGATAAAAGAGTAAGCTTGCAAAACTAGGCTATAATAGCAGCATAGGTCGAGGTAGTTCAGAAAATATAAGTACGCTGGATTATGATGAAAGAAGGTACAAAATAATTCAAGTTCACAAAGAAGATAAGACTCGTCTGGTGCTGTTCCTCTACAGTTGCCATACTAACTCCTTGTCTAAGTCTCTAGTCGACCAAATGGGGAATGAGCCTCTAAGTTCTATAGTCTGGATAAACACTATCTTCTTGTGGAAGCCTATAGTTGGTGTCATTCAATTATACTTCATTAATGGGTCAAAAAGACTATGTGATACTATGTTATGAGGCATACTACCCAACTTACAAGAATCAACTAATACTGTAACTATCTTTAGGGGAATCTACAAAATAACCTTGTCCTTGTAAATAGAGTAGAACTCTTATTGGGGTATACGAGGAAAGATCTTGGTACTTATTATGGAATCCTATTGCATTATATAGGTAATGGTCATCTTAAGTCTTAATCATAGTGCTTATAGAACAAAAGTGTTAATAGTAAGAATGAAAAAGTTACTGGCTCTCAAGTGAAAGAGTATATAACCTGTATGGAGATATGTAGAACGGATTACTTGATTTAAAACTAAAGGATAATCATAAAATCATAATCTAAATGAGAAACTCAAACTATCAAGTTTCTAACTACTAAGCACATAATTTCAAAATTCAAGATTAACAACTATAATCCTAACAAACTATATATCCTAACATAAAAGGAAATATTTGGCCTACAGTCAGAAGGGTTAGGTGGCACGAATTAAAAGATGAAGGAAAATTTTAGTCGTCGCACAACAGCGAGCATTAAGGTTTCGAAGGAACAAGATATAAAATTAAATAGAGAGACTCTAGATAATATCGTGGTTTCCTAAGAAAATATGGTATGCTAATCTCTGTGCTCGAGGTATGATCAAGAAAAATGTTCTATTCATTCCTCTTGGCTTCCTAAGGTACTATTCTGCTAATATCAAGACAAGAATCTAAATTTATAGTTCTCTAATACTATCTTACTATGAAAGTTAGGTTTAGTCCTAATATTCAACCTTGGATTTCTATTGGTTCCTCAATGCTAAGATCAACGATATGGTCAATTTTTTAACTCACCCTAGTAGTGTCTATAATACTCTCAAGTCCTTCATAAATAAATTAAGGGATAATGGTCAATTAATTGACAGGTAAGGGATACTAGGGTTCATTAGGTATTCTAAACTTATAGTGATGTGTCAATATTCTAGTTTTATTCTTAGTAGGAATGTTATCCTAATTATCATCATAACAACAAGAATTCCTATATTCTAGGAGAACGCTATACTCAAGGAACTATTAGGGAAGTACATGAATCAAGCAGGATGCAATTATTTAAATAGAACAGATTGGAAGGAAGGTGAGTCATAGTAAAATGTGGATGAGATCCTATACTCTAATCCTATTTGCAGGCTTGCTCGGTACAGTAATGTAACCGAGACAATATACTCTCGACCTGCATAGGCCACCACTAAAATATGTCATGCCCCAGTCCCAAAATATGTAGGACTAGGAATACGTAAGCATGCCAGTCGTATGTATATAGCAACTCCAATATATAAAACCATAACACATACGTACGCTATATTATGAACAATAATTCACAAGTGGTATATAATTATCACAAGTCACAGGGCATAACTAAATCTCATCCACAGAATCAAATAAAAATGAATAGCCAATCAACTATATAACTGAATCAAGTATAAGATGCTTGATAAGAACAAGTAGTTGGGTGGAGACAAATCCACTACCAAACTAGAATATAAGAGAAACAAAATAAGTACATCAACTAATGATCATAGAGGCTCAAAGATAAGACCTCCTCAAAAGAGAATGGAATAGCAGGTCCTGATCTATGCTCCTGCGAATAGTCTGATCGTCTACACCTGGAAAGGGACCAGGTCCTCAGAGGAACGTAACAAGATACATAGAAGCATGCCAATAAAGTACTGAAAATAAACATCCAAGGGTCGTCTAACCGCCTATGTGAATGCACTTTGAGAACAACTTTCCAACACGTGGTCTATCTGGCTAAAATAGGATTGGCATGATTCTCTCGGAGAATCAGGGGCCTAAAAAGTATGATATCTTTTGAATGTCAGAAGCCGCCTGTAGATAATATGTAGGGTTCATCTGACCGCGCATCTCCGATGGAGGGTACGGATTACACAAGGAAAGTGCAAAGGAGACCAAACGCCTTACTTGTTGTCTTCCCCACCCCATGTTCTAAGCATGTCATATCCATGACACGATGAGACCTCTAATAATTGCTAAGGCTTCTAATTATGCAAATTCTATCAACAGTTATCCCTATCCGTCGCACATCCCATACGTACAGGTGATCAGTCGAATACGCAAGTTCGTGTTCTATATGAGACTCACACTCGTGTAACAACTGCATCACAGCCAATGAAACATAAGAATGCCACATGATCATGTGGTGGTCTCGTAAAACTAGGTCGACATGCATAATATATATAATAAAGATAAAATACGACGTCACCGTCGTTGCACCCAAGTTATTCTTGGACGCGCAATTTATATAGCAGTTAAAATATATGAACTAAATAACAAAAATAAAATACATGCACCATATAGAATGTAAATTATAGTATAATGGCAAGGTATACTTGCCTGGCAAGAAAGCTACGTAGTATAAGCGTCCAGACGTCAAGCACAAAGGATCAAAAACTATGGCCTCCGAATGAACATCTCTGGATGCTGAAATAAACATCACCAACATATTCAAATCAGGGAGATAGTCAGAAAAGCCTACCCTTTCGTCCAATTTGGACACAGGGGCAAAACGATAATTTTGGGTCAAAGCGGGTCCACATGTGGGCCACTTTGTACAGAAATACGTGCCAGAGGTAAGGGTCTCTAAATGGGATAAATTATAGGTCAAACAAATTCTAAACGTCGATACTAACTCAACTGTATATCCAATTTTAGATTCCGGTGAGCCGATCACAAATTCGCCCTTCAAGTCAAATCGTGCGGCCCGCAAATAGGTAGCTTGGTCAACTGTCTCAGAATCGCGTGAAACTTGGGTCACAAGACCAGCGTGATATCACGAATCTAATGGAGTAAGTTTTATCGCATTCCGACGAGCGTACACAAAATGGGATAATATTTTATAAAAGTCGCGATACGGTGACTTTTTACGGATACGGGTTGATTCTGATGCGCATATACGTCCGAATCAACTTTCGCGAAAGCCCACACGTCAGGATATACCATACGCACCTTTTGGTATAATTGGTACGCGACGAGGCGGTCCCATTTGGCGGGGCACAATCCATATCACAAAATTATAGTTTTGAAAAATTAAGTTTTTGGTCATTTTAGAGCCCGAATAATTTAACACATAAAATAAATTAATAAAAACTAAAAGTACAAAAAAATTTGGTTATATTGAGAAGAAAATAATTTAATTAGATTTTAAAAATATTAAACAGGTTGGTGGCAAATTAGGCGTGAACATGGGGGTTCGGGTTAAAATTCTGGACTATTTTTTGTCAGCATTTCGGCCATTTTTCGGTCGAATTTTTGACCAATATAGGGCACGAAAATTCGTCCCGCTTGAATGAAAATCCTAGAGGGTTAGGTTGTGAACGTACATGGACAAACCGCTCAAGAAAAGGACGAGAGATGAGAGAGATATCATACCTCCAAGGTGGAGACTCGGGCTGCGTGCACGCGTGTGATGCGCACACGCGGACGGCTGACGACGCCGCGGTGCGGGGCATCTGGGGCGGTGGCGGTCGGCACGGGGACAGCGGTTGTCGGGCTGGGTCGAGGTCTAAGGTTAGGGTTACGGTTAGGGTTTGTGATAATATGAATTATATATAGAGAGAATGAGGGAATTCGAGAGGTGGGGTAAGGGGGAGTCTGCGCGGGGGGGGGGGGGGGAGGGGGGGTTTGCTGTGAATGGGTTAGGATTAGGAAATTGTTAGTTTTGTTTAGGTTTAGTTAGTTTTTGTTAGTTAGTGATTAGTTTAGGTTAAGGGTTTTAGGTTTTAGAGTTAAGTATTTATTTTCTTTTCTTTTCTTTTTTTCTTTTTTTTATTATTATTATTATTATTATTATTATTATTATTTATTTATTCACATAAATAAATGAGATTATAAAAAATCTAAAAATAATATTGCACACAAAATAAATTTTAGAAAATTACTTTGTAAAGTTTTAATAAAATACTACACCCAAAATAATTTATGAAATATTTTTATAATTAATAATTAGATATTTATCTAGTTATAAATTAAATAATTGTATTATCAAATCAACTAAGTAAATAATTAAATGGATATTCAACAAAATAGGTTAATAGTAAATAATATGTACATCTTACAAAAAGGGAATTTACCTAATTTGGCATGGAGAATTATGGGATGCTAATTGTAGGAAGTTGGGATAGAAAAATAATCACAAATAAATTATATATATATATATATAATATCTAAATATTTAATAATTAATCTATGGTCATTACACTAATGTCATACTAACACCAAGGGATCAAAATTCTGTGCCACAAAAAGTTCATACAGGTAGTGTCTCCTGTGTAGGCTACTTCCTATGAAGGGAGATATAGATTTTGGGGCCATACTATATTATTAATGTCCAAACCACGGTGAAGTATCCTAATATAATTATTGGATTTTATTTGATAAAAAAAATCTAAAACAAATACAAAATACACACAAGATACCTATTTTTGGGTGAGGGGGATTACATGGCCGCACCTATGCGTCACGCTTGGGGAGCGTCAATGTTGGCATATTTATATAGTTCTATGACAGATTTTGTATAATTTGAAGACATGAATGCAACGAAGGTAAATCTAAGTGGTTGTGCAACATTAATACAGTTATGAAAATATGTGCACTTATATCATATGAAAAGTTTTACTTAATTCTATTTACATTGAAAATAGATGCACTTATATCATATGGTTCTATTTTCTTGATTTGGTCCTACGACCACTTTCATATTGGTAGGCCAGTCTCCCGCATTAATACCGACGTTAGTATCTTCCCGCCAGCTTTACGGTGGACTGCGGATGCAGCAGATCCAGTACACTGTGAACATGCGGTTATCTCTTTATATCGGGTCGAATTTGATACACTAAAGTATAACGAGGTAAAATATCTGTATTATTATTTTATAAAGCCATTATAACCATTATCTTATAATTTTTTGTCATAAAATAGGTGACATACTGCCTGTACCGGCTTGAGCATAATTCTACTGAAATACAAACAATAGCCTATGACCTTAGTGTCCATAGTTGTTTCCTAATATTCGACGGTGAAATCATGTATCATCCAGCTGATCGCGTTATGCGACAATTCTGGGTGAAACAAAAGATTTTCGATGAGCCACCATGTTTAAACCGTAGTAAAGGGAGTGCAACTAAAAGAGCAAGCAAAATAATTCTACAGTAAAATTTTAGATTGGAGACACAGCCCGTGGTATAGTCGTCTCAACTGATAGAATCTATAGATGAGGGTAAGTTATTTAAAAAGTTGAACAAATTTTTTTTTTTAATTATATGAAATCAAACGCTCATATTTGTTTAAATGGTATAGCATTAGGTGATATAGCCTATAGATCTTGGTGGGGAGCTCCTCTTATCAGTAACCGATCCTACCGATATAAGGAGTTACGATTCTAACATCGGGACGTTGATGATGCTAGTTATCGTTAATGGTATCAATGTGTAATTGAGAAGGTATGTATTTTATTGATAAAAATGTTTGTCTCCATAGTTTTTTTTATTATGAATTAATTGGATTCTACTTAATATTTTAGCTTCCAAATTTGAATATAGCATGTGAAAATCATCCAGTGAGAGACTCGTTGAGCACAGTAGTAAGATCATTTTTGGATGATGTGCAAGCATTTTTGACTCCACCGAACCCTCCATTACATATTTTACCAGATTATCCTCAAGGCTTAGTTAGTCGACGGCAAGTACGTCCGCGTAGAAAGTATCCTCATGTTGGCATATGGATGGCCCGCCTCAACAAGATGACGAGGTCCCTCAGCAGGCTGAGTAGGACAGTTTCTAACAGGCTGACCAGGGCACTTCCCAATAGGCTGACCAGGGCACTTCCCAGTGGGATGGCCAGGGCACTTCCCAGTGGGCTGGCCAGGGTACTTATCAGTGGGCGGGCGAGAGGACGTCACAGGCACGTACCCCACAGATGGACCAAGAGGCGGGCGAGGGGACGTCACAGCCTGGTGGTGACTATTGGGATTATTACATGCAGATGGCCACTTCTATAGTTCATGCACCCCAGTTTGATTAGCTACTCAGTTATTTGTGACTTCAACAGCGCCGGTGCAGACATAGAAGATTGATGAATTTGACCCATAGACACCATTGCCAGGGGAGAGACCCGAGGATACGGTAGCAAGAATAAATAGATTTGATCTTAGGCCAAGGCCTCGTAGGAATTATGACAGGATGGCAAGAGGCAGAGAATAAAATTCTTGTACTGCTAGGTTTTATTAGAAATTTATGAATTAGCAATAAAATTACATCAATGAACTTATAACTTTTCTAAGAAAATCTATGCTAATACATTTATTCTCTTGGTTGGTTGGTACATCTTTTTCGATTGTGTCCTAAACCATTATCGTTGCTACATCGAAGATCTCTTGATGATTGATCCTTCGTCATGATGCAGTTCTTCTTTGGTCTTCCTGCTTTTCGTCGTACATCTGGTACTCCAATGTCGCCTATAACTAATGTACTTTGAATGTTGTAAGGGACTGGAATTGGCTCCAGGTGCAGCTCATATACGCTTCCTAATGCTTCTTTTAAAAAAATACCTAGATAAAAACTTTCGATGCTAATATTTTTAGAACTACAAGCATAACATACATGTACACATGGCAGACAAGTATGATACCATTTAAAACATGTACAATATTTTTTATCTAAGTTCACAACATATGTTCTGCTTGTTTCACGATCTAGTATTTCAAACAAATAACCAACTATACTCAATATTTGCAACTGGTATTTTTTTTTTTTGTGATACTCGCCATAGTATTTAACATCTTCGGATAATAATCAATTGTAAGATTTTCAGTTTTTTGCCTATTTTTATCCTGAAGTGTTATAATTTTTGCTCGAATACCATCAAGTAGTATTGTTATTAGTTTATCGCGTAAGTTTTTAACCCAGTTATTGAAGCATTCAGCAAGGTTCGACATGTTAATAACTAATCTAGGACAAGGAGAATAAGATGTTATCCAGTGTGATAAAACACGAGTTTTATCATTTACTCCAACAAGCCAATTGTAAACATCGATATTTTCAGCATTAATTGTTTTAAAGCAAATATTCACATCTGTCTCATTATAACATCTTGCAAGGTAGTCTAATTTACGTTAAAAATAAGACAGTCTACATACTAGTTTTAAATTTTGTTTAAAATATTGAATACAATAAAAATGAGGTAATTCTGGAAAAGTAGCACGCATGGCATTTATTAATCCTTTCTGTTTATTTGATATAAAAAAATTGTATCCCACGCATTAAAACTACCTTCAAAAGATATTTTTAAACCGTTTAAAAACAAAGTCCAAGAATCCGTGTTTTCGCTCTCAACAACAGCATAAGTAATTGGATATAATTTATAGTTAGGATCATGAGCACACGCAAGAAATAAAATACCTTAAAATTTAGAGGAAAGAAATGTAGCATCAGTACTAATCACATGTAAAAATCTCCTTAAAAAGCCATCAATGCATGTGTTGAAACAAATAAAAAAAATTTGAAACTTATTATTTTCTGTAGTCTTTATATAAAATCTGCTACCTGGATTTGTCTCAATGATTGTAAAAATATACTATTCAAGACTACTATCAATAATCTTATTCTTAACCCATATAGTTGTAGCTAATGGATGATTTCCCGTTGTAAGTCCACCTAAACAAGAATGTATATTTTCTAGCGTACTAATGACGAATGTTTCGCCGTTGCCAATAGCTTTAGCGTACACTCTCCAATTACAACTAGAAACATTATATTTATATATAATTCCACTAGCATTGTTTCTAGTAGCCCTACAACAAATTTTTTTTACAATTGTTATATCACTAATAAAACTTCTAAATGCGTGACGATTCATAAATTCTCTTCCAATGAATAAATTGTTTAAACTATCAACATTATCATCAAGTACATCATCTATATTTTTTATTAAATTATCACTATTTTCATCGTCGGTATTATCATCATCTACTCTATGTTCTTCTTCAGTAAATGAAATAACTTGGTGAGAAGAACTAGGAGCACTACTAATTCTTGGTGGTGGTGGTGGTGGGGTCACAAAAATATTAATATACGCTGATTGTATATTAACTTCAAGAATAAATTTCCATGCTTCCTCACTAACTAAATTTATGCAATTGGATAGATAAATATGTTCCAATAAAAATTCATAGTCAATAGAAAAAAATTCAAATATTAGATTACGTAAATTATCAAACAAAATATTTCGATCAATTAAAAGAACTTCAACTAAACCTCCTTCATAAGCTAACCCATTTTGTACACCACCAAGCGAGCATAGTATTGTTATACTTCGATCCATGGCAACAAGAAAATGGACTTCAAAGATTGCATATTGAACTGAGCTTCTCCTGTGTCGAAAGAAAGAAACTTCGTATGGAAAGAAATAAAATTTTTGATTGCAATATTTGATATACTGATATCAAACAAATACTACGTTTATATTGGTAACTTCGAATCGATCGTTAGACGAACGTTGGATATAACGTTGAAAAAATAAGACAGTTGAAAGAACCGTTGTGAAATAGCCGTTGTACAACAATCCATAGACCCAGACCCAATTTCAAACCGAAATAAAAACCAAAACATTCCCCAACCTATTATTTGTATTTCTTCTTTACTTAGTTTTTTTTTCATATAAAAAAAAACTAAACCATTAAAATAAACATAAAATTAGATGACACAAATAAATACTAGTTTTTATTTTATTTTTTTCTTTATTTACTTTATTTTTTCTTATCAAACAATGCAATAGCCATTTTTTTTTTCTTTAAGTATCATTTTTCTTTACAATTTTCTAAATAAACCAAACCATTTTTTCTATTTTTTCCTAATTTTTCTTTACAATTAATTTATTTTAATTTTATTTCGTTAAAATAAATTTTCGCCAACACCAACCAAACCAAACAAAATAAACCAAACCACTCAAACCAACCCATGGGCCCCCACAAGACCAATTTTCGCCAACATAGTTGGTCGAAATTGTGCAAGCACAATTTCGGCCAACTGTGTTGACAAAAATTGGGCTTGTGGGGTCCACTTTAATTTTTTTTTTCTGCCTACGTGTTCGTCTGTTGTGTTTTCTGTCAACTCAGTTGGCTGATTCCGTCTCTATTTCAAATTTTGTCAAATTTAATTCGTTTGTGTTAATTTAATACAATTTTATTTCGCTATAGTAAATTTTTTGTTCTAAGTATCGTTGTCTATACACTATTTTCTCAGTTGCTAGAGTTTAAACACAGAAAGCTTATTTATAATGCCTAGTCAAACAGGCCCTTAGTCCTCCACCGTTCTATCCTATTTATTTCCTATTTATTATTATATTCTAGTTTCTTTCAAACTAGGCTTGGAGTTAGCATTTTCCTATTTAGGGATAGTTTCATTTTCAACATTTATCAGTTTTATGGTTCAAAAATTGTCAAAACTTACAAATGACAAACGCTTGTTAGACAACAATTAGCGTTTAATGTGAAATAGAACGTATTTTCTTTCAAATGGGAAAGCTTTACTGACATATAGTATATAAACTCTTAGAGGAAACTTTGTACACGGAAATGTGGATATTTTGCATAACCTAATCAGATATTTTTAAGAACAGAAATGCTTGACAGTCCGGAAAAATAAATCGAAAAAGAAATCGAAATACCACATGGCAATTTCTGATTGGCCAAAACAAAATAGTTGACGTCAGTCTTCTGCTAACGTGGGAAAAAAAGGTTCCAGTCAATCGGAACCTGCCACATGACGAGCGTTTCTTTTTCGATCCAGCTTTTGAGCTGTGCAACAGCATTGTTCATAGAATAAGGTATTTTCTTCTAGTATCATATTCCCACAAAACGAGAGAATACTAATCTCATGGTTAAAATTTTGACATTTTGTATTCCAACATAACATGAATTTTTCTATTTTTATGGGTGGTGCTATACCTACAACATTATGCTTACAACATTTTTACAACCGCCTCATGGCGTCCATTTGGTGTCCACGTGACGGCCGTCCATTGGAGGAGGAGGGAGATGTGGGACCCGATGGCTGTTCGGGTGGTCGCCACGTGACGGAAATGCCACGTGGCCGGCGTTCATTGGGAAATAGGTGGGACCGGAGGTGTCCCACATAGCAGGAGGATGAGAGGGTTGTAAGAAGGTTGTAAGCATTTGGTAGTAAACTTAACATTATTACTATTTTTATAGATTTTTCAAACTACCCTAACCAACACAGAACCCAAGAAGACACAGACTTACCAAAACCCTAATAGATCTTAAGCCTCGTACGAGTTATTCTGGACTCAAAACTCAACTTAAAGTCAAAAACAAGACACTTACCATACTTAGACGCAAGTCCGGACTTAATATGAGGTTGATGGGACAGTTGTTTCAGGTCCAAAATTTTAGGAGACACAATTTTTTTTTCTTTTATATATATATAAATAAGCCCTCTGCATATGGCCGAGTTCTGTTGTAATTTTTCTTCTAGTAAAAGTACATAGCCCAACACTACTGCAGATATCCCGCCATTTATCTGTTCTTTTTAAGTAAGCCCATTTATAGAGGAACGCTTAGCTCCTTTCCTAGAAAGAATACAATAGGTGGCCATCAAAATCATTTACTTTTTTTTAAAAGAAACTCGCGGCTGCATTCTCCGAATCAGCCCTCCCTTTCTTCAACTGTTCCGCAGGTGAGATTTTAAATATTTAAACTTTTTTATATATAATACTAATAATATAAATGATTTCCTCTAATCTTGCTAGGAACCACATGTATGTGTGTGAAATTGATTCCCTCTAAGTCTTATTCTAGAAGAACAGAACTCGGATGGCTCTTGTGATTAACGAAAAAAGATATAAGATCATGGCTGGATAGCAGAAGATCAGTGAATCGAATCACGGGAACGTATTATTTCTTCCATTTATAAATTATAGGAGTTGGAGGTAATAGACCCAAAAGTATGCAATGCATTGTCCACAAAGTTTCGAGCTTTACGTCGGACTCCGAACGTTATGTCGGGAATTAAAAAAAAAAAATCTTAGTTTAGAAGAAGCTCAAGATCAGTCTTCTTACTAATTATTGTTATAGGGATAATTTAATAAATGACCACATTCAAAATATATAAACTAGCATAACCTTCACTTAAAAAAAATCTTAAAAAAAATCCTACTAAATGCTCACATTCTTTGTAAAATAATCAAAAAATCGGTTAAAATAGTACAACATATCTTAAATTTGCCATTTTTCTATACAAAGAATAAAGACATTTGGTAGTATTAAAAAAGAGTGAGAACATATGCTACTTTATATATTTTGAATGAGAACATTTGTTAAAATATCCCTTATTGTTGTATGTTTTGAATCGGTACCCTTAATAGAAAATTATAAGAAATTATCCCTCAACACACCTATGTTTTAGATAAATCTGGATTCGAATTTCGAGCCTCTAGCGTATATTTTATGTATATTAAAAAAAGATTATACTACTATGTGAATCTAATTATCTATGTGAATTTGAACCTGCAAAAATATATGTATTAAAATAATATAAATATTTAATCTTCAAACTTTACTTTATATTATTTTGGATTTTGTGTTCGATATAAGAGACTTTACTATTATATTGTAAGTTATTAACACGTAGTCCTTTTATTTGCATTAATTTTTTAATCTTAAATATATCATCATAATAATCCAACTCTTTTAGAACAAACATAAATTATGAAGTATGTATATGTAACCATCATTTCTAATAACACAAAAGACTAATTTAGTATTATTCATATTTATTAGAAAATCAACCCCTCGCTCTTGAGATACCTCAATAAGAAAACAGTCTGGTAAAAAAAAAAATCCGTTTGTAGAGCACTACTATACTAGAGAAACAAATATGCCTCATATAAGAAAATAATTGTTTTGAGCTTGAAAAAAAAAGAAGCAAAAGAAAGAAGCATTAATTCAAAGTCAAGTTGCAAGTCTTTATAAATATTTTACTATGAACCATATCAACCAAAGGGTAGAGAGGACAGAAGCCAGAGAACCAGTTGAACTATCCCAAACATTGTTAGGTTTCTTTTGATTTATTTGTCCGGAACATCAATTTTATCTTTTGGTTTGAAAAATGTTCAGGTTTATTAATATTTTATTATAACATATATTCTTTTGGATATAAATTTTTGTTTATTGTTTTATTTCTTGAATTTTGGGTTGAAAATACTATTGTATCATTACCGATAGGAAAAATAATATAATATGAACATTAAGTTTCGAGGGCATCATTTTTAGAATTTGTCTCATGTCTCAAAATTTAAAATCCGGTACTGTTTATAGAAAAGTTTGGGACACAATGAAAACCCGAAGGAAATCCAAACATAATTTGGATCTAGATTCAACTTAAACCAGGAACCAATCTGGACCTGAATATGAACAATTACTTGATTCAAACGGCGATCAAAATCCGACGAGTTTCGACTCAAACGTTACCTGACTTGACCATGACCCAAAATCCACTTGGACCAAAATTCAAACTAGACCCGACCAGGAAACCCAACTAATTAGACATGATCTTGATATGATCACACCAAAATTGACTAAACCAGGACCCGACCTTCGACCGAACCTGACTCGAATCAACATGAGAATAGTGTACATGTGGTATTGTAGATCACTATGATAATAATATTTATGAGAGAGATCATGCAAAGGCAATACAAGAAATTATAGTAAAAATATCATATTCTTGGTGGCTATTTTTTTGCCCTGGCAAAAAAAATTGTAGTTGTTTCTTTTGTTGTTTTTTTTCTATACTTTTTTTTAAATATTTTTTCTTTTTCTTTTCTTTTTTTTTGTTTTTTATCCTTTTGTTTTGAAAGTTATTTTTTTCAATTTATATTTTCAATTTATCTTCATTTTTAAGAAATTTTTTTTTGTTCATTTAATTTTTTTAGTTTTTAATCTTTTACTTTTTTTTTCGGAAATAGTTATATAGTCATCAAACATAAACATAGAATCTAATATTTCTGAAAATTTAATTACCTAAAATTTAATGTTCGAAAATATAGAATTTTCGGCAATATAATATTCCGCATACCAAATGCCGGTAAACACAAGAATTCATTATTCCAAATATAATATATACTATATATCAGTCAAAAGAAAATTAAATCCACTACTAGAATAAGCGGGTTTAGCGACGTTTTTTAGCGACGACAAATAAATCGTCGCTAATTTAGCGACTCCACTTAAAAACCGTCGCTAGAAGTCGCTAATTGGCGATATTTAACGACGTTTATCGACTTTTATTCAGTTTTTAAAAGATTAGTCGCTATAATTTTAATTTAGGTCGCTAAACGTCGCTAAAATATTTCATTTAGCGACGTTTAGCAACGTATTTAGCGACGGCTAAGACGTCGCTAAGTTAGCGACATTTAGCGACGTAATTAGCGACGGCTAAGACGTCGCTAAGTTAGCGACGTCATTAGTGACGTCGCTAAAACGTCGCTAAATTTGTTTTAATTAGGGCAGCTTCCCCCCATTTCTTTCGATCTCTTCCTCTCCCTCTCCCTCTCCCTCTCCCAAACGTCACGATCTCTCCGGCTCCCCTCCGACCTCCGGCGCCCCCTCCTCCCTCCCGGCGACCCCCCTCCGGCCGCGTCCTCCCCCCTCCTCCTCCTCCTCCTCTAGGTAAACCCTCTCTCTCTCTCTCTCTCACAGAACACACATGGCACTGACACGACACACACGTTACAAACACTGACATAGACACAGACACACACACTTACACGACACACACACGTGACCTAGGGTTAGGGTTAGGGTTTTTGACCTGGTTAGGGTTAGGGTTAGGGTTTTTGACCTGGGGTTAGGGTTTTTTACCTGGGGTTAGGGTTAGGATTAGGGTTTTTGACATACTGATCGATACTTTTTATTACAATATATAGAACATCGAAGTTTGCTTATTCAACCCAAACTAATTAACAATACAATATATATGTATTGTTTGCAATATATCGATCGGTTGGTAGTTTGAGTGAGTTAGTTGTTATCGGTCCAGAACTGAGCCTGGAGTCAGTCGACTGTTTTCTTGTCCACCTGAAAGGCCTTGGAAAGAACATCGTCCGATATTTGATCTGGCTTGGAACCAAAGACGGCATTTGCAACGGTTATGACCCCAGGATTCTGGCTACTGAGGGCTGCGATTACCACGGCCTTTTGCTCATGATCAGGGTTAAACTGGAAATGGGTGAGTCCTTCGGGAAACACAAACATGTCGCCCCTGTACAGGGTCTTGGTGAAGTGTTTGTTACCGGGGTTGGATGTTACGAACCCAACATAGAGTGAGCCTTCTAAAACAATTAGGATCTCGGTGGATCGGGGATGGGTGTGAGGAGGATTGAGTCCTCCATTGGGTGCATTGTCTATGCGAACAAGTGAGATGCCAAGGGTGTTGTGGCCAGGAATTTGAGCCACATTGACAGCAGTCACCTTTGAATCGAGTGAGTTATTTGTGTCGCCAGCCTTGTCCAGGCCCGAGAAGGCAAAATCTTCAGCTACCGCAAGCTTCGGGTCCTTGCACACTAATCCATTCACAAACACTGCACTACCATCCTGTCACGACCCGCACCCGGAATTTCGGGCACGAGTGCGTGGGTACGTCCAGCCTACGCCGCAGTATCGACGGTAGTACGCTGTCTAGGGCATCACCACAGTTAAATTATCACTAGCTCATTCACAGTAATTAAACAGACAAGGAAATAAAAGGAAATGCTGAGATTTTATAACCAGAAAGTGACAATCAGATTCAGAGTTATTACAAAACCAGAAGTTAAATCGGGGACAAACCCGATTACTAAGATGAAAGGAAAACAAATAACTAATGCTAACTACTCTGCAGGAGTAGTCTCCTGTGGGGGAAACGGCTCTGCAACGGTATCACCTGCTGCCTCATAGGGGCCATAATAGGTGGGGGCAAGGTTCTCATCATCGCCTAAAGCAACGGATCCAGTCAGGAAAGGAGCAAAGTACACAGTGCACAACAAGATTAAACTAAATATTTATGACAATTAGATTGCGTATCATATTGAGAATATGTATAAAAGAAACACAATATCTCATAGTTAATGCTATAAACAGGAATATGAGAAAGCAGAAATAAATGAGATAGAAAATGAAACTACTACAGTCAGCAAGAACTATAACAAGATCCAGAAACTATCTGTGTGAACTTGTGTTTGTTTTAGAATACATAGTTGGCATGTAGGGGTTTATAAGGCTAATCCGGCCGTCATAAACGGCTATTAAACAGGAATAATCGAGATCCGGCTGAGAGTACAGTCGCGTACCAACAGCTATTAAACATGACAGGGGAAAGGGTAAACTACATGCCTTCTAGTATTCTCCCACCCGACATGAAAACAAGACATAAAAAACCAGTATTCGAGACATGAAATCCAGTGTTCTAATACTACGTGTAGTCATCAAGGGTACTAGTAGAGCAGGAAATTAATTATCATAATATAAAGATTTAAACTTGAAGTGCAGGTACTTGCCCGTTGTTTGGATCCAATTATAGTTATGTTCTCGGGGAATTTCCAGAGATGAGTCCAGATGCTGAAATAGATATTACCATCATGCTCAGAAGATGTCAAATAGCTAAAAATGCCTGTCCTTGGGTCCAATTTGGAGACGAGGGCAAAAACGGCAGTTTTGGGTCAAAACGGGATCCGCCGGTGGGCCCACTTTGCACCGAAAAATGTGTCCGGGTCAACGGTCTCCAAATTCATCAAACTTAGTGTCAACATGTCAGGAACGTTGATACGAACCCAACGGAACTTCCAGATTTGGATTCCGATGAGCCGATCACAAAATCGCCCGTCGAGCGGGGGCCTGTGGGGCCCACGACACGCGATTTTGTCAACGTTCTCAGAATCGAACCAAACTTGACCCACAGGACCAGCGTATTGCTACGATTCCGATGGCGTAAGTTTCGTCTCGATCCGACACGTGTACAAGAAGTTAGGGTAAATTGCAGAAAAGGCGAATACGGGACGATGTCCGCGGATACGCGTTGATTCCGGTGTGCACGCACACCCGAATCAGCTTCCGCGAAATCTCACACGTCCGTATCGACGGTGCGCACGTATCTTTAAAGACCGCACGCGACCAAGTCGTCCCATTTGGCGGGGCGTACTCAGTTCCGGGGTAAAATATGGTCTGGTTTTTCCTGTTTTTGGATCGCGGTGTGCGATCACCACAGGACGCGATGCCCCGAGCGGTTTATCCGAGCACCGAGAGGGTCCTACAGGCTTCGCAACGTAATTTACGGAATTGAAAATGGGGCAGCGAGGAGAAAGTTACACGCACCTGAACGGGGCTCAAAAACTCGAAGAATCCCGAGTCCGACACGTGTCCGACACGTGTCCACAGAATTGGGAAAATTTAGGGTTAGGGTTTTTCGGCCGGCGGCGGGGGAGGTCGGAGGCTGCGCTGGCGGAGGCGATCGAGGGCGGTGCGCGGCAAGGCAGGGACGGCGTCGCCGGGGACGGCTCAGGCGGGGGCTGAGGTGGCCGGAGCGGGGAAGGAGGAGGAGAGGGCCTGGCTGGGGTTTTCGAGGGTGGTCGGCCGTCGACGGCAGCTGGCACGGCGAGGGAAGAGGGAGGAGGAGGCTGGGGGAGCTGCGTCGGGGTTCGGGGAAGGCGAGGCGGTCCGCGGTGGGTGGTGGCGAGGTCTGGGGCGGTCGGGGTGTTGTCGGAGGCTGGGTAGCTAGGGTTTTTATAGGTCAGGCGGCGGAGGGGCAGCCGGGTTAGGCGGAGCGTCGTGGCGGGGTTGCCGAGGGGTGCGGGCGGAGTGGCTGGGGGCGGCGCCACGTGGCCGGAGGCGGCAGCCCCGGCGGGAGACGCGGAGAACGGGTCGTCGTGCGGGGAGAGGGAGAAGGGGAGGCGGGTTAGCGGGTCGCGGTCGGGCGGGTTCGGGTGGACCCGACCCAACCCGCTAGGCGGGTGGGCCGGTTTGGGCTTGGGCCCAATGGGCTGGGCCAGGGTATTAAATAATAATAATAATAATAATAATAATAATAATAAATAAATAGTTTTTAGGCATTTAAAAATATGTCTGAGGCCCAATAAATTCCAGAAAAATTACCCTAAGTCCAATTTTTCATTTTACACCCAAAAATATTATTTTTATGATATTTTAATATTGTTTATTAACAATTAAAAATTATTTAATATTTGAAAACCCTGATTTTAATTTCAGAAAATTTCCAGAAAATTCCAGAAAATTGTGAAAAATCCTAATTTTAATATTTTGAAAAAAATCAGGGGCTTACAATCTACCCAACTTATAAAATTTTGTCCTCGAAATTTAATTTATGGCAGGGTTCTCTCTGTCCAAACTCACTTGATTATAGTCTAACGGGTTTCTCTCAGGTGGACATTTGCGGTCGCTACCCAACTTAGAATTTTACCCATCTATCCTCTAAGGTTGTACAACTAGTAAGGCTAGGTCTCAACTTAATAAATCATGATATTGAATCTTTAAGTCTTTAACACAAACACACCACCTATGGTATTCCCTTAGTCATAGAGGTTATCATCAATTCGACCGGTCTGAGGGGTACATCTAACACTACAAATCAAACTTATACCAAACACAGGATTTTGTCTTTCCGAAATAAGGGAAGACGAGGATCAATAATAAAGAGTTTAAGGGCGAGGTGGTAGAACAGAGGTATAGGGTTCAAGGCGTTTAAGGAATTCTAATAGGAATTGTCAGGCGGTTATGGATTGAGATTCTATTCTGGTAATCATTTATTCGCATGCTCGTATTAGTACAGTTATGTAACTGATACGATATGCTCGGACGTATTTAGGGCAAGTATACTAGTCAACTATATATCTCAATCCACGTAAAGTAGTCGTGCGAAGTGCGAATCAAAATGTACTAAGGTTGATCAGACCGTAGTACACTGATTCTGAATAGACACTTGTATTAGTGGGGTTGATCAGGCCTCAATAATACACGTGTCATGAACAAGCCCGAAAAAGGGTAAGCTCGCAAAACTAGGCTATAACATAGCAGCATAAGTCAAGTTCAGCAAAGTTAAGTGCGCTAGATGATGATGAAAAAGAGGTACAAAATTATTGAAGTTCACAAAACACACAATAAGTACAACAGCAAAAGAATCTACAACCTCTATAGTTATCAAATTTAAAAGCATACCAGGTTAAGGTTCAGAATTACTAGGTTGGGGCTGAGGTCACGAACCAATAGGCACGAAAACAATACTAGAAAAGGTATCTACGAATCACTTACGCGCATTAGCTGCTTCCAGAGTTTGCGCGTTCTCCACGGTCATCACGTAAGCTTGTCCGCGTCCTGGAGCAGTGGGGCAGTCCCTCACTTGATGTTCTGTTGATCCACAATATAGACAGGTACCCAGTCTCTTTCTACAAACTTGCCAGGTGTGACCTTATTTTTGGCAAAAGTTACAAGCAGCAGCTTGTTGGTTCTGTCCTTGAGCCTGGTGTTGGGGTGCTGGAGCTCGAGGGAGAGGACGCTGAGTTTGCTGCGGGGCCCTCTGCTGTTGTTGTTGTTGAAATGGGCGTTTGTTGGGTCCCATATTTCTGGTATTTCTCTCTCGCTTTAGTTTATGCCCCATGTCTCTCTCAACACCTTGTGCCACGCTCAAGATTTCCTCGTAGGGGCGAGCTCGGCTAGTGGTGACAGCAAGGCGAATATCCGGAGACAGCCCCTTCTTGAATCTACGGGCTCTGTCCTCCGGGGTACGAACCATGTACTCCGCAAAGTGGCTCAACCTGCTAAATTCAGCAGTATACTCATCAACAGAGAGGTTACTTTGTTCCAGTCTCTCGAATTGGCTTTCGAGAGCTTCCCGAGCCACTTCGGGGTAGAATTTCTCCTTGAATAGCCTCTTGAAGTCCTCCCAGGTAAGGTCAGGAGCAGATAGTTGAGGTTCGTCCCTAAACCAGGTCTGAGCTATGTCGAACAGTTGCAGGCTTACGGACTCCACTTTGAGATCGTCAGGGACCCGAGCAGTCTTCAGGAGTCGCTCTACGTTCTCTATCCATTCATCGGCATAGAGAATGCCTTCAGTTCCATAGAATTCCAGGGGTTTAAGGTTCTTAAAGTCCTTGGCACTTCCTGGCCTCTTTTGTGGTGACTCGTGGGGTCCGAAGAGCTTCTGAAAGGCTGGTCCGTAGCAGGGCAGTTTGTTCCCTCTGGGATTCCACTAGTCCCTGGAACACTCCAAGTAGCTGTGCCCCATCCAGAGTAACTGCCGGAATAGATGAAGGTGGAGGGAGGGCAAGAGTTTCGGGCACAGTCTGCTCAGCTGGTTCTGATGTGCCTCCTACTGTGTTCCTCGTCTGAACCATTCTGAAAGATTAAGGGGTAGGAAGATTAGAATAGATTACCTGGAAATCAAGGGCGACAGGAAAAATTGACTAGGACCGATATCAAGATTGGAAGTAAAGATCCTATTCTGTGAATGAGCTTTTATCCTAAAATCCTCAATCTTGTTGCAGGCCTGTTCGGTCCCTAAGTTAGAACCGAACAATTTAGTCGTTTGACCTGCATGGGCCACCACACATCCATCCATCCATCCATCATAAATTAGAAATTAAAACAGTTAGCTAAAAATATATATTTGTTGATAATTAATGAAGAAAGAAATTAGCCGCGTTAGAAAATATATATATGACAAAATCGAGAAGCATATATAATGTTAATGTACCATTGGACATCTTATCAGCGACACAGAAGTCTTGGAGAGGACTAGGATCCGAAGCAGATGAGAGATTACTGAAAGTAGTGATAACAAGGAGAGCGACCAGCACTGCCAAGTACTGAGAAGCCATTTTGTTTTTTTTCTCTCAAGTCTAATTAAGTCTTAATTAGGAAGCTAAATACAAGTGTTCAGTTTTTATCGATAAACTTGATTTGAGGTCTTGGAGGTACTGAACATGGGTATATATATAGATAGACAGAAGATCAAAATGTGTAAGTTTACACATAAGGTTGTTTGATCAGTTGAATCTGTAAACGCGGAGCGGTAGCTACAGCCTACCGACACAATTTTAACATATTATATGTATGTATAATAAAGTCTTTTGCCTATTTGAATTTCTACTTGAAGAATTAAGAGAATAGTTAAGTTGTATGTGGGAAGCAGTTGATATTATTTGTACTTGCCAATGGCACGAGGACAAGAACGTTTCCCCTAACTAGTATTGTCACTCACATTATATATATATATATATATATATATATATATATATATATATATATATATATATATATATATATATATATATATATGCAAACAAATTAAACAATCAGAACTTATAAGTTCTTTACTTATAGTGTCTTACTTAAAGCAAATATTTCTCCTTTTTTTTAATATATTTGTCTGTCTTAGTTAAAGCAAACGCAGTGAGTATTTAATTATAGTGTTCCATTAACTTAAAATAAACTTATTTATAGTCTAAAACTAAGAAGACGTATACATATCAAGTTGGAGACATACTTAACAATAGAAGTAGGACTTATGCCAACCAGCAAAAAGCTATACAGGAACCCTAAGTTATATATAAATTCAAACTGGTAGTGTATGTGATAATTATGATTTAGATACTACAACACACAATGGCAATGCACATATGAATCCTAACAAGAAGATGCGGGATGAGATCTTCAATAATAAATAAAAGAGAGAAGCTCATAAGCAAACACACACACACACACACACACACACACACACATATATATATATATATATATATATATATATATATATATATATATATATATATATATATATATATATATATATATATTAGTATCAGTTGATAATAGTTAAGATATAAGTAGGGTTTTTGACCTGGGGTTAGGGTTAGGGTTAGGGTTTATACTAGTATCAGTTGATAATAGTTAAGATATAAATTTACACAATATTTAATATTAGACAATATATTTATATCTGTTATCAATTATATTCTTTGTTTTTATCTATCTTACCAGATGACACCCATGACCCGAGCACGTGCACGTCGCTTGAGAGAGACACCTCCTACTATTAAGGAGGAAGTGATGCCTCCTACCGTTAAGGAGAAAGTGATGCCTCCTACTGTTAAGGAGGAAGAGATACCAGCTGCTGTATCTCAGTCCGGGAGTTCCAGTCACCCAGCACCTATAGCGGCTGTATCTCAGACGGGGAGTTCCAGTGACCCAGCACCTATAGACGTTGTTTATGCGCAGTATCTGAGGGACTGGTATGTGCCCCAGCGTATTGGATATCCTCGAGATTGATACTGTGATATTTCATATACATTTATTGTGGTTATTGTGTGATTGTGATACTTATATATTTGTGTGACTGTGATACTTATATATAGACGCTTTTTGTGTTATTGAAAATTCAATGGAGGGTTGCTCCAGGTGTGTCTATAATATTTGTGTGTATTGTGTGACTGTGATACTTTTTATTCATATTAAATGATGTTAATTTACCGGTGTTGAGTGTTCCACCGAAGGGGTCGGCGAACCCAGAGAATTCAACGGAGGGTTGCTCCGGGTCTATTTTTAATTAGAAATTCATAAATTGCAGGAGATTGATAATTTTTAACATTTTTTTTATTTTTCAATGAAATTTAGCGACGTTTAGCGACGTTACTATACGTCGCTAAATACGTCGCTATACGTCGCTAAACGTCACTGAATAAGTCGCTAGTTAGCAACGTTTAGCGACGTATGAAAATGTCGCTAATTTAGCGACGTTGAGTCGCTAAACGTCGTTATTTTTGTGACATATTTAAGTCGCTAAAAAACGTCGGTGTAGCGACGTTTAGCGACATTTTTCCTTTCAGCGACGTGCTGATTTTTGACTTCTGTATTACGTCGCTAATTACGTCACTAAATTCTATTAGCAACATTTTTTGGTCATTTAGCGACGTTTTTTTACGTCGCTAATTTGGCTTTTTCTGGTAGTGATCCGACTGAATTTGATGTCTGGAAAGTGAGAACAAACTTTACAGGACTATCAAAATTTAAAAAATAATACAATCCGGCTACCAAATGACCTCTTTATATAGAATCTAATATATATATATATATATATATATATATAGATATATATATATATATATATATATATATATATAATATCTTTCATCTTCCATCCATCTATCCATACATAATATAATAAGGTTTCAAAATAGTTCAAATGTGAGCCGTCTAAGTCATATGTATAACATCATTAATTAATTATTTTTTAAAAGTTAAAATTATGTAAAAAAAAAGTTAAATTTGTTATAAATAACACTACAAGGATTCGAACTCTGCCAACAAGAGAGTATCTCCTACCTTAACATCATGAATTAGAAGAGATATTTGTTTATAATTAAATAATATTACATGCGTAACCGTTTTCAAACCTCTTAATAAAAAGTAGAAATATATCCATTACTAATTATAATTACAAACATATAACATATTCTAATTAAAATATATATAATAATTTTTAATTTAAATATTTAAATAATTTTTATATTAAATTTAAAAGAAAAAAAAGTTTTTTTTGTACGTAAATTTACTAGTGTATGTAAAGGTATTTGACTAGAGAACCTCCAACTTAGAATGTCATCACTTTACCAATTAAGCCAATATAGTATTTTGAAAATTTAAAGGGGAAACCGAAAACTTAAGGAGAGGATGACTCAACCCGAGATAGTCCGCTTGTCAGAACAACCAAAAGGGTTGTACAACAAGAATATGACATAAAAGATTTATTGAAAAAAGGTTTTGTTAACATGTATCTTAAGGATACATGTTAAAATTAATTAATAAATACTCTTTTCTTTTAAAGTGTTTTCTATACCCATTAAACAATCAATATAGTACATTTTTACTTTGAAAACTATTATCTAGATCAAATAAAATAATTTTTAAAATAATATCTTAAATAATAAATTGTTTATTGGATCTAGATGTATTTTTCAAAGCAAAAACTTAGGACTCATTTGGTTTGCAGGGTTGAACAACGTAATGTAATTGGCATTATGTTGTCAATCTAACTCGAATGTTTGATTAGACAAAAAATATTGGATGTAATATAATTACGATTACAAGTTTGATTACATAATATTAGTTTTTTATAAAATCAATTACGTCATAAAATTTATGTAATCGTAAACCTGCGATTACATTACAACTTAAGGATGGTTTGGTATTGAAAATTCTATATATAGCTTTGAAAAATTATATTTTCAAGTTAAGTGACTATATAAATATTTCCAAGAAAAATGATAAAATAAACTGAAATTTTTTAAAAAATAAAAAACAACGAAAAAAGAAAAGAAAAACTAAAGTAAACAAAAACAAAAACAAAAACAAAAACAAAAACAAAAACAAAAACAAAAACGAATAAAAAAATAAAAAAATGAAAAAAAACTGAAAGAAACGAAAAAGAAAAAAGAAAAAAAACGAAAAAAAAGATACAAAAAAATGAAAAAAAAAATGAAACTAAGTGAAAAAAAAACCAACAAAAATATTCTAAATTTTAAATGATATGTTGTATTTTAGAAAAATAATAATTACATTACTAACTAAATTATATTACATGCAAACCAAGCATATGAATGCAATTGATATTACATTACATTACATGCATTGGTATTGTAATATGCTCATCTTTTTCATGTTGCTCGTTTTGTCCGCATCATAGCAAATCCCGTCGATAGTAATGTAAGTAATATTGTCTACATTTACCTTGTCTTGCTTGTATGACAAATGGAATCCTTTCAGTTGTGTTATTGGCTTGAATTTGTCCCCTATGAGACATTGATCACAATCTATCTTGTGACTGTATTGGCTTTCCGTTTTGGGGTATTGGGCTGCCATTTGGCCTTCCTCCTCAAAACTATTCCATTTAAGCCATCTTTCTTTAGAAAAGAATCGACATGGCAAAAAATGACCATAGATTGAGATTTGTTATAGGAGGTAACTGTAGTAGTGGGAGTAGTAACAGTTTCTTAGTAAGAAGGGCATTAGGAATTGTCTATAGGAACCCATAGGCCAAGCCAATCCCGCAAGGGGGAGTGTTAATGAGGCAAGGCTTGCGTGCTAAGCGTTGCTGTCACCCCTTTACCTTTTTTTCAAGCATATCAAAGACTGACAACTAGTGGCAAGGCGACCGTTAGGTCGCCCACGGAGCGGTAGAAGATCTAATATAATCTGGTTCGAGGAGTCGCTGCCTTCTTTGCTATTCGTTTCAATATCTACTCCTTTTGTGCCAACCATGTTACTACCAGAATAAGTCAAATTAGCGACGTAAAAAAACGTCGCTAAATGGCCAAAAAATGTCGCTAAATAATTTTAGCGACGTAATTAGCAACGTTTTGTTGAAATCGCCTTTAAACTAGTCGCTGACAAAAAAAAGTCGCCAAACGTCGGTATTCTGACGTTTTCTAGCGACGTATATGAGTCGCTATATTAGCGACGTATAGCGACGCAACGTTGCTAAATTAGCGACATATATTTTTGTCGCTATATGTCGCTAAATTAGCGACTTTTATAGCGATGTAAATAACGACTTTTATAGCGACGTATGTGCGACTCATTTAGCGACATTGTGCGACTAATTTAGTGACGTTATTATGACCTGGCAATACTGCCATGTCAGCAATTTGTGACGGACATCGACTTATTTAGCGGCATTTTTAGCGACGTATATAGCGACGTATTCAGCGACGTAATTAGCGACGTGAGTAGACGTCGCTAAACGTCGCTAAACATTGCTAAAAATATCGCTAAATATACAGTAAAAAAAATAAAAAAAATGAATACTAAATTGTTTCCAAACTATTCTTCCTGCAGTTTATGAATTCATAATTTGTACAAATAGACCCAGAGCAACCCTCCGTTGAATTTGCTGGGTTCGCCGACCCCCTTCGGTTGAACACTCAACATCAGTAAATTAACATATATTTAATATGAATAATATAATAAAATTTGAAGAAAACAAAATATTACGATTACAAACCGAATCAGAAGAAAATATTGTCGTAAAGAATACAGCAAATATCCACACAACTGAGTATGAAAGCCTCGTCCTAAAGAATACAAGAAATAATGTCTGAATGCCTCAAAAATAAAAAATATTCATAAATGACCAAATATCATAGGTCTGAAACACAAACAATCAATAAACGGTCCTAACTAGGACTACTGCGGATCTGCAGGAGGATGACCACCGACGCGCACGAAGGATAAGAACAAATCATACTACTCCCGTAAAATCGACACCGTTGTCGATGGAGAAGGCAGTGACGTCGGTGGAGTCTGTGTCGATGTAGGTGCACCAGGAACACGTATCCGCTCCAACTCTGCTAGTCACTGGTTGTATGAATCCATGGTAGATAACAGCCTCGTACTACTATGAACCATTGAATCCTACATCATCGTCAGTCTCTCGCCCATGGACAACTGTGATGCATGCAGCTCCGTCATGCTGCGCTCTGTCGATGCTCTAAGATCAGCTGTCAAATCCCGAAGCTCCATGATGCTACGCTCGAGCATATCAAATCGTAAGATGAGAGTCGCATCATCCGCCTGCGGCTGGGACAGGGGCTGCTCCTCCATCTTTAGCAGCAACTCGTCACGGAGAGATATAATCTGACGGTCAACGGCCTCCTGGACTTGGGCCGATGACTGCGAGGGCTGTGGGAAATGCGCACTTGTCGGAGAGGCCCTAGATGACTGCATCGTAACAAGGGCACCATAGGATCCTGTACCGTAGTACGTACCCCTCTGGAGACCACCAGCGGCGTTCACCCACAACTCGTCCGCCGACGGAGCTGGAGAGGGCTGCGAGGAAGTACCCGCCTCTCTCGCTGTAGGTGCACTAGCAGTCGCCCGCTCACGCAGCCTAAGATACTCGGCCTAGAAAAGTTTGGATACTCCATAATTGCCTAAGTTATATTAAAATTAACACAAAGTAAAGTAATACTTACATAGGTCTGCGAGGCCCTCTCATCAATGAGATTTTTGCCCTTTCAATGGGTGGCCATGAAGACGGTCACCATGTTTGCATCCTCACCCCTATGTACCTGTTAAAAATATATTATTTAGTACTAAAATTAAAAAAAATTTCCTACTACTATTTTATCGTACTTGCATTAAAATAATATATCTGAAATAAAAAAATATACCAAACGACAGAAATGTTCTGTCATCGGAATCGAGCCACCACACCACTTTGCTGCCTTCCGCCTAGCCGCCTTGGCCTTCTCAGACCTTTTCTTGTACCTCGGATCATCGAATCTAGCCCTCATCGCAGTCCACGGCTCAGGCATGATCCAACCTTGGATCAGTTTTCCAACGCGATCATAAGCCTTCTGGTCATCCAGAGCATCACGGATAAGCTTAGCGACAACGGCAGAAAATATCTGCTCGATCAACTCGGCCCGGTGCGGAGGATAGAAATATGTTTGCTGCAATAAATAATTCAGTAAGGTATATAATATGCATAAATTAGAGGATTTATATAATATACTTTAACCTTGAAGTACGCAAACCTGAACGCCTTCCTCTTCTCCGGAGCTTCAGAGTAGTTGATCCAAGGGCCACCATAGTTGTTCCTCAGAAAGAGGCCCAGGCGTCTCTGTACCGACGAGAGACGATATCTATACAAAGATAATTATTTTTATCGAAAAAGTCAATATATGATAAATAAAGAAATACACGATCTATATAATGCTAAACCATCTAATTGACTTACTTTGTACCGTCGACCCAAATCTCTGTCCTCGTCTCCTCCGGAGGTGTGCATGGAGGATCTAGCTGATGTTGGAATAACGTTGGCTCGACCTTTCCATATGCTCATCTGTCTCCATGGTTCCATCAACAGAAGGAATGCTGGACGAGGGAGTATTATCAGGCCTGGAACTACTCGTCCTAGGAGTGATGCCACGTAACGTCATCGCAATCGAAGATGTAACTGATCGATATACTGGAGTACTAGGCGACGAGGATCTAGAACCAACAGTAGGCAGTACCGGAGGAGTACTCTGTCTATCTCAGGACCTGCCGAACCCTCCGCGTCGTCTTGTCATACCTGATAACAACATATGATGAATAAAGAAATACACAAATATATAGTACATTCTACAGTCAAAATGTTATGCATATCTCACAACATTCATAGAATTATACAGTAAATAACTAGTGGTGTCACAAGTCTAAATGGATAGTATATTCTACAGTCAAAATATAATACATATCTTCGTCAAAATAGTATATTCTATAGTCAAAATATAGTATATTCTACAGGTAAAATATTTTATTTCAATCATCTTCAGAAAATTCATCTTGTTCGCCTTCCTCGTCCTCCTGTTCCTCTTCCTCCTCATCTTCACTTTCATCTACTTCATCTTTGTCATGCCCCAGTCCCAAAATACTCAGGACCAGGCCACGTGGCAATGGCCAACTAATACGTCTCCGAGAGATTATCCAATTTAATGGACCCAATAAAATGTACTATGCTATCCTAAAATACTAACAAGTCTAATACTAACATACATCAGGTAAGTATCTAATCTCATCCACAATATAAACAAAAAGTACTGAAATAAATATTAGAAAATAAGTGCAGAGTCTGAAATGTCATAGTACAATCCAGATATGTCTGATAGGAACAAACTCACTACAATGATGAAATAAGAGTAGTGAAAGACAGATAAGAGAATGCGACTAGAGCATCAGCTAACTAGATAAGGATGCTCCAGCCCTAGGCGGAAGGCCTACCAGTGATCAAGGAAACTCTAATGGTAGCACCTCAAGCTCCTCCTCGGACGCGTACCTCGTCTCCTGCCCTGGCTCGTACACGGTAGGATAGTATGCCTCGTCCAAATTTGGAAGGGAACCAGGTCTTCAGAGGGACGTAACAAGATATAAAAATACATGCCAATATAAATACTGAATAAAATAAAGGGTGTGCTAACCATCTAAGTGAATGCAATATGAGGACAACCTTGGTACGTATGGGTAGGTGTAGCATAACGTCCACACTCTGAATAGCGTAGTATCTGTACATGTAAGGTCCATCATTCTGAAGAATGAGGTATCTACAAATATATACGTCCGTATCGCTCCGAAGAACGCGGTATCTGTATAAAGGAAGTCATTGGATCCGTGGCTCCTTTGGATACTACGAATTCCAATGTGTGTATCCCACACGCCTACCAGTTGTCCTCCCCGCCCAATACAGATATACAAGTCAAATACACGACGTGCATACCATGTAACTACATGCCAAGTCTCAACCAACTAGATAACCCTGATTACGTACTAAACCGTGATGTATGTCACACGCGCCGATAGCTAGTCGGGTACGCGAACCCGCATCCCAACATGAGTTTGTATCATGATGCGTGTAAAAGTGTCAGGGACTAGGAAGATATCAAAATATCCTCACAATGGTAGGTGAGTCTGCTAGTGACTAAGTCAATTACACTACATATCGATGCATTAGTCGACTGCACCCGAGTCGTTCTCGGACGTGCACAGTTATATGTAATATTATAATAAGATATCATACAATATTTTATAATTTAAATTAAACAGTAAATCAGGCAAGGTATACTTGCCTAGGTCCTCAAGCTGCGAGTGCGAATAACCTTCTCCCGAAGTCTCGCCTGAACGGTCCAGCGACCCTATATATATAATATAATATAATATAATATAATATAATATAATATAATCATCAGTCATTACAATAGTACACACAGGAAATACTATGTTGTACTTAAAAACTGACGTAAGGGGTCACAACTGGTCAACTAGCAGGGTCGAGTGTGCACACAGCTAAGACGCACACGTGCCATATCCTCAATTACCGTGCACAGCAAGACAACGAATTATCAAAATACGCTATAATACCAAATAATATATAACGCAAACACAGGTCCTAGCTAACATATTAGTGTGCACAAGGCCAGTGTCTAAACCTTTAGGTCAACACAGTATTCCATATTAAATAACCATATTTTTCTATAAGGTAATTTCTAACACTAATTTCTATTCTAAAATATGCACACACAAACACATTGCACTAGGGTTCACATTACACGTGTCCATTCAACAACACATCGATACATTCGTACATGAAGAAAGAGAATGCAATATATATATACCTAGTCGATCATGGCCGGGGGGGGTGTCTGCGGCTCATTGGTGGCCTACCTCCGGTGAGGGAGGGCGGAGCTCCGGCGTGCACAGCATGCAGCAACAGTAGCACCGACAGCAACTGCGGCCAAGACAGCAGCTTGTCGCGACAACGACGACGTCTGGGTCGGCGGTGGCGGGTTGCTAGCGGTGGAGGAAAGGTCATGGGAGGACGGCGACTAAGGTAGTGGTCTCCGGCGATGGTCGGCCGTGGAGATGGATGGGTGCGGTTGATGGTGATAATGGTGTTAGTGATAGTGGTGTTGGTGACCGTGGTGGGAGTGGTGGAGACGACAGTGGTGGCGATGATGGTTGTTGATGGTGGTGGAGATGGTAAGGTGGGGATGACGGTGGTGGAGATGAACGGAGTCAAGGTGGGTGGCTGTGGTGGCGATGAACGGAGGGGAGTCAGGTGGTGGCTACGGGGTGCTGGTGATGATGATGTCGTGTTGACGATGATGGGGATGGTGGCGACAGTGGCGGTGGAGATGGTGATGATGGTGGCAGGGGTGATGGTGATGATGGTGGTTGTAGGTGGTGACTAGGAAGGAGGGGAGTCAAGAAAGAAGGGTCGTGCGGGTTGGTGATGGTGACGGTGATGATGATGTGTGAACGAAGGAGGATGAGGAGAGTGGCTGACGGTGGTGCTGTGGCGGCGGGTTGATATCGAGGGGGGACAGGTAGAGGAGGAAGGTCGTGGGAGGACTGGCGGTGGAGGAAAGCGGTCAGGTTGAAGGGTGGTCATGAAGTCGGAGAAGGAAGGTGGCCGGGTTGGTGAGGAAGGGACGTAGTTTTCTAGGGTTTCGGTTTGGTGATGATTGCCTGTGAGTTTTAGAGAGAGAGAAAGTAGGTGTATATGTAGAAGAGAGAGAGAGAGAGAGGGGGGGGATCTCCTTGGAATTAGGGCCGGCTGGGTATTTTTCTAGGGATGAGGGAAACCTCTACATGAAGGAATGGAGGGTGGAGATGGCCTTGGTGATAGGGGTTTGAAATGGAGGGTGGAGATGTAAGGGGATAAAGTTGTATGAAGTACAATAAATGGGAAAGAAGTTTTGGGTGGACTGGTCAAAGAGGGGGGATGAGTTTCTTCATGTGTTGGGTCTATTGAGGGATGGACACCTCACTGCACTTTTGCATAAAAGTCCCTTAATAATTAAGAAATTGCACAATAATTGGAATTTGGGATTAGATGAGACAAAATACCATGTTTGGTGTGATGTAGTGGACTAAAATGGTGTATGGTGTTTAGTATGAACCTTAAGGGTGTGAGTGGGGGTTTGGGTTGGAGTTGGGTCTAGTTTTGGGTGAGGTTGGGTCCTTACACCAATTTAATTAAAATTAGTGTAATTAGTGCTCTTTAATTAATTGGTAATACATGGGATTAAAATTTGGTAGGACACAAGTGTCATGGATGTAGTAGACTCGGAATAGAATATTGTCATAAATTGGGTAGGACAAAACGGGTTAAGATTGTGTCTCCAATTTCGATTAGAACAGACAAAGATGTAAAGTTGGATTTATTTGGATTTAAACATGGATATTTGTAAAAAATATTTTGCGACTAAAATGAAGCACAAAAGAGAGTAATTATAAGTTATACAAGGGTCAGAATGGAAGGCTGGCATGTCTAAAAAAAGTGTATAAAATTTGTTTGAAGGCAAATGCTAGTATAGCGCTCCAAATATCGAAGCGACGGTAAGGTGCACTAAGTGATACAAATATTGCACAATAAATCTAAAATACTGTGTTCTAATTCTAATTGGCTTCAAACTAACCCTATTCTCTCTATCTAAGCTAAGTAGACCTAAAATTTGATCGAGGAGGTTTGCAATCTACCCTCCTTAGAGCATTTCATCCTCGAAATTAAAACATACATATGGTAAAAACTATTGACTGAAATTAAATGCTACTACATTCCTAGGCCTTCGAAGAGATGGGGAAAACGCTGCTGAATATCATCCTCTTATTCCTAGGTCGACTCGCCTGGTGCATGATGCCTCCATACGACACGAACTAGAGGGATAGTCTAACCTCGCAATACCTTCCTACTTCTGTCCAGAATCCCTACAGGCTCCTCCTGGTATGACAAACTCGGCCCGACTGTGATCTCTGAATGGTCAAATACATGACTCTGATCAGGCATGTACCTCCTTAGCTGAGATAGATGGAAGACGTCAAGAACTCCTTCTAATGTCCGTGACAAGGCTAATCTATAAGCAACCTCTCCGATGCGCTCCAACACATCGAATGGTCCGATGTACCTCAAAATTAGCTTTCCTCTGCCTCCAAACCTGATGGTCCCTCGGGTAGGCGAGATTTTCAGAAACACATGATCTCCAACCTGGAACTCTAAGGGTCGTCGATGCGCGTTTGTCTAATGCTTCTGTCTGTCCTGTGCTGCTCGCAGGTGCCCTTGGATCTTCTTTACCTTCTCCACTGTACGAACAACCAACTCTGGTCCAAGAATCTGTCTCTCGCCCACATCGCTCCAGCATACTGGAGAACGCCACTTCCTGCCATACAACGCTTCATAGGGAGCCATCTGAATGCTCTCTTGATAGCTATTATTGTAGGAAAATTTGACCAAATATAAATGGTCCTCCCATGATCCACTAAAATCAAGCATGCATGCCCTCAACATGTCTTCCAGCGTCTGAATGGTGTACTCGGACTGGCTATCTGTCTGCGGGTGATACGATGTGCTAAACTTCAGGCGGGTACCGAGACTCTCTTGTATACTCCACCAAAAGTAAGATGTGAACCTCGTTGTTTGGATAAACAAAAGGTTTATGCGAAACTTTTGCTTACAAACGAGAAAAGAGAAAAGTATAAATAATCCTATACGAGGATATTAAGTACAATAAAATAATTCTGGGGAAGTATTGTTATGGAAGTCTGATCTGCGGTCGATCACTTTGTTCCTTGGACTACACGATGATGAAGAAGTGATGTAGAAGAAGCTTCAAACTTTCTCTGAACTGAAGGCAAAAGCCGGCCAAAGAAAAGTTGCAAGTGGGATCGAATTCTTATTGCCAAAGTTGTCAGCCAAAACCAATTCCTCTCCCTGTCAAAGTTGTCAGCCAAAAAAAAATCTCTCTCCTTACCCTATGACCAGGGGTCTCTATTTATAAAAATCAGTCAAATAACTGTCTGGTTGGCGTAAAATCCAAATAACTGTCTTATTGGCATAAAAGGCCAAACTGTGAAGAAGATTGCTTCCTTTACGCTGCGGTTATGACAACTGCTACCCACGTTCCAATCATCTTCTGAATCTGCATATGACACATATCCCTTTATGAGGTAACGCGTATAACTGCTCCTCGAAGATCATGGCATACAAGCCACGTAGGTAACTGCCCCTGCGTAAAATGGTTGGCATAAAAGCCAAATAACTGTCTTGTTGGCGTAAAAGGCCAAACTGTGAAGAAGATTGTCTCCTTTACGCTGCGGTTATGACAACTGCTACCCACGTTCAAATAATCTTCTCAATATGCGTATGAGACATATCCCTTTATAAGGTAACGCGTATAACTGCTTCTCGAAGATCATGGCATGCAAGCCACGTAGGTAACTGCCCCTGCGTAAAACTTGATGGTTCATGAATAATAGATAACCAGCATAAAATAGCCAATTATCCTTCACGACTGAGGTCTTGAGCGTATTCTGGGCTAAGTAGCCTTATCAACATACCTTTGCAAAAATAGCCGAGTTGGCATATTTCGAGGAGATAGCATACGGCGCTCCTATAGTTGAAAATAGTCTTGTTGGCGTAAAATGCAAGGATGATGATGTGAGCGTATTAGTCACAGTCTTAGCTTTCCCAGTCATGACAAATTTTAAAAATAGAACAAAATTTCGTGCATTAAATGCAGAGATATGCCTCAATCTCGTGCATTAAATGTAGAGATGTGCCTTAAGCTCTGTACAAGAAATAGCTTTTGACGGGGCATCTGATTTTGTCTTGTCTTGAGCGTAAAAATTTATTTCTGTCAATGTAGAATAGGCAGCGTATTCAGAAGACTCTATTTTTCTTCTTTTGAATGCGTAAAAATGACTTGTATCAAAAATATGTCATAAAATGACAACCTGGGTCTCTGTGCAAAATCATCATCACAGCCGTGCAGTACTTTTGTCAGATGTCAGGTTCACTGTTTTGACTGACAAATTCATCCGAGGAATACGAAGAGTTCCTCGTACAACTTTACGCTGCATTAAAAATAACGTATTGTAAACTTTACGCAGGAAGGTATAGCAACTTTTTTTTACGCAGAACAGCCTTAAAGCTCTGCTTTACGCGGACAGCTCCGAAGCCCTATTTTACGCCAAGCAGCCTTGAAGCTCTGTTTTACGCGGACAGCTTTGAAGCCTTATTTTACGCCAAACAGCCTTAAAGCTCTGTTTTATGCGTACAACTCTGAAACCCTATTTTATGCCAAACAACGTTGAAGCTCTGTTTTACGCGTACAACTCTGAAGCCTTATTTTACGCCAAACAGCCTTGAAGCTCTGTTTTACGCGGACAGCTTTACGCCAAACAACCCTAAAGCTCTGTTTTATGCAGACAGCTCTGAAGCCCTATTTTACGCCAAACAGCGTTGAAGCTCTGTTTTACGCGTATAGCTCTAAAGCCCTATTTTATGCCAAAACAGCCTTGAAGCTCTGTTTTACGCGTACAGCTCTGAAGCCCTATTTTACGTCAAACAGCGTTGAAGCTCTGTTTTACGCGTACAGCTCTGAAGTCTTATTTTATGCCAAACAGCCTTGAAGCTCTATTTTACGCGAACAGCTTTACGCCAAACAATCCTGAAGCTCTGTTTTACGCAGACAGCTCTGAAGTCCTATTTTATGCCAAACAGCATTGAAGCTCTATTTTACGCGTACAGCTCTGAAGTCCTATTTTATGCCAAAATAGCCTTGAAGCTCTGTTTTACGCGTACAGCTTTGAAGCCCTATTTTACGTCAAACAACCTTGAAGCTCTGTTTTACGCAGAAAGGGTCTTCATGTATGTTGGAGATTTTGACTGTAAAATATGCGGACAATTCTCCAACATATTTCATGCTTCTACAAGGCCCCCTTCAAAGTTTTTAAATTCCTCGTAATTTAAAATACTTTGAATGAAGCATGAAATGGTCAAATTTGACTCGTTCTTCAAGGCTAATTTTTTGGCTATATTTAAGGAGTCGTTGGAATTTGTATGTTCTCTTCTGCCTATATAAGGGCAAGCAAATGAACTTGATTTTCCATACTTCCTTCACCACAAAGATGACTGCTGAGATTCATTGGGCTGAACTGAGAAAGAAGAAGATTATGCTTTTCCAGCATGTAAGGAGCCGTAAAAAGAGACGTCTTCGAGCAAATATTCTCTGCAATGATGGATCATGGAGGGATATCATAGCTTCCTTTGCTCGAGGTAATCAGCGATTTTATATGGTTATTCGTCAAAGAGAGAGAAAGGGTCACATTAGACCACATAGCTTGCTAGCTGTATTTTCCCCTATTATGAAGCTGGATCCTGGGGTGCAGCTCGGCCGTGTCTTTCAGTATTGTGTTGGGTCTGAATCCCAATCACAATTCTAAGCATGGCTGCTGATGACGTATGGGGGGTGGGCTTGAATAATTTAAACAGGCCCAGTTTTGTATCCTCCCTCCATTGATCATTTTCTTGGCACCCGGCGTATAGGAGTTGAAGAAGTGCTGTAGAAGAAGAAATGAAGATCTCCATCAGAAGAGAACCTAGCGTAGTAGATTCCCGTCATATGTAATCGTGATCTTGAATATTAATAAAAAATCCTTTGTAAAAAATGGATTTCCATCATATGTAATCATGATTAATAAACTTGTCTTCTTTTACGCACTATTGATTTATCATGTTGCTGTGAGGAAGTCTGGTAATACGCAGCTTCAACACGCTTGAGTAATTTTTACGCAGACTCTGATAAATATACATCCAGTCACGTTCCAACTTTTACGCATAAAGAAAGAGACATAAAAATTCTTTTAGCATTAAATTGTCTTGAAAATCCAATCATCATGTTGTTTTGACGAAGAGTCACATAGAATTCTGAACCGTCATTTCTCCTTTATAAATACGAAGAATATCTGTTCAGAACATCATCTTTAAAAATGGCTTCTCGAAAGATTCTCGAAACAGGGCAAGAAATGTCCGCCGAACAGGCCATCCCTGAACTAGATGTAAAAGATCCTGGCCAAGCTTCGAATGAACTACCAATGGTCAAAGAAGAAAAGTCATCTCCAATAAAGACAGACATTTTCAGGGAACTCCTTGGCCCTTCGTTTGATGAAGTCCTCTCGACTGAAGAAGAAGAGAATTTACTGAATACTCGTCATCTGTTTGCAAACGCTGATATTTGCGTATTTCAGGCTCTTGCAATATGGAATCAAAAAAATACTGATTCTTAAAATAAAAGAGCATTTTCTGCGTAAACTCTTGTAACTAGCTTTTTCGAGCGTAAAACTCAGATTATCAATATATACGCGTATTCTGCTAACTGATCTATCCCGCGTAATTTAAGATTTTTGTTTTGCGCGTAAAATCATAGATCCGTAGCATCTGAGCGTAAAATCGTAGATCCTTGCTTTACGCGTGGATCTTTACTCTGTACGTAAATTCATAGATCATAGCATCTGATGGATCCTTTACGCAGCATGACTATCTGTCTTACTTTTCAAATTATCTGCTAACGTGGTCCCAAATCATAACTGACTACGATAAAATCGGATTTGGTTAAGGATTCGAAGAGTAATTTGAACTCTAAAAATAGGCCTAGGTCATGAGAGAGAAAAACCCTTCATCTCTTTCTAAAAAATTCTTCATCTCTTTTTGAAAAACCCTTCTTTTCTGCCATGGCACCAAAACAGACCTCCACCGCTAAAGGAAAGCAAGCCGCTTCATCATCTCGCTCATCTGCTCAAGCACGAGCGACTCCTACTAGGCCAAGCGAGCCTCGTTCTGAACGAAGTGCTCCGCTGTCTAGCTGTGTACCGGACATCACAGGTAAAACTTTGAGAAATAAAAACCCTTCGCACACGTTATATGTGTATGCGCAAAGTTATCTTTTGTGCTAAGAATACTCTTCGAGGAAGATGATGCACATAGATGATTTATTTTGTCAATACGCCCACATTTTAACGTGTCAGCGTAAAACTCCATATTTTGCAATCTGGCGTAAAAACTCATACTGTTAAATTTAGCGTATACTGCAAGATCGTTAATTTTACGCGCAAATGTAATACCTTGCGTTTAACGCAGAAATAAAAACCCTTCGCACACGTTATACGTGTATGCGCAAAGTTATCTTTTGTGCTAAGAGTACTCTTCGAGGAAGATGATGCACATAGATGATTTATTTTGTCAATACGCCCACATTTTAATGTGTCAGCGTAAAACTCCATATTTTACAATCTGGCATAAAAACTCAGACTGTTAAATTTGGCGTATACTTGCGTTTTAAGCACTGGAAGTAAATTCCAGCGTAATTTGTAATCTGGCGTAAAAACTCAGACTGTTAAATGTAACACTTTGTTTTACACACTGAAAGTAAATTCCAGCGTAAAACTGACTTATTCTCTTGCTTTTTTGCAGTGGATCTACAGATCCCCCCTCTGGCTGAAGTAATGGATTATGCTACTGGAATGTTAAATTCCAACTACTTGGTGGACTTGTCCCATGTAACTTTTCCTATCTCTGGAAACGGGTATCCTAAAGAAAGGAGAATTCTGATCTTGGCCCAAGGAGAAAGAATGTCGTTAACTATGATCAGCGGGGAACCCTTGACATACATAGATGGAACCGAGTATAAGAAATCAGCTTTCTTATTTGGAGATGCTATTGATAAGCAATCCCAAACAATGCCCAAGAAGGAAGACTAGGTATTTTCTGTTGAGGGTATTGTTATGTACCTGCCAAAGATGTTCAGAGACTACCCCATTTCTGTATTTTTCCATGCCACACATCCCAGAAGGATGGCATGGACTCTGACTCCTGATCTTCATGGCCAGCCAGGGAAGATCTTCTATAAGAAAAGATTAAACCGAGGATCCTTCGTAAGTAGTCCCTCAGGTCCTATTGTGCCCTTCAGAGGTTTACTACCAGGCAGCGTCCCTAGTGAAGACTCTTCTTTGATCCAACCATTTCAAATAGCAACTTTCTGCAATGAATTCATGAGTCAGTGAGGAATATATCCCAAAGTTAACTCTCGCACCAGTGGATGGCTTAACCCCCACAATCTTCGATGGGCCAGATTAACTGCATGGGCCCTTAAGCACTTTCAAATGGAGCTAAAAAGTATCAACTTATTTGATGCTGTCAGTGCTACTAGTGTTGGGCTGCCTATCAACACAAATTTATTCTTAGCTTTGATGGAGCGATATAACTCGTTTACTGGGCCTTTCGCCACTCCAATAGGTGAGTTGGGCCTATCACTTCATGAGTGGCAGATATCTCAAAACTACCAATGGGAGACACTCCCTATGAAGAATATGTTCCCACCAATAGAGAGTTGAAGGATACCAACCCTCGGGTAGTGGCTGTATACCAAGAACTGATGAGCCACTATCTTGCATGCACCACTTTTTATAGAGAGCCTTCTGATTTAGCTCATATTAACAAATGGGTATCTTACCTTTTCTTCCATCAGGCTAGAAATGCCAAGCAGGACAAAGTTGTAGATGGCAAAGACAAACCTTTGAACCCTCTGAGTATTCTTCATGCCGACACAATAGATGACCTTATTGAAGATGCAGAAGCTCCAGATTGTGTTCTTAATGAAGATATAGATAGTTATCCTGCAGGGACCAAAGCCTACAATTATATGAGCATTGCCGAAAGTCTCTGTCAAAAGAAGCTCAACTGGCTGGCTTCCTTTCTATTTGGCTACGTCGATGGGTGGTGCCTGGCATTGCGTCTGCAGATCGTATTCATCGCAACACCCTATGGCCCGCAGTGCGTTTGGTATTTGGAGCAAGATTGGACCTACTCTCTGCTATGGTATGCAGGATACAAGTTGGCAAATTGAATTGGTGAATCCCAACTACTAATAATGCTCAAAGAGATTAGTTAATACTCTAAAATTACGGAAACAAAAACAGGTCCACTGCAGATAACTGGACCATACTCCATTTCGAAATTCAACCAGCTCCTTTTTCCCTCCAAAACCCTAATACGTATTAGGGTACCTCGTCGGTCTCCACGGGGACTTCAACTCACACCCAATATCACCCGACACATTGAGTGGGCCCAACAACAAGCAATAAGCAGGTCATTTTGTGTGTATAAGTGACCAGGTGCCTTAGTGAATTAAGGTTTCGATTCCCAAATTTCCCTCCGGTTGCTCCGCCACTTTCCAAATTCTCCCGCCTTTCCCAAAACCCCCGTCATTAAAATCCTCCTTCCCCCAGAAAACCTAAAACCCAATTCTCACCAACTCTCTCTCTTGTCCTTCCGCCGCCATGAACCGCAGGATCCGAAACCCGACCCGACCCGCACCCGCCGACAAGTACCACCGTTTCCTCAAGCCGGGCGCCCTCGCCCGGATCCGCGACACCAAGATCATCGCCCGCTCCCCCCCGCCCCTCGGACCCGGACCCGCCACCCCGACCAAGAACCGCATGCCCCCCGCCTCCCCACTTCTCCCTCCTCCACCATCGGACGGCTCCCCTCGTCTCTCCCCTCGGGTCTACGGACCCAGATCCCTCAACCGGAAGAAGATGCTCGCGTCGAAGCGGATCTTCTTCGCCCCCTCCAGCCCCGCAACCGACCCTCCTGATTCGGGTCTGGATCTGTTCGGTGCGGATCTACTTGTAGCTCACTGATGGATAGGTTGAATGTACTTGTGTATTCTTTTTTCTTTCCTTCTTCTTTCGGTTGGGAGTTGTTATAGATGGATAATGAATAGTAAAAAAACTGTTTTTTATTTGGAACAAAAATAGTTTTGTGGATTGGGATCTATTTATTGATCAAATTGATTGTTTATTTAAGCATCATCTGACATATTGATATTAAGTTCTTACTGGTTATATATGTATTTACTAATTTTCATTAATGTGACTATAGAATGTTGAGCTTCCGAAAGTAGAAATGTGTAGATGGGAATGCCAAAGATTTAGGATTAGTTGAAATGTAGCAAAGAAGGATAACCGAGTATATGAAATGAGGGTGTTGGAATGATTGAGGAGAAATATGATAAAATAGGAATAAATAAATTCATTCCTTGTTAGAAGTGGAAGCGTTATGCTTGGCCTAGTGGAAGAAATTATGTTATGTGGACAATGATACAATGTGATATGGACACAATATTCGCAATTGCCCACGTATTGCTGATTCCAATTGATCAATCTAACGGAAAATCAGTAAGACAATTGAATAACAACAATAGCACTATAGGCCCTGCCCGTGGGCGCGATTGCGGGTGGCCCGTGCCCATGTGGCGGGCTTCCATTGGTTCGTGTAGGGGGGTGGGTCCAGGGGTGGGGCTAGAAGCTTGAACGAGGGGTTGGTGGGGCTAGATTTGTTTGGATTCAGCCAATAGTGGCCCACCATGTGCGTGCGGGCCACCTGCATTCACGCCCACTTGCGGGCCAAATAGAGTTTTCCGAATAACAAACTTATTCCATTAATTATGATAGCTTCTATCGTATATTGACCTAACAACAAGAGTAAGCGCTTTCTCTAGATCGGGATCTTACTTCGCTCGCCTTCTTTCTTTCCCGTTAGCTGGAGTGATTTGAACGATTCATGCCCTTTGCTGGATAGAGGCTATCAAGCCTTTTTGGTCATCGAGGCCCATAAGGGGGGAGGGTGAAGGATCTGTATCTCAAAATGAATCACAAACACTATATCGATTTTGTTGTATCCTATTGTGTTTGTCATGTCTGATGCAAAAAGGATATGACACCAGTTTTTATGAGGCTGGATCCAAATTTTGACATAAAAAGCTTTGTTCGTGTTGTTATGTTGTAGGAAATATTTTTTAAAGCTAGGATTTTAGAACTTCTTGCCGTGTTTGAGCTTCCCTAATAGGGAGGCCATTCTTCTTTTTCAGTTTCTATTTTGTTATAACGAGGGAAATAAAGTTCAGAAATGTCTTATAAATATTGAGATCTTGGACTGAGTAGTACTGCATTAGAGGCTTGACAATTGACACTGTCAATGCAATTTTATTATGGTAAGCAATTCATTTTCTAATTTGTGTTCGATTCACATATCAAGTTCAAATCATGCATGATACTTAACTTAGAGAGTTTCAACAATTAATTTTTATGTCAAAAAAGAAGACCAAATTGAAAGGAATAGAAAACATGACCAAATGTCAATATTAACAGACTTAGCATTTAACTGTTTTATTGATTAATGTTGATAATTAACACTTTCCTTGTTCTTTTAATGTTTTCTTTAGTAATTAAGAGTCTGACTGGTTGAATTGATGATAACTTATGTTATTTTCTGTGCACAGTTTACTAAGAGCATTTTGTTTTACTATACGTTAGGCTAGTTGATAGTGTCTGTGTGATACACTGAAACTGGTGTTTCCTATGTTCCAAGATTTTTCCTCTCAAAATGTGTAGGATATGCTTGTTAGCTTGGCTAGACAGTCTCAAGTGAGTGAGAATAAGTGGATATATTATGCTTCTATCTTCGATTGGGAGTCAGAGACTTCAAAGAAAGCTGAGGAAGATTGTAGACTAATGCGTATTGATTTTGCTGAAGAACTTCTTTTCAAATTAAGAAACTTATCACTCATCTTAGCAGTTTCTTTCTTCTTGCTTATTTTTCAAGGAAGCACGGACACTCGAAAATCTTTGCTGCGCCATGTCGAGTGCATATCACAGGTATTGGACACACCACGGACACTCCAAAATGCACTACGACAAAAAAATAGATGATGTGTCCATTTTGTCGTGTCCTTACCTTATCGTGTCATATCCATGTCTGTGCAACATAGCTTATGTTTTTTGCTCTTTATTTCTATCTACATTGCAGGCATGTGAAGTTTTGTCAAACTGCAGAAATTGTTGCCTTTCTTGGTAGACTCATATCGAGTGTCGACTGGCAAAACTTGAAGGTTTGTTTCCTGTGACTGATTTAGTACCATGACATGTATGTTTCCTTATTGCTACTAGACTGTCGAACAACTTATCTATTTCTTAGTGGTATCAAGATTAATTGCTTAATATTCTCAGATGAGCACAAGTCTGTCAAGATTCCAAATTCATTCCTTTTTTTTTTTTTTTTTTGGTAGCCGGAACAGCTTCTTGTATTATGACTGTTTAATATAGGTTTAATCTAAAACATTCATAATTCTTCTCACTGATCCTTCTCTGTTGTTGTACTACTTTCAGACCATTATACAACAATTTCTTTCAGACCATTTACTTTGAAAGTCCAAAATTTCCAGATTTTGTATTTTCTTGAGATCTTATGTGTAGATAGACAAACAGATGGATAAACATAAAAGGACCACTCTGAAGTGCGGAATGATTTGCCTGACGTGCACTATTGTCTTTGTCTATGTCACCTACTAGAACAATGCTGCAGTTCTTATTTTTGTTAAGGGTAAACACAATACTACTTCATTACATGGTGAATTTACAAATACGCATTTTGGTTAAGGGTAAAGACAAATTTTGGTTCTTACTTTGGTTAAGGGAAGAAAGAAAGGGGTATGAAAAGGAGAGATTGAGAGATGATGATGACAAAATACTATGTTGAACATACCCGGATACAACATGGACACCACACAAATTTGGAATATTCTAGTGTATTTTAGAGAGTGTCCATGTTTGGTATGTCTCAATTACACGATAGAATGCGGGCAAGACACTGCCTTTGTAGTGTCTGCTTCCTAGATGAAATATTATGGTAGCAACATTTAAAAATTATCACACTTTAGTGGTTCGTAATAGAATATACCTATATTATCAATCTCTTCGGAGCGGATCTGCTTGTTGCTCACTGATCGATGAATAGATAGATTGAATGTACAAGTACTTTTTTATTTGGGATTTGGGAGTTGTTATAGATGGATAATCAATAATAAAAAAAAAACTTTTATTGGAAAAAAGGTTTTATGGAATGGATCTATTGATGAAATGGGGTTGTTTATTTACCAGTAATGTGACATCAAATTGATATTAAAGTTGTAACTTGAGTTTGTGAAATACTATGAAGTATTACTACAACTCAGCAAAACCCATGGGACTCGACAAAAGTGTCCTATCTTCATTACATCATATTCAATACTATGAAGTATTACTACAGTAGAAGTGTACAATCCCTCAAAGATGCGATTGTTAGGCTCCTTCCAAATGTGCTACACTACTGCTGCAAATCTCATACGTGTCTCCTAGAACCATAAAGTCCCACCACTTCTAGCTTGCCTGATCTTACTGATTACATTAGAGAAATTCTGTGCGCCCCCACCTAGAAGGCATAGTTTGATACTCTGCTGTAGCCAAATCCGCCAATCCACACACGCGTGCATTGCATGTAATTTATAGATTATTTTAGGAAGATTAAAAAATAATTACTCTAATTATTCTTATCTTTATGAAGAATATATATATATATATATATATATATATATATATATATATATAATTTTTATATATGAGTGCCTATCTATTGAGCATGGACTTTGGTTGAGCAAATGAGCAAATTCAATTCTAGACGTTAGATTAGCTTTAAGTTAATATAAACGGTCATGATTGTTTTTATTTAATGTATAAACTTTCAACCATTGGATCATATGAAAACTTAATCATACTCTGAAGATCATAAATGACTCATATGGTGCCTTTCGAGTCCCACCTCTGCGTAGCCTTGGCGTGATGCCTTTAAGTCGCCAGAACCCTTTCATGAACATCTTCTCCGGTGCCATTGCAGCTTGGATAATGGAGAAGACGACGATGCGAAGAAGGACAAGGCACTATAGCAGCTAGGATGCATGGACCTACCGTCCTTCCTCCGCTGCCATATCACCCAACCCCACATTCCCATAGATCTTGTATGCACCCAACATACCTCCCCATTTACTGACATCAACCACTTCATATCCACACCTCACTATGAACACCAAGGCTTCATTGAGATGTCCAGCTCTTTCCAGCAAAATCCACCATACACCCTAAATGAGCCATTTTCGGATCAAGTTTATTTTCTTCTATAATACTACTGTAAATGCTCCCCTTTCCCGACCAATCCGGTTTGTGCACAAGCCGTCAGAATAGAAAGGATGGTAATAGGAGTATGTACCGTTGTCATCGCTTTGAAGAGTCACATAGCTCCTTCAACATCACCATTTGTTGCAGAACCATAGATTAACGCGGTCCAAGTGAGGACATCTTTCCCCAAAGTGGTACCTTGGGGAACTTCTAGAGCCCTAGTAAGGCATCCACATTTTGAGTACATGTCGATGAGCATGGTGGCTAGAGGATTATCGAGTTAGGACACTGATTATAGTGATGGTATCGGGTTCTTTGAAGCCTTCGGTGCAAAGCTTCCTTTAGACGCTGATGGCTTTCTTAGGCTGGTTGTTCCTAACATACTCGACTATCATGGTACTCCAAGACACATTATCCTTTACTAGCATTCGACCGAAGAGCGAGCAAGTAGTTTCCATGGATCTACATCTAGTATAGCTACCTATCATGGAATTCCAAGTGATGACATTTCTTTCTTATATCCCTTCAAAGACACCGTTTGGCGAGCTCGAAGTACCCGACGTGCGAATATGTATCGATGATCGCATTGTATATCGGAACGTTGGAATCAAAGCCCATATATACGATCTGCCAATGAATTCTTTAAGTAAGCAAAGATGGTCACAGGACGAGACCTAGGAGAGAAAGGTCGCTTGGTCAGCACTTATGTTCTTCTTCGACTTCATCGTCGACAACAATTCCAATCCCTCCTCCAAGTAGCCATTCTCGTCCAATACACAAAAATCATCATATTCCAAGATATCGAGTCCTTGCTCGACATCCTCTCAAAGAGAGTTAACGAGTCCTTGCTCGGCATCATCTCGAAGAGAGTTCGAGTAGTGCCTAGCTCTTAGCACTTGGCGTACATGTTTATAAGAGAATTGCACACAACCATCCCCATTTCCGCACCATGTTCTTCAATGTAACAGGGGATTTCCTTCCCTAGTTTCAATTTCGAACACAGGCACAAACAGAGTGAACATTTGCTAGAGTTATCTGATCGAGACTCCAGTACTTCTAATTTTTCGAGCAGAAGAGAGAGACCGCTTCCTTGAGGCATCCATTGCTGATCAACCCACAAATTGCGGTTGCCATTGCTAATATTCTCCGTATGATTAAATTTTCATATGATCCAATGGTTGAAATTTCATACATTAAATAGAAACAATCATGACCGTTTACATTAACTTAAAGTTAATCCAACGTTTAGAATTGAGTTTACTCATTTGCTCAACCAAAGCCCATGCTCAATGGATAGGCACTCATATATATATATATATATATCAATGGATAGGCACTCATATATATATGGACTTGGAGGCATAAGCACTCGGGATTACCAGGTGGAGGTTTGACTCCTGATAGTGTTTGCTCAGGGGAGGAATTAATGTGCAACATATGGTTGCAGGCGATCCTGTCAGACTTGGAGGTGATAATTGGACCTAGCAGTGCAAGGAATGATAGGCAGGAAAGCTGTCGATTTGATGGACGAGACATTGCCAAATTGATGCTAAAAAAGGGCATTATGTATTAGAAAATAAGTGGTGAATGCTTCATATTTTATTCTTCAGCCCCAAGACTGATTTAAATAGAAGAAATACAATCAATGTCCATCCTTGAATCAAGGAGAACCTTAAGGAAAAAGAAATACAATCAATGTTCATTCTTGAAGTAAGGAGAACCTTAAGGAAAAATAAAACTAAATGAAAATAAAAAATCTTCTCTAATAATGACTAATAACAAGAGGAGAGAGAATCACGAAATTCTCCAATACCCCCCTCAAGTTGGTGCATAGATATCTGTTATGTCCAACTTGCTTACCAAATGCTCAAAGACGGGTCTTGCTAAGTTTTTGGTTAAGATGTCCGCAGTTTGTTGACTAGAGGTCACAAATGGTAGACATATGATTCCAGCATCTAATTTCTCTTTTATGAAGTGACTGTCAATCTCAATATGTTTGGTTTTATCATGCTGAACCGGGTTGGGGGCTATGCTTATGTCAGTTTTACTGTTAGAATATAACTTTAATGGAAGCTCAATTTTCATCTTAAGTTCCTTCAGGACTCTTTGAATCCATACTCCTTCACAAATACCCTGAGCCATAGCTCTAAACTCGGCTTTTGCACTGCTTCTTGCTATAACTCCTTATTTTTTGCTTCTCCATGTCACAAGATTACCTCATACATAGGTACAATATCCAGAGGTTGATCTTCTGTCTGTGACTGAACCTGCCCAATCTGCATCTGTGAAGATAGAAACATTCCTTTCACTAGTCTTCTTAAAAAATAAACCCTTTTCGGGATTGGCCTTCAAGTATCTCAGTATCCTATAAACTGTTTCAAGATGTTTCTCATAAGGAGAATGCATAAACTGAGTCACTACACTGAATGAGAAGGCGATGTCAGGTCTAGTATAAGACAAGTAAATTAGCTTACCCATTAACCTCTGGTATCTTCCGGTGTCAACAAGAACATTTTCTTCTCTCCAAAGTTTTGCATTAGAATCCATGGGGGTGTTGGTTGGTTGATAACTATTCATTCCTGTTTCTCGCAATAGATCGAGAATGTATTTCTGCTGTGAAACCACAATTCCTTTCTTTGATCGAGCAACCTCCATACCAAGAAAGTATCTTAAGGATCCTAAGTCCTTGATTTCAAAGTCTGTAGCAAGTCTCTCTTTTACTCTTCTCATTTCAACTGTATCATCTCCAGCGAGGATAATATCATCTACATAAACAATCAAGGCAGCAAATTTTTCATTAGAGGAGAATTTGGTGAATAAAGTGTGATCAGCTTGTCCTTGAGTGTACCCTTGGTTCTTCATAGACTGAGTAAATCTTTCAAACCAAGCTCTCGGAGATTGCTTTAAGCCATAAAGAGATTTCGTCAACTTGTATATCTTTGATCCAATTTTGTCTTCAAAGCCAGGAGGACTATCCATGTATACTTCTCCTTCTAGATCACCATTGAGGAAGGCATTTTAACATCCAACTAATGTAGAGGCCAGTCCAGGTTAGCCGCAAGAGATAAAAGTATTATGACATTGTTTAATTTTGCAACATGAGCAAATGTCTCTGGGTAATCTATGCCATAGGTTTGAGTGAAACCCTTTGCCACCATGCGAGCCTTATACCTTTCAACTGACCTATCTGAATTGTACTTCACAGTAAACACCCACTTACATCCCACTGTCTTCTTACCAACTGGTAGTGTCATGACTCTCCAAGTTTTATTCTTTCAAGAGCTTTCATCTCCTCAAATACAGCTTTCCTCCACTTTGGAACTTTTAGAACATCTTGTACATTTTTTGGAATCTCTACACTAGACAATTGGGAGGTGAAGGCAGAAAAAGATGAAGACAAGTTTGAATATGATATAAAATCGGGTATAGGATATTTAGGGCAAGATCTAACAGATTTTCTAATAGCTATGAGATCATCTATATCAGGATACCTGATACGACTCTCAGAAACAGAGATAGATTTACCTTTTCTTTTCTTAGGAGGTTGATTATTCCCCGGTTCAGATTCATGGCAGTGTTGAGATGTGGACACATCCCCTTCTTTATGGTTCTTCCTCACACACACCTTTCCTTTCCAAGTCTTGTTTCCTACTTCGAACCTGTTTTCTTTAAATGACTCATCATTTTATGGCATTTAAATTAGTTCATCATTATTATCATCTTCAAGTTTCTTATTATTTTTTTCATGAGAAAGTGTAGGCTCGGATTCATCGAGTTCCTTACTCATAGCAAGAGTAGGTTCAGATAATGAAACATGGCCATTTTCTGTTGGTACAGAAGTACAAGTCTTAGAATTTTGTGATATAGGCATGGGCAAGTTGTTTAAAAAACTTATGTTCTCAGTTTGAAATGAGTTCCTTTAAGTTTCTCCCTTGAAGATGAGTATCATCAAAAAAAGGTTTGTTTTCAAAGAATGTGGCATCCATAGTGACAAACATTTTCTTATTTTTTGGATCAAAACATTTATAACCCTTCTGGGTTGGAGAGTACTCTACAAAAACATATTTTATAGCATGTGGTTCGAGTTTGCCATATTCTTATGTTAATGAACAAATTTTGTGTAACCAAATTTTTTTAATGTTAAATTAGTTGAAACACGAGTAACAAAAAAATATTCTTTGAAAATATGAATTGGAGTTTGAAAATTGAGAACATTGGAGGGCATTCTGTTAATTAAATATGCAACAGTTAAAATTGCTTCATCCTACAAATAATTTGGTACTTTATTTGAGAAGAGTAAAGCTCTAGACACCTCCAAATGTCTATTTTTTTCTTTCTACAACTCCATTTTGTTGGGGAGTATTAAGACATGAGCTTTGATGCACAATTCCATTTTGAAGAAAAAAATCACCCAAAATTGTATTAAAGTATTTTCCGCCATTGTCACTTCTAAAGACTTGAATAGTTGTCTGAAATTGATTTTGCACCATTTAAAAAAAGTCCTTTACAGCCTGACAAACATTGGATTTTTTCTTTAATAAGTACACCCAACATACTATTGAATGGTTATCTATAAATGTGATAAACCATTTTTTTTGAGAAAGTGTACTTATACGGTTAGGGCTCCAAACATCACTGTGAATAATAGAAAAATATTTTGATGGTTTATAAGGCTGTATTGGAAAATGGGAACGATGATGTTTTGCAAATTCACATGCTTCACATTTAAACAAAGACAAATCTTTATTACGAAATAACTTAGGAAACAAGTGTTTTAAATAACGAAAACTAGGATGACCTAATCGTAAATGCCATAATATAATGTTGTCATCATTATTCGAAACAAAAAAAGACTTAAAGTAGGAACTTATCGGTTTGTAAGGTAGTTGTGATTTAGGTCCAATGTCGAAGTAGTAGAGTCCTCCATTCTCCTTAGCACTGCCAATCATCTTTTTCGAGTTCAAATCCTGAAAGACACAGTGAGAACGGAAAAAGTTAGTTTGATAATTATTTTTTGGGCTAATTTACTGACAAACACTAGGCTACAAGATAGGTTTGTAACATAAATGACATCTTTAAGAGTCAACATCGGAGACAACACAACTGAACCTTTACCTGTAATGGTTGAAAAAGAGCCATCTGCGAGGGACTATATGAAGAAAACAAAGTAGATTCACTTGTCATGTAATCGGTTGCACCTGAATCTACTATCCAAGTGTGGTTGGGACTGACACTAAGAATAGCAGAATTACCTTTTTGTGCTATAGAGCAAGGAGTTTGAGATTTGAAAAGTTTGAACAGTTTGTCTAGTTGTTCCGTCGTGAGTGAAAGTTGCATTGAAGAAGATTGCTGCTCTTGATCTGAATTATTAGCCTGAAATGTATGACCCTCATTACCACCTTTCTTTTTTCAGTTCAGAGACTTGCCATGGAGCTTCCAACATGTTTCACGCAGTAATCACACCGAGGTTTGTCCGACTTCTTACTTTCGTTGAAGTTCCAAGTGGCCAGAGCCGAGCCTTCAGATTCTGAACTTTGAGGTGCCTTACCCATCATGATTCTTTGTCATGCCTCCTCCCTTCTTATTTCTGAAAAAGTTTCACGAAGAGTTGGCAGTGGTATCTTCCCCAAAATTTGGCCTCTTACTTCATCAAGGTCTTTATTCAACCCAGCAAGAAACATAAAGACACGATCATTCTCTTGCTTGTTGAGGAACATAACACTATCTTCTGTACACCTCCAACTGTCATCATAACAGAGATCCAACTCTTGCCACAGAGTCAACATCTCATTATAATAAGTAGTTACATCCCTGTCTTCTTGTTTAGCATGCCACAACTTTGACTTTAAGCCAAAGATCTAGGAGAGGAGTTTTGGATATCAGAGTATGACACTGCTTTTGCAGAAGGTAAAAATATGTACGGCTTGCCTATTGCGGTTTCCATAGAGCTCACTAACTAGGCAATAATCAAGGAGTTTTCAGACTTCCATTGTTTGAAAAAGGGTCTTATATTGCTGGTTCCGCTATTGCTCTCGTAAAAAAACCAAGCTTTCTTTTGCCTTCCAATACCAAACGAACGGTTTGGACCCATTCATTATAAATTTTCCCATTCATCTTAGGAACATTGACCTTGAGGGAGTTTGAGGATCCCTCATGATCATTGAAACCTGCGTTGAAGTCGTTGTCTCCGAAAGAACTTTCGTCTCCATTGTCGCCGCCATCGCCATGGCCAGTACCGTCGCCAGCACCGTGACTAGGGCCTCCGCCAGTGTCGCGACTAGCACCTCCGCTAGTACCAGAATCACGACCATCACCACCACTATCGCCACGGCCTTCTCCGTCTTCTATTGTGGAGGAGTCGTCGTTGTTTGTTGAGCCGGTGAAGGATTACAGCCATTTATTGGATTCGGCCATTGAGAGCCTAACTGAGTTGGAGAAATGGGTTTAGGGAAAAAAATCTTACAAACCCTAGGTTAGGGAACTTGGCTCTGATACCATATTAGAAAACAAGTGGTGAATGCTTCATATTTTATTCTTCAGCCCCAAGGCTGGTTTAAATTGAAGAAATACAATCAATGTCCATCCTTGAATCAAGGAGAACCTTAAGGAAAAATAAAACTAAATAGAAACAAAAAATCTTCTCTAATAATGACTAATAACAAGGGGAGAGAGAATCACGCGATTCTCCAACATTATGGATATCTACGAGATGTCGAATGCGGTGGTGAGAAAGTGACTATGTGAGTTGTAAATGTTGAGGCCAGTCTGGATGACAGGGACCGAACTCGGCCAGAATTTGGTCCCTGGCCGAGTTCGGTCCGAACTCAGGTATTTCGAGTCAGAACATTTGGCAGGGTCCAAACCAAACTTATACCGAGTTCGGTTTGGTCGGGGCTGACAAGTTTTGGATTTTAATCTACACCGTTTGATGCTAGTGACAGCCAGATCCGATGGTGGACTATTTTGGAGACTTTTTAAAACCCTAAAATATGTTTCTCATCCTATTTATATGGGTTGAGGGTGGAGGCACAAAGAATAGTACAAGGTGGGAAATTCATGGTGCTTGTCTACAGAAAATTTAAGAGAAAGTTCGTACTTTGCTCTTAGTGCTTGCTGTTCGAGACATCAGGAAGAAGAGATCTGTGCGGGAAAGTCGTCGTCTTCGTATAGTGAGATCGCTATGGGTAGGGTGAGTGATTTTAGTTATAATCTCTCACTTTCTTCTTAAGTTCGGTGAGGGGGTTGAACTTTTCGGCAAAAAGGGTTCAACATAGTTTTTAATCAATTTTGTATCTTTTGTCTAAAGTTATAAAGATTAGAATTTGTCCAGGTGACGTAGTCACCGAACATATACGTTGTTTGATCTGTCTTGACATTCGTAGTGGATTGATTCGTTATCTTTAGGTGGGTTTGCATCATTTTCGCGTTCGTGTCAGTGGCCTAACCCAGTTCGGGTTATGCACTGGTTTCCAACAAGTGGTATCAGAGCTCTTACGTTAGCGAGAAGGAAGGTGCAACCATGTCTACGAAGCAGATAAACACATGTATGATTACTCTCACAGGGGGAACTGGGCAATTTGGAAGCCAAGGATGAAGAATCTACTCTGATGTAAGAACTTGCATGGTCCGTTGGAGGGCGACAACGTAAAACCATCGAACAAAGCTACTGATGACTAGAAACGACTGGATCGGAAGGCCGTTTGATCATCCGCCAATGGCTGGACGATTTGGTGTTTCACCACGTGTCCATGGAGAGTTCGACAAAAGTATTATGGGAGAATATGTATTCATTGTGCGAAAGGAAGATGACTGGCAACAATATATTTCTTATTTGCTAACTCGTCAACTCGAAGTAAACGGATAGTGTCCCGGTGGAACAACATTTGAAAGAAGTTCAGGGTATCATCAATTAGCTGTCTAGAATGAAGATGGTGATTGACGATGAGCTTTAGCCCTGCTGCTTTTGTGTTCTCTATCGGAAAGCTGGTAGACGTTGGTGGTGTGAGTGAACAACTCTGTACCAAATGGTTTTGTCACGATGGAGGTAGTCAAAATTAGCTTGTTGAACGAGGAGGTCCGGCGTAAGCAAGTTGAATCGTTGCAGGAGTCCGCTCTGGTTGCTTTCTACTGGAAGGGAAGACCCGTCACAGGCGAGTACATGGGGAAGTTCTCGAGATCTTGAGACTGTGGACCGCAAGGAGGGCTGTTATCATTGTGGCGAAAGGGGTCACATTAAGAGGAACTGCATGAAGCTTAAAGTTGAAAAGGCCAAAGGCAAGGATGATCAGAAAGAATTTATGGCTATGGAAGATATTATCATCGCAACAACTGACACAGAGGAACCTTATAGCATGTGTCATGATGGCAATTGGAACATGGACAAGGGACGTCGTATCACACCACTCCACATATGAGGATCTTCAGGTCATATCAAGTTGGTTAGTTTGGATATGTGAAGATGGGCAACAAGGGGATGATTGTAGTTGTGGGTATCAGTGATGTGCACTAGACAACAGAGCTTGGCGAGAAGTTCGTTCTTAAGGGTGTGCGACATATACTGAGTTTGTGTTACAACTTAGTTTCAGTAGGGAGGTTGGAGGATGATTGCTGTCGCAGTTTGTTTGGGACAAAGTTTGGATGTTTATAAAAGGTTTCCAACAGCTGGCTCGAGAAGATATATGTTTTGGTATGTAAATATCAAGCCGCTGAGTTGTACAGACATGCCACAAATATTGGATAGAGGCTCGAGGGGTATTTGGCAGGAGTTTGTGGATCGTCGAAAACTTGCTAAGGCGGGTCTTCGAGATATTTTGAGGAATACTGAGGATTCGGTTCGTCTAGACAAAGCGACGAATTGTGATGAGCCAAAGATTAATGACCAGTCTGTCGGTCCCATATTAGCTGGTAGGTCTCCAAGTAGGGGTTGTTTCACGAATTCAGTTTTAGTGATAGGTGGTTTGCTAAAGTTTAACGACATTGGTTTTAGCAGTTCAAAACCAGGAATGCGATCAAGTTGTGAAACAAACTCAATCAAAGGGAGGTACATCTCCATTTGCACAGTTTTGAGGGAGCTGTGGGTTATCGATGACATATATAATGCATGGTGTTCTGCTCGAGGATGCATGTGTACAAGAGAGCATCAGTGTTTGACACAAATGTTGACATGTTCATAAGTCTGAATCTCAAGATAACCGTACCGTCCGCTTGGTTGGGCCAACCATGGGTGAAGAAGCTCGACGGAACGGTAGCACGTTTCGGTAAAATATGGAAGTCAGGGACAATCAACCAAGATTTACGGTGAGACTGATCGTTAAGGACTTTGGTCTTGTCCATACTATTGATATCGACAGGATCCTAGTAGTATAGGAGATGCTACGCATGACAGCTAGCATCAACGTGGTTGTCGAGGAGCTAGAGACGAAGGAAGATGCAAAGCAACTCTAGGAATCGGAGATCAGTGACAAGTGAACTCTAGGTATTGGAGATCAGTGACAAGGGGAAGCAAGAACTCTGTCGCGGGACGACATTCATGTAGTCCAGTTGAGGAGCCATGGGGTTAGCACCTCTCATCAGACTTGATGGGGAGAATGCTGAGTTAGTCTGGATGACAGGGACCGAAGATCTGAACTCATGTATTTCTAGTCAGAACGTTTGGCAGGATACAAACCGAACTCGGACCGAGTTCGAGTTCGGTCGGGGCTGACGAGTTTTGGGTTTTAATCTACACCGATGGATGCTAGTGACGATCAGATCCAATGGTTGGCTATTTTGGGAATTTTTTAAAACCTTAAAATATGTTTCTTATCCTATTTATATGGGTTGAGTGTGGAGGCACAAAGAATAGCACAAGGTGGGAGATTCAGGGTGCTTGTCCACAAAAAACTAAGAGAAAGTCTGTATTTTGCTCTTAGGGCTTGCTGTTTGAGACAATATGAAGAGAAGATTTGTGCGGGAAAGCCATTGTCTTCATACATGAAGATTGCTACGGGTAGGGTGAGTGATTCAGTTGTAATATCTCTCTTTCTTCTTAAGTTCGGTGAGGGGGTTGAACTTTTTGACAAATGGTTCAACATAGTTTTATCAATCTTGTATATTTTTCGGAAGTTATATAGAAAAAGATTTGTCCAGGTGACGTAGTCATCGAACATATACGTTGTTTGATTTGTCTTGACGTTCGTGGTAGATTAGTTCGTTATCTTCAGGTGGGTTGGCATCGCTTTCGCGTCTTTGTCAGTGGCCCAATCCAGTTTGGGTTACATACATGTTCGCAATAGTATAAAGTCCCGAGCATATATCCCGAACAATTGAAATTAATATATATATACATAGGGTTGTAAAATGGACAAAGCAGTCCATTGTCCATACGAGTCCGACTTGATAAATGGTTTGATCGCGGGCCGTCCGATTGAATTAACGAATAGAACTTGGATTTTTTTTTGGTCCGTTTAAAAATTGGACCCGGACACGATCATATCCATGTCTGGTCCAAATTTGTTCGCGGACCGTCCGATAGTGGAGACTCCTTTTGGTTTTGTATAAATTATGGCATATCATTTTGGTTTTGCATCAATTTTTGGTTGTCCAGTCTGGATTTTTGTTAACCTTTTACCATTTTTATTGTATTCTATAACCTTCAATTGTATCTCCTTTCAACTTGATTTTTGTACCAACTATCAAGGTATCTTGATAAAGTAACAACTTTTGGTAATATATTTAATTTGTCAGCGGACCGTCCGATTAAATTAACGAACAATGGATTATCCGTATCCGTTCGACCCAAACTCGAACAGTGGACTGTCCGTGTCCGTCCAGCCGAACTCAATTTCATTTTTGGACCGAACACGGACAACGCACTGTCCGTGTCCGTCCGGCTCATTTACACCCCTATATATATATACATAAATGCTAAAAAAACCAGCCTGGTAATTTTATATTATGGAACCAACCTATGTTACAATTGTTGGATTTGGATTGAAGACTGAGATTACATCTGTATCTTTTAAGTACTTACTCTCACATTTTAATCTCAGGTTTGCAATCCAAATTCAATAGTTGTAACATAGGTTGGTTTCATAATATGAAACCACTAGATGGTTTTATAGCATATTAAACATTCCTACATGTTTCCCAAAATAGTAGTCGTTTGATTATTATTTTTTGACCGTTAATATTAGATCATTAAACTACCCAGCTTATTGCAAAAATTTTGATGTAATCTGAACGATCTAAAATATAATCCAATTGCTGCTATTTCAATAAATATGCGGTGATGCTTAAGAATGAGGATCCCGATCCCTCCTTATTTTTGGGATACCCATTCTTGGGCATCATCACTTGTTTCCCAAAATAGCAGCTATTGGCTTGTATTTGTAGACCATCCAGATTAGATCAAAATTCTCGCCAGAAATTATGTAGTTTAATGATCTAATCTGAACGGTCAAAAAAAATAATTCAACGGTTGCTATTTCGGGGAACTTGTAGGGATACTTAAGAGCGAGTACCATATTTCTCTAGGGTTTGGCATTTTGTTTTAACTTAGTTTAACATGTTTGGATTGTATAATGGATAAAATTTTCTTTTTTTAGTCAATGCTGAGGATTTTAGTTTGATTGTAAAAACACAAATTTCATATTTCAGTTTTATTGTGTTTGAATGAATCTTTTGATTCATTGGATTTGAACGAATATTTAGATTTGTTGGGTTGAATGAATTTTCATAATCGTTGGGTTTTGGTTGTGACTCTTTGTTCAGATTCGTTCACTTTTAGATCCGTTCTAAATGTTGGAAGGGACATACCCGTTCATGAAAAGACATCAGAGTTTCTATATAGAGTTGAGTATACCTAAGCCACAAATCACAACAACAAATCACAAAAATCATATCACTATAACACAAGTTATTACTACTCAATAAGAAGAAAAGTTTTAGATTTGATGTTTGCACCTTTTGTTCAAGGCTTTGTTATATTTTAGGGAAAGTATACTCTTGAACCCGATAACAAGCTCTTTCCGAGTGGTGGCGAATAACTTTCTAAAGAAAGTATTGACATATAGATATGCCTAAAGGCCATTTTCATCATTTCTATATTATTTTCCCTCACAATTTTAGAAAGTTATTATTATCACTAACAATTTTTAGAAAGTTATTCTTCTGCTATTATAGAGACTGAGAAGAACATGACTTCAATCAAAGTAATGAACCATGATCTGATCAAACTTAATCAGTTTGATGGCAACAACTTCATTCGTTGGCAAGACAAGATGACATTTCTGCTTACTGCCTTGGGATTGTCCTACATCTTGAGTCTAGACTTGGCGCCTCTTGCTGAACCAAAATAAGACGATTCTGAAGACATAAAGAAGGATCGTGCAATGCGTATCGAAGATACCTTGCTATGCCGTGGTCACATTCTGAATGCTCTCTTGGATCGCTTGCATGATTTCTATAAGAAGATGAAGATGCCACTGGAAATATGGAATACACTACAAAATAATTACAAGGTACTAACTGAAGGTATAAACAAGTTTCTCATTGCGGAATACTTTGATTTTCGAATGGAAGATGGAAAATCAATACTTAGTCAACTGCATAAACTACGAGGCATTGTACATAAAATTAGTACTCTTGATATTAAGCTTCCTGAGTTATTCTAAGTTGGTGCTATCATAGGAAAACTTCCCTTATCTTGGAGTACTACAGAAAGAGACTTTTCCACAAAATAGAGGACTTTACATTGGAATGGATTCAAAAGCATCTTCATATCGAAGAAGAATCTCGCAATCTTGAGAACAAAGAAATTTTGTCCAAAACTGATATCTAAGTTGTAGGAAAAAAAAACAAGAAGCGTCCTTTCAATGGAAAAGCTCCTATATTAAATAATAAGAAGAAAATGGAAAGTGCTACAATTGTGGCAAAAATGGCCATTATGAAAAGGAGTGTCGTGCTCCAAAGAATGCTGCAAACATGGCTGATGAAGATCTCGTGGCCATGATGACCTAGCTTATATGGCAGATACCTCTGATGGGAAGTGGTTTGATTCTGGAGCAATTGTCCATGTTTGCAAGGATATATTGCTGTTCAAAACCTATGAGGCTGTCAATGATAGTCAAGAGGTTAAAATGGAAAATCATAATCGGGCACAAATTGCTGGAAAAGGAAGTGTTGTCCTGAACTTCACTTCTAGAAAAGTTCTTCCTCTTGTTAATGTTCTTCATGTTCCAAACATTAGGAAGTACTTAGTCTCTGTTGACCTTGTGTGCAAGAGATGATTCCGTGTTGTCTTTGAGTCTGATAAGGCTATTCTAACCAATAATGGAATATTTATTGGAAAGGGATAGGGTTGTAATGGAATGTACAAGCAAAGTATCAACAAAGTTGCTTCTTCTTATTTCCTTGAGCCTTTTGATTTATGGCATTATAGATTAGCACATATAAATTACAAACCTTTAAGATCAGATATTAATTTTGCTGTGTGTATACTAAGTAGATTTACTAGCAATCCAAGTGGAGAATAGTGGAAGGCCATAAGTAAAGTATTTGGTTATCTTAAGAAAATTATCGGACTTTTCCTATTTAATAATAATTTTTTAACAACACTTGAAGGATACACAGAGCTAGTTGGATCACTGATACGGGAGATAGCATATCCATGTTGGTTAGGTATTTCTCCTTGGTGGGGTGCCATTTCGTGGCCATCCAAGAAACACACTTGTATATCTTATTCAACTATGAAGTCAGAATTTATAGCCTTGATGGCTGCGAGTAGAGAGGCTGAATGGATTAGAAATTTATTATTAGATATCAAATTATGGCCTAAACCAATGCCTTATATTTTCATCCATCGTGATAGTCAAGCTACTCTATCAAGAGCATATAGTAGTACTTATAATGTCTAGTCTAGACCTATAAATCTAAGACATGAGTTTGTGAGACAATTGATATTCGATGGAGTGATCATACTAATGTATGTGAAGACTAGTATTAATTAATTTGACAGATCCTTTTATTAAAGGCCTACCTATAAAAGTTGTAAAAGGAACAACAAAAGAAATGAGGCTGAAACCTCTTATAAAAATCATCAATGGTAACCCAACCTTAGACTAATAAACCAATTAGTACAAAGTTTAATGGGTAAAAACAAGTTGATTTAAGTGATTAACACTGATTGAAAAATATTGCTCCACTTGATTGTGATGGAATCAGTATGACTACTACGCTGACAAGGGTGAGATTGGTTCTTAATGATGTTAAATAGATATTTAAGTATAACTTCACCGATGTGAATGTAGGAGTGGTGCCGCTCCCCATTGTGGTGCCCCGTTCCCCCTTTTCGGGGAGCGCGGCTAAGAAATACTAATCAACATCGTTCGATCGGGATAGATTGAATCAAGATCTTATCCTCGTTATGGATTTGCTTCTTTGGAATCGATTTCCATATTCAGTGGACCGTGCCCCAAGGATGGACTTAGCGGCAGAGTCAAGAGGGACCTCTCCGCTGCAAGTTTTCTTGCCTAATTTTCGCTGTCACCTTGTTGCTTTCGTGCATTCGAGTTGGTTTTCGAATTTGCATATTCTTGAACGATTTTGATGGATTTTATTGCTTTGTTCGTTGAACTGTATTTTATTCCGAGTTTGGAAAGAGTAGAAGAGGTATTGATCATCTGTTCGTGGCAAGCAGGTGATCGTGCAGTAGACGTCGTGCGAGCGGAGTCTTGAAGCACCTCTTTTCTTTCCTCTCTAACCAACTTGTGAGTGGCTATAATTCGATTCAGTTGACCCTTCTTCCAAGTCTTCACACTTAAAATTCTTGCTTTCTTGGTTATTCCGATCAAACGATACCATAATAACTAAAAGATGTCACGATAAAAAGGAATAGACTTGGATTAATTATGCTTGTCAATCAACTTATGAACGGTTACCTCGTTGCATGCTATTGCGCTTTGAATGTTCTTCATAATGCTTCAATTCTAGTTAGAATATATATATATATATATATATATATATATATATATATATATATATATATATATATATATATATACTTCTTATATGATTATGCTATGTATAGAACACACCTTGCCATGCAATAAACTGATCAGAGAGACTGCAAAACGGATCATGCCATGTAACTCGTCTCGTGCTTGTTTTACCTTAAATTGTACCGTTTGATAACTTAGTATTAGATGCCGTTTGGTCACGGACAACTTGTGCATAAGGTTTCTGGTTCCTGCGGACGGTCGTCGGGGCACTGGGACCGATCCGATTCGGACGGAACGATCTGTATAGTCGTCTGTTATGGACGAAATATTATGTAGCGGGGCTCGCCACCTGCATTGCATATCATTCTCGTCTCGAGACTATAACTCGTCCTTTATGGCATCATGTCGGTGACCCCCTCATATATTTAAACTGTGTAAGCTAACTATGTCTTTGTGGCAGGGAAGGTCATGGTAAGTATTTGTGCAGGTGGTTCAGACGGGCAGGTAAAAGTCACCGAACGATGGCATATTTATTTCAGTAAACTTCCATATCAAATTCTTGCTTGTAAATGGACTAAGGCAAGATAGAAAGACCACAAAAATAACTTGCATGCTTCATATAAACAACGTGTTAATTGGTATAGTTGGGTTAGCTCGCCTTCACCAGTGCATTTAGATGTATTGACACTCGTTGCAACATGTTCCCCGCACCAAGGAGATCCTGCAAGGAGCTAGAGCGACTTCCCAATCTAGTCCATCTACCTGCACGTCCTGATCGTGCCTTCAAGAAGCGTTTTGAAGATCCAGGAGCTGGCGCACATAACTTATGCAGCTCCGTGGAAAGACTGTAGCTTCGCCCGAAGGTCTCTTCTTTTGAAGCTTTAGTAAAGGGATGTAATGTAACAGGACAATTATCTCATTTTACGTCCACTTTTGTAAGCCCGTGCGACAACTATCCTACTCGTTCAAGAGTTTGTAAAAAGATGTTCATTATCAATAAAGAGAACTTTTTCATGTTTTATCATTTTGTTCAAATATTTGCGTACTCTGAATATGTGCTCGTTATGCAAAATACCTTGGCCTTGTGTGTTGCCTAACCTAGTGTCGGAAAAGTTCCTTTGATCCTCGTGTCGGAATCTGAATATGTACTCTGAATATGTACTCTGGGGGATGACTATCGAATCTACAGAATCGGGACGTGACATATTGGTATCAGAACACAGCTTCAAGTTCCTTTGATCCTCGTGTCGGAAAAGTTCTTTTAACGATCTATTCTCTATGCGAACTCTTGAACTCGTTTGGCCAAAATGAGATACGTTCCATACGATGAGTCCATAATACATTATGAGCCTGATATAAGTTACCTTCTTTTGAAGGAATGACTTAAGCGCAAGCATCAACGCTAGCACAGGGTGAGGTACAAGCCCAGGAAAGTAGTTCCGGCCCCTCGAAAAGTTCCAGAAGCCAGTGAGCCATGTCCCGTGTCAACCCGATTGAGCGAATGATGCAGATGCTTGAAGCAAGCTAGCAGAGAGATAAGGCTCGCTATGAGCGAGCCGAGAAGCGGGCAGAAGAGCGACAGAGCAAGTTTGAAGGCAATCTAGAAGCCCAATTTGCAGTCCAACAGAAGCAGGTAGATGTCCTGCAACAGATTGTTCAGAACTTGGCCTCCAACCATTATATGACGATATCAACGACACCGGTGGAGCAACTCTCGCCTGAAGTCGAAATGTCTCAAACTCCAAAGAAGAAGGAAGTGACTACCTTTGATTTTGCCTACTTCAAAAATGTCTGCAATACTCCATTCAAAGGGACTGAAGATCCGGTCGTGGCTCTAGATTGACTGGTAGAACTTGAGGATCACTTCAAACTGCTAGAGGTACCTGAGGAGAAGCGTGTCACGTGTGCCCAATTGCAGCTCCGTTTGAACGCATACGATTGTTGGGACGTGCATCGAAGATCTTTATCAGCATGCTATGAAGAGGAGATGATCCCGTGGGCTACCTTCTATGGCGCGTTTGAAGAGGAGTTCATACTCCCTCCCGTTCGTTGGCAAAAGGAGAACGAGTTTGTACAACTCTGTCAAGGCAGTATGACTGTGAAGCAGTACTCCGCCGAATTCAACCGGCTCGCCAAATTTGTATGCTCATATTTACTTGATGTGACGAGTCGTGCAAGACAATTCGAAGGCGGCTTACGACCTGCTATCTATGCGCACGTAGTCGTTCCCTAATATCTGAATATGCGAGAAGTCCTCAATCATGCCCTTTATCTTGAACCGCAGTATCCTCCAGTTGTTGCCGGCACTGTGCATACTTCCAATCACAAGCGCCATAACAACACGGAAGGAACTACCGCTCAAAAGCATCAAAATAATGACGGTCAACAGAAAGGTAATGCAGGGACACGTTGTACACACTGTAACAAGCCATGACACATAGCGAACGAATGTCACCTCAAGAATATGTTATGTTTCAACTGTGGTAGCGAAGGCCACATATCGAAGGACTGTCCGCTCCCCTCCAAGCTTCGCCCTCAACATCCAAATCATGCTTCGGCACCCCAAGCCAACCGAGCCGCGCCGTAGCAAGAGCGTCGTCAAGCTCAAGGCCGGGTGTACACTTTGACACGAGAAGAGGCCCTAGCACCGAACACCGTTGTGCAGGTATATTGCTTTTCAATAACATACCTGCTCGCGTGCTATTTAATTCTGGTGCAACGCATAGCTTTATATCCACGAATTTTGCCATGAAAAATATGATAAAAATGACACCATTATATCTAGACCTTAGTGTTAGCACCCCATCGGGCACGAAGATACCTGTTCATTCAGTATGTCAAGGCGATCACGTCTGTATTGGGGGAAGGAAACTCTCGCTAGATATTTTAGTCCTAGATGTTCGGGCTTAGGACATCATCTTGGGGTGGATTGGCTCGGCGCTTGCTCGACAACTATCGAATGTGCAGAGAAACGAGTCATCTTCCGTCTACCTGGAGAGGCCGAATTTTGCTACACGAGTGGTTCAACAACGGATGTGTCAAAGGCCTGCATGGTGATTTCTACGATGTCAGCTCGACGGATGTTACACTCTGGATGTGAGGGATACTTAGCGTCGGTTCGGAATACGCAGCTGGATTGCGCAAACGTTGAGTCTTCTTCCGTTGCGGTGGAGTTTCCTGATGTATTTTTGAGCGAACTACCTGACATGCCATCCGACCGAGAAATCGAGTTCACCATCGATACATTTCCAAATATCCAACCGATTTCCAAAGCCCCGTATCGAATGGCCCCTGCTGAACTAAAGGAGTTAAAGTGCGAACTACAAGAACTCCTTGACCGTGGGTACATTCGTCCGAGCGTGTCTCCTTGGGACTCGTCGGTACTTTTTGTAAAGAAGAAGGACAGAACGTTGCGAATTTGCATAGACTATCGGGAGCTGAACAAGGTCACTATCCGAAACAAGTATTCCCTGCCCAGGATCGACGACCTCTTTGATCAGTTACAATGAGCGTCAGTGTTTTCGAAACAAGTATACTCTGGCTACCACCAATTAAAGATCAAGCCAGAGGACATGCCGAAGTCAGCATTTCGGACCCGCTATGGCCATTATGAATTTTTTGTTATGCCGTTCGGATTGATGAACGCTCCTGCCGCATTCATGGATTTGATGAACCGTGTGTTCCGACCATTCCTCGATAAGTTTGTTACACTTATTCATAAACGACATCTTAGTGTACTCGAAGAATAAGGATGAACACGCAGGACACCTGCGGATGGTGCTTCAAACTCTTCGAGACAATAAGTTGTTCGCTAGGTTGAGCAAGTGCGAGTTCTAGTTGGACATCATATCTTTTCTCGGGCACATCATTTTCGTGGAGGGCATCTCAGTCGACCCGAAGAAAGTTGAAGTCATCGTGAAGTGGAAGAGACCTGAGTCAGCCAGCGATATTCAAAGCTTCCTTGGTCTAGCAGGCTACTACAGGAGATTCATAAAACATTTTTCAAAGATTGCTTTGCCTCTGACTCATCTCACTCGGAAGAGGGTAACGTTCGCGTGGTCGGACAACTGTGAAGCTTTATTTGTGGAATTAAAGCAACAACTCGTCTCAGCATCGATTCTTAATCTTTCGGACGGACCCGATGATTTTAAGATCTATAGCGACGCCTCAGGAAAGGGTTTGTGATGTGTCCTTATGCAGAGGGACAAAGTGATAGCTTTTGCGTCGAGGCAGTTAAAGCCCCACGAAAGGAACAATCCAACACATGACCTAGAACTTGCAGCGGTGGTGTTCACGTTGAAGTTATGGCGGTATTACCTTTATGGCATACCGAGCGAGATCTTCACAGATTATAAAAGCCTTAAATATCTCTATACTCAAAAGGATTTGAATCTACGGCAACGACGTTGGCTTGAACTCCTTAGCAACTTTGACTTGATGATCAGATACACACCGGGCAAGGGCAACGTTGTAGCTGATGCACTGAGTCGAGTGTTTGTTGGGAGCTTGGCTATCGATGACAGGCTGCGAAGGGATCTTGAAAGTTTAGCCATTATACTTCGAATCAGATACAAAAAGGGGGCACAGGTGGCTCAGTTGCGCCTCGAACCAGACTTGTTGGAGAAAGTTAAGTCCGCTCAGAAGGACGACCTATTCCTAGAGAAGATGCAAAATCTTATCTCAGCAGGAAAGGCGACTAACTTTGCGGTGAGCACTGATAGGATAATGCGGGTGAAGGAAAGATTGTGTGTTCTTAACGATACAAACCTCAGAAAGGAGATACTCACTGAAGCCCACTATGCGAGTTACACTTCACATCTAGGAAGCACGAAGATGTATCGAGACCTCCGCACGATATTTGGTGGCACGACATGAAAAGGGACGTAGCGTTGTTTGTGTCACAATGCATGGCTTGTCAGAGAGTAAATGCCGAGCACCAGAAGCTGGGCGGAGAGATACAAAACCTTGCTATACCGAAGTGGAAATGGAAACACATAACGATGGATTTCATATTTGGTTTGCCAAAGATGCAACGAAAAAATGATGCCGTCTGGGTCATCGTCGATCGACTTACCAAGTCAGCTCACTTTCTGCCTATCAAAGTTAATTAGAGTACCGACCGTCTGGCGCAGATCTACCTCAACGAGATCGTTCGATTCCGCGGCGTGCCCGTATCCATTGTCTCCGATCGAGATTGACGATTCTTATCATGCTTCTGGGAGAGCCTTCAGTCAGCAATGAGGATAAAGTTGAAGTTCAGCTTCGCTAACCATCCTCAGACAGACAGCCAAACAAAGTGGGTAAACCAAATCCTCAAAGATATGCTACGGCTCTGTGCCTTGGACATGAAGACAAGTTGGGACATGCATCTACCGTTGGCCGAATTTGTATACAATAATAGCTATTAATCCAGCATTCAAATGGCGCCGTATGAGGCGTTGTATGGGCGAAAGTGTGATCCCTTATCTGTTGGGATGAAGTTGGTGAACGACAAATTCTTGGCCCGGAGCTCGTAGAACAAACCGTCCAGAAGATCCGTTTGATCCGCGAACTATTGAAGGTGGCATAAAGCCATCAAAAGAGTTACTCAGATATGCACCCTCTTGAGTTCCTAGAAGGCGATCGAGTATTTCTCAAAGTCTTGCCTATGCAATGAGTTACCAGATTTGGAGCAAAAAGGAAACTAAGTCCAAGATTCGTTGGCCCGTTCGAGATACTTAAGCGAGTCGCCCCAGTCACATATCAAATTGTCCTACCACCGTCACTATCTGAAGTGCACGATATCTTCCATGTTTCACAGTTTAGGAAGTACGTGTACGACCCGAGTCATGTGGTGGATCTTGATCAACTGGATTTAAAGGCAGACTTGACGTATGTTGAACATCCTGTGCGGATCTTGGATCACAAGGAGAAGCTGCTTCGAAGTCCTTCGGTTCCTCTTGTGCGCGTGCTTTGGAGAAATCATTCGGTCGAAGAATCGACCAGGGAGCTTGAGTCTGAGATGAAGGACAAGTTTTCTTCATTGTTTCATAGTGGTAGGTTCTATTCCTAAGTTTCGTGGACAAAACTTTTTTTTAGTTGGTTAGGATGTGGTGCCCCGTTTCCCCTTTTCGGAGAGCGCGGCTAAGAAATACTAATCAGAATCGTTCCTTATAGCATCATGCCGGTGACCCCCTCGTATATTTAAACTGTGCAAGCTAACTATGTCTTCGTGGCAGGGAGGGTCATGGTAAGTATTTGTGCAGGTGGTTCAGACGGACAGGTAAAAGTCATCGAACGGTGGAATATTTATTTCAGTAAACTTCTATATCAAATGCTTGTTTATAAATGGACTAAATCAAGATATAAAGACCACAAAATAACTTGCATGTTTCATATAAACAACGTGTTGATTGGTATAGTTGGGTTAGCTCGCCTTCACCAGTGCATTTTGATGTACTGACCCTCGTTGCAACAGGTTCCCCGCACCAAGGAGATCCTGCAAGGAGTTAGAGCAACTTCCCAATCCAGTCCATCTACCGGCACGTCCTGATCGTGCCTTCAAGAAGCATTTTGAAGATCCAGAAGCTGGTGCACATAACTTATGCAACTCCGTGGAAAGGCCTTAGCCTTATGCATTGCCTAGCCTAGGCACGCACGGCGTCACGTCCGGGGGACGACTATCGATTCTACGGAATCGGGGCGTGACACTCATGAGATTTTAGAGGTTTACTCTTTGGATCATTCACGAAACCGAAAAATTAGCACATGGACATAAAAGTGCTAAAATAATATTTAAAATTGTTAAAATTGTTGTAATCAAGTTGTTGTAATGTGTACGATACCTCCGATTTTATTGCAAAGAGTAATTGATTTAAAGCCAAGGATACCGATAACTTCAATAAAACTTTGATGTATTTATTATAATATTATTTGTGTTATGTTTGACAGACTTAATGATTATACATTCAAAGTGGGGGATTAAAAATGGAAGTTTGTTTATACAATCCAAGTGGAGGATTGTTGAGGATTTTAATTTGATTGTACAAAGACAAACTTCATATTTCAGATTCATTGTGTTTTGAACGAATCTTCCGATTCATTGGGTTTGAAGGAATATTTAGATTCATTGGGTTGAGCAATTTTTCATATTAGTTGGATTTTGGTTGTGACTCGTTCAGATTCGTTCACTTCTAGATTCGTTCTAAATGTTGGAAGAGACATATTCATGAAAAGACATGCGAATTTCTATATAAACTCGAGTATACCTAAGTCACAAATCACAACAATCACAACAACAAATCACAAAAATTATACCATCACAAGCATAATATAAGTCACTACTACTCAACAAGAAAAGATTCAGATTTGCTATCAGCATCTTTTGCTCAATGTTTTGTTATATCCTGGGAAAATTATACACTTGAACCCTATAGCAAACTCTTTTCGAGTGGGGGCAATTTACTTTCTAAAGAAAGTGTCGACATATAGATACTGGTAAATTTTTGTCTCCCGACTGCTGTGTCAATTCGGAATGAGGCAGAGTTTTGGCGAAGTTCCAAGTAATTCGAAAATTCCATATAGAACTTGCTGGAAAACTACAGATTATTCGACGGTATTCTACGGTATTCGTTGGATATTCCAAATTTGGCTATTTTACATATTTGTGGTTATTTTTGTCTGTTTTTGTTATTTTTTTTAACTGTTTTGATTTTTTTATCAAATTCTTGTGAACAATGTATAGATTTGGGGAGTCGTTGGCTTGATGCATTTGATGATAGAGTTATAGGCTTGATTCATTTGATGATAGAGTTGTAGGCTTGATGCATTTGAGGATAGAGTTATAGGCTCAACTAGTGTACTTGATAGACTATTGCAATAGATGCACTGACTGTATACTTGACCTGATATACATTCTACGATATGAGCAGAGGATTTCACTTGATTGACTGATTGATCCTATATCCTGACTTGGCTACTTGTATCCATGATGATACTTCCTGATTCTACACCGAGTGTGCTATCTTTCCTGCGCACTGAAATGCAATATGTTCCTGATACAATCTTGGTGGTATGATATACTTATGATTACTATATGGACATTCTTGTAGTTAGTCAGTGGTTGTAGCGTGCTTAGAGTGTTTGATTGATTGTTGCATTAAGCTCGAAATAAATCTTGATTTGGACATCATGAACTAATATAAATTTATACTTAGCACATTCGTACTGAGGTACGTCATTCTAGGAGGATGATCGTGTGATCACGACACGAGATTCCAGATAACTGTAGGGTTAAATCAAGTAACTAAAAATTAGTAGAAGCATTATGAGGGAACGTGATCTCGAGATCGTGTATGTTGGCCGTTACGGATACTGTATATCATCCACACTAATAGAATGAGTGTAGTATCTGACTATTATTATATCTCCCTATAGGAGAATAGAATTGTTACTGATCTGTTTAGCGCGGTGGCCTTACTAGGGACTGGGGCAATACATCACAATGCGTTATTCATGGTATGGCTAGCCCCGCTTCGGTAAATGCACAATTTGAGGATCCCTACATAGTATTGCATTACTGGTAACCCAAATAGCACATAGAAAGTTATAGGACTGATTGGCCGACTTACTTAAATCTATTATATTTGATTATGTATTGTACCATCTGTTAGTAGTCTAGGGACATGAACTGTCATGGTACGGTGTTCCAACCCTTGTCCTTGTTTGATTGTAGGATTGTACTATTGTGCTATGATAGATTATGAACCAAAACTACGATGCATAGCGGGTTGTACTCTGTCTCGACATAGTACGACCTCTTATACTTGTTTGGTTATAGGGGTGCCCTACTACCTCGATGATATGCTATATGCCTATGATTATGGCACAAGTCTTACTTATGTATTAGGTTTTTGGTTCATTCACTCATGCTTTTTTGTGTTACTTGCTAATGGGGCCTGACCCCGCTGATTTTGTTTGGCCAAATCTAGTAGCAGAGCTCGAGGATCCAACTTTATATCCGACGATGGTGCCCACCAGGAGGTTGGCCGCCAAGGGACGAGTGGATTTCTTCTCCACTACTCGTATAACATTTTGTACTCTTTTGGACGTGTAGCCATCGATAATTGTTTAGCCGGATATTCTGAACATTTAGTTCCATTTACATAATTGTACTTATTCAGACTGCAGTTGATGTACGATTATATACTGTAGGCACTGTACTACCTTATCATTTTGTATGGTTAGTTTTCTGATCATTTTGATAGAGCGTCGGGGACGCCTTACTGATTTATCTTACATGTTCGATATTTAATGCTTCTTGATTGACTGCTTGAGACGTATATGTTCTGTGAGACAATATGAGACTTGATTGTAGTATGCACCCCTTATTTAGTGACAGTCATGACTGTATTACTGGGTACTTGTGTACTCCATAGTGTGTAGTTGGTTGTCATACCCCCATTCTTCGTATTCCGGTACTGGGGCGTGACACGAAGCTAGTGCACATGGTTAATCTGAACGATTTCAATTATCACTATTGGAGAAGCAAGATAAATGATTTTCTATTCATCAAGAAGTTGCTTCCAAGAAGCTCAGTGAGAAATCTGATAAGGAATAAAATTTCAAGCATATAAGGTCTGTAGGTATATTATATATTTCATGGACAAAGATTCTGTATAATTAGATTGCAATATTGAGCATGCAAAGACTTTAGGAGAAGCTGGAATCGTTGTATGCGAAGATGACTGAGAAAAATAAATTGTTCATGATTTGACAGACGACAAATCTTAGTTTCAAGGTTGGTACGTCCTTTACGGGTCATTTGAGTTAGTTCCAGGGCGTGATTGACTAGTTATCCTTATATATATATATATATATATATATATATAAATTAGTAATGTAAGAAATAAAACCAAATAACATTATAAAATAAATAAAAATATGTTAAACCATAACCAAGTGAACTAGCAGAGCAATAGTAGCAGTCAACGCAACTAACAAGAATGTGTATTATCTCTACCATGCTTTTAGTAAATTTTGGTTTTCCAGTTCAACTGTATACTTGTATGAGGTAAGGATTATCTCTATGCCTCAAAGTTTTTGTATACATAAAAAAACCATAAGGCGCGTCTAGGTGCACCTTTTCTTGGTTGTACCTTCCAGAAATACGCACTTAAGGTGCATCTTGGATGCGCCTGGAAAAAGGCGCCTTGCCTGGTGAGGTGCGAGGTGCAACTGCTATGCCTTTCTGCGAGGCGTGCCTTTGACTACCATGGTTCTCTGTCGGTTTTGAAAATATTAAAATTCTTTATTCGGTTTCGATTTCGGTCCAAAATCGAAAATAAGATTTATGCAATTATGTAAATACCCTAATTCTATGCGTATTTTGTGATTAAAAATATGTGTATTTTGATTTTTTTATGCATATGTTTTGAAGACCAATTTTGGGCACAACTTTGAAATACAACAAACCTGTGTATAAAATTATATTTTTTTAATATAATTTAACTATGATCTCAACTTTAGGCCTAATATTTTAAACAATAGGAATAGTCCAACAGAACAAACCATATAGCTTATTCGATTCGATTTGATTTCGATTTTGGCTAATTTTGGTCGGCTTTGGTTTCGGTTTCGGTTTTGGATTTTTAGAATTTTGGTTTATTCAATTTTGACTATTTCGGTTCGGTTAAAATCGATTGAACCGAATGCTCATTCCTATATGTCGGAGGAGATGAGTTCTTTGTAGGAAAATTCCACTTATGAGCTGGTACGATTGCCAAAGAACAAGGTCTTGAAAAATAGTAGGTGTTTTGATTGAAGCAAACATAAGATGCTACTCTCCATTGATGGAAAGCGAGGCTGGTAGTCAAGGGTTACAGTCAGCGGAAGGGTGTAAGTTTTAATAAGATTTTTTTGTCAGTCGTCAATTTCTCATTTATCCGGGTGATGCTAGGCTTAATAGGTAGCTTCAATTTGGAGATTGAGTAGATGGATGGTAAGATGGTATACCTCCACGATGATTTGGAGGAGTTATACATGAAGCAACTCGAGGGTTTCTGTGAGAAGGGCAAGTCATATTTGTTCGCCGATTGAAGAAGAGTCTCTATGGTTTGAAGCATATTTCGTGACAATGGAACAAAAAGTTTGAGTCGTTTATGGGAGAGCATGGTTATGCCCATATGATGTCGGATTACTGTGTGTTCGTGAAATACTTTACCGAGGACAAATTTGTCATTCTATTGCTCTATGTGGAATATATGCTGTTTGTGGTTCAAAATACCACCAAAATAGCAGGATTAAAGCGCTAACTGGGCGTGACCTTCTCTATGAAGGATTTGGGCACAATGAAGACTATTCGATATAGATCAGTTGAGAGAGAGAGAGAAAGAGAGAAAGAGAGAAAGAGAGAGTCCAATTTGCTTTGGTTGTCCCAAGAGAAGTATATTAACATGATACCCCAACGTTTCGGAATAGACATGTCGAAGAAAGTAAGCATCCCGTTGTAGCTCACGTCAGGCTTACTACTGAGCAGTGTCCATCGACCGAAGAGGAAAAAAAAGATATAGAACGACTTTCGTATGCTTTACTTGTCGGGAGTCATGTATGCGATCGTGCATATGAGGCCATATATTGTTCACGAGTTAGTGTGGTTAGTATGTATCTTTCTAATTCGGGTATTATGTATTGGAGAACGGTCAAGTGGATCCTTCGTTATCTCTAAGGTACTTCTAGTTGAAGACTTTCATTTGGGAGTGAAAATTCAAAACTGGTTGGTTATACTGACGTTGACATGGATGAGGATGTGGATATCAAGAGATTGACTTTGGACTATGTAGTGAAGTTTGTTGGTGGGGCAATTTTGTGGTAATCGCGATTGCAATGTGTAGTCTTGTCTACGACAAAGGATGAATTTATTGCGATGTTGGATGCTTGCAAGGAGTTGTTATGTATGAAAAAGTTTTTATAGGAGATAGGACTAAAGCAAGAGCACACTTTGCTTTTGCCATAGACAAAGAACAATTCACCTTGGGAAGAACCTAATATTTCATATTCAATGCACATTGTAATTCGGTATAATTGGATACAAGATGTACTAGAGACGAATGATCGATGTGACACTTGAGAAGGTTTATACATAGGATAGTAGTGCGAATATGCTCACGAAAGAGGATTATCGGAATGCCGAGCTCCTTTACCTAGTGGTGAACTCCTCCACCTATTTGGGAATGATGAGATTTGTTGGTGTTGGTGGGGTTCCCACCTACGCGGAGAACACCTTAGAGTGTGACGAGCGCCATTCGTATGTCAGAAAAGCTCAGGAGAAGTCGTGGCGACAAGGGGACTCGTTTCAAGTCCGTATTAGGCTCTGAACAGAACAATATCAGAGTTTGCGGTATACCAACATCACATATGAAGGCTCAATTCAGATATTTTATTGATATTCTTGAATCATGAACAATAGTTCACATGATCTTGGAATTATGGTGACTTAAATAGGGGTTTCCTAACCTAATTCTACTATGCAATTAGAAGGCGAATTTTCTCAAGGTGGTGCAACTTTCTAAGGAGGGGAATAGGTGATTCAGAGTTTCGGGGATTGATTCTAAGAGAGATTGTTTGGGGGGAGTTTTATATTGGTTCTTCCTCGTCTTTTTGTCTTCGATAATCTCTTGTTTCTCATTGTAATATACTTCAGTTTGTTTTGAAGAGTTGTGATCCGTGTTGTATCGATGGAGCTCTTGGTAAAAGAGTGTGTATCCGTGTTTCTCCATTGTTGATTGTTTTACATGCGATAGATAAGTTTGATTCTTTTACATGCTTTTTCAACTTTACTATACTTTTTTTACCATCACTGATTGGTCTTTTTCGTTCAATTTTCTTTGTCGAATTGTCCGAAAAGAGACCTTCATTGTCTGTATCGGTCAGTATCGAATATTGGTCAGTATTGTCAAACCGTATCGGTATTGGCCGTATCGAAATTGGCCGATTTTGCAAACTATGTGCATGCATCTTTTATCTGAGAATAAAGAACTGCATGCCTGTTAGGCCCATGAAACATGGAAGAAAGAACTTTGTTTCTATGTTTATTAAAACTAGACCTAACTGGATAACTTTGGCTACTAAAACTAATGGCACTGGCTAAAGATATAAAGGATGCAGAAGGAAACATTAATCATCGTTTTCAACCCCACAAATTTGGAATTAGGAATCCGTTGTGGCGACCATTGTCATTTAAACTTACGAAACGAGATTTACGTTTTTCTTGCCAAGCCTATGTTTCACTGTACACAACAAATTGTGTCCATATCCGTATATCCATATTATATTCATATATTCCTGTGTACCTGTATCTCGGTCTTTAGTACAACATAGCTACCAAGTTAACATTTTGACAAGGAGGCTGTAAACATAATTTTACTTGGAATAATTTTGAGAGATTAAAATCCAACATCACACATTGTTGGAAATGTGGTATGATCCGATCGAATTACAGTTGGTCCATGAGGTACGATATTAGACTGTGTCTATGTTTATTTTTATTTTTTTCATATAAGACCTGAACCAATTTCAATTATCTACATTTCATGATCTCACTACCTAATGAAAGATTCTTCTAACTCACATTAACGTTCAACACAATTTGTCTCGAACTAATTAGAACTGTCCAAATTAGTCTGTTATATTGGACTATGATACCATCCTTTGGGCTATGATACCACTAGTTGTGAACGTTTTGTGATCCGAACCGGAGTTGGCCCATGAGGTACGGTATTGGACTAAGTCCATATGTCTTAAAAGAGTATTTCATGTAAGTTCTAAAATAATCTCAATACACCTCATGATCACACTACTTAGCAAATAAAAGAGACTAAATTATCAATTTCATTGCCCTCTTTAAAAGTTTAACAAAAAACGAGATACAATCACACACATTTACGTGTGAAGATCTTCCGTGATTTTTTTTCTTTCTGGACAAGGTCCTCTTTGAATGTCAGCCACCAGTTTCATACAAGCCAAAATCTGGTGGTGGTGGAGCCAATACTGAGATTCTCAATTCCATGTGTCAAGACACTGCTGGCCAGAAGGCCTCACTCCTATCTCTCCAGAGATAAGCCCCCTGCCAATGAATCAACGCAGTGCTCATATCATATAGTACTCCTCAAGTGTGCTCACCATCATCACCACCACCACAACCACCATCTTTCCAGAATGGCCTCTCTGTGTGCTTCCTCTTCTGCTGTTGCAGCTGTTGCCAGGCATGGTCATCTTCTCCAAATGTTTATATTGAATTCCAGCTACATTTTATTATAGTTGTTTTAAAGTAAACGTAGTTCATGTTTTCTAAAGAAACAAGATCTTAGGATTTTGTGACTAACTTGGTGCATACTTGTATGTTGTATTGTGCAGTTCTCAGAATGGTCTGAGCGCAACAAAGGCATCCTTCTTTGGAGGAAGGAAAGTTCATAGGCAAGGGAAGTGGGCGGCACCCACTGGTCGCCGAACACTTCCGGTGTCAGCGGCGGCCGCAACCGAGAGACCCATCTGGTTCCCCGGCAGCACCCCTCCTCCATGGCTCGACGGCAGGTTGGTGACTCTCTCAACTTAAGTACCTTAATTCCTCTTACCTTTGTTTCACTTGAAGGACTAGATGACTAAACTCTTCTTGCATTCCTAAATGCAGCCTTCCAGGCGATTTTGGGTTTGATCCTCTGGGTCTTTGTAAGTATTATAATCTCCTAATTGTCCAAGTTACAGAGCAAACAATTGGAAGATTTTTCTCTCAAAATAAACAAGTAAGACAGTTGAAGCTGCTGTCATACTATAAGAAACCTTTTCAGTGTGACTTATCTTGACTTTGTTAGTTCTCTCTAAACTTCATGCCAATGGTGGTAAACTGAAGATAAGTAATTCCTAATGAGAAATTTAACAGATTACAATTTACTCAATAGTGTTGATCAACATGTAGAGAGAAAAATTGTCTCCTACTACACACCTAATGTGCTACAACAACTATTGAGTATTACATTAATCTACACCTTTTAGCACAGAATTGTTGAGCAACTCTTTTTTTCCATCTTTCAAATTGATAGCTGTTAGAATTGTTTTACAGACAGATGAAGTAAACTACATGAATAATGGATTAGGAATGATGGTTTTCTTTTTTCGCAGCATCTGACCCAGAGAGCCTGAAATGGAACGTGCAGTCAGAGATAGTCCACTGCCGATGGGCAATGCTCGGTGCTGCAGGCATCTTCATCCCCGAATTCCTCACAAAGATTGGCATCCTCAACACCCCTTTTTGGTACACCGCTGGAGAACAGGAGTACTTCACTGACAAAACCACGCTCTTCGTGATCGAGCTCATCTTGATCGGCTGGGCCGAGGGGAGGAGATGGGCTGATATCATCAAGCCCGGGTGTGTCAGCACCGACCCCATCTTCCCAAACAACAAGCTGACTGGGACGGACGTAGGCTACCCGGGCGGGTTCTGGTTCGACCCGCTAGGTTGGGGTTCGGGCTCTCCCGAGAAGATCAAGGAGCTGAGGACCAAGGAGATCAAGAATGGGAGGCTGGCTATGCTGGCCGTGATGGGTGCATGGTTCCAGGCCAACTATACTGGAACTGGACCTATAGACAACTTGTTTGCTCACCTTGCAGATCCTGGCCATGCCAATATCTTTTCTGTAAGTGACATTCAAAGATATCAAAAGAAATTAAAAATACATAAGCTACCTTATCATAAAGCTATATATGTTTACTTGTCATTCTTATTTTCAGGCTTTTAGCCCCAAGTGAAGAAGGAAATTAATGCACCTGTTCTCGTCTTCACGGGGAAAATGGTGAGGTGAATCTTTAGAGGAACTGAGGATTATGAGATGGAGAAGTGTGTGATTGCAAGAATCTTCTGAAATTTGTATTTTATTTTTGCTAATGTGTTGTATGGAATATCAGATGTACAAATTTACTTTACAAGGTTGTTCCTAAAGACTAAAATCAAGGATAAGGCTCTACTTTAGCTGATGTAAAATATTGACAGTAGTTTCATTAACTTCCCCTAAAATCAAGGAAAAGAATAAAATCTATATGTTGCTAGGATTAAATAATATAAAATTTACTGTAGCGAAATTAAATTATATTAAATTAATACAAACGAAACAAGTTTGCTAAAATTAAAAATAATGACAGTCAGTCAACTCAGTTGGCGAAAAACACAACAGACCGAACACGTAGGCAAAAAAAAAAAAAAAAAAAAAAAACCAAATGTGGACCCCACAGGGCTAATTTTTGTCAACACTGTATAATTTCGGCCAACAATGTTGGTAGAAATTAGCCCTGTGGGGCCCGCAGTTGGGTTGGGGTTGTTTGGTTTGATTTGGTTGGTTTGGTTTGGCTGGTTTGGTTGGTTTTGGTTTATTTTATTAGTTTTTTTAATTAGTTATGTTTAGATTTTTTTAATTTAGTTTTTTTCTATATAGTTTGTTTTAGATTTTGGTTTTTTTGATTTAGTTTAGTTTTGAAATTTGGTTTAAGAGAATTTACTTTAACGAAATAAAAGTTAAATAAATTAATTGTAAAGAAAAATTTAGAAAAAAATTTAAAAAAAGAAACGGTTTGTTTTTTTTAGAAAATTGTAAAGAAAATTTTCTTTTTGCAATATTTGATAAGAAAAAAAACTAAATAAAGAAAAAAAAAAGAAATAAAAACTAGTATTTTTTTGTCCTCTAAACGGTGTTTTGTTAACGCTCACAGTATCGAACGAAACTTGGGCTACAGGACCAACGTAACGCTGTAAATCCGATGGCGCAAGTTTCGTTGCGAAACGACAAGCACACACGAAATTATGACAAGTGTCGGAACAGGTCGATACGATATTTTTTGACGGATACACGTTAATTTCGGTGTGCACGCACATCCAAATCAAGTTTCACGAAATCTCACACTCCGCATTGACGATACGCGCCTTTCGGTGTAATCCTCACACGATGAAGTCGTTTCGTTTGGCGGAGCGTATCCCGTATCGAAATTTGTTGGAGTTTTGAAAACAGTTTTTTATTTTATTTTGGAAGTTGATTTTACAGAAATTGGGGGCAGATACAAATAAACTAAAAGATGAGTTTTAAATTTGGTTATATTTCTAAAAGTCTATTCAAGTGGATTTGTAAAACATTAACCGAGTTGGTAGAAAACTGGACGTAGACAAGGGTAGTTGGATTGAAATATGACAGTTTTGAAAAATGAGTTTTCGTCCAAATTTCGATTCGATTCTCTTTTAAAATAATTCGTTTAAAATTAAAATACTTGAAGGGGATTAAAGAGGGTAGGGTTGTAAACGTACTAGCGAAGAAAGATTAGAATTTGGTTGAATTAAAAAAAACTAAAATATAACTAATTAAAAAAAACTCATTAAACAAACCAAATCAAACCAAACCAAACCAAACCACCCCAACCCAACCCGCGGGCCCCACTTGCACAAATTAAGCCAAAGTTGGCTGAATTTGTGCAAGTGGGGCCCGCGGGTTGGGTTAGCGTGGTTTGGTTTGGTTGGTTTGGTTTGGTTTGGTCTGTTTAATGAGTTTTTTTTTAATTAGTTATGTTTTGTTTTGGCTTTTGATTTAGTTTTTTTCTATTTAGTTTTGTTTTGGCTTTTGATTTTTTTATTTAGTTTAGTTTAGTTTTGGATTTTGATTTTTTTTGTTTAGTTTAGTTTTGGATTTTGGTTTGATTTTTATTTGGGTTTAAAATTTGGATTTTGGTTTGGTTTAATTTTGCGCGCGTGACATCCTCCGACCCTGACTTTGCGGTGACGTTTCTCCTCCGTCGCTCGACCAAATTCTAATCTTTCTTCGCTGGTACGTTCACAACCCTACCCTCTTTAATCCTCTTCAAGTATTTTAATTTTAAACATATTATTTTAAGAGAAAATCGAATCGAAAGTTGGACGAAAACCCAATTTTTAAAACTGTCATATTTCAGTACAACTACCCTTGTCCACGTCTAGTTTTCTACCAACTCGATTAATGTTTTACAAATCCAATTGAATAGACTTTTAGAAAACTTAACCAAGTTTAAAATTCATCTTTTAGTTTATTTTTATTTGCCCCCAATTTCTGTAAAATAAACTTCCAAAATCAAGAAAAATCTGTTTTCAAAACTCTAAAAATTTTCGATACGAGGTGCGTCCCGGCAAACAAGGTGACTTTGTCGCGTGAGAATTACACCGAAAGACGTGTATCGTCAACGCAGACGTGTAAGATTTCACGAAACTTGATTTGGATGTGCGTGCACACCGGAATCAACGTGTATCCGTCGAAAAATACCGTATCGACCTGTTCCAACACTTGTCATAACTTTGTGTGTGCTTGTCGTTTCGCAGAGTTACGCTGGTCCTGTGGCCCAAGTTTGGTTCGATTCTGAGAACGTTGACGAAACACAGTTTAAAGGACACAAAATATACTAATTTTTTTTTTTACTTTTTTTCTTTATTTAGTTTTTTTTTCTTATCAAACATTGCAAAAAGAAAATTTTCTTTTACAATTTTCTAAAAAAACCAAACCGTTTCTTTTTTTTAAATTTTTTTAAATTTTTTTAAAATTTTTCTTTATAATTAATTAATTTAAATTTTGTTCCGTTAAAGTAAATTTTCTTAAACAAAATTCCAAAACTAAACTAAATCAAAAAAATTAAATCAAAAAAATCAAAATCCAGAACAAAACTAAATAAAAAAACCCAAAACATAACTAATTAAGAAATAATAAAACAAACTAATAAAACAAACCAAACCAACCAAACCAAACCAAACCACCCCAACCCAACCGCGGGCCCCACATGGCCAATTTTTGCCAACACTGTTGGCCGAAATTGGCCCCGTGGGGTCCACATTTTTGTTTTTTGTTTTTTTGCCTACGTGTTCGGTCAGTTGTGATTTTTGCCTACTGAGTTGGTTGACTCTGTCATTATTTTTAATTTTAGTAAACTTGTTTCGTTTACATTAATTTAATACAATTTAATTTTGCTACAGTAAATTTTCTGATTAAATAATTCGATAGAGAACTAAAGTACTTTTTGATAAATATTCTTTTTTGATTTTGGAATTGTTGAAATAGATGTACAGTTGTGTCCGGCGAGGCGAGACGAGGCGAGACTAGTTTCAAAATTGTGACGCTGATACACAGAGGTCTTGCCAGCACTGGCACGTTCGAGTCGGACCACCAAATCCTCCACCTATGCTCTAGCTCCTCAATTGGCACATTTGTGTCGTATCTATTTTCATGTCTGTCATGGTTTGTGGACGAGATTTTGGATCACGGGTTTGACCCTATTTAAAAGTTAAAAAAAGAAAAAAGAAATAAGAGACAAAGTCCTAGCTCAAACCCAAGGCTCCAACTAACTTTTGGCCTTTTGGCCTTTTGGTTAAAAGTTAAAATTTTTTTCGAAAATGAGAAGAAAAAATGTAAAAATGAGAAAAAAAGAAGAAGACATTAATTAGTTGAAATAAATAATAATTATATTAATATGGATCATTTGAGTAAAGTGAATTACTAGTTTTGTATATAATTTGCCTTATTTTGATATTGCTAATTTCACTCTATTTTTTCGGTACCATGTGGGTCCACTTGTGGGCCCAATTTGATCCTGAACCGATAATTTTTGACACTTTGTCCAATATGAATTTATGGGTAGTTTTTTTGCCTTTGATATCATCCGAGACTGGTGGAGATATTTGTATCAATATATGAGGGCATTTTCTTCATTCAATTTTTGTGCTCTTCTATATCCGAGACGATCATGTCTAATACGTTGTTTCTTCATCAACCGTCAAATTAACCAAGTATACCTTGCTAAATGTTACAATTGTATTTTTTTATGCTTATGTTTTATTATGATTGGTAATATAATTATATATCCTTAGATGACCTTGTTTATAGATTTGTTCTAGTATGACTTTATATTTATTGACACGGTCTTGATCTCAAGACATAAATCAAAATGCATTCATGATAGACTCGTGCCTCATATCTAACTTGATAGGGACACGAAGAAATATTGTATAATTTTCTTCTTAGAGTTGTATTCTCGATCAATATGGTATCAATTTCATGGACTCATTGATGGATTGATAGTATTGATATAGTATCGATTCATGGATGATTGATAGAGTTGATTGATTATTGATTTACGATTAGACTCATGCACTCATATATTATCATTGGTTGGAGAGGACAACTATTAGACGTTGGGCTATCCTGTATCCTTTATCCATCTCGTGGACTAGGAGCATCATATGGTGTTACAGTATAAGAGATATGATATTACCAGGAGCATCCTATGGTGATTCCCCTTAGAAATGACTGCCTACATGTACGTACTTGTTCACAAATGCATATCACACATTCAGTAGTTTTAGTTGTACCATATTACCATTTATTAAGCACGACATATTCTATTGACATACAACTTGTTTCTATATATCTTGCTACATCCCTCTAAGGACATGGTTCCTTCTCAGGGATAAATAATCATATTTACTAGATCTAGGGACCATAACCTAACGCAGGGTAAAACTTAAGCAGAGGATTCAAAGATCTTACCATCTAGATTGTTGTGAGAGTAGACTCATTTATCTTGTTACTTGCTTTATTTCTAGTCTACTAGTTGTGTATTTGTCTCCTCTAGACTATTTACATTCGTGCTGAACTTAATACTCAATGCCTTTACTATTCAACATTATATTTAGTTTATTTCTTAGTTTCATTTTGTTATCCTATAAATGAGGTATAAATATATACATGTTATATTTTTGTATAGTTTATGGACTTGATTTTATACTAGACAACGAAGTATGTTTTGATGGGTGCCATTAGATTGGAATGCCCTTAAGAGTCGTATTAGTTGGCCTAGTCACATGCTAGCCCTATGTAGTTTGGGACTGGAGCGTGACAAAGGTTGTAACACCTATACCAGCACAACACAACTTACCACATGTAGACAAATGGTTAGTCAGAACACACAATTCGGACATTAAAGGATATTCTACAGTAGACTTCGATGTATCCTAAGAGGATCACTTACACTTGGAATTTTTTCCCTATAATTACAAATTCCATGTAAGCATTCAGCTGTCACAGTTGGAGGTTTAGTATGGGAGGAGATGTAGGTCCCAGTTGTCTTGGGACGACATTAGAGATAAGCATATTCTTGGAACAAAGATGATCATTTATGAAATTGAGAAGATCAGGCATATCAGGTAGCATTTCAAAGTATATGAGGCCTTTAGAGTTTAAGCATGTTATATTTTGGTATTAGTTTATAGACTTGAGTTTATACTAGACAGTGGAGTATACTTCGATGGGGCTATTAGATTGGAATGCCCTTAATAGTTGTATTAGTTGGCATAGTCACGTGATAGTCGTACGTAGTTTGGGATTGGAGCGTAACAAGGGCTGTAACACCCTTACCAGCACAACATAACATACCATACGTAGATTGATGGCCAGTTAGAATAAGGATATTCTATAGTCCTGTACCCTAAACTTTGATGTATCTAGGGAGGATCACTTACACTTGGTAAAGTTTTCCTATAATAACAAATTCCAAGCAAGCATTTACCTGGAACTATTGGAGGCATGGTATGGAAGGAGATGCAGGTCCTCGTTGTCTTGGGATGACATTGGAGATAGGCAGATTCTTGGAACGCAGATAATCATATGCAAATTAGATGATCAAGTAGATCAGGGAGAATCTTAAAGTAGCTCAAGATTGGCAATACCATTTGGTAGATAGTATAAGAGGCCTTTGGAGTTTTATGTCGGTGACCATGTATTTTTTAGATTTTGCCTACTCATGGAGTTATCAGATTTAGAGGACTAAGACAACTTAGACTGAGATACATAGGTCCATTTGATATCCTCGAGCATGTTGGTGATGTTTCTTATTATCCATCTCTTCAACCATTGGTGATGATGTACATGATGCATTTTATGTCTCAGTTGCACTAATATGTCCCATATCTGAGCTATATTCTCGACCATTTGGAGTTGGTCCTCGGTACCGACCTATCATATGAGGAGCAGCCCATTTCCTTTTTCGAACGAAGGGAAAATTTGCTTAAGAACCGAACTATCTGACTAGTTCAAGTTGCTTGGGGTCATCACTCCATGCGAGTTGACGTGGAAGCACGATGACGACTTCAGAGCAATATACCCTTTTTTGTTAAATCTGGGAGGTATATTCCATCTTTTGTCTCCATATCTCTACTTTGGTAGGTGTTGGTAAAATGATTGTTGTATTTGTAGATTAGATTATTTATGTCTGCATTTATTTAAATTATTTTCTTTCCTTGGCTATGATTCTTGTTTTCGATCTTGACCCTGTATTTACTCTTCTCCTAGATAATATTTCTTGCTTAGCCTAATTGAAATTATGAGAATGAAAATTTTAAAATGATGGTAGAGTTGTGAGGCTCGCCTCACTGTATCGATATTTTATATGGATACAAGTATGTATATTACTATATTTGATTTCCCTATATTTGATATTCTGGAAAAATTATGTACATGGAGCTTTCTTGGTTTTCGTACATTCAGTATCATGGTCAAGGACTATGGATTTTTGCTAGGAGAGTCCTTAACCATAGATATTGTGCCTTTTCGGCAGAGTTGGATATGTAGTATTGATGACTTATTATTTTTCATAAATTTTCTTATTTTGCATCCATCGAGGATCACACGTGCTCTATCATGAAATACTCGATATACTAAAAGCTATTAACGACCTATGCAAGTAATAATGATTTCTTCGTTTTCTGGAGTATCAAGCTGACCATGGGACTGTCCGTGTCACGACCCTCACACGGGTGATCGAACACGAGTACATGGATACGTCCAGCCTACGCTGCAGCATCGGCGATAGAACGCTGTCTAGATCATCAATATCTAATTATCACTCTCAAGCAATAATATGATCACAATATAAGTAATAATATCTCACTCCATAAGGAGAACAAGATGACAATATATCATAAAGATAATACTCAATCACAAGAGTCTAATAGGAAGATAATGGCATGATATGATAAAAAGACATGAAATCCAAAGTCACAAGTCAAGATAAGTCAAACATTAACAACAAGTCTAAATATCCTAAATATAACAATCCAAATAGTCTAGAGTAGTCTCTGGAGACAAATCTAGTAGCAATAAGAAATACTTGATAACTAGCTAAGCAGTAACTATCTAGGTCTCTCCATCAATTGGGATTTGTTCCTCTTGACCAACCTAATCAAAATCACCAGACTCACCCTCCTAGGGTCCGTAATAAGTAGGACACCAGTCCTCCAAATCAATTCCTAAAAATGTTATCAAGTTAGGATTGGAGTGAAGCACATGATCGAATAGCACTTCCATTTAATTGACAAAGGCTATAAATAGTATTAGTAAATGTAAATACATGATAGAGAAGCAAGATTGATATTATGGGAATGAGAAGGAAATAATTGTAGAAGCATAAAAATGCGCCTCTTGAAGATGGCGCAGTTTTCTACAAATAAACTTAACAGAGGAAGGATGGCGCACTTTCTCTCTATTTGGAGGATGACGCACTTTCTACTTGTTTCAAAGGGTGGCACACTATACAAATAACAAAAAAGTGGTACACTTTTAAGTTGCTTTCATCAGTGTAGACAGTCGTACAATTTGTATGTCTGCTTTTCCATTCGAGCATTAAATATGATGAATCTGACATGTTGGAACCAAAATCGAAGAGTCAGAAGTCATCATTACAGCTGGGCTGCCGCACGCAGACCCAGGTTGTCGTTTAGCGACCCAACCGTTAAGCCAACTTCTTCAAAAGTGCGCCATTGAGCCAACTTCTTCAAAAGTGTGCCATTGAGCCAACTTCTTCAAAAGTGCGCCGTTGAGCCAACTTCTTCAAAAGTACGCCGTTATGCCAACTTCTAAAAAAGTGCGCCATCACGACCAATTTTATCAAAAGTGTGTCATCATGGCTACTTCTTCAAAAGAGCGCTTTTATAGCCAATCTTTCCAAAAGAGCACCACTCTCCAGATCACTTATAAAGTGCACATACTATCCTAACTGACAGTGAGCAGTTATGAGTGCGTGTCTTACATGCCATATTTCTCGTAAAAAGTGTACAAATATGCATCAAATGATCCTCTGTATAGGGGATATCGATGGATGAAGACATTTTCATATCTATGCCTCCCTCGTAGAATCATGAGAGAAAAAGATACTTCATGTCATCAAACAAGGATATGCAGTTATCAGGTAAACTGCGATACTAATCGTAGGCTATGTCGGCTAAGCAAACCACGAATAATATGGTAAGGAGAATATCTTCTTTCTGCAGATAAGCCGTCATCATATTGAAGTAATTAATATATTGACTCGCTGATGTCCTTCCTTCAAACAAGACTATCGATTGGGGCTTGTATTTAGTAGGGAATGAAACATTATCCCAATGAGGAGGATAAGGCTGTTTCACCCCCAGCTTGCGGAGTTGGTCTTTGTTCTTTAAAATATCGACCTGTGCATGCAACTCCTGGATAGCTTCGAGAGGATATTCTGGTCGAAGTGGTTCAAATGACTGATAAGATCCTGGTTGAACATGTATTATCACCAGTAGAGGTCCACTCCCAATATTGAGAGGATTAAGAGTTGGCGCTGCTGACTCTTGGTTTATGACTACTTCTAAATTTGTGTTATCCTGCATAGGTGTTGTTCCAGGAGTAGGCTGTGAAGGTATGAATGAAGCCACTTGGATAGGTACTGGTGTAGCAAAATGTTGGACTATCATCATTTGATGCATATTTTGCATCATAGTGTGGATGTCTCTAAGAGCGGCCTCTAATGAGTTGAGACGTTGTTCGGTGGCTTCTGGTAGAGAAGCGTCTTGTTCATCACCGATGGCGTAAACGCTAACATCCCTGTGTATAACAGAGGAATTGGTAGAAAGAGCCGTGTAGTTGGAGTCTACACTGTCAGTTTTATAATCGGGGGGATTGCTACCCCCTGCCTCAGATTATGAGGAATAAGGATTTTCGTGAAGAATGAGCTCCCGTCTTCGAGAACAAGTATTTTGGTATACTCCTTCAAAGGAGTCGACGAGTTGGTCAAATCTCCTCTGGCTGAGTGTTCTTGAAGAACTTTATCTTAATTTTTTCCTGCCACGGGGAAGATGCGAAGCCATGTATACTGAAGCAAGGAGCGGTTCGTCATCATACTCCTGGTTGTCAACTTGTTTTGTATGTTGAGGTTTAGGAGATATAGTGTAGGTCAATCAGTCAAACACAGATCATTTTACTGATGCACAATAATATTTGATTATAACTCTATGACAATTGTAACGATGCTAATAGGAAACATTGTTGTAAAGTCAGAAGGCTCTCTCTTTATGCTTTTGTACAATAAGCTCACGTAAATTGAAAAAGAAAAGAGAAGAGGAGGAAAATGGCAGACTCTGCCTCTTTACATGAGATATATTGAATCTTCTATGCATATTTTTGGTCCCTTGTGTGTAGAGTGAGGTACTGGTTTGATTAGCGAGTGATTCGTTATATCTCAGGTTTTTGTCCTTCATGGACGAGAGTAAGTTGTCTCTAGCAGTCCTCTTATGTACACACGCAGAATCAACATATTGTGAAAAGTCGCCATCATACCGACAATGGTCCATGATTGGCAGTGTTCCACTGTATAGGGCACAACAAATCTTCATTTCTTATGAAGGTATTCCTGCATAAATTCCTTCTCCTACTGCCAACAATTAGAGCATCGACCTTAACTCAGGTGGTTGAGGAGGATCATCCCTAATTTTATCGATTCAGCCAGCAATATGTATGCTTGATGTAAAACATGGGATGTGACTTCCAGAAAGCGGAAGGTTTAAACTTTGGCAAGGGACAACGTATTCCTCTACAACTCTAAGGACAGTCCAGCAAATCCAGTAGTGGATTGGGCTACGATAAGACTAGCCCACAGACTTACTCCAAGAAGAGGCATGATAAAAAGAAACTTAAGTCTTGTAACATGGTGCTTCTTTCTCTGATGCTCGAAGAAGAAGCCATGACTGGTACCAGGTCTGGCAAAGATTATCATAAAACTTATGAATCTGTCCCGAAAGATAATCCTAACACTCTTCCTACTTTGTCAACTCCTGTTGCTCCGGTCACAACCGAACCTGGTCCTTCAAAGCCTACTATGACAGAGAAATAAAAGCAAAAGGAAGTACGCTTCGACAAATCCCTAAAAAAGAATGTACCCCAAGGACTTAAAAAGTCCTACAATTTTGACATATTAGCACAACTGGCCAATACCCCAGCCCGACTTTCCATATTCGAGTTACTTCGTTTGTCGAAGGAGCTCGTGAAGCTTTGAACGAAGCTCTAATACATGCAGACTCATTCTTAGCTCAACTTAAGGCTCCTGATGAAGAGCCATTAGTGTGTCCTCAATGCCACATCGTGATCGAGAAGATTCCTAACATCACTTCCATGCAAGATGATATGCTTCTCAAGGATAATCAGCATAACATATTCCTCTTTATCTCCAGCAGATTAAAATAAGATGTACATCAAATACATCTTTAATCCCCCGAAACTTGTAGCCTACACAGCCTCTCAAACTATTACCTATATTTATTCTTGAAAAAGAAATGGATAATGGGTCCTCAAAGTTCCCCAGTGGGACAATACTCAGATCCAACGGAACACTCTTGTTGAGATCATCTAAACGATTTTCTCCAACAAAAATATTCCATTCTTAAAGTCCAATTATTTTAAGGATATCCTATTCATGATCTCCAGTTGGATTGGGAATAAGCTCACATATTTATTCACCAGTCAATAAGTGTAATGTGATTCATGTCCATATTACCTCTGAATCATATTCTATTTATTATCCCTCAAGAGAAGACAATAGTTTGCCCTTTAACTAATCTTTCTTCTCTTCTCCAGTGAAGTAAACAAGGGAGCTATCATGTCCATATTACCTCTGATAGTATTGTATCCTGTAAAATTTATCATTTGTACTCAGGATGAGGATGCCTTGAGTGATAAATCTACCAAATTCTTCCACATAGTTATTCTGCCATGTCCATAATATCTCTGAGCAGATATATTCGGTGGAATCCTATTTAAAAATATATCACATCTACATTACCTCTGATCTCGTTTTCAATCTAACCTATTATTTGTATCTAATAGTAGATATGTAGTAAATAAATGGGTCCACAACAAATAATTGTTCTTTAAAAATTTTAATTTATTTTCATTAAAAAAACTTACAAGGAAAAGCATAAGATAGGTTTCACTCAGGAGGAGTAGAAAGATCAAGGAAGAACTATGTTAGTAGAGCTAGTTGCTAGTCTTTATTCATTGTCGCTCGCCTACGTGCTTCGAGCATTCTAGAGTCATCTGTAGCGAAAGGAGCCATAGAAGCATATAACTCTATCATCTTGTTTCGAGCATGGTAAAGCTCGTTCTTGTTATGCTTAAGCTCCAAAAGCTGTTCTTTTGCTAAGTCACAATGTATCAGCTCTTTCCGACGTCGGTCCACAACCACCTTCAACTCCTTTCTCGCTTGCTTAAGCTTCACCTCTTTTACAGAAGCATTTATTCGGACATTCTTCTCAGTATGGATCTTCATATGCTCCTGGAAAGTGGTCTGACGCTCCATGAACTCTGTAGTAATTGACTCATATTTAGTTTAAATTAGAGCCGAGATGTCCCCATTGTTAAGCTGCAGATATTCATTAATAGGCTGCTCAAGGGCTATCAAAATTTGCTCAAGAGTAGCAGCCCTATCTTCATCCTAGAAAATTTTGATGAGTTTAATCATGGACAAGCTAGCATCTTTCACATACTCAAAGGATAAACATTTCTCAAGCACCAGATTTATCAACTCATTTAATGTTATGTAGAAAACAGATGTATAAACTTCTACTAAAGCATTAAAGCGAGTGTTTGAACTTGGAGTCGTGACAATTTTAGCTAATCCTCGACCATGAGATACGAAGATAGTTGTCGTGACAGTTTTAGCCTCGACACTGGAGACAAAAGAGGAAAAACCCGCTGCTCGTTCTCTCGAGCTAATAGTGGAAGCCATCTCAGCAGCAATGGTCATTTCTATCACAAGAGAAGTTGAAGCTACTCGTGGTATTGACACGATATCCGCAGCCGGAACCATGATATCAGTAACAGAAATTGTTTCAGCTTACGAAACAACCGTCTCTTCGGCCCTCTCCGGAGCAATTCCTACCACAATTTTATCACCCAAAAAGAAAAATGAACAAACAATATAATCAATAAACAACATATTGTAATTAAGATATATGAACGTCGAGATAAGGAAAGAAGTAACAGCTTGGCCTGTGCTAGCCGGAGCTATCACTGCATGAATTCATAACAATAAAGCATGAAACGCAAGAATTTATGGTATAGAAAGAATAGAGAGATACGTAACAGTACCAGGTGGTACATATTTATCTTCAGGAGTCTGTCCCTCAAAATAATTCCTTTGTAAACGGAGCCTCTACCTCAGACGAATCGACATGAAAGAGCAAATCATCGTAATCACTTATAGTTATGTTCGCTTCTGAAACTACAGTTTCAGTATCAATCTGCTCCATAGCATCTTCAAGCCTAGCTGTAACTATATCAGATTAAGGTTGATCCTTAATATCCTGTCCAGGCATATCTTCGGAGGCTGTAGCGGCAATGTCAGCTTGTGACTCAATCTGCTCAACAATTTCAACCCGAGAAGGTAAAATTATTTCTATGCCAATGTCTTCTCCATTATCACTGACCCTAGAATCAGAACTTCCCAGAGCAGGTTGATCATTTGGAGCCACTGACAGAGCAACATGATTCTTTGGATCCATCGGCGGAGGAGGTATGAATTTAACCGGCAGAATAAATTGAGCCGTAGCATAAATGATAGGATATGCAAAATCAACTGTTGCAGCAACAAAGGCGACACTTATTCCTGTAACAATAACAGGGGGAGGGATGGAAGTGCTAATCCACTACACTACTGGAGAAGAGACAGACGGTCCAGGCCACTCCGGTGAAGTAATCAGTTCATCAATCAAATTTCTTCTTGAAAGAGCAGAAATCTTTGATTTCAGCTTCCTAGGCTTCATGATAACATCCTTTTCTTGGCGGACCGGCCCTCATTATGGGACGTAATCTTATGCTTTCAAGATTTTTGAACCACTATGGCAGGGGCGGGTGCATCTGGTTGTACATGTGAAAGAGATTCCAATACCTCATCCAGTGGCACATCCTTCTCCTCCTCCTCGATTAAAGAAGTTTTTATTGGTTCCAGAATGGCTCCTTTCTATCAGAGTTTGGAACAAACACGCATATCAAAATCTTTGTGAAATTGGTTGATAGAACAATAAAACTGGGCAAAGGAATGCAATAAACGTAAAGGAGGATTGGGTGCAGGTAGAGTAAAAGTAGCTCCTGTACAACTCATGATAAAATATCTCCATCCCCGGGTGCCGTCGATTAAACCTCCAGAGTTTGCAAGACAAGGAGTAGCATTTCTGGCATGCAATTGATCATAGGCAAATTGCCTTGCAAAGCTGCTAGGTAAATACGATTTGAAAATACAACCGTTGCCATTTCTATATACCAAGTGAGATAGCCGGATAAATATCATCCATAAAAAGATCCCTAATGGCAACCTCGATATGGTGGTTCTTTCGTCAATAAAACTTGACCTTGGTGCTCAGTTGCTATGTCGGGAATAGCGCAGTAAAAGCTCCAACTATTCCCCATGTTTAAAGCTCGTCTGGTCTAAAAATGTGTGGTATAGGTCCATTTAGAAAGCCTATATCTACAAAGGAACATGTGTTCAGTCCCGTCAGCCTGAGTCAAGCTAGGAGCCATCAAACTCTGGTTGTGTAAAATCAACCAACCCATCAGATATGTAAATGGAAGCTCTGTTCAAGGAAATTCCTCTCGTCGAGGATCTACTGCCAAATTATGAGTAAGTTCCCGTAAACCAGCGTTCAAACAGCACACCATAACTAGTAGCAATGCCAGTCGATGCTTGAAAACCAGACGGACTATAGGGAATAAAATATTCCTATACAGACGATCCATTGAGCAAGAACCTCCAGGGACTACCCATCTTCGGAGTCATAAAGTAAAATATCGCCAACAAAGCTTCCGACGAGATCTCTCTACGAATGTGTCTGAGATAGCTAATAGCCGGTGTGCCTTCTGCAAAACTTCCTATACGATCCTCAAAGGACTTATTTTCAGCATTATGACTTGCCATGAGTTCTTCAACTCTAGTAGAATTCAAAGGTCAAAGCGGTCAAATCTTTGTATATTCCTTCTCGTTCCTTCTCGTTGAAGAGGCATTGAAACCACTGCCTGATAAAGACAGTGCCAGAATCAGTATTGTAGTAATGGTTGCAAGCTAGGTAGTGGCACATCAGTTCTTGATACACTTCAACTAGATGCGGCTTAGTCTTTTCTAAATCTGCCAGTTTCGCGTTGGTAGGCACGTACTCCTCATAAGGAATCTTCTCTGTTGGCAGTGCATATATGTATTTTATCTCGTGTAAGGCAAACCCCAACTCGCCACATGGAGTAAAAATAGTTTTCATACTAGAGTTATATCGCTCTAATAAAGCCGAAAATATATTGGCATTGGGAGCAATGCCATAACAAGTCGCTAACAAGGTATTGTATAAACCCGAAGATACGAGATTCTCGGTATATTGATCCAATATCCATGTCGTTCCTCGATGCCAATAGATATTTTCATCAGTCAACCATCCTGGCAGTCAAACATTCTTCTGAGGATAAACGCCTTCAGCATCAATATAAGTGTTGGCAAACAAAGGAGATTGAATAGGTTGAATCAACGAAGAATCTTCGCTTGGTAAGTTCTCGAGATAAAGTCCTCGCATTTGAAATGAATATCCATCGCCGGAACTGAAGAAACGACCCTGTTTGTAGCTAATTTTCTCCGACTTAGCTCCATTGGTAGGGGGAGTCAAATCCTACCCCATCTTCCGTGGATAAGTAGCATGGAAGAAGGAAGACAACAGAAAACTTCTTGACATCTCTAGGAGATACATGACCCTTCCATGAACATTGAATAACCACTTCTCCTTCTTTTTCTTAGACTGAGATGATTGATGAATGATGTCACCAAACAAGAAAGCCGGCTTAGAATATGTCTCATTCACAAAGGAAGTGAGAGGTTCGCCGCTTATCAAAGATATCAACATTCATTTCCCTTTTTTCGCTATCAATAATTGGCGTATGCTGGACATCTTCTTATAGATTGGAGAAACTCAGTGTGCGATAAGTCTTCTAGATAATTGGTATGCAAAAGTCCATTAGTGGATCCCATCAGTTCAGCCAAAGGATCCATACCCAAGTCAACTAAAAAAGCTACAAACGAGGAGCCAACAAATCTCATGAAGAGGAGTACGTAAAATAACCCTATTATGCGTCTTTTAAGATTCTAAATGGGGCTCATTTTTCCAAATTTTTTAGGAACTATGCGCATTTTATGAATACTTCAGGAGATAAGCACATTTTATGCGCCAATCTTCCCAAACAGACGAAATGTTCCAATATGTCAAAATAGACGAAAAGTGCGTCGACTCGCCAATAATTAGGAAAGTGCACAAAAAATGGTTGTTTTTACTCTGAACGAGAAAAATGCGTCAAGATGACTGTTTTCTCTCTGAACGGGGGAAAATGCGTCAAAGTAGCTATTTCTTCTCTGAACGAGAGAAAAGTGCGCATGTACACATGTCTCTATATTCTATGTCTTAGTTCTTCTTCTTTCTTTCATCTTTCTGCTATTGTTAAAAGCTTACATTGTACATGTAAAAGAAAAAGAAAGAAAATAGGAAAGAAGAAGACAACCGCCATGCCTATCTGAGGAGGATGTGCTACATCTTCTGATGTGACTCTCGATGGCGACATATTGAGCCATTCTCCAGCGGGCTGAGTCACTATCCGTCTCACCAGCGACCTTACCGTCGTTGCCCAAGAAGAAGAAGCCAATCCTTTACCCTTGTTGTCCTTGCTTCTCGCCTGAGATTTTCTTGGGGTCATTGCTAAAATCTTCGAAGGAAGAAGGAAGCTATGATTTTCTTAAGGAAGAAGGAGACGCAGAGATTTGAGAGCATTGGAAAATTCTCCCTCCTGAACCCGCCTATTTATAGATTGGGGGGGAGGGGACTCTTCGGCTGCTCTTCAAAATTTGAGCAGCAAATTATGACCTACAACCACGTCAGCAATCCATTGGAATTCTATCCAAAATATGCGCACAAAATCTCAACAATTTTTTATGCTTCTAATTCAAAGTATTTTTAATTTATTTGAACAAATTCAAAAACTTTGAAGGGGATCATGTAGAAGCATAAAAATGTGCCTCTTGAAGATGGCTCAGTTTTCTACAAATAAACTTAACAGAGGAAGAATGACGCACTTTCTCTCTATTTAGAGGATGGCGCACTTTCTACTTTTTCAAAGGGTGGCACACTATTCAGAGAACAGAAAAGTGGCACACTTTCAAGTTACTTTCATCAGTGCAGACATGCGTACTATTTGCATGTCTGATTTTCTTTCGAACATTATGTGATTAATCTGACATGCTGAAATAGAAATCGAAGAGTCAGAAGTCATCATTACAGCTGGTCTGTGGCACGCAGACCCAGATTGTCATTTAGTGACCCAGCCGTTGATCCAACTTCTTCAAAAGTGAGCCGTTGTGCCAATTTTTTCAAAAGTGTGTCATTGTGCCAATTTCTTCAAAAGTGCGCAATCACGACCAATTTTAACAAAAGTGCGCCAGTCTCCAGACCACTTCTAAAGTGTGTATACTATCTTAACTGACAGTGAGCAGTTATGAGTGCGTGTCTTACTTGCCATGCTTCTCATGAAAAGTGTATAGATAACTGTCCCCCACGACCTATGCTTTCTTCGAATAGGAAGCTACGTGTCAAGCAGGCAGTGAGTTGTGCACCCACTCATTCAGAACGTGGGGTGTTAGTCCACAAAATGTGCGTGCATAATGGTAAAATAGTGTAGACTATCCAAAGTGCACTTACACTCTCTTAACCACTCATAAAATCTATAAATACAGGATCGGTACATCCATTGGGGGGAGGACAAATATAGAGAGACAAATAAAAGGGCTAGAATTTCTAAGTCTTTGAAATTCAAGAACCGAAGGAGAGAAATAGAAGCTTCTCGTGCCGGTGTTGCCAACGCTTTCTTATTATTCAACTCTTTAAGTTGTTCACATCATTCTCTGTATTTCTTCGTCGTCGTGTGGTCCAAGGAGTAAAATGATCGTTCACAGATCAGATCTCTACAGCTATACTTTTCCAGAATCAACTGTACTTAGATTCTTATTTAGGACCTTTTGTACTTTTCTTTCTTTTCAACAGTTTCTAATACAAAAGTTTCGTATAAAATTTTCTTCGCAAACAATAACAAGTAGGCAGGAATAAACATGACATGTATTATCAAGTATAATTTGAAACATGAATACTAGCTGTAACTAACTAAGTGGGTAAAATATTAGTTCGTTATGTGATCAGCTTGGGATACGGATCAGGCTCAACCATATATGATTGGCTATGCACAAGTATATAAGGGTCATGCACAACCATATATGAGAAGCTATGCACACGTATAAGATCAAAGTGAACCATATGTGAAGTGTATGGTTAGCTATGCACAAGTGTTCGGGATATGACCACATAACCAACTAATACCTTCCCGTCCCGACTAATACAATGGATCCAAATCATGATGTCTCTTGACTAGGATCCAACGTACTAATTCGTGTACCATCATGTTAGAAATCAAGTATAGCACCACTAAAATATGTATCATAGTGATCATCAAATAAAAAAACTATCAGAGAATATACTCGCCTGTGGTCCTGAGCAATGAATACCAAATATTGTCCGAACTGGAGTCCAAGTGACCTATATATGAATTTATCACATCAATATATGTTTAAATTAGAAATAATTCTATTTTTTTAGGTATTTAGGCTTCTAGGTCATTCCAAATTTAACTCTTTGTCCATATGGTATTTATCTAGTTAGTATCTCAACTAGGCACATTATTACCTATTAGGTCTCTAGGTAAGGTTATCTAGTTTATCAAGTTATCTATAATAACTATATGTATATTAAATACATAACATACATATGGTATCATAATACCTATCCTAGACTTGCCACTTGCTCAATACCTTGCTATCATAGTCCATACCTTGGTATCCTAACTCATTAACAACTCAATACCTTACCTTGACACTAACCTTAATACCCATGGATATACTATGATACTCAAACTTAATACCTATAGATTATAGTTCAAATATCATTATGAGACTCGTCTCACTGTTCTAGTATACGTACCCGATATACGCATATAATACCCGAAGTTGACACTAACCTTAATACCCATGGACATACTAGAATACTTATGACACTTTACCTACTCATATCTATATATGTACACGTATTAATGGATACCTTAGCTATCTAAAACCCTCCACTAGCATCCATAACAATATACTCGTATCAGTCACTAACAGATAACAACCCAACTGTTTACAATATCAGACATCCCCTTACACCATAGCCATACCCGAGCCCCCAAATAATCTACTGCTTGCACTGCAAGCTATAACTAACTAACCAAACTCTATATGCCTTCCCTGCTGTGATGCTGAGCTAAGCTCTCCCCAGTGTCAACCTTAAAGTTGGCACACAAGCTTCACAGTCCTAGTTACTAACATATGCAGTTTAGAAATTTCCTACAGCCACATGCCCTGTAGTCTATCCGGATCATCCAGACGTACGAGATATATAATATAATTAACTTGTATAGATATTTTTACTTGTAATGCAACATTGTGCTGGAAGTATGCCCCTCGCTGTGATGTTGGGACTTCATGTAGCCAAGAAATTTCCCTAAATGATTCTAGTTATCGATCTATTTTATTAGCCTGAACAATTTATTCAAAATTTCTGACCGTGGTGTGCTCAGGAATTTGCCTTATACATGATGCAAGACTGGATAATAGCTTGACAAGCATAATAAAAATTAATCGCGGGAATAACGGGACATGCAATACAGGTGCCACTCATGGCCTTGATCAGGACAGTACAAGAATTCTCGAGTCATGAGTATGCTACATCGAACCACTATCAGGATTAATAGTACATGATCAAGATTATCAGTACATGATCAGAATTATCAGTACATTATCAGGATTATCAGTTCCATGTCAAGATTCAGGAGTTTATTTATAGTGTACAATTACTAGATCATGTCAGAAAATCAAGATCAATATCAAGAATGTCATATTAAGAAAATAACCAGGATTAACTAAAATAACGCATAAAAGAGAACCAGAGTATCATCAAGAGTTAAGCATCTTAAAGAGAATACTGGCATACAGGCGCATAAAACTTCAATTTAGGGGTTGGCGCATAACATCAGGCAAGAAAAATAACATCCACGCACAATGGACCAAAACCACTATTGGCGCACAATTACTAGTCCAGGTAGTTCTGGCACACTTTGATACCAAAAATGCTCTGAGCAAAAGATGGCATACAATTAATACTAAAATGCACTCTAGAACCTTGGAGCACAATGATAGAAGTGCACGAGCCAGAAGCTTGGCGCACTTCTTTAAGTATGCCCAAAAAGGAGGGTTGGCACACAAAGAGCGTGGACAGGTCTACTAAAAGATAAAATACAAGTCTTAATACATGGCACAGTAGTCGAGACAATCCTGCAGTCGAGAACATGATTCTCGAGAATGGTGAGAAGTCATTGCTTAGTCATTTAGTAATTGAGAAGGGCTACAAAGTGCACTTCCTCTAGAGAATGCCATATAGTGCGCCAATCACAGTAAAGTGCACTGTTCTCCAGAAGCAACAAAGTACGCCGATAAGAAAAGTTTTACCAAAGTGCGCCAACTCTGCAATATCTGCAAAGTGTGCCAATTTGGCTATTAAACAATGGCGTACATTCTTGATGACTTGCAGACCCATTCAAAAGTGCGTCAAGTAGGATTGACGTACTTTTGGAGAAATTGTCATAGTACAAAACGTACGTAGGAGTAGAGAAGTGCGTCCAGAGTACCCAAAATATCTTGGCGCACTTTCTAAAAAATTTATGAAACACACACAAGTGCGCTCGCTGGAACTTTGCTTTATGCGCAAAGGGTTCCCTGCATACTTTATGTATGCATTCTTATGCCAACTTTTTATTCTCCGACTTGCTGTTCTTGGGCTCCATGAGCAATCCAATCCAAGGTAAACAAAATTATTAATGAGACAAGTTCTAAGTGTTACCAAAAAATAAAATTGATCAAGTGATTAAGACAAATTATACTAAGAATCAAAGCAAGATTTATGGTTGTTCCCTCGGTTGGCAAGATGTACTTGCCTACGGTCAAGTTCTAGCATAATACTACCAAGGTCACCAACGGTCAAGGCCAAGTTCGGCCTCTCTCGATGAAGGCTGAGGAAGTGACGAAGGAAAGAGAAATAAAAGAAAAAAAGTGAAGGAAAGAAAAATAATTAGCTTAAATAGGCAAATAGTCGATTGTAGGCCATTGGATCATAATCCATGCGCCTCTCCCTGGTTTATCACAGCCATGCACACGAAAACCAAGGGACCAATGGTCCAAAGCATCCAACTAAGGGAAAATTTGTAAAAATAACCTAGACAATGCATGAATGGCATAAAACGTAAAGTAAGAAATTAAACATAAAGCGAGATATACAAGTATTATATGCGTATATCGGGTACGTATACTAGAACAGTAAGACGAGTCTCACAATGATACTTGACACCAAGTATTATAACTCCACCACACTCAAGCACACATATCAAGCACAAACACCAAAACCACACACACACACACACACACACACACACACACACACACACACACACATACACACACACACACACACCCCCCCCTAACCATAAGGTGCACCACACTCAATCTAACACAATGCACCAAATATCAAACAGTTAGTGTGCGCAACCTAGTGTCCCAATACAATGTGTCATAATACTTTATGACACATCACCAAACACCTATGATACCAACACCACCTCATGATACACCATACAAAAATAAGTAGAACACTAAATATATGTATAATATGACATGAATTAGTTAGAATAGATAATTATAATGCAATTAAAGAGGAATTAGCCCTAATATGTCCAAAACCCCCAAAATATAAAAATTACCTATACGTATCATGGCTTATCATGATACGGGCTTTACATATCCAATTATGGATACAAGGACAATATCAGATAACCAATTAGACACTAATAGTCCTATTGAGGATACAACGCAAATACTTGGTGGACATAATTCATATTTTTACCCAAATTGGACACAAAATACCTAGATCCGCCAAAATAAGTCTCTATCACCTAATTCCTCATCTATTGGGTTGTACCTAGCCATGGGTGGGTTCATAGAGGATCAAATAAGTATTTTAACATTAAAATTGTTTGGTAAAATGATTTTTATACCTATTGGGAGTTAGATCCCAATAACTCCTCCAAATAAACACAATGAGTGTAATAATGGACACGATCTCCTAGCTAGCTCATCTCCAATGGGTCCTCCTTGCACTCCAATGCTTTTAGACCTCCATGGGAATGATAATTAATAGGAATGAGTGGATTAAAATTGGAATTTGTAGGAATTTGGATTGGAATGGGGAAGTAGGGATTTGAGGAGGAAAAAATAACGGAGTATAGTGATTAATGAAGACTAAACTCCTAAAAACTAGGGTCGACCACCTTCATTAGGGTTGGGTGATGATGGTTTGTCCAAAATGCCCTTATCCACTCTCTAATTAAGTTCTAGAATTGTCATGAATATAATCTATTTGGTTTAGGATGAAATCTAATTAGTTATGAGAGGGTATCTAGCTAATATAGAAAGAAATATTCTATCTATGCTAACTAATAATAATTAATTCTAGACTAACCACTAATACAACATGACACACACACACACACACACACACACACACACACACACACACACACACACACACATATATATATATATATATATACATATATATATATATATATATATATATATAATTATAAATATGCAAAATTATCAAACTACCCTTAAGGTTAAAAGTGGTAGTTACAAGTCTACCCGTCCTCGAAATTAAAAGATGAAACTAGCACAAGAATAGATAAAACACAACAAGAAGAAAGATACCTCACGGCTCGAAGAGATAATGGTATCACTTGCACATCTCATATTCCTTCTTCCAGGAAGACTCACCCGGAGAGTGTTGCCTCCACGCGACATGAACCATAAAAATCGTTTGGTTACGTATCACCTTCTTTCTGTGATCCAGAATCTCTACCAACTGCTCAGGATAACTGCGACTCAGGCCTACCTCAATCATTGAATGGTCTAATACATGGCTAGGGTCTGCCACATACTGTCTCAGTTATGACACATGAAACACATTGTGTACTCTCTCCAGTATAGGTGGTAGGTCCAGTCGGTAGGCCACAACACCAGCCTTCTCAAGAACATCGAAAGGTCCGATGACCATGGAATAAGTTTCTCGCCTCCACCAAAATGAATCGTGCCCGTGTTTGAGAAATCCTTAGGAACACCAGATCGTCAAATTAGAACAAAATAAAACAAAATCTTAACACACAAATTATAACCATAAAATATCACAAACAATCACAATCACAAGAAAAATCTATACTTGAAACTCCAACGGTCTACGGTGATTATCGGCCCAATGCCACTGTCTGTCCCGCGCCACCCGAAGTCTACCCCTGATCAACTTAACCTTCTCCGCAGCATCCACAACCATTTAGGGCCCCAACAAGACTCTCTTACCTACGTTATCCTAAGAAAATAGAGTATGACACCTCCGACCGTACAGAGCCTCAAAATGTGACATCTCTATACTGGCCTGGTAACTATTGTTATAAGCAAACTTTACCAAATAGAGATGGTCCTCCTATGAACCCCCCCAAAGTCTAATACACAGGTAGAGAGCATATCCTTAAATGCCTAAATAGTCCTCTCAGACTGTTCATCCGTCTGAGGGTGATATGCGGTACTTAACTTGAGTTGAGTACCCAAGCTATCCTACAAACTCCTCCAGAAATAGGATATAAATCTGCTATCCCGATCCAAGACTCTGCTCATTGGAACCCCGTGCAACCTAAAGATCTGCCTTATATACAACTTTGCCAGCTTCTCCGTAGATAAACCCACTTTAAATGGTAAGAAGTGGGCATATTTGGTCAACTTGTCGACGATGAACCAAATTACATCTTTCTCTCTTTGAGAATGTGGAAGTCCGAAAACAAAATCCATAATGATGTGTTTCTACTTTCACTCTAGGATAGGTAATGGCTTAAGCAATCCACCTAGCCTCTGCCTCTTCACCTTGACCTGCTAGCACACTAAGATCTGGATATTAAGCGTGCCACCTCCCGTTTTATGCCATACCACCACACACGCTCTCTCAGATCTCTATACAACTTGTTGGCACCTGAATGCATAGAGTACTGAGAATGGGGCACTTTTTGCAAAACCTTCTCTTGCAGATCTTCACTTGGCACACACAATCCGGTATCGTGCCTCAAAGAACCATCCTTTACAATGGTGACATCATCCAACAATCTTCTTGCACCTGGGCTCTGATGCTCCTCAGAGCCACATCCTGATACTGTGTTGACTTGATCCTGTCCATCAACTCTCACTGAATTTGTACGCCCTATATCTGCATCTCTATCCTAGAAACTACCACCGCGATGCCCAAGCTCTTCAGATCTGCCAATAAATATTGATCTATCATCAAGTACATAGCTACCGGATACCTGCTCAAGGCATCAACAACTACGTTGCCTTCCCTGAATGATACTACAAGGATATATCAAAATCCTTTATCAGTTTTAGCCATCGATGCTGCCTTATATTTACCTCCTTCTGGGTGAAAATGTACTTCAAGATTTTATGGTCAGTAAAAATCTTCACACGCTCTCCGAACAAATAATATTTTCATAGTTTTAGAGCAAAATGACCGCTGCCAACTCCAAATCATAGGTAGGGTAGTTCTTCTGTCTGGAAGAATAGGCAATCACCTTCTTGTTCTGTACTAGAACACAACCCAAACCCTTTTCAGAAGTATCACTATAGATAGTGCATCCTCCTGTCCCGGATGACAATATTAAAACTAGAGTTGTAGTCAACCTCTTCCTCAGATCATCAAAGACAGCCTGGCACTCCTCTGTCTATACAAACTCCACATCCTTCCTGGTGACTCTGTTCATCGGCTCAGACCAACAAAATCCTTCAGAAACTTCCCGTAATAGCCTGCCAGACCAAAAAATTCTAGATCTTTGCAACTGTACTCAGTGTAGTCTACGATTCAACCACTGTAATCTTCCTTAGGTCCACCTAAATCCCCTCTTCGGTCATAATATGCCCAAAAAAATCCATATTGTCTAAGAAAAGCTCGTACTTTGAGAGCTTTCCATACAACTTTTTCTTTCTGAGAGTCTCTAATATAATCCTCAGGTGCTCCTTGTGCTCCTCTAGTGTCTACGAGTATATGAGAGTATCATCAATTAACACACCACAAATTTGTCAAGGTACTCGTGGAACACCTTGTTCATTAAGTTCATGAACACCATCGATGCATTAGTTAACCCAAACATTATCACCATAAACTCGTACTGGCCATAACGAGTCCGAAAAGTAATCTTCGGAATGTCTTCCTTCTTCACCTTCACCTGATGGTAGCCTAACCTCAGATCTATCTTGGAATATACCTTCGCACTGCTCAACTGATCAAAAATATCATCAGTCCTCGGTAACATGTTTTTGTTCTTGATAATGAGGTTATTCAAAGCCCTATAATTGATGCACATCCGTATCGACCCATCCTTCTTCGGTACAAATAATACCGAAGCTTCCCAAGGCGATGAACTAGATCTGATGAACCCCTTGTCCTGGAACTCATCCACCTGCTTCTTCTGTTCTGCCATCTCACTGTTGCTGATCCTATAGATATATTGTGATACTGGCCCTGCTCCTGGCACTAAGTCTATAGAAAACTCAATATCCCTATCTGGCGGCAACCCCGACAACTTTTCTGAAAAATATCCAAAAACTCAACCATAAGGGGATGAGGCAATTCCTTCTCCTATATCATAGATCCATATATGATGCCCTCACCTCGCTCCACTGCTCCTCTAGCAAACACAAACACTGGCTCTCTTAGAGGACAAAATAATACCCTACCTCTATGATAATTTATGCTAGTAAATTGCATACTCAACTAATCCATCCCGAGTACAATGTCGTAGCTAGAAAGAGGCATTACAAGTAAGCACACACTAAAATTTTGGCCTCTAAAAGAAACTTTCTGCCCCTTACAAATATTACTGACCAGGATAATGCCTCCTATAGTCGGGATCTTGCAAGTTCTACCCAAAGATTCTGCTACTAGATAAGGCTTAAGCACAAATAATACAGATAAAAAGCTATGAGTAGTACTAGAATCAAACAATGTTAAAGCTGTAATGGAATCAACATGAACAAAACATGCAATCACATCTCCGACGTGCTCGGTTACCTCGACCGCCATAGCAAATGCCCTGTCCTGAGGTGCACCCCTCTGCTGGTGCTATGAAAAGCGCTGCTACTGGGTCAGAAATAGAGGTCCCCTCCACTATGCCACATGTGCTTTAGCCGATCCTCTCTGAGAAGATGTACCGCCTTGAGCTAGACGTGTTAGACAATATCTCAACTGATGTGCAAACAAACCACAAAATAGGCACACACACACAATCTCTTCCTGCAGCAACCCGGGTGTTCCCTAGTTTCCCATAAAATATATAATGAATGGCCTGCTGTGTCTGTCTCTATGGATACTGCTGCACATACTAGATGGAAGCTCGAACAAGTATATAATGCTGCTGCTAGTGATGCTAAAAAGTTTATTGCTGGACCTGGAGACGCTTAGTCGGTCCCGCACTGCTACTAGCACTACCGAAAGCATCTTGATCTCTCTTGGGCCCGAGGTCCAAGTCTTCCTCTGCTACCTGTTCCATGACCACAAGATCAGCAAATGTCGCATCTCTGCTCGTAGTAACATGCACTCGATCCCTTCCTTCTATTATCTCCCTAACTCCCGCCTCACTTTGTTCTCCTTTACTTATTGCTTTCTACTTTTCTATCCTATTCTTGGCCAAACCTTTCCTGAATTTGTGAGCTCGGTCCACAGGATCCCTGATTATATACTCTGTAAAGTGGCTCAATCTGCTGAACTCTGTAACGTACTCATCTACAGATAGGCTCCCTTGTACCAGGTTTTGGAACTAACCCTCCAGAACTCCTTGGGCCACCTCAAAATATAACTTCTTCTTGAGGAGATCCTTAAAACTCTCCCAAGTCCGGCCCGGTGCTGCAATCCTCGGTTCATTCTGGAACAAAGTATGTGCAAGGTCGAAGAGCTGATAACCCACTGCCTCAATCTACAGAGTCTCAGGAATCAAGGTCACACGCAAAATCCTCTCAATGTCCTCCAGTTACTCATCATCATATAGGATCCCATCGGTATCCTAGAGCTCCCAAGGAAGCATCCTATTGAAGTCAAAAATAATGCCCGACCTCTACTGCTGAGCGACTCTCTCCATGGCCTACAAAGCCACCTGATGGCCATTCTCTATGCTATCCCTCATCAACTCAGTTTGAGCTTGGTGTGTCTTAGCCTAAATCCTATGAGCCTATGCTTGAACTCGCTGACCCTACGCTTGCATCCTCTAAGCATCCACCATGCCCTACGACTTAGTAGGCGTCCCCAATAACACATATGTCATGAACAAGCTCGATAAAAGAATAAGCTTGTAAAACTAGGCTATAAAATAGCAGCATAAGTCGAGGTAGTCCAGAAAATATAAATACGTTGGATTATGATAAAAGAAGGTACAAAATAATTCAAGTTTACCAAGAAGATGAGACTCATCCGATGTTGTGACTCTACAGTTAACTCTTTATCTAAGTCTCTAGTCGACCAATGGAGGTATGGGCTTCTAAGTTCTACAGTCTGGATAACCACTATCTTCTTATGCAAGTCTATAGTTGGTGTTATTCCATTATACTACATTAATGGGTCAAAAAGGACTATGTGTTACTAGGTTGTGAGGCATACTACCCAACTTAAAAGAATTAGCTAACATTGTGACTGCCTTAAAGGAAATTCTATAAAGTAACCTTGTACTTGTAAATAAAGTAGAAACACTTATTGGGGTATACGAGTAAAAGATCTTGGTACTTATTAGGGTATCCTATTGCATTATATAGATAATGGTCATCTTAAGTCTTAATCATAATGTTCATAGAACAAAAGGGTTAATATTAAGAATGGAGAAGTTACTGGCTCTCAAGTGAAAGAGGAAATAACTTGTATTATGGTGTGGGTACAAATTACATGATTTAAAACTAAAGAATAATCATCAATCATAATCTAAAAGAACAACTCAAACCATCAAGTTCTACTAAGCACATAATTTTAAATTTTAAGATTACAACTATAATCCTATCAAACTATATATCTTAACATAAGAGAATATCACTTGGCCTACAACCAGAAGGGTCAGGTGGCACGAATTGAAAGATGAAGAAAAGAAAAACATAATTAGTCGTCGCACAAATAACGAGCGTTAAGGTTTCAGAGGAACTAGACATAAAATTAAATAGAGATACTCTTGATAATATTATGGTTTTCTAAGGGGGGTGGTATGCTGATCTCTGTTTTCGAGGTATGATCAAAGAAAATGTTATATTCATTCCTCTTGGCTTCCTAAGGCACTGTCTGCTACTATCAAGACAAGAATCTAAATTTATAGTTCTCTAATACTATCTCACTATGAAAGTTAGGTTTAGTCCTAATATTCAACTTGGATTTCTATTGGTTCCTCAATACTAGGGACAAACAATATGGTCAAATTTCTAACTAGCCCTAGTAGTGTCTATACCACTCTCAAGTCATCCCTAATTATCAAGGGATAATGGTTAACCAATCTACAGGTAAGTGATGCTAGGGTTCATTATGTATTCTAAACTTAGTGATGTGTCAATATTCTAGTTGTATTCTTAGTAGGAATGTTATCCTAATTATCATCCTAACAACAAGGATTCCTATATTCTAGCAGAAGGCTATACTCAAGGAACTATTAGGGAAGCACATGAATCAAGCATGATGCATTTATTTAAATGGATTGGAAGAAATGTGAATTTAGAACAGAAATGAAGAGGGAAGTCTAATATGTGGATGAGATCCTATAGTCTAATCATATTTGCAGGCTTGCTCGGTACAGTAACGTAACCGAGACAATATACTCTCGACTTGCATGGGCCACTACTAAAAATATGTCATGCCCCAGTCCCAAAATATGTAGGACTAGGAACACATAAGCATGCCAGCCATATGTATATGGAGACTCCAATATATGGAAACCATAACACATACGTTGCTGTATTATGAACAATAATTCACAAGTAGTATATATCTATCACAAGTCACAGGGCATAACTAAATCTCATCCACAGAAATTATCAATAAATAAATAACCAATAACTATGTAACTAAATCTTAATATGAAGTATCAAAGGATGATAGTCGGGTGGAAACAAATCCACTGCCAACCTAGAATATAAGATAAAAAAATAAGTACATAAACTAATAATCACGAGGCTCGAAGAGAAAAACTCCTCAAAATATAAGTAGCAAGTCCGGATCTGCGCTCCTGCTAAGTCATGAACATCTACACCTGGAAAGGGACCAGATCCTCAGAGGGACATAACAAGATACATAGAAGAATTCTAATAAAGTACTAAAACATAAACATCCAATGGGTCGCCTAACCATCTATGTGAATGCAGTTGAGAATAACTCTCTTACAAGTGGGCTATCTGGCCATAAATGAGATTGGCATGATTCTTTCGAAGAATCAGGGGCCTATAAAGCATATCGTCTTTTGAACGCCAGAGGGCTCCAGTAATATATAGGGTCATCACAACCACGTATCTCCGACGGAGCGTATGGGTTACAGAAAGGAAAGTGCAAAGGACCCCAAATTCCTTACTTGTTGTTCTCCCCATCCCATGTTCTAAGCATATCATATCCATGACACGCTAATACCTCTAATAACTGCCAAGTCTCCTAGCATACAATTTCTAACAGCAGTTATCCCTAACGCACGTCCCATACGTACATGAGGCCAAACCCGGCACACAAGTCCGCGATCTATATGAGACTCACACTCGTATAACAGATGTGTCACGGCCAATAAAACCTAAGAATGCCTCATGATAATGGGTGGTCTCATAAACTAGGTCAACATGCATATACATAATAAAAACAGAATACAACGATACTGTCGTTGCACCCAAGTTATTCTTGGACGCACAGTTTATATAACAGTTAAAATATATGAACTAAATGATAGAAATAAAATGCATGCACCATATGGAATATAAATAACAGTACAATGACAAGGTATACTTGCCTGGCAAGAAAGCTGCGATGCCAATAAACTGCATAATCAGTCTTGCAGAATAATCCAATGGTCCTATACACATATGATATAATACAATACATCAGCTATTACACTAGCACATACACAACCATAAATACTCTGAACTCAGGGCTACGCTAGGGATGACACTGGTCAACTAGCAGGGTCAAATGTGCGTCTAACTGTACGGGTGTCATGTCTTTGATTGATGTGCATAATCTGACAGTCAACTAACATGTGTCTAAGCCAGTACGTTAATGTACATAAGGCAGTCAACTCACAAGTTCTTAGGGTCACTTGGTCAAACGTAAATATGGGATATCCATAATTAACCTAGGGCCAGACATAATAAATACATATATAATCATAATTATTTCTTAGCATTTAATGACTCACACACACACACACACACACACACACACACACACACATATATATATATATATATCAAACTAATATTATGTGCATATGCATACACACGTACGAGCACGCTAGGTTAACCGACACGGTCTGCAATCCTATCAACCAACTAAACTGAACCAATATGCTAACCTATATGTTATTTACACAAGCACGCATATAAAATAAAAGGAGAGGGACAGGTTCGAACCTCGGGGTTAGCGTGCACGGGCACGAGGATCGGGGTGACTGTTGTAGGTTATCTTCGGTGAGGGTGACGGGTCCACGATGATGATGTTGATATCGATGTTGATGATGAGATGATGATTGAGGTTATGATAATGATAGTGATGAGATAATGAGGGTAATGATGATGGTAATGATTATGATGATTAGGGTGATGATGATGGTGATTAAGGTGATAATTAGGTTAATAATGATAAAGGAATGATGATGTTGATAATTGTGTTGATAATGGTGATGATTGAAGGGGATAGCGATGGTGATGGTTATGATGATAGGGATAATAATTGATGAACGGATGGGGGCTGCTCCGGCCAGGTCAGAGGGAAGGTTTGGCTAGTCGAGGGACTGCTGGTGGATGGCAGGGAGGAGATAAAGTCGGATCCAGCAGCTGTGGTGGTTGATTCAGGCGAAGGAGGAGGAGAGTGGAGAGGAGGTGGTTGTGAAGTCGACGAGGGGAGTCGTCGGTTCAGCATGGTGGTGTTGGGTCAGGCGGGTCACGTCTGGTTAGCGGTTGAAGTACAGGCGGGGGTTCGGTCGAGGAGGTTAATAGTGGTGATGGGTGTAGGAGATGATGTGGAGGAGAACGGGATGGCTAATTTGGTGGAGAGACGACCGGAGAAGGAGGGAAGAGGAGAGGATTGCAGTGGAGAAGATGCGTGTGTAGGCGGTCGGGGATGACAACTGCTGCTCAGGGAGGAGACGTCGGTGAGCAGCGAGGAAGAGGAGGAAGAAGATGTAGAGGGTGGTGCAGTCGGCTCCTGCGAGGGTGACGGTAGGGCGTTCGGCTGAGGCGGTAGGCTGCTGATGAGGAGAAGTCTCAGTCTGCTCCGGCGGTGCTCCAGCCAAGTCTGAGGAAGGGGATGATGAACAGGGAGAGAAGGGGGAGGTCGACTGCATTGGTTTGGGTTTTGTATAGGTGATGGGTTTTGTGATATGGATGAAAAAGTAGGAAAAGTGATTATTTATACATGTAGAAAAGTAGGGTTTGATGTTGACCTAGGGGGTTGGGCTTGGTCAACATACTTGGGATGGGCTTGGCTTCATATGGAGATGTTTGGACGTAGAAGACTCAAAATAGAATATCATCATAATTAGGGTTGCACAAAATGGGTCAAGATTGTATCTCCAATTTCGATTGGAACGTACAAGGATACAAAATTAGATTTATTTAAAATTAAATATAAACGTCTACGATGAATATTGTGCGACTAAAATATAGCACAAGAGAGCATAATTGTAAGTTATACAAAGGTCAGAATAGAAGGCGGGTACGTCTAGGATAAGGGTGTGAAATTTGTAGGGAGGCAATGGCTAGTGTAGTGCTCTAATTATCGAAGCAACGGTAAGGTGCACTAAGTGATATAAATATTGTAAAATCATCTAAAACACTGTGTTCTATTTCTAATTGGTTGCAAAACTAGCCCTAGTCTCTCTATCTACGCCAAGTAGGCCTAATTTTGGTCGAGGGGGTTTACAGTCTAAGAGACAACTATACGACAAGCATAGCATGCGGCAGTGACTATGCGCCTCTTCTCTTGTGGACGCATAATCCTGTTTTGCCCTTGCATATTTTTCTATAAGTTTGTCTTTTCTTCCTGACACACTTTATGGCTGGTCATATCTATCACTTTAGTTACTTCTCTGATACATATTAAATGCATGTCACTCAATACTACTCCCAAGGAGTGGACTTTGCCCTACCATATGTGACACTGATCCCATGCTGCACCAACCCATATGCGGCCGACTTCCCATGTGGCACCGATGCATATGCGGCACCTAGCCTATGTTGTACCGAGTCTATGCATCCTTGATCCTCATGCGGCCTATGTGCACATTTTATTGTTTTGTTTGATTTTGATGCTTTATTGAATTTTTGTGATTCTATGTGTGATTTAGTTGATTGCTAATGTATGTGAGCTAAGTGACCATTTGTTAGACCTAACTATGTGCTAGAATCTATGTGATTTATTAATAATTAGTAACTTGACTCGTCTATTGGTATCCGTGCTGATACACTTACTATATTCTATGTGTTCATACATGCTAAATACTTCTACGTGATTATGCTACATATTTCATACCGAGGTATGCCTAAGTGCTAAGTGACATGTGATATAAAATAATTCCTCCAACCTGGACATGATAGTTGGTCAATAACCTAGCATGTTTAGGATTTGTTTGACTGCTGTATCATGCTGGTGTGAATCCAAATTAAAAAATAAAGTGACAAAGCAGATTCGTATCTAGCATGTCTGTACTACAGTATGATATATAAGGGGAGTAACATGTAACTACGCCATATGATTCCAGCTAACCGTAGGGTTAACTAGGCAACTAAAACATGTAGAGAATTGGGAGGGACGGAATCCCGAGATCGTACTTAACTAGCTACCTTCAATCATTATATGGGGATTGAATACTACTATATGCTATACGGTGATTCATGGATCGACTAGCCCCTGCTAGAACATGGTTCGATATGAGGATTCCTATTATATGCATATTTCTGGGATAACCCAGACTCCACCTAGTAAGCATACAAGTGATTGGCCGATTATGTAACTGAACTTGATTGTGCATTGTACCTTCTGTTAAATAGTTTAGGGCCATGGACTATCATTGTGCGATGGTCTAACCTTTGTCCTTGTTTGGTTGTAGGGTTAAATTATTTTATCACGATAGGTCATGAACCAAAACTATGAGACATAACTATATATATATATATATATATATATATATATATATATATATATATATATATATATATATATATATATATATATATATATATATATATGTATGTATATGTTTATTCTTCCTGGTTTTGTTTATTCATTCGTGCTTCCTTTGTGATACTTGCTATTTGGGGTCTAACCCCACTAGTTTTGCAAGGCCAGGTTTAGAGCCAACACTCGAGGATCAAGCATACTTCTCCCTGAATAATGGCGTGCACCAGATGGATGGCTGTTGAGGAAAATGAGTGGGTTTCTTCTTCCTGCTCGCTATTGCATATTTTACTCTTTTGTGTGTATAGCCACTGACACTTGTTAGCCATAAACCTGGATATTTAGTTTCCTTACATGATTATAATTAATCAGACTACAGCTGATCATGGTCATATACTTTTGCTACTCTACCAGCATTCTTATTTTGTACAGCTGGATTCCAGAATATTTTGGGAGGGCGTTTGGGATGTCTTACTTCCTTGTTATATTTTTTCTATGTTTACTATCCTTACTTGACTGATTGAGACAATATATGTGTTGTGAGACCCTAAGTGACTTGCTTATAGTATGTACCCTCTTATCTAGTTACAGTCGTGATAGCCGTATGACGTTCCATACCTTGTACGGAGGAGCTGGCCATGTCTGTCTCCATACTCTTGTACTGGGGCGTGACAAAGTTTTAGTGGTTACCCATACAGGTCCATATTTTTATACTTGTGGGGTGTTACGGTTATAGGAGTCTCAATCAAATACGTACCTTTTGATATCTTGTTTATTCTTCCTCAATAACAATGGTTGAACTGATTCAAACTGCTTACCTCCTTGATCCTTTCCGTCCTGTTCTTGATGTTTCTTGTCCTTTTTAGGGCTTTTTTAGTTGTTGGAGCAGCAGGCATGGCACAACAGGGTTCCCATAGGCAACAATGGAAAGTAGCACCTACTTAGAGTCATATCGAGATAGAGCCAGTAGTTGAGCAAGCTGGCGTAGTGGAACCAGAAGTTGGGCATGTTGATGAACCAACCCCTGAGATCTCTGTACCCCCAATAGTACCAGTAGTACCAACAATACTTGATACCCCAGCATTTTTAGAAATCCACCAGAGAATGATGGCTATGCAGCAACAACAGATGGCAGTACAATAACATCAACAATTTCAACAACAAGAGTAGAATGTCTTGTTGAGTCAGGGTTTATAGACGGCTCTGAAAAGAGGCAAAAGGACTAATTTGGGGGCATTGGTTAGATTTTACCGACTTAACCCAAGGTACTTCGATGAGGATGCCATCATAATAGATGCTTGGTTGCAAGATATTGAGTTTATTCTGGCAGCAGCAAGGGTTCCAGAGGATGAACAAGTTGATCAAGTTTGATTGCAGCGTCAAGACCTTGCCCATGACTGGTGGGCGTCAGTAGAGGTTGGCTTGAGGCATCCTATCTCTTAGGACAATTTCAGGACTCGATTTTAGGCTAAATATTTTGGAGTCGTAGCGCAGTATGAGCTCCAATGGAGATTTATCGGTCTCAAGCAGGCCGATAGGACTATGGATAGATATGCAATTGAGTTTTACAGGCTGAGTAGATTCGCTCTGACTATGGTGGCTACGGAATCAGATAGAGCAATGAGGTTCCAGTAAGGACTTTATCTAGAGATTCTATAACTGGTAGAGGGACAGGACTAATAGACTTATGAAGAAGTACTGATAGCAGCTCGGAGGCACGAGCTTACCATGCAGAGGTTATCGACAAGGACATGAGGCCAGAAGAGGTCTCTTGCTCAGAGTGTAGGAGGAAGTGGAGGATGACCTCAGACATCAGCACCATCACCTAGCATTTTATCTATGATTCAGCGCCGAGGAGAGTGACCCTTTCGACGGTGATAGTAATGGCTCGGCAGCAGTAGAGATAGTAACAACAACAACAGTGCTAGGGAGCACCGGTGGGTTACACTTACTGTAGCAAGGGAGGCCACACGAAAGATGTTTGTAGGGAAGCCAATAGATTGTGTTTGAGGTATGGTAGTACAGATCATCGAATTGCCAATTGTTCGATGATGCAGAGGCCAGGAGGGCTAGTCCAACAGTTACCAACACTGCTAATACTAGGGGCAGTCCAACAAAGATAGCCAGCAATAGCAGTGAGGCCTTTATCTCATAGTATGCTACCAACGCAAGCTCAGATGTACCAACAACAGCAAAATCAGCAGAAGGGCTAGCACAGGCCACAACAGCGTATCCAAGTTAGGCAACAACGAGGAGTCCAGCAAGGCCAAGGGCAAGCTTTCACTTTATCTCTGGATGAGGCTTTGGTATCTGGCGACATGGTGCCAAGTAACATCTCTGTCATATCTTATCCTGCAGTGGCATTATTTAATTAAGGTGCATCTCCTTCATTTGTATCTGCACGATTTATAATATGTATTAGATTGGAGTTTGAGGTATTGCCAGAGAGGTTTAATATACCCACTGGTAATGGGCTCGTAGAAGTTAGTAGAGTATGTATAGCATGTCCGGTCATAGTGTACGGGCGTTCACTACCAACACGATTGATCGAGTTCCCTATGGGTAACTTTAACGTTATTTTAGGCATAGACTGGCTGAGAGACAGTCATGCTATGATAGATTTCCATAAGGGTACGGTATTATTTAGTATTCTGGATACGAAAGATTTTACCTTTGACAGATTTATGGTAGACCAACATGAAGAGAGGATCGCAACGACAGTGGTAGCAGAAGAATAACTTCTTGAGATAGTCAAGCAGTTCTTAGATGTCTTACTTGAAGAACTTCCAAGGTTACCACCAGTAAGGGACATAGAGTTTTGCATAGATTTAATCCCTGGAGCAGGGCCAATATCTTGTAAAGTTTACCAAATAGCACCATCAGAATTAGACAAGCTGTACCAACACGTAGAAGAGCTGAAGGCAAAAAAGTTTTTTCGAACCAGTAGATCACCTTGGGAAGCGCTAGTAGTTCTAGTGAAGAAGAACGATGGGTCATCACGGTTATGTATCGATTACAGACAATTGAATGCGGTAACAGTAAAGAACAAGTACCCATTACCAAGAATCGATGATTTGTTTGATCAATTGAGCAAGGCCAAGGTTTTTTCTAAGATCGATCTTCGATCAGGGTATCATCAAGTATGAGTTCGGGAGTAACACATATCCAAGATAATATTTAGGTCACGATCTGGGTATTATGAAATCTTAGTTATGATATTCCGACTGACTAATGCTCCAGCAATATTTATGGATTTGATGAACCATATTTTTATGCCATATCTAGATCAGTTCATGGTGGTTTTTATAGACGATATTCTTATTTATTCCAGTAGTGAAGAGGAGCACGAAGAGCATCTTCGAAAGATCTTATAGATTTTGAGGGAACACCAGCTAAACGTAAAGCTCAGCAAGTATGAGTTTTGGTTGGATCACGTATCATCTTGAGTTATATCATCTCGGGAGTAGGAGTGGAAGTAGATATGATGAAGGTTGAAGCCGTAGAGGGTTGGCCAGTTTCTAAGACAGTAGCTAAAATGCGTAGTTTCCTGGGATTGACATGATACTACAGAAGGTTCGTGGCAGACTTTGCAAGAATTTTAGCACCGCTGACTCGATTGACGCACAATAAAGCTAAGTTTGATTGGTCAACAGAGTGCCAGATATTATTTGAAGATTTAAAGATGAGATTAATTTTAACTCAGATTCTTACGCTTCCAGTAGGATCTGGAGAGTTTACAGTATATTATAATGCACCAGACAAATGACTTGGGAGTGTATTTATACAACATGGAAGAGTGATAGATTATGCATCGCGGCAACTTCGAGATCATCGAAAAAATTATTCGACTCACGATTTGGAGTTGGCGGCAGTAGTATTTGTACTTAAGCTGTGAAGGGACTACTTTTATGGTGATCGGGTGAAGATATTTATGGATCACAAGAGCTTAAAGTATGTATTCACCCAGAAGGACCTGAACATAAGGTAGAGAAGGTAGCTAAACTTGATAAAGGACTATGATGTGAAACTTTAGTACCATCCAGACAAGGCAAATGTAGTAACAGATTCTCTTAGCAAGAGAGGTAGTACATTTAAGTTGACATCACATCGGCATATATTAGAAGATCTTCGAGAGATGGGTGTAGAGATAGTACTTCCGCATGACATAGAAGTTTGGCTAGTTTACAGATTCAGTCTACCTTGGTTGAGAGAATTAAGGCAGCTCAGGCGGAGGATCCAAAAGTTCAGAAGCTTTGGGCGAAATGTGAGTCAGATCTCAGGAAAGAGTTGACGATACATGAATATAAAACTCTTAGGTTTGGAAACCATCTCTATGTACCAAGTATAGATATCCTGCAAGAAGTAATGACCGAGACGCACAGTTTCCAGTTTTTAATTCATCCAGGAGATACCAAGATGTATCAAGACATCAAGCAATATTTCTGGTAGAACGGGATGAAGAGGGAGACAGCACGATTTGTTTCTCGGTGTTTGGTATATCAGCAAGTGAAGGCCAACCAGCAGAGACCAGTAGGATTAAAGTAGCAGCTTCCTATTCCTGAGTGGAGGTAAAAACATATCACGATGGACTTTATGACCGGTTTACCTAGATCCCCGACTGGTCTTGATACAGTTTTGGTAATAGTAGATCGTCTCATAAAAGTAGCTCATTTTTTTCCTTTTCGAGTAAGGAAATCCACATAGTAGTTAGCAGAGATGTACAGTGACAGATAGTAAGAGAGCACGATGTCCTAGTGAGTATTATATCAGATCAAGAAATTCGGTTCACTTCAAAATTTTGGAAGAGCTTGTACCAGAATTTGGGCACCAAATTGGGATTCAGTACCACCTACCATCTCAAATGATCGGGCAATCAGAGAGAACCATCCAGACCTTGGAAGATATGCTGCGAGCTTGTACTTTGGAAGGTCTTAGAAAGAATACCTTTATCTCATTGAGTACTCATACAACAACAGTTATCAATCAAGTATTCAGATGGCACCCTTTAGAGCGTTATATGGAAGAAAGTGTAGGTCACCATTAGCATGGGATGATATAAGTGAGCAAAAGATGTTAGGCCCAGAGATGATCACGCAAATAGTAGAAGTTGTCAAGCTGATCAGAGAACAACTTTAGGTTGCGCAAGATAGGCATCGGCATTGGACATATCAGCATCGTAGGCCTTTAGAGTTTTGGGTCGACGACAACGTGTTCTTGCAGATTTTGTCGACCCATGGAGTTATTAGATTTGGGGTTCGCGGGAAGCTTAGTTCATGATACATCGGTCCGTTCGATATCCTCGAGCGGGTGGGCGATGTTGCTTATCATCTTGCCCTTCCACCTTTGCTACATGAGGTACACGATGTATTTCATGTATCTTATTTTTGTAGGTATTTTTCGAATCCGAGTCATATCTTCGACCATTTTGAGCTAGTCGTTGGTATCGTCTTGTCTTACGAGGAATAACCCGTATCTATTTTGGACCAAAGGGAGAAGGTACTCAAGAATTGGACTATTTATCTTGTCCAGGTTGCTTGGGGTCATCACCCTCTGGGACAGTCGATGTGGGAGTGCTAAGATGATATCCGATCTCGATATCCGTACCTATTCGACTCAAAAGGTATATTCGTCCTTAGGCCTTAGTATCTCGAATCTCGTAATTTATTTACCCATGCTATGTGACATTGCTTTTTATATTTTATGCTTGAATTTGATTACATGTGTAAATAAGCTTATTGTTAGTGCAGTGCTTGTTCTGATTTCTCTACCTAGCCTTGGGTTTGAATTTCGAGGACAAAATTTTTCTAAGGTGGGTAGAGATATTACTCCCCGTTCTCGATATACATATTTGGAACATATTCTTTTCCTGTCTATGTTATTTCTTTCTTTCATATTAATTAGGTTGCATGTCATGGAGACTAGACCCATTCTTTGGTTCAATTAGACTCATGGTTTAATTGTTGGGTTCGTTTGGTCATGAGTTGAACCCCATGGTCTAAACCTCAAACCCTAGCTATATAAGCTAACTTATTCCTCTCTCTTTCCTCATTTTCTCTTATTTTCCTCCTTTCATTTCTAGGCAAGTACACCTTGGATGACATGGATAAACTATTTGATTTTATATTTTCTCGTTACTTGCATTTTATTAGTCTATTATGTGTATATTATGATTCTAAACACTTTTAATACTTGAAGTTTTCGGTTTTGATAGATAGATTCGTGTAGATCTATATTTCTGTTAAGGGTTTTCATTGGTTCCAAAAGTTTTTCTTGGTTTTGATGTACTAAAATATGGTATTTAAAAAAAAATAGATTTTTAGTTGATAAAACATTCTATTTCAGGCATTTTGGCTTTTGGTTCACTTGATTTGGAGTTAAAATAAATTTTTAAAGGAGAAAATATTTTTTGAGTTTTGGAGCTTTTCTGCCATGGCTGAACTTGCTGTTTGGAGAAGACGAAGTTCTCATGCGGCCATTATAATATGCAATCGAGACTTCCATGCAAAATAATCCTTATATGGCTAGACTCTTTGTCGCATAGCCGATCAACATGCTTCCATTTTGTTGGAAGCATGACTGACCATTACACAAAGTATTATGGAGCTAAGTCACAGAACTCCTTGTGTTCTGCTCGCTGAACGAATAAGAAATTTGCTAAGTCTAAGAGACATATATGCTGCAATAATAGCATGCGATAGTGACTATGCGCCTCTTCTCTTGTGGACGCATAACCATGTTTTACTTTTGCACATTTTTTTATGTGTTTATATTTTTTCTGACACACTTTATGGCTGGTCACATCCATCACTTCAGTTACTTCTCTGACACATATTAAATACATGTCACTCAACAACTGTCCCAAGGAGTGGACTTTGCACTGTTATATGCGACAATTATCCTATGTTGCACTGACCCATATACGACCGACTTCCTATGCGATTGTAACCCCCTGATTTTTCAAAAATTTTTAATTTGGATTTTTCACAATTTTTTATAATTTTCTAGGATTTTCAAGAATTTATTTTAGATTCAAATATAATTAAAAATATCCCAAACTTTTATTTTAGGTTCTAAATAATAAAATATATTTTCTAGAAGTTTTTGGGAATTTTCTGAGTATTTTTAGTATTTATTGGGAGTTATTTAGGCTAATAACTAATTTTTAGGACTTCTAGAATTTATTGTGCAAGCCCAGGTATATATAATAGACCCACATAATTTTTTTAGTGTTTATAATATTATTATATATTTTCTGGAATTATTTCAGAATTTTTGGAATATATTTAATATTTAATTTTATTTAAATATTTAAAACTAATTTTTAGAGCTTCTCCTAATTATAGTAGGAAATTTATGAATATATAATTATCCCAAATATTTTTCTAGGGTTTTTTGGTTCAAAATATATTTTCTATAATTTTTTTAGATTTTTATGATTATTTTTAAAGTTTATTTTGAGTTATTTAGATTTAAAACGACTTAAATAATATTTTGATAAAGGCAAATAAAAAATAAATAATATAAATAAAACCATCTAATCAGATTCTGACACATGTCAGCCTATAAATATTCATTCAGCCGCAGGTACATATATATATATATAATATAATATAATAACCCTAACTATCTTATTATTTTAGAGAGAGAGAGATTTGGGAGAATTGTCATCTAGGGTTTCTTCACCTTCCAGAAGCCATTGCGCATAGCTTCGGACTCCAAACGAGGCCTAGTTTCTTGCGTTAGAAAGATATTGAGGTTAGCTTTCTGATTATATAAATTGTTTTTCTAAATTATTAGTATTAAATTCTAGAAAATTCGTAGAGCCCAGCATGTCCGAAAATAGACGTATTTTAATGTTTTTGCGATTTCGGGAGAACCAGGAATCAGAATCATGAAACGTTTAAGTTTCGGAAAGCTAATGTCGAGATCATTGACATATGTTTTTCCCAGAATTTAATTCGATGCATTTTTATACTGTTAATTCTGTAGAACTTCTAGGTTAGAATTTAACCATCGGTGCACAATACAAAATTTGTATGTGCCATAATTCCCAAACGAATTTGAATTCGGATGAGCCGTAAATTCCAGTATATTTTTGATGCTGAAATCTACAGGAAATCATACATAAAAGTCGAGTTTGTGTCGGTTGACTTTTTGGTCAACAGATCGCCTCGATTTGTGTGCCATGAGTCTCGAGTTGATAAAATTTAGTTTCTTTGGACAAAATTTAGGAATTAACCTAAAAATCAGAATAATAAGATTAAAATAGGATTTTAGAGTAATTATTTCAGAATTAAATAAATTAAAATAAGTTATCTTTTGACGTGATAAATTTGTAATACATAGGCTATTTGGACTGTGACTTGGACTCTGATTCATACCAGCAACAGGACCCCAGGCAAGTGTACCTTGCCAAACTTTGCAGTATTGTTATACATTTTTCTTACTTTATTTATATTGTTGTGCATGCTTAACCTAGGACCGTGTGACGTACTTAGCGTCCGATTATTAGTCGGGTGCCAACACTATACGCAGTGTTGGGTACGATCATATAGAGATGGACATTCGTGACACTTCATATTCTCGTACTTGTCTTACCAAGTACACTTTGACCCAGGACACTTGACACTATTCATGAGACAGGATCTTCCTGAGTATTCATGGTGATTATGTATAGGATACATGACTTGACAGAGATACTATGTTCATAGATACTTATGACTTGTTGCATTAGCTATGATCCCGCTTGACATGGACATGAGACGTTATGGTCATGATATCCGTGTTTACATTGGGTAGGGAGAGACACACAGGCTACAGGCTATTTTCTATATATATCTACTACTATTGTGAGGCCGTAGACTCTCGTAGCAGAGCTAGGCACATTACGTGTTATTACCACTACCGGCTCCCCGACACAGAGCTTGTAGTGGCTCAGCCTGAGTACTCGTGTTGCTCTCACTTGCATTTTCACTTAGATGGTTACTTATTTATCCTATTTATTTTATTATCTGCTGCACTGCATTTATTTTGGCATGAGTTTTCTTGTACCTTGCTATGTCCCCTGAGGACCTGGATCCGGATTATGTCTCCAGGATTTGAGGACGAGATCTATCCCGAGATATATGGGACCGGAGTAGGAGCTGATCCAGGAGCTGTACCGCCATCCGAGGATGAGGTGTTAGCCGAAGACTTCTCCTGAGCATCCATGTTCATTCTCAGTATTTATTTATTTATTTCAGTCATTTATATTCTGGTCTGTTGAACCATTATATCAGATATTTATCGGGTTGTTCCCCGAAGTATTTTGTTGAGACTAGCTGATGACTTACATTCCTTATTTATTCTGTGGATCATATTTTATATCTTGTGTGGATGAGATTAGTTGTGCCATGATTGTCGTAGACTTGATTTTACAGCTTAAGTATGCCCTGATGGATCCATTAAATTGGGTTGTCCATCGGTGCGTACTGCTGGCCATTATCACGCGTCCGGTCCCTCGGTATTTTGGGACTGGGGCGTGACATGGTTTTTGTGGTGGCCCATGCAGGTCGATGACTAAAATTGTTCGGTTTCAACTTAGGGACCGAGCAAGCCTGCAACTAGGATTAGAGTATAGGATCTCATCCACAATGACTATGACTCATCCTCCTTCCAATCCATTCTATTCGGATAAATTGTATTTTGCTTGATTCATGTGCTTCCCTATTAGTTTCTTGAGTATAGCCTCTCTTAAAATATATAAGTTTCTGTTGTTAGATGATAAGTAAGGTAACCTTCCTATTAAGAGTACCACTAGAGTGTTGACACTCCACTAAGTTTGGAATATCTAGTGAACCCTAGAAGTCCTTATCTCTAGAATTGGTTTACCATTACCCCCTGATGTATTATGAAGACTTGAGAGTAGTATAGACACTACTAGAGTTAGTTGGAAGTTTCACCATAATGTTTGACCCTAGTATTGAGGAACCAATAGAAAACCAAAATTTAATGTTAGAACTGAACCTAATATGCATAGTGAGATAGTGCTAGGATATAGGTTCGTGTCATGATATTAGCAGACAGTACCTCAGGGAGCCCAGAGCAACGAGTATGACATTCCCCATGAGATCATACCTCAAACACGGAGAATTGCTCGCCACCTTCACCATAGGGAACCATGATATTATCTAGAGCCCCGTATTTTAATTTCATATGTTGTTCATCTGCGACCTTAACATTCGCTAATGCGCAACGACTAAAATATGTTCTTCTTTTCTCCATCTTTCAACTCGTGCCACCTGACACTTCTAATAGTAGGCCAAGTAATTTTATTCCTTGTTAAGGACCCATAGTTTGCTAGGATTATAGTTGTAGTCTTGAATTTGAAAATTTTGTGTTTTGTAGTTAGAGTTCGATAAGTTTGAGTTAATCTTGTAGATTATGACCCGATGATTATCCCTTAGTGTTAAATCATGTAATTTGTACCCCCACCTCGATACAAGTTATATTCCCTTTCCCTTGAGACTAGTACCACATAGTCCACTTGACCCATCAAGGCGGTGTAACTGAATGGCAATAATTGTATGCTAACATAAGATGACAGTGTTTATTCAGACAATAGAAGTTAGAGGTCCTTGCCCCTGTTTGGTCGACTAGCGACTTAGACAAGGAAGTTGTATGATAACTGTAGAGATTGTAGAGTCTTTTACTAATGTTGCTTATTTTTTTTTTTTTTGTGAACTTGAATAATTTGTACCTCCTTTCATCATCATCTAGCGTACTCATATTTCATATACTACCTTGACTTATGCTGCTATTCTATAGCCTAGTTTTGCAAGCTTATTCTTTATCGAGCTTGTTCATGACATATGTATTATTGGGAAGGCCCACAATAATACATTTTAGAATCAGTGTATTACGGTCTGATCAACCATAGTGCGCGTGGTTCGCCCTTCGTATAACTACTTTACGTGGATTGAGATATCTAGTGACTAGTAGATGAATGAACTTGCCCTTTAGATATGTCTGACATACCGTATCGGTTACATAACTGTACTAATAAGAGCAGGCGAACAAAGGATTACCAAAATAGGATTTTAATCCACAACTGCTTTGACAATTCCCAATTAAATTCTTTAAATGCCTTGATCCCAATACTTCTATTCTATTACGCTGCCCTTGAACTCTTTATTATTGGTCTCCGTCTTCCCTTATTTCGGAAAGACGAAACCTCGTGCTTGGTATAAATTGATACACAGAGAATACTAGATATACCCCATAGGCCGATCACATACTTGAGGATTATTCTTCGTAATTAAGGACATATCATATGTGATATGATCGGCATTAAAGTTCGAGGATTGAATGACATTAGTAAACATATTAAGGAATATTCTCTTAAGGTATATAGCCTTATGTGATAGATGGGTAAATTCTAAGTTGGGTAGTAGTGCATTGTCAACTCGAGAAGAATTTCTTTTAGATTGTGATCGAGTAAGATTAAATTGGGAGAGGTTCAAGCCATTTTAATTGTAAAAATTTTAGAAGAATGACTAAGATGATGAGGATTAATAAATTGATATTGAGGACCCGATATTTATACCTTAAGTACATGATTTAAACAATGAAGGTAAAATCATCAACTTGAAATTTAGAGAATAAAAAGATGGAATTTCAGACTTGAACAATGGTGGACTGCATTTAAACTATTTTTTCAAATTGATGATTTGAGTTAAAATAAAAACTTGATGGTTGGACTACCTATTTGAAATATTAAGGATGTGAATGGAATTTAAGAAGTTGAAGCATACAAAAATTTATAAGTGAAAATAGAAATAATAATGGACTCGAATTACTTCTAGAGGAGATTATGATAATTGAAGATCGTGAGGTAAAATTGATATGCGTATTTAAATCTTGAAGATGATATATGGATTTAATTTAAATTTGGATATGGATAATTTGAAACAGCGAGAAGAGATAACCATAGGTTGAATTTGATTGGATCAGTGGTCATCTTAACCTAGAAGTGATTGCAATGGATATGATTAGGATTTTAATTGTCGTAAGGAGATTGCAATTGACTTGCCTTATGTACATGAAGGATTAACAAATTATGCCTTATTTTAATTTTGAGGACGACATTGTCTTAAGTTGGCTGGATTGTGAAACCCCCTCACCTAAGAAGTAGACCTACTTGGCTTAGATAGTGAGACTGAGGCTAGCTCGAATCCACTTAGGAATAGAACACGACATTTTCCATTTAGTTTTACAACATGGTATCCCTCGGCGCGCCTTACCATTGCTTTGATAATTGGAGCACTTTCCTAGTCACTGCCTTCCTACAAATTCCACACCTTGTCCTAGACATGCCCATCCTCCAATTTCTATCTTTGTGCAACGTTTCAATTGTTGGACACTTTTATGCAAAAGAGTATTTAGGTGTCCACACTATTGGACATGACACACGAAGAAACCTATTTTCACTCATGTGAATTTCTTCCATAATTTTCGGAATGTGCATCGTGCAACTTCGCCCACTCCGTTAAACCTAGCCTTGAATTTTAACCAATACAAATCTTATACCATCCTTGTCTTCTACCATGGCTTAATTTTAATTTCGAGGACGAAATTTTTATAAGTTGGGTAGATTGTAACCCCCTGATTTTTCCGAAATTTTTAATTTAGATTTTTCACAATTTTTTATAATTTTCTAGGATTTTCAAGAATTTATTTTAGATTCAAATATAATTAAAAATATCCCAAACTTTTATTTTAGGTTCTAAATAATAAAATATATTTTCTAGAAGTTTTTGAGAATTTTCTGAGTATTTTTAGTATTTATTGGGAGTTATTTAGGCTAATAACTAATTTTTAGGACTTTTAGAATTTATTGTGCAAGCCCAGGTATATATAATAGACCCATATAATTTTTTTAGTGTTTATAATATTATTATATATTTTTTGGAATTAGTTTAGAATTTTTGGAATATATTTAATATTTAATTTTATTTAAATATTTAAAACTAATTTTTAGAGCTTCTCCTAATTATAGTAGGAAATTTATGAATATATAATTATCCCAAATATTTTTCTAGGGTTTTTTGGTTCAAAATATATTTTCTGTAATTTTTTCAGATTTTTATGATTATTTTTAATGTTTATTTTGAGTTATTTAGATTTAAAACGACTTAAATAATGTTTTGATAAAGGCAAATAAAAAATAAATAATATAAATAAAACTATCTAATCAGATTCTGACACATGTCAGCCTATAAATATTCATTCAACCGCAGGTACATCTATATATATATAATATAATATAATAACCCTAACTATCTCATTATTTTAGAGAGAGAGAGATTTGGGAGAATTGTCATCTAGGGTTTCTTCACCTTCCAGAAGCCATTGCGCATAGCTTCGGACTCCAAACGAGGCCTAGTTTCTTGCGTTAGAAAGATATTGAGGTTAGCTTTCTGATTATATAAATTGTTTTTCTAAATTATTAGTATTAAATTCTAGAAAATTCGTAGAGCACAGCATGTCCGAAAATAGACGTGTTTCAATGTTTTTACGATTTCGGGAGAACCAGAAATCAGAATCATGAACCGTTTAAAGTTTCGGAAAGCTAATGTAGAGATCATTGACATATGTTTTTCCCAAAATTTAATTCGATGTATTTTCATACTGTTAATTCTGTAGAACTTCTAGATTAGAATTTAACCATCGGTGCATAATACAAAATTTGTATGTGCCATAATTTCCAAACGAATTTGAATTCGGATGAGCCATAAATTCTAGTATGTTTTTGATGCTGAAATCTACAGGAAATCATACATGAAAGTCGAGTTTGTGTTGGTTGACTTTTTGGTCAACAGATTGCCTCGATTTGTGTGCCATGAGTCTCGAGTTGATAAAATTCAGTTTCTTTGGACAAAATTTAGGAATTAACCTAAAAATCAGAATAATAAGATTAAAATAGGATTTTAGAGTAATTATTCCAGAATTAAATATATTAAAATAAGTTATCTTTTGACGTGATAAATTTGTAATACATAGGCTATTTGGACTGTGACTTGGACTCTGATTCATACCAGCAACAGGACCCCAGGCAAGTGTACCTTGCCAAACTCTGCAGTATTGTTATACATTTTCTTTGCTTTATTTATATTATTGTGCATGCTTAACCTAGGACCGTGTGACGTACTTAGCGTCCGATTATTAGTCGGGTGCCAACACTGTACGTAGTGTTGGGTACGATCATCTAGAGATGGACATTCGTGATACTTCATATTCTCGTACTTGTCTTACCAAGTATACTTTGACCCAGGACACTTGACACTATTCATGAGACAGGATCTTCCTGAGTACTCATGGTGATTATGTATAGGATACATGACTTGACAGAGATACTATGTTCATAGATACTTATGACTTGTTGCATTAGCTATGATCCCGCTTGACATGGACATGAGACGTTATGGTCATGATATGCGTGGTTACATTGGGTGGGAAGAGACACACAGGCTACAGGCTATTTTCTATATATATCTACTACTATTGTGAGGCCGTAGACTCTCGTAGCAGAGCTAGGCACATTACGTGTTATTACCACTACCGGCTCCCCGACACAGAGCTTGTAGTGGCTCAGCCTGAGTACTCGTGTTGCTCTCACTTGCATTTTTACTTAGATGGTTACTTATTTACCCTATTTATTTTATTATCTGCTGCACTGCATTTATTTTGGCATGAGCTTTCTTGTACCTTGCTATGTCCCCTGAGGACCTGGATCCAGATTATGTCCCCAGGATTTGAGGACGAGATCTATCCCGAGATATATGGGACCGGAGTAGGAGCTGATCCAGGAGCTGTACCGCCATCCGAGGACGAGGTGTTAGCCGAAGACTTTTTCTGAGCATCCATGTTCATTCTCAGTATTTATTTATTTATTTCAGTCATTTATATTCTGGTCTGTTGAACCATTGTATCAGATATTTATCGGGTTATTCCCCGAAGTATTTTGTTGAGACTAGCTGATGATTTACATTCCTTATTTATTCTGTGTATCATATTTTATATCTTGTGTGGATGAGATTAGTTGTGCCATGATTGTCGTAGACTTGATTTTACAGCTTAAGTATGCCATGATGGATCCATTAAATTGGGTTGTCCATCGGTGCGTACTGCTGGCCATTATCACGCATCCGGTCCCTCGGTATTTTGGAACTGGGGCATGACAGCGATACCGACCCATATGTGACCGACTTCCCATGCGACACCGACGCATATGCCCCCGACTTCTTATGTGGCACCTGTCCTATGTTGCACTGACTCTATGTGTCCCTGATCCTTATGCAGCCTATGTGCACATTTTACTATTTTGCTTGGTTTGGATGCTTTTGAATTTTTGTAATTCCAAGTGTGATTTTAATGATTGCTAATGTATGTGAGCTAAGTGACCAAGTGTTAGGCTTGACTATGTGCTAGAACCCATATCATTTACCAATGATTGGTAACTTGGCTCGACTATTGGTATCCATGCTGATACACTTACTACGTGATATGTGTTCCTACGTGCTAAGTTCTTCTACGTGATTATGTTACATGTTTTACCCCAAGGTCTGCCTACGTTCTAAGTGACATGTGATATGATACAATTTCTCCAGTATGGACGTGATAGTTGGTCAATAACCAAGCATGGTTAGAATTTTTTTGACTGTTGTATCACATTGGAGTGAATCCAAATTGAACTGCAAAGTGACAAAGCAGATTCGTATCTTGCGTTCCCGTACTACGGTACGACATATAAGGGGAGTAACATGTGACTACGTTATGTGATTCCAGCTAACCGTAGGGTTAACTAGACAACTAAAATATATAGAGCATTGGGAGGTACGAAATCCCAAGATCTTCCTTAACTAGCCACCCTCAATCATTATATGGGGAGTGAAGGCTGGCCCCATGGATATTGTTTAAATTTTCATTAGTGGATGACAATACCGATTATTATATTGTACTATGTGTTCTATACAATTTTAGCACGGTGGCCTTACGAGGGACCGGTGCATACTACTATGTGCTATGCGACGATTCATGGCTCGACTAGCCCCTGTTAGGACATGATTCGATCTGAGGATTCCTATTATATGCATATTTCTGGGATAACCCAGACTCTACCTAGTAAGCCGTACAAGTGATTGGCCTGATTATATAACTGAACTTGATTGTGCCTTGTACCTTCTGTTAATTAGTTTATGGACATGGACAATGATGGTGCGATGGTCTAACCCTTGTCCTTGTTTGGTTATAGGGTTAAATTGTTGTATCATGATTGGCTATGAACCAAAATTACGAGACATGACTATATATATGTATATGTTTATTCTTCCTGGTTTTGTTTCTTCATTCGTACTTCCGTTGTGGTACTTGATATTTGGGGTCTAACCCCACTAGTTTTGTATGGCCAGGTTTAGAGCTAGCACCCGAGGATCAATTGTACTTCCCCCTGAACAATGGCATGCACCAGACGGATGGCCACTAAGGAAAATGAGTGGTTTCTACTTTCCTGCTCGCTATCGCATATTTTACTTTTTTGGGCATTTAGCCACGTCACTTGTTAGTTGTAAATATGGACATTTGTCTTACCCCAGTCCCAAAAATACGTAGGACTAGGACGCGTAAGCATGCTAGCCGTATGGATATGGCAACTCCAATATATGGAAACCAAAATCCACGCCTACGCTATAATATGAATATCAATCCATAAGTGGTATAAACATATATCATAAGTCACAGGGTATAATCTAAATCTCATCCATGAAAATCAAATATAAATAAATAACCAGTATCTATGAAACTAGATCTCAATATAAGTATCGAAAGATGATAGTTGGATAGAAACAAATTCACTACCAACTCGAATGGAAAAGCACAACACAATAAACACAATATAAGAATACCAGCTAACGACCACGGGGCTCGAAGAGAAGACATCCTCGAAACATATGTAACTATCCGAATCTGTGCTCCTGCGAATACTCAAGAACAGATACACCTGAAAAGGGACCAGGTCCTTAGAGAGACGTAACAAGATACATAGAAGCAAACCAATTTGAATACAGTAAACATGCATAATGTTTGAAAATAAATAAGTACGCTGTATAAGACAATCTATATGAATGCAAATGAGGACAACTTTTCGACGTATGGGCAAGGGTAGGCTACTCGATCTAATCTCACAACTCACACACACGTCAGGAACATCATCAGCCGACATACCGTGGGGGTAGTGACCCTCGTGACTCCATCAATCGATATACCGCGGGGGTAGCGACCATCGGACATGACCACCATAGTGCGTGCTAGTTACTACGGTGTTACCAGAGTGGTTAAAGCCTATACGCCTACTGATTGTCCTCTATGATAGTAAGTGTCAAGTGTGTGTCAATATATCTAATATATAGTAATGACTGAAAGAAACTACACATGCAATGAATATACAAAAATGTAATAAATATACAGAAATATACTAAGCATGCAAAATACTGTAAGCAATTTGGCTAGGTATCTTGCCTGGCAAGAAAGCTGCAAAAATATGTAATGTCCCGATGTAAATACCAAGGATCAGAAGCTACGGCCTCAGAATAAACGTCCCCAGATGCTGAAATAAATATCACCAACGTTTCCAGAATAAGCAAAATAGCTAGAAAGCACTTCCCTTTCGTCCAATTTGGACACAGGGGCAAAACGGTAATTTCGGATAAAAGTAGGGTCCACGTGTGACCCACTTTGCACCGAAAAATGTGCAAAGGGTAACAGTCTCTAAATAGGATAAATTATAGGTCAAACAACTCTAAATGTCAATACGAATCCAACGATATGTCCAAATGTGAATTCTGATGGACCGAACACAAATTTGTCCAAAAAGTCAACCGTGGGGCCCGCCAATTGGCGACTTGGTCAACTATCTCAGAATTATGTGAAAATTTGGTAACAGGACCAGTGGGTTACCATGAGTCCAGTGGCACAAGTTTCTTCACAATCTGACGAGTGTGCACAAAATGCGCGCGACTTTCATAAAAGTTGCGACACGGGGTTTATCCGCGGATACGGGCTGATTCTGGCGCGCACACGCATCCGAATCAGTTTTTGCGAACTCTCACGTGTCCGGGTATACTGCGCGCACCGATTGATATACTTGGTACAGGGCGGGGCGGTCCCGTTTGGCGGGGCGCGCTCCGTTTCACAACTTTTGGAAATCTGAAAAAAGTGTGTTTACGGGGTTTTGCAACGAATTTAATTCTACCTACAGCAGTTAATAATCTAGGATTATTTAACAGAGATTAAACTAGGTCAAGTGGTCTATGCATATCAAAAAGAATTATCGAATTTGGATCTCTGTGGTGGGAGATACGAATCCGGGAACATAGGTGATCACCGCACTTTTCTGCGATCCCAGAAATTGGTCTTTTTCCGCTAACTTTGACGCTATTTTTGCCTATGGTTACGCATTGTTCGAGGTCTACTATCATACAGATATGAAAGAGGGTTAAGGGGTGAGCGTACCGGTGAAGACGGGGTGGCATTTGATTGAGCGAGGTGACAGAAAACTGCACGGGAACACAGGTACCTCGCTGCTGAATTCTGCAGTGCGCGGGGTGCGCGGGGTCGCGGTCGTCGGGATTGGTTTGGACAGCCGGTGCGGTTCTCCGGCTGCGGTGGTGGCGCTCCTTAAGTCTAGATGGGAAGATGAATAGATTAGGGTGATCTAGGGTTAGGGTTTTAGTCGAAATGATAAATTATATATAGATATATAAGTGAGAGGGGGGTCAGGTTTAAGTACTCGCGGGGGGTTTCACGTAATGGCTTGCTAACAAAGGGGGTCGGGTTGCTGTGAGCAAAAAGGGGGCGGGTGTTGTGGGATTTGCTAACAAAAGGGGCTTTGCTGCTATGCATCCAGCGGGTGGCTCACAAAGGGGGCGGGTAGGTAAGTTTAAGTGGATTCCATAGTTAATTATTTTAATTGTTTTCTTTTCTTTTCTTTTCTAATCTTTTCCTTTTTCTTTTTTTTCCATTTATTTTTCTCTTAAATATATATATATATATATATATATATATATATATATATATATATATATATATATATATATATATATTTACCCATAGAAAAGTCTAGAATTATACTAATGCATACCATTAAGTTAGCAACTGCCCAAAGGGTCTCCCACATGAAATAAATTCGAAAAAAATTCCTAATGGCCCCATAAATCCCCTAAGTGCACGAACACCTAAAATAAAAATTAATAAAAATTTATTTCTCCTAATTAGCCACTAATTACTACAATTAAATTAATAATTAATAAAAAAAAGTCCTATATGGTTTCTAGGAATAGGGGTTTTACATTCTATCCAACTTATAAAAATTTCGTCCTCAAAATTAAAATTAAGCTACGGTAGAAAGTCAAGGATGGTATAAGATTTGCATTGTTTAAAATGTAAGGCCAGGTTTAAAGGGGTGGGCGATGTTGCGCTTTGCACATCCCGAAAAATTATGAGAAAATTCACATGAGCGAAAAATAGGTTTCTTCATGTGTCATGTCCAATGGTGTGGACACCTAAATGCTCTTTTGCATAAAAGTGTCCAATAATTGGAAAATTGTACAAATATGAGAATTGAATGATGGGCACGTCTAGGATAAGGGTGTGGAATTTGTAGGAAGGCAGTGACTAGTGTAGTGCTCCAATTATCGAAGCACGGTAAGGTACGCTAAGTGATATAATTATTGCAAAATTAAATAAAAATACCGTGTTCTATCTCTAACTGGACTCAATCTAGCCTTAGTCTCACTATCTCCGCCAAGTAGGTCTAATTTTTTGGATGAGGGGTTCACAATCTACCGAACTTAAAATTTATCCATCTATCACCTAAGGCTGTACATCTTGGAAAACTATTCCTTAAATTATTTAATCATGTTATTCAATCCTCAAAGTTTTAACACCAAACATATCATCTATGATATGCCCTTAATCAATTATAAAAGAGAGTCACTAGGTCATGTAATTAGCCTTACGGGGTATATCTAGTACTATCAGTGTGTTAACTTATACCAAGCACGAGGTTTCGTCTTTCCGAAATAAGGGAAGACGGAGAGCAATAATAAAGAATTCAAGGTGAAGGTGATAGAATACAAGTACAAGGTTCAAAGAGATTGAAGAATTTGAAAAGAGAGTTATCAGGGCATTGTGGATTAAAATTATATTTTGGTAATTTCCTATTTACATGCTCGTACCAGTACAGTTATATAACCGATACGATATGTAAGACATGTCTAGGGGCAAGTATATTCGTCTACTACCATATATCTCAATCCACATAAAGTAGTCATGCGAAGAGCGAACCAAGCGCACTAAGGTTCGCTAGACCTTAATACACCGATTCTGATTAGGCAATTGTATCATTGTGTGCACCCAATAATACATATGTCATGAGCAAGCTCGATAAAAGAATAAGCTTACAAAAACTAGGCTATAATAGCAGCATAAATCAAGGTAGTACATAAAATATAAATAAGCTGGATTATGATGAAAGAAGGTACATAACAATTCAAGTTCACAAAAAGATAAGACTCTATAATCTCTACAGTTGTCATACTAATTCCTTGTCTAAGTCGATAGTCGAAAATTAGGGGTATAGTCTCTAAGTTCTACAGTCTGAAAAAAATAATGTCGTCCTAAGCTAGCATACAGTTAATGTTGTTCAGTTATACTTCAATAATAGGTCAAAAGACTATGTGATACTATGTTGTGAGGTATACTACCCAACTTATAACAATAAACTAGTACTGTAATAATCTTAAGGATACTGTCGAAACTCCTGTTAAGGTCTACGAGAAGGGGTCTTGGTACTTATTAGGGTATCCTCTTTCATTACATAGGTCATGGTCGTCTTAAGTCTTAGTCATAGCGCTTATAGATCAAGTGTCAATAGTAAGAATGGAAAGTTACTGGCCTTCAAGGGAAAGAGAATATAACTCATATCGAGGTGGGGGTACATGTTACGCAATTTAAAACTAAGGGATAAGCACCAGGTCTCAATCTACAAGAATAGCTTAAACCATCAAGTTCTAACTACCAATCACATAATTCAAAAATTCAAGAGTAACAACCAAAATCCTAGCAAGCTATATATCCTAACATAGAATAAAATTACTTGGTCTATAATCAGAGGGGTTTAGGTGGCACGAATTAAAAGATGAAGGAAAAAAATTTAGTTGTCTCACTAATAGCGAGCGCTAAGGGTTCAGAGGAACAAGTCATAGAACTAAATAGAAAGACTCTAGATAATGGCATGGTTTTCTAAGGGTAGTTGCTATGCTAATCCCTATGTTTGAGGTATGATCAAGAAAATATTCTATGCATTACTCTTGGCTCTCTAAGGTACTGTCTGCTACTATTAAGACAAAAGCTAAATTTATAGTTCTCTAGTACTATCTCCCCACGAAAAGCTAGATTAGTTATAATACTGAACCTTGGATTTCTATTGGTTCCTCAATACTAGGGTCAAACATTATGGTAAAATCTCTAACTAACTCTAGTAGTGTTTATACTACTCTCAAGTCTTCATAATACATCAAGGGGTAATGGTAAACCAGTCTATAGATAAGGAATTCTATGGTTCACTAAATATTCTAAACTTAGTGGTGTGTCAACACTCTAGTTGTACTCTTAATAGGAAGGTTACCCTACTTATCATCTAACAACAAGGAATTTTATATTCTAGGAGGGGGCTATACTCAAGGAATTAGGGAAGCACATAAATCAAGCAGGATGCAACTATTCAAATAGAACAGATTAGAAGAACGCGAGTCATAGTCAATAGTGGATGAGATCCTATATTCTAATTCTATTTGTAGGTTTGCTCGGTACAGTAACGTAACCGAGACAATATGCTCTCGACTGGCATGGGCCACCACAAAAACATATCACGCCCCAGTTCCAAAAATACGTAGGACTAGGACACGTAAGCATGCCAGTCGTATGGATATAGAAACTCCAATATATGGAAACCAAAATCCACACGTACGCTGTAATATGAATATCAATCCACAAGTGGTATAAACATATGTCACAAGTCATAGGGTATAATCTAAATCTCATCCACGAAAATCAAATATAAATAAATAACCAGTATCTATGAAACTAGATCTCAATATAAGTATCGAAAGATGATAGTTGGATGGAAACAAATCCACTACCAACTCGAATAGAAAAGCACAACACAATAAACACAATATAAGAATACCAGCTAATGACTACGGGGCTCGAAGAGAAGACATCCTCAAAATATATATAACTATCCGAATCTGCGCTCCTGCGAATACTCAAGAACAAATACACCTGTAAAGGGACCAGGTCCTCAGAGGGACCTAACAAGATACATAAAAGCAAGCCAATTTGAATACAGTAAATAAGCATAATGTTTGAAAATAAATAAGTACGCTATAAAAGATAATCTATATGAATGCAAATGAGGACAATTTTTTGACGTATGGGCAACGGTCGGCTACTCGATCTAATCTCATAACTCACACACACGTCAGGAACATCATCAGCCGACATACCGCGGGGGTAGCGACCCTCGTGCCTCCATCAATCGACATACCGTGGGGGTAGCGACCATCGGACATGACCACCATAGTGCGTGCTAGTTACTACGGTGTTACCAGAGTGGTTAAAGCCCATATGCCTACTGATTGTCCTCTATGATACTAAGTGTCAAGTGTGTGTCAATATATATAATATATAGTAATGACTGAAAGAAACTACACATGCAATGAATATACAAAAATGCAATAAATATACAGAAATATACTAAGCATGCAAAATACTGTAAGCAATTTGTCAAGGTATCTTGCCTGGCAAGAAAGCTGCAAAAAATGTAATGTCCCGATGTCAACACCAAGAGTCAGAAGCTACGGCCTCAGAATGAACGTCCCCAGATGCTGAAATAAACATCACCAACGTTTCAAGAATAAGCAAAATAGCTAGAAAGCACTTCCCTTTCGTCCAATTTGGACACAGGGGCAAAACGGTAATTTCAGGTAAAAGTGGGGTCCACGTGTGGCCCACTTTGCACCGAAAAATGTGCCAAGGATAACAGTCTCTAAATAGGACAAATTATAGGTCAAACAAATCTTAATGTCAATACGAACCCAACGGTATGTCCAAATGTGGATTCCGATGGGCCGAACACAAATTCGTCCAAAAAGTCAACCGTGGGACCCGCCAATTGGCGACTTGGTCAACTATCTCAGAATTGCTTGAAAATTGGGTCACAGGACCAGCGGGTTACCACGAGTCTAGTGGCGTAAGTTTCGTCACAATCTGACGAACGTGCACAAAATGCGCACGATTTTCGCAAAAATTATGACACAGGATTTGTCCGCGGATACGGACTGATTCTGGCGTGCACACGCGTCCAAATCAGTTTCCGTGAACTCTTTCGTGTCCGGATATACTACACGCACAGATTGGTATACTTGGTACACGGCGAGGCGGTCCCTTTTGGCGGAACGCGCTCCGTTTCATAATTTTTGGAAATATGGAAAAAGTATATTTACGGGGTTTTCCAACAAATTTAATTCTACCTACAACAGTTAATAATCTAGGGTTATTTTATAGAGATTAAACTAGGTCAAGTGGTCTATGCATACCAAAAATTTTTATCGAATTAGGATCTCTGTGGTGGAAGATACGAATCCGGGAACATAGGTGATCACCGTAGTTTTCTGCGATCCCAGAAATTGGTCTTTTTCTGCCAACTTTGACGCTATTTTCACCTATGATTATGCATTGTTCGAGTTCTACTATCACATAGATATGGAAGAGGGTTAAGGGGTGAGCATACTGGTAAAGACGGTGTGGCATTTGGTTGAGCGAGGTGACGGAAAACTGTGCGGGAACACAGGTACCTCGTTGCTGAATTCTGCAGTGCGCGAGATCGCGGTCGTCGGGATTGGTTTGGACGGCCTGGCGCGGTTCTCCGGCTTTGGTGGCGACGCTCCTTAAGTCTAGATGGAAAGAGGAAGAGATTAGGGTGATCTAGGGTTAGGGTTTTAGTCGAAATGATAAATTATATATAGATATATAAGAGAGAGTGGGGGGGGGGGTCGGGTTTATGTACTCGCGGGGGGTTTCACGTAATGGCTTGCTAACAAAGGGGGTCGGGTTGCTGTGAGCAAAAAGGGGGCAGGTGTTGTGGGATTTGCAAACAAAAGGGGCTTTGCTGCTATGCATACAGAAGGTGGCTCACAAAGGGAGCGGGTAGGTAAGTTTAAGTGGATTCCATAGTTAATTATTTTAATTGTTTTCTTTTCTTTTCTTTTCTAATCTTTTTCTTTTTCTTTTTTTTCCATTTTTTTTTCTCTTATATATATATATATATATATATATATATATATATATATATATACACACACACACACACACACACACACATGTATATACCCATAGAAAAGTCTAAAATTATACTAATGCATACCATTAAGCTAGCAACTGCCCAAGGGTCTCCCAAGTGAAATAAATTCGAAAAAATTCCTAATGGCCCCATAAATCCCCTAAGTACACTAACACCTAAAATAAAAATTAATAAAAATCTATTTCTCCTAATTAGCCACTAATTACTACAATTAAATTAATAATTAATAAAAAAAAAGCCCTATACGGTTTCTAGGAATAGGGATATTACAATATTTAGTTTTCTTGCATGATTATAATAAATCAGACTACAGCTGATCATGGTCATGTACTTTTGCTACTCTACCAGCTTTCTTATTTTGTACAACTGGGTTCCAGAATATTTTGGCAGGGCGTTTGGGATGTCTTACTTTCTTGTCATATATTTTCTATGTTTACTATCCTTACTTGACTGATCGAGACAATATATATGTTGTGCGACCCTAAGTGACTTGCTTGTAGTATGCACCCCTTGTCTAGTTACAACCATGACCATCGTATGATGTTCTATACCTTGTATGGGGGAGCTGGCTATGTCCATCTCCGTATTTTGGTACTGGGGTGGGACAAGGTTTTAGTGGTGGCCTATATAGGTCCGTATTTTCAGACTTGTAGGGTTTTACGGTCATAGAGTCTCAATCAAATACATCCCTCTTGATATCTTATTTCACTACAAAAAATTTGGGTTTTTGTGACATGTAAATTTGTCACCGAAGTTGTAAAACTTGTCCTAGCATATCTTTCATGACGAGTACAGTGTCGATGTACTTTCGTTGCATATATCTTCGTAGCTAAAAGATAAAGTGTCGACTAAAATAAGGTATCACAGAAGGTTTTCAACTGTGACAAGCAAAGCTTGTCACTGATAGTATTCTTTCCGTGACAGCATACCTCGTCACTATAAATGTTATAAGTGATGCACAATATTATCATAAATAGTATATTATTGTAAATTAAAATTAAATATTTTTTTCAAAAGAATCAAAAATAAACCTAATCATTCTATTATTTGAACCCTTTATGATTCGAATACGCAACCTTCTCATCCAGAGTCAAACATACAATCATTACACCAAAACCATTAGTTTGTTAAATAAAAATAATAATATATATGAATTCCGCCAGACTGTTTGGCATAATATTTCTTAGAAAATATTTTTTTCCAAAATTATTTTTTTCAACCAAATTTACTAGAATTTATTATTCTATAAAAATAATTCTATTTTTTTTAACTTTGTCAGATAGAACTTGTTGTTACAACTCTTTAAATAAGTCACAAAATACACCTTAAGTGACAAGTATTTCCACTTGTCACATGTACTTGCTGTTACAATTCTTTAAGGAAGTCACAAATGATATCTTAAGTGACAAGAATGTTTACTTATCACATAATACACCATAAGTGACAAGTATTTTCACTTCTCACATAGAACTTGTTGTTACAATTTTTTAAGGAAGTCACAGAATACACCTTAAGTGATAAGTATTTCTACTTGTCACATAATACTTGATACTACAATTCTTGAAGGAAGTCATAGAAAATACCTTAAGTGACAAGATTTTTTACTTATCATATAATAAACCTTAGGTTACACGTATTTTCACTTATCACATAGAACTTGTTGTTCCAAATCTTTAAAAAAGTTACAGAATACACCTTAAGTGAGAATTATTTTTACTTGTCACATAAAACTTGCCTTTGATTCTCATAAAAAATTATATTTTATTTTGGTGACAATATTTGGTGACGATCAATAAAAATATAGTCACTGAATGATTTAAATATGTGATGATATACAACTATTGTCACAAAATCAAATTAAAAGTGACAACTAAAATTACTTGTCACAAAAATATTCCTTTCAGTGGCAAGTTTTATACTTCTCACAAACCACTTTTCACGAAAACCCAAATTTCTTGTAGTGTTTCTTCTTCCTCAATAACAATGCTTGAACTGATTCAAACTGCTTGCCTCCTTGATCCTTTTCGTCCTGTTCTCGATGTTTCCTGCCCTTTTCTCTAGGGCATCTTCAGTTGCTGAAGCAGCAGGCATGGCAGGATAGGGTTCCCCTGGGCACAATGGAAAGTAGCACCTACTCAGAGTCAGATCCAGATAGAGCTAGTTGTTGAGCAAGCTGGCACAATGGAACCAAAAGTTGGTCATATTAATGAACCAACCCCTGAGATCTCGTACCCCAAGTAGTACCAGCAGTACCAACACTACTTGACACCCCAACATTGTTAGAAATTCTCTGGGGAATAATGTCTATGCAACAACACCAGATGGCGGTACAACAACATCAATAATTTCAACAACAAATGCAAAATATCTTGTTGAGTCAGGGTTTACAGATGACTCTGGATAGAGGCAGAATGATTCAGGGGCGTTGGTTAGATTTTGTCGACTTAACCCAAGGTACTTCGATGGCACGTAGGATGCCATCACAATAGATGCTTGGTTGTAAGATATTAAGGTTATTCTGGCAGCAGCAAGGGTTCCAGCGGATGAATAGGTTGATCAAGTTCGATTGCAGCTTTACGACCATGCCCGTGACTAGTGGATGTCAGTAGAGGTTGGCTTGAGGCGTCCTATCTCTTGGAACAATTTTAGGACTCAATTTTGGGCTAAATATTTTTGAGTCATAGCATAGTATGAGCTCCAATAGAGATTTATCGGTCTCAAGAAGGCCGATAGGACTGTTGATGGATATGCAATCGAGTTTTGCAGGCTGAGTAGATTTGCTCCGACTATGGTGGCTACGGAGTCGGATAGAGCAATAAGATTCTAGCAAGGACTTTATCTGGAGATTCTATAACTAGTAGAGGGGCACGACTACCAGACTTATGAAGAAGTACTGATAGTAAGCTCGGAGGCACGAGCTTACTATGTAGTGGTTATTGGCAAGGATATAAGGCCAGAAGAGGTATCATGCTCAGATCGGAGGAGGAGGTGAAGGAGTACCTCGGTCGACACCACCACCACCTAGCGTTCGCATCCATGATTCAACACCGAGGAGGGCAACAGTTTTAACGGTGACAGTACCGGCTCGGCAGCAGCCGAGACAATAACAACAGCAACAACAACAGCGACATGAAGCACCAGTAGATTGTACTTACTGTGGAAAGAGAGGCCATACTAGAGATATGTGTAGGGCAGCCAATGGGTTGTGTTTGAGGTATGGTAGTCTGGATTATAAATTTTTGATGATGTAGAGGCCAGGAGGGCCAATCCAACAGTTACCAGCGCTGCCAGCACTAGGGGCAATCCAGCAAAGAGGGCCAGCAATAGAACTGAGGCCATTAGCTCAGCGTCTGCTACCGACGCAAACTCAGATGTACCAATAGCAGCAGAATCAGCAGCAGGGCCAGTAGAGGCCACAACAGTATATCCAAGGGAGGCAACAACGAGGAGCCCAGCAGGGCCAAGGACAAGCTTTCACTTTATCTCTGAAGGAGGCTTCGGCATCTGGCGACATAGTTGTAGGTAACATCTCTGTCATATCTTATCGTACAGTATCATTGTTTGATTCAGCTGCATCTCATTCATTTGTATCTACATGATTCATAAGGACCTCTTTGTTATAAGCTATATAAGCCAAATAGCCTACCTTATAATTAATTTTTTCGTTGTTGAACCCCTTTGAGCCATATTGCTTTTATTTTTGTAAACCCACATTACAAGCTTTACACCTAAAAAATATATATATCTTTACCCAAGCTGCAAAGCTAGTGGAGCATTGTTTATCATTAATGATATGTATGGGTGTACAAGAAATAAGTGTGGGGGTATCTGAATTTGTGGTATGTCTATGACTAACAAAATGGAACATATTTTCATTCTTAATTTTTGGAGTTCCATTATGTGTTCAAAAAAAAAAGGTGTGGAAGTTATTTTACATAGTTTAAATGCTTTAAAAGACAAATTGAAGAAGTTGCTAAATGGAGTGATTGAGTTTACATGTTGAGTTGATTCATTTTTGCTCCACTAGTTTTTACGGCTTTTGAGCTACATTCCCAAATATACCTCACCTTAATCCTAAGCCACATTACAACCCATAAAAAGTCTTTATAATTTATATTATGCAGTGATCCCAGTATTGGAGAATGAGAATATATGCAAGATTATGGTTGATCATTTCTTTTGGAATGAATTTGAGTGAAATATATACCGTTTAAACACATGAGAGTTGAGTGTTTATATCTGTGAGGTCTACCTCTTTAGTTTACTCCATCTTCTAGTGAAAATACTTACTAAGTAATTAGAAGTTGTTTCAGAATATATGTTCATGATATGTTATGAGTTTTAAAGTTCTTGATTATTCTTTATTTATGATATTACAACCTTGATTTCTTTTTGAAAAAATAAATTAGAGTTTTGCCCGAGGACGAGCAAGGGTTAAGTGTGGGAGTATTTGATGAGAACACAAAATGTTATTTTTTTATCCCTTAATATTTTCTCTTTTATGCTCATTTGATGTCTAAAGATACTCATTATTTTTATATTTTGATCTATGATGCAATTGGAGTCACTAAATACAAAATGGAGCTAATTATCAATTCTAGACAGTTTTTACACCTTGTAGAAAAATGGTCATAACTTCCTCATCCGAACTCCAATTAAGCTGATCCAATTTGATTTGAAAAGCTAAGAGACAGAGGAACAAGTTTTTTGTTTTGAGTTTTATGAGATTCTGGCTATATCATGGACCAAATCAGGCTTGAAATTAAGTCAACTATGTTGTACACGAAAATTGGAGCTATATTAACCATTTTTCTACTGGTTCAATGATTTTATTTTATTGTTTGGGGTGTTGTAACTCTTAGAAGATTTATGGAAAGATATTGTGGGTTAAAAAAAACTAATTTAGTGTATATAAAAGGGGTAGAAATTATAAGAAAAATGGGCACAACACACAACTCTACTCCTTCTCCAACCTTTCTTTTAAAGTTTTCATGAACATGTGCGGCTAAAGTCTTGTTGATCGAAGAAAACAGAAGCCTCAGAATGAATAAAAATGTGTGAGATCTAATTTGTGTTTATATGTTTGATTTTTTGCTTTGAGTATCGAATGTTTTCTTATGCATATTTTTCTGATTATCTTGTTTAATGACTAGGATGCATAATAGTTTATTATTCTTGATAATCTAATGCTAAATTAGATATCGAATCCGTAATTGTTCGATCCCTCTAATTTTTGAAGCAAGCAAGGTTTAATAAACTGTTTTTTTATTAGACCTTAGGAGGAAAACTTTTGACAAAATTAAATGCAACCGCTTGTTCTTGTGTTGTTTTACTTTATCGATCTCATCGAGTTTAATACGCTACTAGATTAAACATTTAGTGCTTGTCTGGGGTTATTTAGTAGTTAAAGTTAATTAGATCGATTGTTTTTAATTAATTATAGCTAAAGGAGATAGAAAAATAATTCCAAGGATGAATATTCAGAGTGCATATCAATATATGTTTGCATCTCTGATCAGTTTTAATATTCCGATGGTGAATGTTGACTTAGACCAATGCCTGCTTTTTTTTATTTCTCTTGACATTTTATTTGTTCTTCTTAATTTGATTTTAATTAATTCAAAACTCTCTCCCCCTCTTTGTTCACATAGCATAAAATTAGACTAATTACTTTCCGTGAGATGTATCCTTACTCTCACTACTACATATAATTTTAAGAGTAAAGGTTTTATTTTTTGGGTGCCTACGACAGCACTCCAAATTTTGGCACCGTTGCCGAGGAGTAATTTTAGTTGATTTTTTTTACTTTTTGTGATCTTTATTTCGTTCTTGTGATCAAATAATTTTTTGTCAATTAAAAAAAAAGTTCGATAACAGGACATGGCGACAAATTGTCAATAATTTGGCATTTGGCTAGATCTTCCAACTAGGCATGCTGATGAGGTAAATATTTCTTCCTTAGAACAACAAAATTTTATTTTAACTTCTTTTGTTCATCAGATGGCTGTAGATAACGTGCAAATGACAAAGGATTGTGGAATTTGTTCGGCAGTAGGGCATCCAATCAATATGTGTCCAACTCTTCAAGAAGAGCCCAATGAGCAAGTGAATGCGGTAGGTGATTTTCCTGGACAAACACAAAGGAACTATGTTCCCTATGCAAATACTTACAATCCAGGCTTGAGATATCATCCAAATTTTATCTATGGAAATCCACAATTAAATCAGTCCGCAACTCAAAATTGCCAAAGTTACAAGAAATACCTACAACAGAGCCAAATTTCTAATTCTGGTATGTCTTTAGAAGATATTGTTAACTCTATTGCCATGAATACCTTACAGTTTCAACAAGAGACGAGAGCAAGTAAACAAAGTTTGAGCAATCAAATGAGCCAAATGACAACTGTAATTAATAAGCTAGAGGCACAAAGCTTAGAGATATTACCATCTCAAACGATATTAAATCCAAAAGAAACCGCAAGTTCAATTATTTTGAGAAGTGGTAAAGAGGTTGACATTCCAGAAAAAGAAGCACATGCATCGTCAAAACAACAAGAAGAGAAAAATATCGCTGCAGACACGAACATTCCTAATGACGATATTGTACCGAATACAAAATAAGTTTTTAAACATGATGGAAAAGATGCAGTAAAAATTACCATTAGTAAGAATTTTTAGAAAGAAGATGAGTTAGCTTTGAGTACTAACTTACATGAAACTGTTGTAGCATCAAACGATCTTCCAAAATTACAACGATTAGGTAACGTTCCTTATATTTCGTTACCAATTTCTGACAAAAGGCATTTACCCTCTGTTTTGCTGGCCTTCATTTTAGACTTGAAACTCCTGCCTAGTTACATCAAGTGTGCATAGAGTCGAGCCAACGACAATATTAAATAAAGGCACTGCTTGTGAGGCAACCAATGTCACACCCCGATCTCCCGCAGGCAAATCGGCCGTTCCCGCTAGGCGAGAATCACCGTGCCAGCGCTCCCGCGGAACGATCACTTTGACTCATTCGGGCGTGATGCCGCACGAGCGTTAGACGCGCTCGTGTAAGGCCGTGGTTTATTGGCTGGCGGTAAGAGTTCTAAGCCACAAAGTCGCACAGATTGTCCGAGTACAGCAGAATCATGAACGCGTAGGTGATCGGTAACATGTTCACTGAGTTGACAATAGCGGAAGCAAGATTGAGAACACAAGTTGAAGTAAAGCAAGCTCTTTTATTCATATTGAAATAAGTGTTACAGGCGGCGTATAGCCGAGATTACAAGTCGCTCGAGCACTCTCTCTCTGAAACATAAAAGCATGCCAAGTGGCTACATTTATGGATGATATATAGGAAATATTCAGGCGATGTTCAGGCGATGTTCCAACATTATGTCTTGTATATGTGCTTCAGTTCCGAACGCAGCGTTCCAAGGCTTCTAAGTTGGGCTCCACGCCTTAGCACGCACGAAGGAGGCATCCATACCGAACAAGGTTCTCCCGCACCCTGCAAGCAATCTGGTGGATTATCTGTACATGAATGCACTGGTGGGGAGGCTACTCGCCCGCTCGATAAATCCAAACACGTAGTAAAGGTTTCGTGCATCAACTATTTAGTTGTCTTTCTAGTTGAGCCTTAGGATCAGTTTCATGGCATATTATGAAAAGCCTAACTCGTGTGGTAGTGCGCCGTGTGATATAAGAGGAAACACGGCGAGACTTACCAACTTACCATTTGTCCTTCCCTGTCCAAGGCAAATCAAGTTAATTCAAGCACAAACACGATAAGCATTCAGGAGGCATAGCATATGCAAACACAAGCGTTTCAGTGCAAGATCAAGTTCTAGGTGCACGGCTTACAGGAAATATCAGGTGTGTTGCATACGATGATCAAGTGCTCTTTATGTATAAGTATTGTTATAACATGATCGCTCAGGTGTTCAGTTATTCTCGATGTGACGCAATGACTCGCACGCGGGTAGCCGCTAAGCGAGGATGACTTATCTATATGAACATGAGGTCACTGGCACGGCGCCATAGTGGACGGCGTAGTCTCTTGTTGGAATGGTGTGCAAGCAAAACAGGAGGCATTACACCACATCCCGCTCGAAGCAGGCGACTACTCAGGAGTTCCGTCCGGATCGGATCGGTTGCCAGTGCCCCAGCAACCGTCCGCGGAACTAAACCTTGTTTTCCAAGTTGTCTTGTGACCAGGCAAGTCTCTATCTTCAGGGTCTGTGGTCAGACACAGGAACAAGTTCGAAGCAGGAGATATATATATATATATATATAGAACAAGTTTTATGGAACGAGTTCAAGTCAGGGTATATATATATATAGAACTTGTTGAGGCAGGATCAGGATTACTCTCAATGTTGAGTATCGGCTCTACGAGCCATTTAATTCAGTACAGGACAGTGTTGCTCCACGAGCTGGGATTTGGGATCACTGACTTGGTGCAAATTCCCTGGTTCGGGAAATGCCTTGGCAACCCGACGGTCCCGGATACTTTCAGTTTTATTTATGCATGGAACAACTATCAAGTAGTCTTCCGAGGAAAGCCTAAATGAATGCATGACAAGCATAGTGTTTCACGGTCTGGGCATAGTTATGCAGCAAGCATTGATCTAGGCAATATATATAAGCAGGCAAGCATGCACTTGTATAACTTAAGCATTCAAGTTCGATCGGGCCCGAAGGTAAGCCGAGTGAAACCGTACGGGGCCTTTTCAAGCGATGTTATCTAGGGTCGTGCAGTGTAGGAAGTTAACAGTGCACTACTGAATATATATATAAGTCATTCTACTCGAGGCATAGCGGGTCTAGTTGTCCAAGGCAAAGGTAGCATGCGAGGGTCTGAATATATAAGCAATATTACATTTCCATGTTCTATCATAAGCAATACAACTTGGGATTATTCCCTTAGCTAGGTGCGTTGTATTCTTATTAGCATGCAGGGGGTGATTCGCCTAGCTACTAGCATGTATCATTCCGTATTTTATGTGTGCTGGCTAAGCAAAGACAAGTTCACCGTAGCCACCCACCTTAGCGATGATCCGCCTCGGTCGGGTGATACTGTGAGCGAGCCTCTGAAAGCCTAAGCTGAACTCCTATAGGGACCAAGTCTGGATAATTCCTTGCCTCAACGAGTTGCCTCGCTGAGTAAAGTAGGCCGGGATGTTTGCACTTTTGTCGTTTGCATCGGCAGTCCGCTTGAGCGGAACGGGGTATTACATTATCCACCACTCAGAAAAAGTCTCGTCCTCGAGACTTTCTAAGGGCAAGCCATACTATCGAATTTTCAAATCTGGCCCAAGCGTAGCTATCGGTACCACTAGATCCATTGGAGCACGTTCCCCCTACTCGATGCTTACGCAGTATTACGTGTGTACTGAGTCAGTCTCATTTGCGCCTTAGCGCGGGACAAGTTTCTTAACACGAGGCACATTTTAATCGATATTGGATAGCGGTCTAAGGCTGAGGCAAACCTATACAAGTCGTTGTGCTTGTTCTAGAGGACTTTCACTTGTACTAGCATTTGAGATCAACATATCGCATGTCTGGATCGTGCACATATTCGAAGCGTCCCTCAAACACATGCATGTCAACCAACTTAGCGATAGCGAAGTCTTAGCACTCGAGTTTCATATTTCTTAAGTCTTGGATCGTGCACATATTCGAAGCATCCCTCAAACACATGCAGTCAACCAAACTTAGGGATAGTGAAATCGGACAAGCTACTTGCGAAAAATTCTAGGGTTCAATCAAATTCCATATCATTTCTATTCCAACCGAGTATTTGCACTACCGTTAAACACGATCAATCTGATATCGACTAGCGTCCATCCATTCGGGTAAACTTAGCATACGTTATCGTTCCCAAGTCTAACCCTAAGTCTTGCTGCCCCAGTTGTGATGCTTTATACAAGTAATATGATAAAGTCGGTAGCACAGGTTCATTCACTCGTTACAGGGTTGTCTACCTATCACTAGGTCAGCTCACAAGGTCATAGGTACAGGTTCAAGTATATCGCGATTCATCGTACAAATTGCCGTACGATGCTCGCCCCAATTCCTAGGGTCAAACCATTGTTTATTTACAGGGGGTATTCTACCCAAGCTCGTTTTACTCAGATTTTTAAACATCGAGCACGAATTTACCTACTCTCATTAACACGTTCGTTTGTATGGGGGACGAGTCCGTTCAATAAGATCCAATATATATATCCAAGTTGCAGGACAAGCCTAGTAGTTTTCATATTCTATCTCCTCAATATATTTGATAGAATCATATCCATTCCAAGCCTAGTCCACCAAGCCAAGATTCAATTCTAAACTTTAGATTATTTCTCCAAGTCGTTCAACCTGATTCACGTATCCATTCACAAAACCATCAAACATGATTTATTCCAGGTTCAAGGCTAACTAATCCATTGAAACATTTTAATCACTCACATTCCAAATTCGTCTTATCGTGTCGAGCCAGAAGTCAAGACGATCCATTGGTTGTCATGCCTCGGTCTCCCGCAAGTTTGATCATCCATGTTGGACGTGAGATCATTACGTCAACGCTCCCGCTGGATAATCGTCCTAATCCGGGCGTGACGCATGTGCGGCATAAAGTTACGCTCGTACAAGACAAGAATGTTTGAATGTTATGGCTATCTTCGACATGATCGAGACACCTTATCCTTTAACCTTTAATTCCATCCAACTGTATATCCACCAAGTCAAATCCGTTTATGTAGTGATTATAGTTCGTCTAGCAAAATCATCCAACTTCAATGTTTCCGTTTAACACTTCCGTCTACTTATGCCATTCCTCTAGAAACAAGTTTTTATATTCGAGCCCAAGTCGTTTCCATTTTAATACGTTCCATTCATCGAGTTCGTTCGAAATAATCACTGAACATGTTCCCTAGAGTCCGATCATCCCCGCCATATGCGAATCACCAAGCCAGCGCTCCCGCAGGATAACCGTTCTCGTTGGGACTGATTTCAAGAGTTACCTTTCCAAACTCGATTTCAAGATTGTCCTTACAAACATCAAGCCAGTTCCATTATCGCTTATATCTCTTATCGTACCACAGTATTCATTCTCGGGCTAACTTATATTGAGCGATATTGTACTCGAGTTCAATCCTTTGGTTTCAATCCAAAATTGCTCGCTCAATTCTCAATTTCCAACAAGTTTTTCTTAACCAAGGTATTGGTTTCCATTTTCGAGAATTTCTATTCGATATAAGCTATATCATTTACTCAAGTTATTCTCAATATCGTTCAATCTTACTATCACACGGGTTATGGATCCGTTATAACGTTTCTAAATGATCCATCCACCACTCGGAATCGAGTCATTCCATCAAGTTCTTAATTAGTGCTCGCATTATCGTTAGCTTACTCACTAACTCGTTCCTCAATTTCTAGCACGATACTCAGGGTTCACCTGATAAAATCTAATCTAATTATATATTCTGGGTTGATAGTCATCCAAGCAACTATATTTGATTTTATCTTCCAACAAGAATTTTTGTTCGAGCTATGTTCCTTAACCAAGCATGATTCGTCTAAGCGATAAATCCGATGAAGTCTATCGATTTGTAGCTCTAAGTCTGACTCGTATCATTCCTGAACGATATCCAACTCTCGTTTATAACTGGCTTGCACCCAAGGGTCTTGGTGCACGATATTCTACACATCTTAGCCAAAAGGCTGAGTGCATAGCTAACTGTTCGGGCAATATTCGTTTTCGCACTAACCAGTTGGGTAAACATGTATAGACATTTTGGGTTGCACATAATGCACGAGTCCAGTACGAATCTAGTCCCATAAGGACTAGTACAGGTTGGCACAAAGGCCCTTGCAATATAATTTCATATAAGCAATCATACTATTCAGATGCAACTCTTTGAAAATATTTAGACTTATTGTTTGGAACATCTCATCGAGGCATTGAGAGAGTGTGTGCACATAACCCACGCACGAACTTTCGAAACAGAGATATTAGAAATGAAGTCCAAAGGCGTATAAGCCAGGCTCTGATACCAATCTGTCACGCCCCGATCTCCTGCAGGCAAATCGGCCGTTCCCGCTAGGCAAGAATCACCGCGCCAGCGCTCCCGCGGAACGATCGCTTTGACCCATCCGGGCGTGATGCCGCACGAGCGTTAGCCGCGCCCGTGCAAGGCCGTGGTTTATTGGCTGGCGGTAAGAGTTCTAAGCCACAGAGTCGCACAGATTGTCCGAGTGTAGCAGAATTATGAACGCGTAGGCGATCGGTAACAGGTTCACTGAGTTGACAATAGCGGAAGCAAGATTGAGAACATAAGTTGAAGTAAAGCAAGCTCTTTTATTCATATTGAAATAAGTGTTACAGGCGGCGTATAGCCGAGATTACAAGTCGCTCGAGCAATCTCTCTCTGAAACATAAAAGCGTGCCAAGTGGCTACATTTATGGATGATATACAGAAAATGTTCAGGCGATGTTTAGGCGATGTTCAGGCGATGTTCCAATATTATGTCTTGTATATGTGCTTCAGTTCCCAACGCAGCGTTCCAAGGCTTCTGAGTTGGGCTCCACGCCTTAGCACGCACGAAGGAGGCATCCGCACCGAACGAGGTTCTCCCGCACCCTGCAAGCAATCTGGTGGGTTATCTATACATGAATGCACTGGTGGGGAGGCTACTCGCCCGCTCGACAAATCCAAATACGTAGTAAAGGTTTCGTGCATCAACTATTTAGTTGTCTTTCTAGTTGAGCCTTAGGATCAGTTTCATGGCATATTATGAAAAGCCTAACTCGTGTGGCAGTGCGCCGTACGATATAAGAGGAAACACGGCGAGACTTACCAACTTACCATTTGTCCTTCCCTGTCCAAGGCAAATCAAGTTAATTCAAGCACAAACACGATAAGCTTCAGGAGGCATAGCATATGCAAACACAAGCGTTTCAGTGCAAGATCAAGTTTTAGGTGCACGGGTTACAGGAAATATCAGGTGTGTTGCATACGATGATCAACTGCTCTTTATGCATAAGTGTTGTTATAACATGATCGCTCAGGTGTTCAGTTATTCTCGATGCGACGCAATGACTCGCACGCGGGTAGCCGCAAAGCGAGGATGACTTATCTATATGAACATAAGGTCACTGGCACGGCGCCATAGTGGACGGCGTAGTCTCTTGTCGGAATGGTGTGCAAGCAAAACAGGAGGCATTGCACCACATCCCGCTCGAAGCATGCGACTACTCAGGAGTTCCGTCTGGATCGGATCGGTTGCCAGTGCCCCAACAACCGTCCGCGAAACTAAACCTTGTTTTCCAAGTTGTCCTGTGACTAGACAAGTCTCTATCTTCAGGGTCTGTGGTCAGACACAGGAATAAGTTCCAAGCAGGAGATATATATATATATATAGAACAAGTTTTATGGAACGAGTTCAAGTCAGGGTATATATATATAGAACTTGTTGAGGCAGGATCAGGATTACTCTCAATGTTGAGTATCGGCTCTACGAGCCATTTAATTCAGTACAGGACAGTGTTGCTCCACGAGCTGGGATTTGGGATCACTGACTTGGTGCAAATTCCCTTGTTCGGGAAATGCCTTGGCGACCCGACGGTCCCGGATACTTTCAGGTTTATTTATGCACGGAACAACTATCAAGTAGTCTTCCGAGGAAAGCCTAAATGAATGCATAACAAGCATAGTATTTCACGGTCTGGGCATAGTTATGCAGCAAGCATTGATCTAGGCAATATATATAAGCAGGCAAGCATGCACTTGTATAACTTAAGCATTCAAGTTCGCTCGGGCCCGAAGGTAAGCCGAGTGAAACCGTACGGGGCCTTTCCAAGCGATGTTATCTAGGGTCGTGCATTGTAGGAAGTTAACAGTGCACTACTGAATATATATACAAGTCATTCTACTCGAGGCATAGCGGGTCTAGTTGCCCAAGGCAAAGGTAGCATGCGAGGGTCTGAATATATAAGCAATATTTTATTTCCATGTTCTATCATAAGCAATACAAGTTGGGATTATTCCATTAGCTAGGTGCATTATATTCTTATTAGCATGCAGGGGTGATTTGCCTAGCGACTAGCATGTATCATTCCGTATTTTAAGTGTGCTGGCTAAGCAAAGACAAGTTCACCGTAGCCACCCACCTTAGCGATGATCCGCCTCGGTCGAGTGATACTGCGAGTGAGCCTCTGAAAGCCTAAGCCGAACTCCTGTAGGGACCAAGTCTGGATAATTCCTTGCCTCAACGAGTTGCCTCGCTGAGTAAAGCAGGCCGGAACGTTTGCACTTTTGTCGTTTGCATCGGCAGTCCGCTTGAGCGGAACGGGGTATTACAACCAAAGGAAAGTTTATTTTTATTCTCGCATTTTATTTTTGGTTATTTTTGCCTTTTCTTTACATTTAACAAGACATTGGGTCCAATGTACGTTTTAAGTGTGGGGGAGGGGATTTAATTATTTTAAGCTGTTTACGTTTTTCAAAAAAAAGAAAATTTGTTTTTTTAAATAAAAGAATTTTATTTTTCTGATTTTTAATAATTTTTGGTTGTATGTCATGAGCAAGATTCAACTAAGTTTCAAAAATTTATAAAATGATTTAACAAGTATTTTTTTTCAACTTAGAATTAATTAGTCTAGTTATTTTTCTTGAAAATTATAGTATCTAAATTTGGTAGACAAAAGCCAGTAAGGTTTTGAGCCTTAGACTGACACATCAGTTTCATTATTCTTTCATGAGAGATAGTCTTCCATGGATTTGTTTCTCTAGAACTTTCTTTGATTCTCTTAGAGGTCATATTGACACATGCATGCATAAACATGATTAAGACCCTCTTTGTTATAATCTACATAAGCCAAATAGCCACCTTTTAATTAATTTTTCCTTTGTTGAACCCCTTTGAGCCATATTGCTTTTATTTTTATGAACCCACATTACAAGCTTTACACCTGAAAAAAATAATATCTTTACCCAAGCCGCAAAGCTAGTGGAGCATTGTTTATCGTTAATGATATGTTTGGGTGTGCAAAAAATAAGAGTGGGGGTATCTAAATTTGTGGTATGGCTATGACTAACAAAATAGAACATATTTTCATTCTTAATTTTCTGAGTTCTACTATGTGTTAAAAAAAAGAGAGAAAAAAAAGAAAGAAAGAAAAAGATATGGAAGTTGTTTTACATAGTTTAAAAGACAAATTGAAGACGTTGCTAAATGGAGTGATTGAGTTTACATGTATATATTGAGCTTGAATTGATTCTTTTTTGCTCCACTAGTTTTTACGGCTTTTGATCTACATTCCCTAATATATTTTACCTTAATCCTAAGCCACATTACAACCCATGAAAAGGTCTTATGATTTATGTTATGCAGTGATCACAATGGTGGAGAATGAGAATATATGCAAGATTTTGGTAGATCATTTCTTTTGGAATAAATTTGAGTGAAATATATACCCTTCAAACACATTAAAGTTGAGTGTTTATATCTGTGAGGTCTACCTCTTTAGTTTACACTATCTTCAAGTGAAAATACTAACTAAGTAATTAGAAGTTCTTTAAGAATACATGTTCATAATATGTTATGATTTTTGAAGTGCTTGGTTATTCTTTATTTATGACATTACAACCTTGATTTCTTTTTGGAAAAAGTAAATTAGAGTTTTGCCCGAGAACGAGCAAGGGTTAAGTGTGGGAGTATTTGATGAGAACACAAAATGTTATATTTTTATCCCTTAATATTTACTCTTTTATTCTCATTTGATGTATAAATATACTCATTATTTTTATATTTTTATCTAGGATGCAATTGGAGCCACTAAATGCAAAATGGAGCTAATTATCAATTCTGGACAGTTTTGACACATTATAGAAAAATGATCATAACTTTCTCATCCGAAGTCCAATTAAGCTGATCTAAATTGATTCGTAAATCTAAGAGATAGAGGACCAAGTTTATTGTTTAGAGTTTTTCAAGATTATGGCTACATCATGGACCAAATCAGGCTTGAAATTGAGTCAACTATGCTGTGCACGAAAATTAGAGCTAAATTAACCATTTTTCTACTTGTTCAATGATTTTATTTTATTGTTTAGGGTGTTATAACTCTTAGAGGATTTTTGGGAAGATGTTGTGGGCTTCAAACAACTAATTTATAGTATATAAAAGGGGTACAAATTATAAGAAAATGGGACACAATACACAACTCTTCTCCTTTTTCTCCAACTTTTTTTTGAAGTTTTCATGAACATGTGCGGTTAAAGTCTTGTTGGTCGAAGAAAACGGAAGCCTCAGAATGAATAAAAACGTGTGAGATCTAATTTGTGTTTATATGTTTGATTTGTTCTTTGAGTATCAAATATTTTCTTATGCATATTTTCATAATTATCTTATTTAATGACTATTATGCATACTAGTTTATTATTCTTGACAATCTAATACTAAATTAGATATCGAATCCGTAATTGTTCGATCCCTCTAATTGAAAGGTTTAATGAACTGCTTTGTTTTATTAGACCTTAGGAGAAAAACTTTCGACAAAATTAAATGCAACCGCTTGTGCTTGTATCGTTTTGCTTCATCGATCTAATCGAGTTTAGTACGCTACTAGATTAAACCTTTAGCGCTTTTCTGGGGTTGTTTAGTAGTTAAGGTTAATTAGATCACTTATTTTTAATTAATTGTGTCTAAAGGAGATAGAAAAATATTTCTAACGATGAATATTCAGAGTACATATCAATATATGTTTGCATCTATGATCAGTTTTAATATTCCAAAATGCCTGCTTTTTTTATTTCTCTTAATATTTTATTTTTCTTCTTAATTTGATTTTATTTAATTCAAAAATCTCCCCCCTCTTAGTTCACATTGAATAAAATTAGACTAATTACTCTACATGGGATCGATCCTTACTCTCACTACTATATATAATTTTAAGAGTAAAGATTTTATTTTTTAGGTGCCTACGATAGCACTCCAGTTCGTGTCCAAGTTCCACACACAACTCCAATCCAAATCCACACACAATATCATCTCAGTATGTGTGTGTCGTATCGTGTGTCCATGTTCGAGCTCCCCCTGTCCGTGACAGTGTATGTTGTATCGTATCGTGTCGTATCTTGTCAGTGTGTGTCCTTGAAAACCCTAGAAAGAGAGAGAGAGGAGCTCAGTGAGTGAGGAGGGGGGGATCGGGAGGAAGGGAGGAGGAGCACCTGAGGGAGGGGTCGACGGAGGAGGACTACGTCGGAGGGTAGCAGCCGCGCCGGAAGGGGAGGAGCCGCATTTGGGGGTCTCGTGGGGGAGGGAGGGGGTGGGGGGCTCGGAGGCAGGAACACCGGGGGCTTGGAGGCGGGGCGTCGAAGAGGGGGTTACCGGGGCTGGTGGCTCACCGGTGGCTCGAAGGCGGTCAGCAGAAACGAGGGGGGAGGGGAGCGCGAGAATGGAAAATTTAGGGGATTGAAATAAAAAGTTGAACCGATCAGCAGAACCCTATATGAATGATTTAGCGACGTCAACACTATACATCGATATATATCGCCAAAATTTTAATATACTGTGACATATAACGTTTGGCGTCACTAAACGTCCATATTATTAATAATATAGCGACGTCTATCGACTCGTTGGCGACGTCAGATTTTATAATACTAAATGTAGTTGCTGAATGCCACTGATAGCGACGTATTGCGATATCTTTTAAATACATCGCTAATTTTAAAAATATTAACGATGTTATATTATATAGTCGCTAATTTGACTTATTTTGGTAGTGCCAACTTTGCATTCTTTGACTTGCTGTTCTCGGGCTCCATGAACATAACAATTCAAGAAAAATAAAATCATCAATGAGACAAGTTCTAAGTGTTACAAAAAAATAAAATCGATCACATGATTAAACAAAGCTAAACTAAGAATCAAAGCGAGATCCATAGTTGTTTCTTCGGTTGGCAAGATGTACTTGCCTACGGTCAAGTTCTCGTCTAATACCAATACTACCAAGGTCGTCCACGGCTAAGCTCAGCTGCTGCTCTCTGTTGGGGAAGAAATGAAGAAGGAAAGAGAAAAAAGGAAAAAAATGGAGGAAAGAGAATTGGATAGCTTATATAAGAAGAGATATGATTATAGGCCATTGGATCATAATCCATGCCCCTCACCCGGGTTCATCACAGCCACCCACCAAGAAAACCAAGGGACCAACGGTCCAAAGCATGCAACTAAGGAAAACTTACAAAAATAACCTAAAAAATGAATGAATGGCATAAAGCATGATATATGCAATTAAATAATAAATAAGCTATACATGTATAATACGCATATATCGGGTATGTATACCAGATCAGTGAGACGAGTCTCACAACTAGGCTCGTCAGCGTCGAAAACTATGTTCATGCATCTGTCATCGTAATTAGTGTGGTCGTGGAAATCCATATACTACTTAACAAAAGGCTCCAACTCCGATGCTAAAGACAAAAGTTCTCCGTGTGGGATCCACTGATAGTAATTCAGCATAAAACTCCTTAAGTACAAATAATATGTTACATTCACTTCTGAGTGATATTTTAAGTTGCGATATCTTACACACAGACACTTAATTTTGGTGTCGTCCATGTACTGAGGGAATGCCTTCCCGAAGTGCAAAAACTGTTCCACCCCCTGTATGAATTTATCACTCACTCCGCATATGTCGTCAGGATGATGGTTATACATCCATGAATGATGAAACATGTAGTTATTCAGATCTATTTCTAGATACATCTGCAAAGATGAATAAACATCTTTCAAGTATATTATCCAAATTAATGCAAAGAAGGATACACCTATTCATCAATGTAACAACTCCTATTGGTGTGTGAGTATTCGAGTTGTGATGCGTGAGTATCCATATCGTGATTCATGACTATCAATTTTATAATTCGTGACTATCCGAAAACTAGTAGACATGTGGACAACTCCGATTTTAAACCCTATTAAGTAGGTGTCGTCACATCTTCATTATCAGCCATTCTTTGAAAAGAAAATTTGGTTCTACAAGCCAGTTAAGGCTTTTAGAATTCTACCAGATCTTGACTCATGCATGTCCTATTTATTAATTTCAGATAAGGGCTGACATGGACACTTGACTTCGGGCTAACCACTACTAGTAGGTATCTTTCACATATTTTATATATATATATATATATATATATATATATATATATATAATATGAGCCATAGTGCTCATTTTTTTACATAAGCCACGTGTATGACTCATATCTCATTTACACACACACACACACACACACACACACACACACACACACACATATATATATATATATACATATATATATATCACTACCAAAATATGATAAAATAGCGACATTTTTAGCAACGTCATAATAAAACATTACTAATATTAATGACTTGAGTGACTCCAAAAATAAACTTCGCTATACGTCATTGTTGGCAACACATAGCAATATTTAGCGACTGTACTTCAGTTTTTTAAAAGAATAATCGCTATAAGCTTCTTTAAGGTCGCTAAACGTCGCTAAGTTTTTTGATTTAGCGACGTTTAGCGACATATTTAGCGACGTTGAATTTTTTAATTTTTAGCGACGTTTTGAGCGACGTCTACAACGTCGCAAAATTTTGAATTAGCGACGTTTAGCGACGTCTATTTATAATGTCGCTAATTTTTTTATTAGCGATGTCATAAGTAGACGTCGCTAAACATTGCTAAAATTTTTAATATAGGGTTCAGGATTTTATTTTTCCCTATTCTGTCGAACTCTTTCCCCAAATATTCGAACACCCCCCCTCTTTACCCCCTCTCTGGCGAAGTACCCCCCCTCCGGCGTCCTCCACAACCCCCCTACTCTGACATCCCCCCATCCGTACCCCCCACCGGCTCCCCACAACCCTCCTACTCATTCTTCCCACCCCCCGAGTGCCCCCCTCCCGCACGACTCCTCCCTTCCGGCGTGGCTCCTCCCCTCCGACGACCTCGGGCTTCTCCTACTGCTCCTCCTCCTCTAGGTAAACCCTAACCCTATCTCTCTCTCTCTCTCTCTCTTTCTCTCTCACAGATGCAGACACGATATGAAACTGACACAGACATAACACACACACACACACACACACAGACACAAATACGACACAGACACTATCACAGAGGATGTAAACACTAACCCTAACCCTATCTCTCTCTTTCTCTCACATGCACACATACACATACACAGATACGGATACGATATTTGATAGAGGACATGACACATACACAGACATAAACACGATACGGGACATGACATAAACACATACACTAACTATTGTTACCAACAACTTATCAGACTACTTTTTACCAAAACATAACCAACTATTAGACGGTGTTCCATAGCCCAACTTATGTGGATATGAACAACTTACTTATTAAGTTGCTTATTGTAGAGCTTCATCTATTGCTAAAATTATTCTCACTTTGTTGATGAAAGCATAAAATCTGATGGTTTTCATGGTATTGTTACTAGAGTACATTATGTGTTTACGAGTACTTGAAAACCATGCATTTGATTAGTATAGGCCAGTCTAGGACTTTCCCTAAGTAGGGACTGTAAGGCATATAGGTTTCTATTTCAAGTAGATCATGGTGTATTTTTTAAACTAATCACAGGACTTATTAGCATGTGAGTGTCCTACATTGTATAGAGAAATACTTTTCTTAAATACCTGGCATCTCAAGTATTTTTGTGAGAATATTCAGTCATAAATGAGACAGGTGCAGGCACTGGGTGTATGGTATTGTCTAGTCCACATTAGGAATATAATAATTAAATATAAATTAGGCTTTACCGAGTAACATTTTAGGAATAAACGATTTTAATTTGATTCATTTTACAATTTACTTAACTATTAGTGGTGCAAAGTACTATGTCTTTATAAAATTTGCCTCTTCTCTTGTATAAATATTAGGTTCTTATACCTTTTGTTGCATATGTTGAGTACTGCATGTTTCACATCTATAGGCCACACATCTTAAATGCGAAGAATAGTATTAGTATTGCCCAAAGTGTTCCACAAGTAATCAAACTAAGAGGCAATATAAAAATAGAATGAGAATGTGGTTATAAGTATGGTCTTTTTTATATCATTATAATGATGAATGTGATAGCACTTCTTCCTACTTGAAGAAATCCTGAGTTATTTTTAACTTATACATTAAAACTAATAATTTAATCAAAATATCCATTTCTTCCCCTATACTAATCCTAACTCGGACACACGCACACATGTGGACACTAACACTAACCCAAACTCGAACACGCGGACAGACTAACACGCATACACTAACCCTAATACGGACAAGAACACACACACACATGTTTGTATCATGTCATCTCATGATACGTATGGTGAAATTGTAGGACACATAGATATAAAAGGTTATGACACGATATCGAGGATAACGTTATAAGCATTTTATCGGATACAAACACACGCATACATGTCAAGTGTGGATATCCAGGAGTGTATCAATGAGTGTCAACTATGTATCCTGGACCCAAAAAAAATTAACACTGGATATCCATGACTTGACTTTTTAATTAGAAAGTTATGGCCTAAACAAATGTCAAGTGTGGATATCCAGGATACAGAGTTGACACTCACTGATACACTACAATATGAGTATCCAGGATACAGAGTTGAACGAAGAAGTATCAGTGCTAGGACTAGGTGTATCAGTGCATGTACTGTATTCCTGAGTATTCTTATGTGTGTGTAGAAGAGTAGGTGCATAACATAATTGAGTATTCCTGAGTATTAATCCTAGGACTAGGAGTATCAGTGCATGTACTGTATTTAAACGAAGAAGATGAATTTTTCGAAGAGGATTAAAAATATTAATATGAAATCCATTTAGACTTATCATATGTACTATAATTTAAACTATTTTCTTGAATGATGTCTATTTATCTTTGCATATCTGGAGTGAGTGTCATTTGGATAATATATACTACCAAATATTCACATGAATATATACTTAAACGATGTCTATTCATCTTTTCAGAAGTATCTAGAAATGGATATGAATTACTATCTGCGTCATCGTTCGTATATGTATAACCGTTATCCTGATGACATTTGTGGTGTGCGGGATAATTTCATTGAGGGTGTACAACAGCTCCTACAGTTCGCCAAGGCGTTCCCTCAGTATATGGACGATACCAAAATTAAGTATCTGTGTGTGAGTTGTCGCAACTTGAAATATCATCCAGAAGTGGAAGTCACATATCATTTATACTCGAAGGATTTCACGCCAAATTACTATCAGTGGACCGTGCACGGAGAACTTGTGTCTTTAGCATCGAGTCAGAGCTGTCATACCCCAGTCCCAAAATATCGAGGGACTAGCCACGTGGCAATAGCCATCAGCACAACTCCAATGGGCAAACCCAATTTAATAGACCCGTTAGAGTGCACTTAAGCTGTAATACATATAAATGGTCTACGAATACCTGTCACAGTCTATATATCTGATCTCATCCACAATAAGAAATAAAATCACAGAGATACAAGTCCAGTCACAATAATATAAAATAATTTGCCCAATCAAAGTAATTTAAATAATGTCACGGGGAACAACCCGTTACCAAAATGGAAAGGAAAATAAATCCAAGTACAAATATCCAGAAGTCACTACAAGATCAAATATCCAAGAACACTAAGCATAAATAATGAATGGTAAAAATACTGTGTGCTCAAGAGAAGTCCTCCGGAATAACTTCGTCCTCTGTAATTTGTATGTCTCCAATAGTAGCACCTATCCCGTAAACCTCGGGATAGCTCTCCTCGTCTACACCTGGGGACATAATCCGGATCCAGGTCCTCAGGGGACATAGCAAGGTACAGTAAACACTCAAGCCAAATAAAATACAATAAGTAAATATAAACAGATCCTCAGGGCAAACTATGTAACCAACTAAGTGAAATGCAAATGAGAGCATCACTAGTACTCAGGCTGAAACCACTACGAGCTCTGTGTCGCAGAGCCGGTAGCAGAAATATCAAGTAATGGGCCAAGCTCTGGAACAGAGGCTAAAGCACCGCAATAATAAATATATATGTATGTAATCAGCCTGTAGCATGTGTGTCTCTCTCCACCCAATGTAACCTCATGTCTCATTTCTACGCATCTTATGTCCATAACACGTAAGATCATGACCTTTAGCTAGTACAACGAGTCATAGTAATATCCATGTAATATTCAAGTCTTATGTCACAAATCTTGTAAGCCTATACAGAATCACCATGAATACTTCAGAAAAGATTTTGTCACATGAAATAGTGTCAAGTGTCCTACGGTATGGCGTACTTGGTAAAGCAAGCACATAAAAATATAGGATCGCGGAATAAACTCTCTAAGTGATATTGCACGACTCTGCGTATGGCGTTGACATCCGAATCTTGTTCTGACGCTAAGCAACATCTCACGTTCCTAGGTTGAACAGATACATCAATGAATTATACATAATAAAAGAACACAAGCAAGTAATATAACAAGATCTCTGCAGGTTTGGCAAGGAACACTTGCCTGGGTTCTGAACTTCGTCAACTGCTCCTAGGAAAGTAGAATCTGCACGTACACCTCCGGATGCTGAAACAAATATCACCAATGTTCTCAGAATACTTGAAATAGCTAGGATTGACTACCCATAAGTCCAATTTGGACACAGGGGCAAATTTAACAATTTTGGGTCAAAGCGGGGTCCAAATGTAGCCCACTTTGTACTATAAAACATGTCAAAGATAAAGTTTTCTAAATTTGTCAAACATAGTGTCTACGAGTCTAGAACGATGATACGAACCCAACGAAACATCCAGAACTGGATTCCGATGAGCCAATCACAAAATTGCCCGTTATGTGGAATCGTGGGGCCCATAAAATGACGTGTCATCAACGTTCTCAGAATTGAACCAAACTTGGATCACAGGACCAGCGTAACGCTACGAATCCGATGGCACAAGTTTTGTTGTGAAACGACAAGCACACACGAAATTAGGACGAGTGTCAAAAAAGGCCGATATGGTGTTTTTTGGCGGATACGCATTGATTCCGGTGTGCACGCACATCGAAATCAAGTTCCGAAAAAGCCCACTCGTTCGTATTTATTTTATGCGCCTTTAGATGCAACTCGCACACGATGAAGTCGCCTCGTTTGGCAGGACGCACCCCGTATTGCGAGATTTTTGGTGTTTTTAAAATAAGTTTTTGGTCGTTTTGGAATAAGAATAATTTAACCATTATAAAAAAATAATAAAAAACTAAAAGAACAGTAAAAATCTTGGTTATATTGTGAAGAAGTCTCTTCAATTATATTTTGAAAATAATTAACGAGTTGGTGGCAAATTGGACATGAACATGGGTACTTGGACTGAAAAACTGAACTATTTTCGAACAGTTTTTTGACCGACTTTCGGTCAATTTTTCGATCAAACTGGGGTGCCTAAATTCGTTCCACTTGAAAAAAAGCCTAGAGGGTTAGGTTGTGAACATACCAGAGAAGACGGGTCGTGAATCGGACGGGCGAGGAGGACGAAAGTTGTGCGCGAAGTATGGGCCGCAACTGTGCTGTTGTGCGTGCGGGGGGGCCGACGGATCTGCGGGCGGCGGTCGGCACGGGGCACGGCGGCGTGGCAACGGCGGTGTGGTTGGAGGTGTGGTCGGAGGTGCGGTCGGCGGCGGTGGGAGGTCGCCGGCGGGTGGAGGCGTGGGTGGTCTGGGATTAGAGTTAGGGTTTAGGTTTTGTATTATGTGTTATATATAGGAGATGTGGGGGAAGGAAAAGCTACTGTGTACGTGGGAAAGGGGGGGGGGGTTGAATTGGTTTAGAGTTAGGATTTGGTTTTGGATTTTTGTCATGACCCGCACCAGGAATTTGGGTATGAGTTGTGGGTACGTCCTGCCTACGCCGCAGCATCGACGGTAGAACGCTGTCTAGGTCTCAATAATATACTAAACATATCTCACAACCTGTCAATGATATCAACTCCATAAGGAGTACAATAAAATAAACATCTCTCAACAGCTCATAATGTATACTCAATCACAATAACTATAAGAATATAAATGGCACGATAAAAGATAAGAAGGAATGACATAAGTCAAACACAATATCTCAAAATATAGATAAACCACAGTCTAGCTGTCCAACATAATAAGTCTCCACAAGTCTCAAATGCATAAAATAAATGCTGTCTAAACAGCTGCAGATAGTGTCTCCTCTAATGGAATAGACTCCTCTAATATCTCTGGTGTATAGTCTGCGTCTATACCTGGTCCATAATGTGTAGGACAAAAATCCTCAAGATCCTCTGAAAAAAATATTCAGTCGGGATTGGAGCGAAGAACAAGCACTAATAGCAGTTCCACATATATTGACAAAAACTATAATACAGTCTAAAGAAATACAAGATAGATACAAATACTGGTAATAAATAATACTGGAATAATAAAATACTAAAAATAGAAATACTAGAATAAAATATACTGGAGCATATGTCATAATCAATGGTATACTAGCAATGAACAGAAATACAAACACATGCTAGAATAATAAACTAGAATATAAGTGAATGCTAGAACAATAACTAGAACACAGGGAAATACTAGATCAATAAACTAGAGATACATGTATAGACTATCTAGCTAAGTGTATAAAATATCAGCATATCATGTGGTCGGCATGGGACTGATCAGGCTTGCTATGTATAACTAGCTATGATTCATGTAAAGTCAGGCTAACCATCCAGATAGCTATGATGCAAGCAATAGTCATGCTAATCATACATAACAGGCTATGAGGCATGTAATGGTCAGGCTGCACCGACGTGAGGTGTGGGTGAGCTATGATGCATGTAGAGTTGGGTATGATCACATAAACTATTAATATCTCCCCGTCCCAAGCTCGCACGATTGATTCCAATCACGACTCTTCATGACCGGTCTCGATGATGCCAACTCGTATATACATAGTGTCAAAATCATGTACGCTATACAACTAGAATCATAGAGATAATCAATATAATAAAAACTATCAGAGAATGTACTCGCATGTAATTATCTGCTGGAAATACCAATGTCCTATTTCCGAGGTATCGTCTGAATAATCCAACAGTCCTATAGACATTATTTGATAAAAATACAGAATTAGTCGACACACTAACATACACACAATCATAAATACACTGAACTCAGAGACTACGCTAGGGGTGACACTTGTCATCTAACAGGGTCAAGTGTGCATCTAGTTGCACGGGTGTCACATCTGCAATTACTGTGCAAAATTAGACAGTCAATCACTAATACAGGTCTCGCCAGTACGTCAGTGTACAAAAGGAAGTCAACTCACAATTCTTAGGGTCACATGGTCAAGTATTTACGGGATATCCATAATTAATACTAGGGCATCATAGTACATATACAAATATATATATAGTCCTAACTAGCATTTAGCATTTAATTACTTACAATATATATATATATATATATATATATATATATATATATATATATATATATATATATACCATATATTTATATATATATATCAACCAATAATTACATGCATACCAGTTGGAATGTTATACACATACGCGTACGTATACGCATACGAGTTTGGGTTATTTGTAGGGTCTCTTGAAATCAACATCTAATGAACACGTCATGAAGCATTATGCTAGATCCTAACGTCATTCACACGTATATACGTACACAATCATGAAGGTAACAACTCGAACCTGTGCGTACGTGAATGAGGGGGTGTTCGAGTCGAGGTGGGCTATCGGGTTATCGAAGGATTCAGCGGGCTGCTGCTGGCATTCAGGCGAAGTCGAGGAGTAGTGGATGGCCGCGGGTTCATGCGCTGTGTTGTCGTCGAGTCATCGACGGAAGGTCGGGTCCGTTGAAGATGACGTGTAGGCGACGTTAAGTCGATGGCGGGAGGTACTAGGTTGAGGAGGGGATCGGGTTCAGTCGACTTGGGATTGGCGGTGATGAAGTGCAGGCGGGCGACGAGGTCGGCTCCGGCGAAGGGGATGAGGGTGGCTTGCTGTCATTCAGTCCGGCGTGGCGTTCAGTCGAGGGATGGTGAGAGTCGTCGAGGAGGGTTGTCGCGTGGCAGTGGCTGTCAGTCGAGGAGGGCGGACGGGTTCAGTCGAACAGGATGGAGATGGTTCATTCGACAGCCTCCGGCAAGTGCTCTGGTCGACGGGAAGAGGGGTGAGGCGTGAACAGGGAGAGGGAGGCAGTGAACAAGAGATGGATTGAGGGAGTCGGCTGGATTGGTTTTAGGTTTTAGGGATAAAAAATAAAGAAAGTTATATATATATATATATATATATATATATATATATATATATATATATATATATATATATATATATATATATATATATATATATATATATATATATATATGTAAAGGCGGATTTGAGGTTGACCTAGAAAGGTGGGGGATCAACACCCCTCCTTAGAAAAAGGGCTTGGCTTCTTTTGTAGAAATTTATAGGGCTAGGATTGCATGTGTTCAAAATAGAGGGCCAAGGTTTAATGAGGGTTGATGTTGAGTGTTACACCCTCCAAAATAATTTTAGAGAAAATTCACATGAAGGAAATTGGGGTTTCTTTATGTATTGGTCCAATGGGGTGTGGGCACCTCAATGCACTTTTAAATAAAAGTGCCCAACAATTAGAAAATTACACAAGGTAGGATTTGGATTAATTTATTTAAAACTAATATAATTGGTGTTCTAAAATTAATTAGAAGTACATGGGGCTAAAGTTAGGTGGGACACAAGTGTCATGAATATGGGAGACTCAAAGTAGAATATTTTTATAATTTGGGTTGCACAAAATGGGTCGAGATTGTGTCTCCAATTTTGATTGGAACGCACAACGATGCAAAGTTGGATTTATTTAGAATTAAATATAATTGTTTGCGACGAATTTTGTGCGACTAAATTGAAGCACAAAAGGGCATAATTATAAGTTACACAAGGATCAAAATAGAAGATTGGCACGTCTAGGATAAGGGTATAAAATTTATTGGAAGACAAAAGCTAGTGTAGTGCTCCAATTATCGAAGCAACGGTAAGGTACAACAATCAATAAAATTACAGCAATTAAATATAAAAAATATCATGCAATATTAACACATTAAATTAAATAAATAAAAAGATGAAAATATCTCTATTCTGGAATATGGTAGTAACAAGTCTACCCTACTTAAAAGAATTTTGTCCTAAAAATTAAAATAAACTAGCACAAGAACAAACAATCAAACAAAGAATTATACCTCAAGTCTCGAAGAGATACGGATACTGCTCGCGTATTTTGTCCTCTCTCTCCCAGGTCAACTCACCTGGAGAGTGATATCTCCATACAACACGAACCAAAGGAATGGTCTGGTTCCGTAATACCTTCTCTCTATGATCCAAGATCTCTACGGATTGTTCAAGATAGCTGAGAGTCGATCCAACCTCAATCTCTGAGTGATCTAGTACGTGACTAGGATCTGCTATATACCGTCTCAGCTGCGACACGTGGAACATGTCATGTACTCCATCTAGAGCAGGCGGCAAGTCCAGTCTGTAGGCCACTGCATCGACCCTTGCAAGAATACCGAAGGGTCCGATGTATCGTAGACTAAGCTTTCTGCCTCTACTAAAACTAATCATGCCCCGTATCAGAGAAATCCGTAGGAACACCAAATTGCCAACCTAAAACAAACAGTCTTAATACACAATCTAAAATAAAAACAATCACAAACTAAAATAACAAAACCTATACCTGAAACTCTAGGGGTTTACGGTGGCTCTCGGCCCAATATCGATGTCTGTCCTACGCCACTCACAGTCTGTCTCTGATGAGTTTCACTTTTTCTACTGCATCCACGACCATTTCTGATCCTAACAAAGCTCTCTCTCCCACATCATCCTAAGATAATGGTGTACGATACCTTCATCCATATAAGGCCTCGAATGGTGATATCTCAATGCTGGCCTGGTAGCTGTTGTTGTAAGCAAACTCTACTTGGTGTAGATGATCCTCCCAAGAACCTCCGAGATCCAAAATGCAAGTATGTAGCATATCTTCAAGAGTCTGAATAGTCCTTTCAGATTGCTCGTCTGTCTGGGGGTGATACGCGGTACTGAACTTGAGCTGAGTGCCCAAGCTAGCCTACAGACTCCTCCAGAAGTGGGAAGTGAAACGACTATCCCGATCTGAGATACTCACAGGAACTCCATATAATCTGATAATTTGCTGCACGTACATCTCTGCTAGCTTCTCTGTCGATGTACCCACTTTGAAAGGTAAGAAGTGGGCTAATTTGGTCAACCTATCTACGATGACCCAAATCGCATTATTTTCTCTTGGAGAATGCGGAAGCCCTGAAATAAAGTCCATAGTCACGTGCTCCCACTTCCATTCTGGGATAGGTAAAGGTTAAAGCAATCCTCCTGGCCTCTGTCGATCTGCTTTTACCTGTTGGCACACTAAACATCGGGATACAAAGCGTGCTACCTCTTACTTCATACTATACCACCATACGTGCTCCCTTAGGTCTCGATACATCTTGTTGGCACTGGGATGCATCGAGTACTGAGAGCGATGTGCCTCCTGCAAAACCTCTTCTTTCAGATCTCCACTTGGCACACACATCCTCGTACCATGTTGTAAAGTTCCATCACCCACAATAGTGAAGTCATCTATCAATCATGTTCGAACTTGTGCCCTGATACTCCTCAGAGTCTCATCATCATACTGTACAGCTTTAATTTTGTCCATCAGCTTTGATTATATCTGCAATCTCCACATCTGAATCTCAACACCTGGAACTAGCACCTCAATTCCCAAGCCCTCTAGATCGGCCAATAAATGTCTATCTGTAGTCAAGTACATAGCCATCCGATACCTGCTCAAGGAATCGGCAACTACGTTGGCCTTTCCTGGATGGTACTATAATGAGATATCAAAGTCTTTCATCAACTCCAACCACCTTCTCTGTCTCATATTCAGCTCCTTCTGTATAAACACGTACTTCAAGCTCTTGTGGTCCGTGAAGGTCTCCACACGCTCTCTGTACAGATAGTGTTTCCGCAGCTTTAGAGCAAAGATAACTGCTGCCAAATCCAAATCTTGGGTGGGGTAGTTCTTTTTATGAGGGCATAATTGTCTTGAAGCATAGGCAATTACTTTCTTGTGCTATTGAAGAACGCATCCAAAACCCTTTTCTGAAGCATCACTGTAGATAGTGAAACCTCCTGTCCCCGATGGCAACGTCAAAACTGGAGCTGTCGTCAATCTCTTCTTCAGCTCATCAAACGCGGCCTGACATTCCTCTATCCAGAAAAATCTACATCTTTCTTGGTCAACCTAGTCATTGGCTCTGCAATCTTGGAGAAGTCTTGTACGAACCTCCTGTAGTATCCTGCTAGTCCGAGAAAGCTTCTGATCTCTGCTACCGAACTGGGGGTAGCCCATGATTCCACTGCCTCTATCTTCTTAGGGTTAACTGTAATTCTGTCAGCCATCACCATATGTCCAAGAAATTTAACATTGTCAAGGAAGAACTCATACTTTGAAAGCTTCCCGTACAACTCTTCCTTTCTGAGGGTCTCCAAGACCATCCTCAGGTGCTCTTCGTGCTCCTCTGGGGTCTTCGAATACACAAGAATGTCGTCGATGAATACCACTATGAACTTGTCAAGGTACTGGTAGAATACCTTGTTCATCAAGTTTATGAATACTGCTGGTACATTGGTTAAACCAAACGGCATTACCGTGAATTCAAACTGGCCATATTTGGTCCGAAAAGCTGTCTACGGTATGTCTTCTCTCTTCACCTTCACCTTCACCTGGTGATAGCCTGATCTCAAGTCTATCTTTGAAAACACCTTCGCTCCACTCAATTGATCGAAAAGATCATCTATCCTCGATAGCAAATATTTATTCTTGATAGTGAGATTGTTCAGAGCTCTATAATCGATACACATTCGTACCGTATCGTCCTTCTTCGGTATGAATATTACCGGAGCTCCCTATGGTGATGAACTGGATATAATGAAACCTTTGTCCTGCAGCTCCTTAACTTGCTTCTTCAGTTCTACCAGCTCGCTGTTGCTGACTCTATAGACGTGTTGTGAAATAGGCTCCGCTCCTGGAACCAAGTCTATAGAGAATTCAGCATCTCTGTCTGGCGGCAAGCCTAGCAACTCCTCTGGAAATACATCCAGGAACTCCGCTATCAGAGATGTGGTAACTCCTCTTCTTCTATCCTGGCTCCGTAAAAAGTGCCTCTGCTCTAATTTGCTGCTTCTCTGGTGACCCCGAACTCTGGCTCTCCTGGTGGTCGAATTATTACTCTGCCTACGTGACAATCTATAGTAGCATGGTGTCTACTCAACCAGTCCATTTCGAGTACAATATTGTATCCCAGAAGTGGCATGACGAGTAAACTCACGCTCAACTCTCGGCCTCCCAATGATACTCTCCGATCCTTTTAATAATCACGGACTAGGATAATGCCTCCTCTAGTCATGATCTTGCAAGTCCTATCTAATGGTTCCATTTCTAAATGATGCTTAAGAGCATAAGATATAGATACAAAACTATGGGAAGTGCCAGAATCAAATAATGCAAGTACTGGAATAGAATCGAGTGGAACTAAACCTGAAATTGCGTCTCCAGCTGGCTCGGCCTCCTCGATCATCATGGCGTATGCTCGTCCTTGCTGTGCTCCTCTCTAATGTTGCTGAGCAAACCTCTACTGCTGTGGTCGAAGTGGACGTCCCCTCTGCTGGCCTCTTGGTACAGTAGGTACCCTGACAGGTCCTCTCTAAGCGGCTGTTCCACCCTGACGAGTCTGAATAGATCAATAGTCCCTCAGCTGATATGCTGACGATCCACAGGACAAGCATGTACCCAACCTCTTTCGACAATTGTCTCTAGTATGTCCTATCTTCTCGCAATACGCACACTGGACAACGGGCTAATTCTGTCTCTGTGGCTGCTGTTGCTGGATGTGTCGTCGAACTGGTACCTGGTATTGCTGATATTGCTGCTGGTACAGCCTCTGTTGCTGTTGAAAGTGTGGGCGCTTGGCCGGTCTTGTGTTACCACTTGTTTCTCTAGAAGTATCGCATCCTCTCTTGGGCCTGAGGTCCAAGTCATCTTCAACAATCTGGACATCCATCAGAAAACCCTCAAATGTAGCATTACGTCATCCTGAAGTACGAGACTTGATCTCTCTAGTTAACCTCTTCCTAAATTTTCGTGCTCGGTCTCCTGGGTCTCGAATCATCGATGGCGCGAATCGACTCAAATGGCAAAACTCTGCACTGACATGCTTCCTTGGACCAAGTCATGGAACTGACTTTCCAATGCTCCCAAAGATACGTTAGGAAAGAACTTCTCCTTGAAGAGATCCTTAAAGGCCCCCTAAGTAAGTCCTTCATTAGTGAGTCTCGTCTCTGTACGATACCATGTTAGCGCGATATCAAACATCTAACTGCCAGCGGCCTCGATATGAAGAATCTCCGGAATCTGTGCCAAACGCAAGTTTCACTCTATATCCTCTAGCCATTCATCAGCGTAGAGTATCCCTTCAGTGCCTTTGAAATCTTGAGGCATCATCCTCTTGAAGTCCACTATAGTACCTGGCCTCTGGTGCTACTGGCCAGGATGCTGCGGTTGTCGTGCTACTCTCTCCACAGCCTGGAGAGCCACCTGATGAGCATTCTCCATGCTCTCTCTCATCAGCTCTGTCTATGCCTGGTGCACTTCTGCTTGCACCCTCTGAGCCTCAGCTTTAACACGCTGAACTTCTACTGTCACTCTCTGGACTTCTAATATGCCTTGGATTAGTGTTGTCACGTCCCAGTCCCAAAATATGTAGGACCAGGGTACGTAAGCATGCCAGCCGTATGAATATGGTACTCCAATATATGGAACCCATATCACACGTATGCTGTAATATGAATAACAATTCACTAGAGGTAAACACATGTGTCATAGGCATAACTAAATCTCATCCACATAAATAATATATAAATGAATAACCAATACCTATAACTAGATCTCAATGTAAAGTAGCTAATGATGGTAGTCGGATGGAAACAAATCCACTACCGGACTAGAATATAGAATAGACGAGATAAATACAATATAAGAACATCAACTACCAATCCCGAGCTCGAAGAGAAGTCCTCATCGCCATATATGTAGCAAGTCCGGAACTGTGCTCCTGCGAATACTCATGAACAAATACACCTGGCAGAGAACCAGGTCCTCAGAGGGACATAACAAGAATACTTAAACACATGCCATAAAGTAAATACTGTGAAAACTCAAGGGTGACCTAACCATCTAAGTGAAATACACTTTGAGGACAACTTGAGTATATGGGAAAGTGTAGGCTAGACATATGCTGACGTAATTCACCAATCGTGACAACCGGCTAGTATATGCCACATATGCCCCCATAGGAGGGCGCTCAGTAATAACGTCCATATCGCTCCGTAGAACGTGGCATCAGTGTAGTATATATCGTCCATATCACTCCGTCGAGTGTGGCATCAGTGTAAAGGAAGTGGGGTGTCCTATATGCCTACTAGTCGTCCTCCCCGCCCAATGATCTAAGCATGTTGTATCCACAGCACGCGTCAGCTACTACGCCTCGGCGTCGTAACTCTGGCTCATAGTTTATCGCTAGAACAGTAGCCCAATCCTTACAACCAACAATGACAAGGATGGGACCATCGTACCACGCTAGTCTATGCTCCACCTACCAATAACTGCTAAGTCTTCTGACATGCATCACTATTAGCAGTTATTCCCTATCCGTCGTACGCCTACACGTACAGGTGGCCAACCACATACGCAGGACCGTACCCTATATGAGACTCACAATACGTGTACGAAAATGTGTCAAGGCCTGGGAGTCATACCAATAACTCCACACTTTAGGTGGGTCCACTAGATACTAGGTCAGACACTATCCTAATGTCAACGCATCCGTTGACTGCACCCGAGTCTCTCTCGGACGCGCACAATTTAAGATAATAAACATGCATCTAATGTACATAATTTAAACAGTATAACAAAGGCAAGGTATACTTGCCTGGCAGGCGGCTGTGTAGTCCCATTAACCAGCTCCGGAAGTCGCATTGAACCAACCCAATCAGTCCTCGGTGTCAGCGTGCGCAGGTACGAGAATTGGGGTAACTGTTGCGGATTGTCTGGCAAGAGTGATGAGTCTCCGATGACAACGATGGCGATGGTAATGATGATATAATGATTAGGTTATGGTTAAGGGGATGATTTGGCCAATGGTGGTGGTTATCTTGAGGATGGGGTTTAAATGGTGATGATGATCACAATGGTGATGATGATGGCGAAGCGTATTGTTGATGATGATGCTGGTGGTGGCTCTCCGGCTAGGCAAGCTCCGGCCAAGGCGGAGGAGGGAGTCAGGGAGGAGGAACTCAGGAAGAGGACTCGGTGCTGCTCCGGCCAGGTGGAAGGGGAGGCTGGCCGGGGCTGTACAGGGAGGAGGAGGAGGAGAGGAGTGGTGGTGGTGAAGGGTGGCTATGGCAGTAGGTTGCAGTCGGAGGGAGGTCGTCGAGAGGGTGGTGGTAGTGGACAGCAGGGAAGGAGAAGGTGGAGGCCAGGGTGGCAGGCGGAGGTCCGGCCATGGAGGTATTGACGACAGGGAGGAGAGAAACAGGAAAAGGGAGTCGAGGTTGATGGGCTGATGGTCGACGCGCTTTAGGCGAGCGGGGCTCGGCGAGATTCAGTCGAGCGGGGGGGTTGCTCGACGTGGGTGGCTGTCGTCGGGACGGAGGGGGTGTCGACTGGTGGAGGCTCGAGAAGAGAGGAGATCGGGATGGGGAGATAGATGGAGGAGAAGGAGGGGGTCGTGGTGGTTCAGGCGGCCGCGGTTATGTGGAGGCGTTCAGTCCGGCGCACACAGTCGGATGCGGCCACGGCGAGACTCGATGCGGAGGCGGGGACGAGTGGGTCAGGCGGAGGACGGTGAGGGCAGTGGGTTCTCCGGCTAGGGGTGGGTTCACCGCATTCAGGTGAACGTGCTCAGGCTGGTGGTGGCTCGGGAACTGTTCAGGCGGTGGGCTCGGGTCTCCGGTCGGCGGGGATGAAGGGAGGAAGGGGAAGAAGATGGTGAATAGGGTTTGTAAAGGTCGGCTGGGAGCTTTAGATGTTAGGGAAAAATAATGGAAAAATCTAAGGTGATATATACATATACAATAGGGGTGGATGTGTGACCTAGACAAGTTTGACTGGTCAACCCCTCTTGGGATTGGGCCTTGGGCTCACTTGGGGGTGTTTGGAGGGCCGTAATTGCATTGTTTAAATGCAAGGGTGGGTTTAATATACGGGGCGATGTGCGCGCGTTGCACATCCCAAAAAATTACGGAAAAATCTACGTGAAGGAAAAATTGAGTTTCTTCACGTATTGTCCAACGGTGGGGACACCTCAATGCATTTTTGCATAATAGCCCCCAACAATTGGGAAAATTGCACAAATGCAGAAATTGGATTTAATTAATTTAATTGAATGCGCATGATGTTCTGGAATTAATTTGGAGTACCTGGGAATAGAATTAGGTCGAACACAAGTGTCTGGGGCATAGAAGATACAGTGTAGAATATTAATAAAATTCGGGTGGTACAAAACGGTCAAGATTATGTCTCCAATTTTGATTGGAACGCACAAGAGTATAAAGATGTGTTTTATTTAGAATTACGAAATAATGTACGTGACGTTTATTGTGCGATTAAATGTCGCACCAGAAGGTATGATTATAAATTATACAGAGGTCAGAATAGATGGTGGTCAAGTCTAGGATAGGGTTATGAAATTTGTAGACAGACAATGGCCAGTGTATTACTCCAATTAACGAGGCAACGGTAAGGTGCGCTACGCGATAAAATAATGTACAGTTAAATCAAATGTCGTGTTCTAAATTCTAATTGGGTTCAAACTAGCCCTAATTCCACTATATAAGCCAAGTAAACCTAATTTCGGGTGAGGGGGTTTACAACCTACCCAACTTAAAAATAATTTCGTCCTCAAAATTAAAATAGAGCATAATTTGGTTTAAATCCTTCACATGTGTACATCAGGCAAGTCAATCGTGATCTCTTCCAAAAAATTTAAGATTTATTCAACTCCATCGAAATCCCTTTAAATTTGATTAACCCTTGTTTAGATCCACTTCAACATATTACACTATCTTCTCGATTTTCCAATTAATTAATTCCCATCCCATCTAATTCAAATTTATCTGACACCCCGATTCAAAATTTATCTCGAAATCTCAACTATCATAATATCCTCTAGAAAGCAATTATAATCAATTTATTATTTTCATTTTCAACTTACGAATTCCATACTCTTTCGATTTCACTTTTAATTTACATCCTCAATATTTCCAGTAGGTGATCCAGCACTCAAAATTTAATTCTTAACTCAAATTATCGCATTTGGAATTCAGTTCGACCAAGTTCATATTTATAATTCTATTTTATTTTCCTCGAGATTTAGATCGATAATTCAGCCCCCAATTCTCAAAATCCAAATCACGTGCTGAAAATTTGAAATTCATTGATCCTCATCATCTTACTTATTCGTCCAAAATTTTAAAATGACTTGAACCTTTCAATCAAATTTTGCTCGATCATAATCTAGAGAAATTTCTCTCCAGCTGATAAATGCAACTGCTACCCCACTTAGAGTTTACTCATCTATCACATAAGGCTCTTACATTTAAGAAATCTCATTCCTAAATTTTTCTTAATCATGTTACTCAATCCTTAAAAGTTTTAACACCAACTATATTACATGTGATATGCCCTTGGTTACAAAATAATCATCAAATAATGTAATTGGCCTATAGGGTATATCTAATGCTATCTGTGTAATAAATTATGCTAGGCATGAGGTTTCGTCTTTCTGAAATAAGGGAAGACGGAAAACAATAATGATGAGTTCAAGTGTGAGGTAATAGATTTAGAAGCATAGGGATCAAGGCGTTTAAAGAATTCAATGGGAATTGTCAAGGCAGTTGTGGATTGAAATCCTATTTTGGGTAATTCCTATTCACATACTTGAATCGGTACAGTTTTGTAATGACACTACTAGAATAAGCGGGATTAGCGACGTTTTTTAGCGACTCTATTTAAAAACGTCGCTAATTTAGCGACTCCATGTAAAAATGTCGCTAGACGTCGCTAATTGGCGACATTTAGCGACGTTTAGCGACTTTTATTCAGTTTTTAAAAGATTAGTCACTATAAGTTCAATTTAGGTCGCTAAACGTCGCTAATATATTTTATTTAGCGACGTTTAGCGACATTTTTAGCGACGTATATATTTTGGACATTTAGCAACGTCATTAGCGACGTCTTAAACATCGCTAATTTAGCGACGTCATTATTGGCGTCGCTAAACGTCGCTAAATTCTAAATTAGCGACGTAAATTAGCGACGTCATTATTGGCGTCGCTAAATAGTCGCTAATTTAGAATTTAGCGACGTCATTATTGGCGTCGCTAAAAACGTCGCTAAAGTTTTTACTTAGGGCTGATTCCCCCCATTTTCTTCGATCTCTCCCTCTCCCTCTCCCAAAATTCAAATCCGCTCTCGATCTCTCCCCTCCGGCTCCTCCTTCCTCCCTCCGGTGACCCCCCTCGGCCGCGTCCTCCCCCTCCGGCTCCCCTTCTCCCTCCGGTGCCCCCTCCTCCCTCTCGGCAACCCGCCTCCAGCCGCGTACTCCCCCCTCCGGCCGCGTCCTCCCCCCTCCTCCTCCTCCTTCTCCTCTAGGTAAACCCTAACCCTCTCTCTCTCTCTCTCTCTCTCCCTCTCACAGGACACATATGTGACACTGACACAGACACGACACACACACACACTGACATAGACACAGACACTGATGAGGATCTAGGGTTAGGGTTAGGGTTAGGTTTTTTGACCTGGGATTAGGGTTAGGGTTTTTGATCAGGATTAAGGCTCCATTCTTCTTTCAGAAATCTCTAACACGAAGACCCAGGAAGTCTTCCTACATTGAAGGCTCAATAAGCATATGTTTGGAATCAGGAACACCTATTCTGCAAGAACCCAAGAAACAAAATGCCTCAAAGGCCTTGCGAATATCATCAATAGGTGGCCTTGCATAGGAAAATTTTTCGACAAAGCCAATTTTAAAGGAGCAGCCATGATCTTTTTCTCCTTATCAAAGATCACCAATGCAGGTTCGCCTCTGAATAAAGAAGAAGCTTTGTTAGGAAGTTGAGGGGAGGGACCTTGATGTTGTGAAGATCACACGACATCAGCAAAGGATTTCTCCCTCAAATAAGGTATATATAAATATATATACGTTAGTATAAAAGCTTATAAACATGTAATGGTTTATATATAAATTAACTAAGAAACAAATAGTATATAGATAAATGAGGTGAATAGATGTATGCTTTATAATACAAATATTAAAATAAATATAAATATATAAAATATCGAGTAAACAAATAAAATTATTATGTAGTAGATAAATAAAAAAATAGTAATAAAGTAATTATAACATAATTATCTAAAAGAATATATGAAAGCAATTAGCTAAAAAGAAAGAAAAAAAGAAATTTTTTTAAAATAAAAACAAAAGTATATAAAAATAAGTAAATAAATCCTTTGAGTTACTGTTCCCCGAAGGAATTAAGTAAATAAATATATAAAAAAACAAACAAAAAGAATATAATATATATATATCCTCCCAGAAATTTTATAATGTTTCATTCTATCACTTGTATTAGTCGATCAGTAATGTCATTTACTTGAACACCTTGGTCCTGGAGTCAACCCATTAAGATGGTATAGTGGGCTTTTTATTAGAGTCTTAACTATTGGTTTGATGTCACTCAAATCAAATAGATACTAATTGATGTCCATATAGCAATTATACTTGCAAGTTTGGTATATGACAATTTATTATAATCCATTGGGCACTTCAATTTAAAGTATACTTTATTGGTTTATTATGGGTTACCCAAAATTCATGAGTTATAGAAATTAAATTATCCAATATTCCAGCATGATATTTGTGTGTATTGTACGACTGTGATATTTTATATATTTTTTGTGTTATTTCGTACCAAAATTTTTTAATGGAGGGTTGCTTTAGGTCTGTCTATAATATTTGTGTGTATTGTACGACTGTGATACTTTTTACTCATATTAAATGATGTTAATTTACCGGTGTTGAGTGTTCCACCGAAGGGGTCGGCGAACCCAGAGAATTCAACGGAGGGTTGCTCCGGGTCTATTTTTAATTAAAATTTCATAAATTGCAGGAATAATAGTTCGGAAACAATTTAGTATTATTTTTTTACTTTTTCTGTAAAATTAGCAACGTTTTTATCGACGTTTAGCGACGTTTAGCGACGTTTATACACGTCGCTAACTGCGTCGCTAATTAGCGACGTTAATAAACGTCGCTAAATACGTCGCTAAAAATATCGCTAAATACGTCGCTGTACGTCGTAAATTGCTGACATGGCAGTACTGCCAGGTCATTAAAGACGTCGCTGCCGCGTCGCTATATAAGTCGCTAATTAGCGACGTTTAGCGACGTTTGTTTACGTCGCTACTTAGTGACTCTGCGTCGCTAAACGTCGCTAATTTAGCGACACATTTAAGTCGCTAAAAAATGTCGGTATAGCGACGTTTAGCGACGTTTTTCCTTTCAGCGACATGCCGATTTTCGACTTCTGTAAAACGTCGCTAATTACGTCGCTAAACATGATTAGCGACATTTTTTTTTCATTTAGCGACGTTTTTTGACGTCGTTAATTTGACTTTTCTGGTAGTGTGAATACGATATGCTCAGACATATCTAGAGGGCAAGTACATTTTGTCTATTAACCACTATATATCTCAATCCACTTAAAATAGTTATGCGAAGGGCGAACCAAGCGCACTATGGTTGATCAGACCGTAGTACTCTGATTTTGAAATATATTAGTGTACGCGTCCAATAATACATATGTCATGAACAAGCTTGATAAAAGACTGAGCTTGCAAAACTAGGCTGTAACAGCAGCATAAGTCAAGGTAGTACAAAAATATAAGCACGCTAGATTATGATGAGAGAATTTACAAAATAATTTAAGTTCACAAAACCAAACAAGAACAAAATTAAGATTCTACAATCTCTACAGTTGTCATGTTCACTCCTTATCTACGTCACTAGTCGACCCAATAGGGGTTTGGGCCTATAATTTCTACAGTCTGAATAAACACTATCTTCTTATGCAAGTCTTAAAGTTGTGTCACCCTATTATACTTCATCAATGGGTCAATAGGGCTATGTGATACTATGTTGTAAGGCATACTACCCAACTTAAAATAATAACTAATACTTGACAATCTTAAGAGATCCTATAATTTAATAAAGTTCTGGTAAATTAAGTACAATTCTTATTGGGCTATACAAGGAACGGATCTTAGTACTTATTAGGGTCTCCTATGGTATCATGTAGGTAATGGTCATCTTAAATATTAACCATAGTGTTCATAGAATACACGTGTCAATAGTATTGTCACTACCACGTTCCAAAAACGGGGGTATTTTTGACTTTTTATAATAATTAATATTATTATAGTTACAATTTATTAATTGTATGATAATATTTTTTATTTTTATCTAAATAATTATGTGAGATGTGTGATTAAATATAGTATTAGATGCAGTGTTCATTTATTTTTAGCTAGCAGACTTGACCTAAAAGCCAGTAGATGAACACCTGTCGGAATTATGGAATTTTGTATTTAATTATTTAGTTAGAATTTAATTCTTGGAGTTTGTATTTAATTACCGTATTTTATTTAATATTTTTGCGCATTGCCTTTGCTTCGATATTTGGATCACTACCCTAGTTTTTGTCTTCCAACAAATTTCACAATCTTGCCCTAGACATGCCCGCCTTCCATTCTGCTATTTTTGTAACTCATAATTATGCTCTCTGTGCATTATTTCTAGCCGCACAAAAATCGTCGCGGACGTTATTTAATAAATTCCTATTTTTGTATCGTTGTACGTTCCAATCGAAATTGGAGGCAATCTTGACCTATTTTTCGTGCGGCCCAAATTAGGATAATATTCTGTTCTGAGTCTTCTTCATTATTGGTATTGATGACCTGACCTGATTTTGGTCCCATGTACTCCTAATTAATTTTAGAACACAACTTGCATTTATTTCTAATTAAATTGAGGATACTATTTAAACCAACTCTGAAAATCCTAATTTAATTCCAGTGCCCTGCTATTTGAGCCCATACCGAACATATAGCGCCCCCTGACCCTACAAAACACCGGACCCCGAATCGCCCGCCAAATTTTCGTCATTTTATGTGTTTGTGCAATTTTCCGAATTTAATGGGCTAAGTTGCAATTATTCAATTGTAGGTGTCATCACCCCATTGTCCAAGACCAAATGGAAAGGTTATTTAATTGTGGACCAATTTGCATTTTTCTCCACATGAAAATTTCTTCATGAACAATCTGGACCACCCATTTAATTGGTTGCATCCTCACCTTTGATTTCATCCACACTCTCCCCTATATAATGACAGGTTACATCAACCCTAATCCCTAGAAAACCTAGGTAAACCCACCCTCCTCAAGCCTCCACATTCTCTCTCTCTCCAACGTGGGAGTTCTCCTTCCTTCTTCTCTTTTTCCTTTCTTCTTCTTCTTCCTTTCTTCTTCTCCTTCTTTTATTCTTTGAATTTGAAATTTCAAAAGAGAAAAAGGGGGGGGGGGGAACATCCGCAACTACTGTTCACCGGCGGCGTGCTCTGTGCAGCCCGACTCCCCCTCTGTGTACACCTCTCCGGCGGTCAGCGCCAACTCCGGTCCACTGCTCCAGCCCCGTCAGCCATCCCTCTCCCACTGTGCACTGCACCCCACGGCGACTGCCCTGACCCGCCGGTTGCTGTGTCCGAGCTCCTCCCTCCGCCTTGCTGCGGCTGCTCCGGCCCCCTCACGATCCCCCTTCGGCCTCCTCCAGTACGAGCCCCTGGCCACTTTCCGGCCAGCCGACCCCCTCACGAGTTCCTCCTCCCTCATCCTCCCCGTATCACTTCCCTCCTCCTCGTGGCACCCCCTCCGGCAGCCACCATCACCTATCACCACAACCACCATCAGTCCGGGAGGCCAGCAACTTCCCCATAGTAAGCTCCTCCTTCCTCTTCCCCTTTCCCTGTAATTAGTATATGTGTATGATTAATTAGTATATGTGTATGATTAATTAATATGTATATGTATATATCTAATTAATGTGTAGATATATATATATATGTATATAAATACGTATATTTGTGTATTGTGTATGTGAATTATGTGCATGTGTGTATTAGAATAATACTTAGTGTATATGTATTCACATACATATATGTATTATTTTGGTATATTTTATATAGAATACATGTAATAAAATACGTATTTTGGTATAAATGTATAAATATATAAATACGTATTTTGGTAATTGGTATATATATATATGTGTACATATATATATTTATAAAAATATAGTGTAATTTTCTCTAATTGTATATAGTATACGTACTATTTTGGTATATGTACAAACATATATATGTATGTATTTTAGTATAATTATATATTGGTAGAGTATATATTAAATTAATACATTGGTATAAATATGTGTACCTATATATATATACATGTATAAACATATTTTTGGTATGTAAATATATACAGTATAAAACTGTATTGATATCTATGTACTTGTAAAACATATTTTGGTATAATTACCTGTATATAGTATTGTATTATTTTGGTATGTATGCATTTATATATATATAATATAAGTTAATATGTATTTTGGTACATGTATATTAGTTTATATATATGAGTGATGTATAACTTTCACATAAATAAAATATATTTCCACTTATGTACATACAGTTATACCTATTTGTATATACTTTGGAATAACAATATATATGTATTATATTTTATTATTAACAATATGTTTAATTGATGAATATACTAGATGACCCTAGTTGACTAGTGTCCTGCCTGGCATGGCCCTGAGGCCAGTGTTTTGACTGTGTGTTAACGTAGCTTCTGATGCAAATGTTATATTGTGTTATGTCTATAGGACCGTTGGTTTACCCAGGGGATACTCTGGAACGGGATACCAATAAATACCAGCTAAAGACCCAAGGCAAGTACATTCTCTGATAATTTCCAATTCCTTGATAATTTCTATAAATTAAATAATCATGAAATGTTACATCTGAATCCTTGACACTGTGTTACACGGACTAGTATAGCTTGGATCTGCAGTCATGAGATATTACATTGATTATTGTATTGATATTGTACACGACATGTATATTAGACATCGTACATGATAGATTGGACTTGCTCGTGTATCGTGATGTGTCATGGTTGGATCCACAGTACTAGTTGGGGGCAGGGAAGTAGTTAGTAAGAAATGTGATCATAACCTCTTATTGTAGTATAGAACAATGTAAGTGTTAATCATGCTCTTCACCCATGATTAGCCAGGCCCTGTAGCTATCGTACATGTTCCTAAGCCGATCACATTTTGAAACTACTACTTCAAACACTTAGAATAGATTACAGTTCCCTATTTTAAATCATATACTACATCACCCGTATATGATACTGTTCCTTGTTCTTTTCATTTTCATACATGCACTGAATGTATCATATTGCCTATTTGCCTGTCTCTTTACATTGCCTGTCTCTCTTTATTGCCATTGAATTTATTTCATTGTCTTCTCAGTAGCTAGCATCACATGTTTATTGCTTTATAGTCCTTATCAATTAAATAGAACTGTTATTTGAGATTGTACTTTGCTCCTTCCTGACTGGAAACATTTTTCCAGACTATGCCTTAGAGGATCGGTAGCCAACACTTTATGGACCATATGGTGAGTAGCTGCACTTGGGCTTGATAGTTAGTTGTGATTCCGGGAGGTCTAGCCGGAATCACCAATCTTCTAGTTAGTTCTTTTAGTAGACTATTTGGTACCGGATTTGTCTCCGGCATTTTTATTTAGACTTGGATATTATTGAGTTTGATTATTACTTTTTGACTTGTGTTGTATTTAATTTTTGTTCGATATCTTATCGTGCTGTAATCCTGTGATTGAGTATGTGTTCATTTTATTTGTGTCATCCGTGCCTCCTTATGGAGATTGGATGCTTGTGTGAGATTGGCTAGATAGTATCAAGACCTTGACAGTGTTCTACTGCCGATGCTGCGACGTACGCTGGATGTACCCACGTACTCGTGCCCCTAAACCGGGTACGGGTCGTGACACATTTTTAGTGGTGGCCCATGCAGGTCAGACTTCGCGAGTTGTGCGATGTCGTGGTAGTGTGGCATCTTTGTTACACTATTGCGTGCCTGCGATAGGATCTAGGACATAGGGTACTAGGACGAGAGCGAATACTCAATCACAATTTCTTGAGAGATTCCTGGGATGACCCCTGAGAATCTTATTTTAATTTCAATTTAAAACATTTCCCTTGTTCCGTCCATTCTCACTTGTTGATTGTTGATTAGTTATTAATTTAGGATTTTGGTTTCATAGTAGGGTTTGATTTCATATCAAGGTGAATTTACAGACTAATTTATGGTATTAACTGATGACGCATGACGATGAGGACAGTAAAAATGATTAACATTAGAGCTATTGGACTACAGAAGGTGGATTTAAATTTTAAATTGAGGATTGAAAATGAATTTTAAATTTTTAAATTTTGAAAAGTTGAGATATTGTCATTAAAACTTTTTGAGGAATTCAGATTCAATTTGATAAACCTAAACAAGCTATAAGGATTTTTGGAATTGATAAGTTTTTTACTTCAGTATTTAGATAATTGGTCTTGAGGAAAGTATATGCATTTTTACTTTAAAATTTATTCGAGGAGTTATTTGAGGAATTTCATTTGAGGATAGGATTTTATAGTGGGAGAGATATATTAGTATATAAGTAGATGAGATGCATGTGTAAGGATATGTTGGCTTGAGCATGATTGAGATTTCACTGCAAACTGACTTGGGTGTTCATCTAGGGTTGTATTAGAGAGTGCAGTACTTAGTATGGTGTGTTGCAATTGATATGCACTTGAGTGACAAGGATAACTAGTATCAACAATTGCAGTAGGAAAGGAAGCTAGCAGTGAGTGTGCTTGTGATAGAACTGTGGTACTTAGAGGGATAGAGGTATCAGACCATGGATGTATCTTTGACCTGTGCAATCACAACTAGGAATATTATTTCTAATCTATTTATCTTGAATGTTGCTTCTTTAGAACTGTACTGTCCTTCCTTGATGATATCGCATTTTTGCCTTAATTGATTCTTTGGGATCTGTCTTCAGGATGTCGCCGCAGACACGATCTATGAGAGCGGGAAAATCAGCTTTATAGGGGTCTGCCACCTCTCCACCTGAGGGACAGACAGCCGTAGTTCCTCCCACCTCTCCGATGCATGTAGGAGTGTTTGCACTTTTCGGGGATCCTCCTCCCCCACCTGTTCAGAAGATTGCCGCAGCTATGACGGACAACCTTCCTCCTCCACCGACTCCGATTCCCGGAGGTTCGCCCATTGACGGAACGCAGATGTTTACCTTGATCCAGGGCATGGTAGATGCCCAGAGAGTGACGACAGACGCTCAGCGAGTTCAAGCTGAGGCTCAGAGGGTGCAAGCAGAAGCGCACCAGGCACAAACCGAGCTGATGAAAGAAAACATGGAGAATGCCCATCAAGTGACTCTCCAAGCTTTGGAGAAAGTAGCACAGTACCAGCAGTTTCCTGGCCAGCAACAGAGATCAGGCACTATAGTGGATTTCTATAGTGGATTTCAAGAGGATGATGCCTCAAGAGTTTAAAGGCACTGAAGGGATACTCTACGCTGACGACTGGCTAGAGGATATAGAGAGGAGCCTGCGATTGACCCAGATTCCGGAGAACTTGCAGATAGAAGCCGCTGGCAGTCAGATGTTCGATATCGCACTCACGTGGTATCGTACGGAGCCGAGAATTACTGCACAAGGGCTTACTTGGGAGACCTTCAAGGAAATCTTCAAGGAGAAGTTCTTTCCCGACGTAGCATTGGGAACCTTGGAAAGTCAGTTTCATGACTTGGTTCAAGGAAACATGTCGGTCGACGAGTACGCTGCAGAATTCTGTAGATTGAGCCGTTTTGCATCATCTATGATTCGGGACCCAGGAGATCGAGCCCAAAAATTCAGAAAGGGACTGACAAGAGAGATTAGGTCACGCACTTCTGGTCGTCGTACCGCTACCTTTGAGGGTATCTTGATGGATGTCCAGATTGCAGAAGAGGATCTGGATCTCAGGCCTAAGAGGAGTCATGATACTTTTGGAGATACGAATGGTAGCACAGGACCAGCCAAGCATCCCCGTATTCAGCACCAACAGCAGTACCCAGTACCATTTCATATTCAGCAACAACCATGGACAATTCAGCATCCACCGCAGTACCTAGCACCAGTTCCTATCCAGCAACAACCATGGGCGTATCAGTATCAACAACAGTACCAGGAACCTGTCCGTGTTCAGCAGAATCAGCAACAGCCTCCGAGAGAGACACGGCAGACTTGTCATTTCTGTAAGAATGGGAGAGCTGTAGAACGAGACTAGGACTTTGTTTGCACTGCTGCGCTGTGGGACATCGAGTAAAGGATTGTCTTCTAGCCCCTTATCTTCCCGGCTAGCGCGCAACTTCAGATTATAGAGATCCAGTTAGGCTACCTGTGGAACCGTATATTGCTCAGCACCCGCGAAGGAAACCACCCCAGCAGGGCGGGGCATTTGCGATGACGGTCGAGGAGACCGATACTACAGGTAATGTGTTAGCAGGCTCTGTTCTTTCCTTCCTTCTGTTCCTATCTATTTGATTGATTGACTGATACTTTAGTACCGTAGCTTGTATGCATAATTTTCTTGTTAGAATGTAGTTAGTAGTACACCCTGATACAGAGACTGCAATACCATGACAAAAGATACCATGACCGTACATATTCCCTTAGGTTACATGTTGTATGATTATAGGAAAGATTTTTAGACCAGGATTATTGGGTTTTGACCATGACGAAGATTCAGAAAGGAGTTATGACTTGACAGGAGAGACAAGATGATTAACAAGATGATTAAAAATTCGAGGATAAGCATCGATTTAAATAAAGGGCCAAGAATTTAACATGACAGAATTTATGATCTATTAATTCCAGGAAGATTATGGCATATTTAAATTTAGAAATTTTGGGAGATTTATCAATATATTTATTTAATTGCGAGTTATGAATTTTAGAATTTTATATGAGATGTTGCAATTTGAGAATCTTTAAGTATCGCATTGGTGGGTTTTTTGAGGAAGAGGAAATCGAGAAATAAAATTTTTGATGAATAAATGTTTAAATTCAAACTTGTGGAACGAGATTACATTTTTATATTTGTTCATTGATAAAAATCAAATTTGAGGAGTGGATATTAAATTTAAAGTATTGAATTATTAACTAAAATTTCAGGAAATTTTGATAAAAATGGACTTTGATTCTATTTCGAGGATTTTTTCAGGTTATGCAATAATCCCAGAATTTTTGGAAAATTGTGAAAAGACCTTGTGGATTATTACCTGATTTCGTGATTTATGAATTTAAACTTTGAGGGAAAATAGTAATGTGTATGAATAAATGCTACTATGAGGACTTTAAATTTCGAGGACGAAATCCTTTTAAGGTGGGTAGACTTGTCACTACCACGTTCCGAAAACGGGGGTATTTTTGACTTTTTATAATAATTAATATTATTATAGTTACAATTTATTAATTGCATGATAATATTTTTTATTTTTATCTAAATAATTATGTGAGATGTGTGATTAAATATAGTATTAGATGCAGTGTTCATTTATTTTTAGCTAGCAGACTTGACCTAGAAGCCAGTAGATGAACACCTGTCGGAATTATGGAATTTTTGTATTTAATTATTTAGTTAGAATTTAATTCTTGGAGTTTGTATTTAATTACCGTATTTTATTTAATATTTTTGCGCATTGCCTTTGCTTCGATATTTGGATCACTACCCTAGCTTTTGTCTTCCAACAAATTTCATAATCTTGCCCTAGACATGCCCGCCTTCCATTCTGCTATTTTTGCAACTCATAATTATGCTCTCTGTGCATTATTTCTAGCCGCACAAAAATCGTCGCGGACGTTATTTAATAAATTTTTATTTTTGTATCGTTGTGCGTTCCAATCGAAATTGGAGGCAATCTTGACCTATTTTTCGTGCGGCCCAAATTAGGATAATATTCTGTTCTGAGTCTTCTTCATTATTGGTATTGATGACCTGACCTAATTTTGGTCCCATGTACTCCTAATTAATTTTAGAACACAACTTGTATTTATTTTTAATTAAATTGAGGATACTATTTAAACCAACTCTGAAAATCCCAATTTAATTCCAGTGCCCTGCTATTTGAGCCCATACCGAATATACAGTGCCCCCTGACCCTACAAAACATCGGACCCCGAATCGCCCGCCAAATTTTTGTCATTTTATGTGTTTGTGCAATTTCCCGAATTTAAGGGGCTAAGTTGCAATTATTCAATTGTAGGTGTCATCACCCCATTGTCCAAGACCAAATGGAAAGGTTATTTAATTGTGGACCAATTTACATTTTTCCCCACATGAAAATTTCTTCATGAACAATCTGGACCACCCATTTAATTGGTTGCATCCTCACCTTTGATTTCACCCACACTCTCCCCTATATAATGACAGGTTACATCAACCCTAATCCCTAGAAAACCTAGGTAAACCCACCCTCCTCAAGCCTCCACATTCTCTCTCTCTCCAACGTGGGAGTTCTCCTTCCTTCTTCTCTTTTTCCTTTCTTCTTCTTCTTCCTTTCTTCTTCTCCTTCTTTTATTCTTTGAATTTGAAATTTCAAAAGAGAAAAGGGGGGGGGGGAACATCCGCAACTACTGTTCACCGGCGGCGTGCTCTGTGCAGCCCGACTCCCCCTCTGTGTACACCTCTCCGGCGGTCAGCGCCAACTCCGGTCCGGCGGCCGCTGTACTGTCGGCCACTGCTCCAGCCCCGTCAGCCATCCCTCTCCCACTGTGCACTGCACCCCGCGGCGACTGCCCCGACCCGCCGGCTGCTGTGTCCGAGCTCCTCCCTCCGCCTTGCTGCGGCTGCTCCGGCCCCCTCACGATCCCCCTCCGGCCTCCTCCAGTACGAGCCCCTGGCCACTTTCCGGCCAGCCGACCCCCTCACGAGTTCCTCCTCCCTCATCCTCCCCGTATCACTTCCCTCCTCCTCGTGGCACCCCCTCCGGCAGCCACCATCACCTATCACCACCACCACCATCAGTCCGGGAGGCCAGCAACTTCCCCATAGTAAGCTCCTCCTTCCTCTTCCCCTTTCCCTGTAATTAGTATATGTGTATGATTAATTAGTATATGTGTATGATTAATTAATATGTATATGTATATATCTAATTAATGTGTAGATATATATATATATATATGTATATAAATATGTATATTTGTGTATTGTGTATGTGAATTATGTGCATGTGTGTATTAGAATAATACTTAGTGTATATGTATTCACATACATATATGTATTATTTTGGTATATTTTATATAGAATACATGTAATAAAATACGTATTTTGGTATAAATGTATAAATATGTAAATACGTATTTTGATAATTGGTATATATATATATGTGTACATATATATATTTATAAAAATATAGTGTAATTTTCTCTAATTGTATATAGTATACGTACTATTTTGGTATATGTACAAACATATATATGTATGTATTTTAGTATAATTATATATTGGTAGAGTATATATTAAATTAATACATTGGTATAAATATGTGTACCTATATATATATACATGCATAAACATATTTTTGGTATGTAAATATATACAGTATAAAACTGTATTGATATCTATGTACTTGTAAAACATATTTTGGTATAATTACCTGTATATAGTATTGTATTATTTTGGTATGTATGCATTTATATATATATAATATAAGTTAATATGTATTTTGGTACATGTATATTAGTTTATATATATGAGTGATGTATAACTTTCACATAAATAAAATATATTTCCACTTATGTACATACAGTTATACCTATTTGTATATACTTTGAAATAACAATATATATGTATTATATTTTATTATTAACAATATGTTTAATTGATGAATATACTAGATGACCCTAGTTGACTAGTGTCCTGCCTGGCATGGCCCTGAGACCAGTGTTTTGACTGTGTGTTAACGTAGCTTCTGATGCAAATATTATATTGTGTTATGTCTATAGGACCGTTGGTTTACCCAGGGGATACTCTGGAACGGGATACCAATAAATACCAGCTAAAGACCCAAGGCAAGTACATTCTCTGATAATTTCCAATTCCTTGATAATTTCTATAAATTAAATAATCATGAAATGTTACATCTGAATCCTTGACACTGTGTTACACGGACTAGTATAGCTTGGATCTGCAGTCATGAGATGTTACATTGATTATCGTATTGATATTGTATACGACATGTATATTAGACATCGTACATGATAGATTGGACTTGCTCGTGTATCGTGATGTGTCATGGTTGGATCCACAGTACTAGTTGGGGGCAGGGAAGTAGTTAGTAAGAAATGTGATCATAACCTCTTATTGTAGTATAGAACAATGTAAGTGTTAATCATGCTCTTCACCCATGATTAGCCAGGCCCTGTAGCTATCGTACATGTTCCTAAGCCGATCACATTTTGAAACTACTACTTCAAACACTTAGAATAGATTACAGTTCCCTATTTTAAATCATATACTACATCACCCGTATATGATACTGTTCCTTGTTCTTTTCATTTTCATACATGCACTGAATGTATCATATTGCCTATTTGCCTGTCTCTTTACATTGCCTGTCTCTCTTTATTGCCATTGCATTTATTTCATTGTCTTCTCAGTAGCTAGCATCATATGTTTATTGCTTTATAGTCCTTATCAATTAAATGGAACTGTTATTTAAGATTGTACTTTACTCCTTCCTGACTGGAAACATTTTTCCAGACTATGCCTTAGAGGATCGGTAGCCAACACTTTATGGACCATATGGTGAGTAGCTGCACTTGGGCTTGATAGTTAGTTGTGATTTCGGGAGGTCTAGCCGGAATCACCAATCTTCTAGTTAGTTCTTTTAGTAGACTATTTGGTACCGGATTTGTCTCCGGCATTTTTATTGAGACTTGGATATTGTTGAGTTTGATTATTACTTTTTGACTTGTGTTGTATTTAATTTTTGTTCGATATCTTATCGTGCTATAATCCTGTGATTGAGTATGTGTTCATTTTATTTGTGTCATCCGTGCCGCCTTATGGAGATTGGATGCTTGTGTGAGATTGGCTAGATAGTATCAAGACCTTGACAGCGTTCTACCGCCGATGCTGCGGCGTAGGCTGGACGTACCCACGCACTCGTGCCCCTAAACCGGGTGTGGGTCGTGACACATTTTTAGTGGTGGCCCATGCAGGTCAGACTTTGCGAGTTATGCAATGTCGTGGTAGTGTGGCATCTTTGTTACACTATTGCGTGCCTGCGATAGGATCTAGGACATAGGGTACTAGGACGAGAGCGAATACTCAATCACAATTTCTTGAGAGATTCCTGGGATGACCCCTGAGAATCTTATTTTAATTTCAATTTAAAACATTTCCCTTGTTCCGTCCATTCTCACTTGTTGATTGTTGATTAGTTATTAATTTCAATCACAATTTCTTGAGAGATTCCTGGGATGACCCCATATCACACGTACGCTGTAATATGAATAACAATTCACTAGAGGTAAACATATGTGTCACAGGCATAACTAAATCTCATCCACATAAATCATATATAAATGAATAACCAATACCTATAACTAGATCTCAATGTAAAGTAGCTAATGATGGTAGTCGGATGGAAACAAATCCACTACCGGACTAGAATATAGAATAGACGAGATAAATACAATATAAGAACATCAACTACCAATCCCGAGCTCGAAGAGAAGTCCTCATCGCCAAATACGTAGCAAGTCCGGAACTGTGCTCCTGCGAATACTCATGAACAAATACACCTGGCAGAGAACCAGGTCCTCAGAGGGACATAACAAGAATACTTAAACACATGCCATAAAGTAAATACTGTGAAAACTCAAGGGTGACCTAACCATCTAAGTGAAATGCACTTTGAGGACAACTTGAGTATATGGGAAAGTGTAGGCTAGACATATGCTGACGTAATTCACCAATCGTGACAACCGGCTAGTATATGCCACATATGCCCCCATAGGAGAGTGCTCAGTAATAACGTCTATATCGCTCCGTAGAACGTGGCATCAGTATAGTATATATCGTCCATATCACTCCGTCGAGTGTGGCATCAGTGTAAAGGAAGTGGGGTATCCCATATGCCTACTAGTCGTCCTCCCCGCCCAATGATCTAAGCATGTTGTATCCACATGTCACGACCCGCACCCGAAATTTAGGCATGAGTCATGGGTACGTCCAGCCTACGCCGCAGCATCGGCGGTAGAACGCTGTCTAGGTCACAAACATAATATATCCTGTCAATAGTCTCAACTCCGAACGGAGGACAAAGATAATAATCTACAGTTCTATGATATACTCAATCACAAGCTAATAGAAATCATAGTACGATGAGAATAGAAAAGAGTTCTAATAAAACCAACCGCAATAATCCAACTCAAATCCTGGGTCTAAATGACCTCACAAAGTCACAAAATAATAAATACATCTCAGTCTCAGTCTAAAACAATAATGCAGAAAAAGTAGTCTAAGAGCAGCCAGGTACGTTCTCTTCTAGGCTAGGCAACTCCTCTGGGGTTTCTGGAGTGAAATCACCCTCTAATCCTGGGCCGTAATGAGTGGGGCAAAGATCCTCCAGGTCCTCTGAAAAATGTTATCCAGTCAGGATTGGAGCGAAGCACAAGCACTAACAGCAGTTTCATTAAATTGACAAAATCTATAAACAGTGTAAGAGATACAAGATGGAAATAAATGCTGAAAAATAAGAAGTACAGGAGAAATGAAATAGGCAATAGAGCATCTAGCAATGAACAATAAATAGTGAATGCTAGAACAATGAATCTGAATAAAGATAAACATCTAACTAAGTGTTTGAAATATTAGTTTATTATGTGATCGGCTTGGGACTAGATCAGGCTGGTTATATATGATTAGCTATGATTCTTGGAGGTCAGGCTAACCATATGGTTAGCTATGATGCATGATAATGGTCAGGCTAATCATATATAACAGCTATGAAGCATGATGATGGTCAGGCCGCACCCGACGTGAGAAGTGGGGTGAGCTATGATGCATGGTAAGGATTTGGATATGATCACATAATCTACTAATAGTTCCCCATCCCCAGCTAGCACGGTGGATTCCAATCACGACTCCTCATGATGGGGATCTAGGGTGCTAACTCGTGTATCCACAGTGTCGGAATCAAGTATGTAATACACTACAATTTATAGAAGTAACAACAATAAAAACTGTCAGAGAATGTACTCGCCTGTGGTCCTGAGCAAAATGTGAGGATCGATGTCCAAAGTGGGATCACAATGACCTATATATAAGATAACAATGTTAAAATGGTGTTTGGAATAATAAAAGTGATTAGCTAATTAAAATGGGGTGTTAGGCCATTTCTAGGTCTATACTAGGTGTTACTAAGTCAACTCTAGGTTTTTGGTCAATACTAGTTAATACCTTGCTTCTAGGTTCATACTAGCTATTGTTAACTAATACTAGTTAAACACACTATATTATATGTTCTATACTTACAATATAGACTATATAATTACTATCTCTAATATCTTAGCTATACTTATTATATCACCCTAATATCTCTCATAACCCCATTAATCTTGAATACCTTGACCAATACCTTGCACCATAACATATACCTTAGTATCTCATTAAACCTATACCAATACCTTACCAACACTATTACCCATATCTTATACTAAACTCCTACACAGACCCACAGTACACCATATTAACATCTACAACAATACTCACCATATGTATTACTGATACACACTGATACTCACATATAGTTCACACACTCTCACAAATCAGTCACAGCACTCTGTTCTGCATATAGACACACACATATATTCATTACCTATACTGCACAAAAATCCACCTTGCACTCAGACACACACTGAACCTAACTAGTACACATACACAGTCACTGCACACTGCTCCCTCTCTAACTCTCTCTCAGAATATACACACAGGTAGTACTCCCCTCTAACTAATTTTTATGTGCAGGGACTATACTTACATACTGCAGATCCTTATCTGTTTGCATACTAACACCTATTAATACACAAGCATATGCACTCCCCTCATCCCACCTGGCACTAAGTATCAGCTAAAGTCTGATACTCACACTAAACCCTCACATACATCACTGCCTCACCCAAGTTACTAACACAGTTCACTAGCTGAACAAGAACACACACACACAATAACGTTTCACACAGTCTTCACAACACAGGTACACACAGCAGGTATTACACAGGTTTAAACACATCTATACCGACCTATAGCCACACACAGGAATACACTGATAGACACAACACTAATTAATACACAGACACTACTACTCACAGTTTATGAAAACTGGCACACTCACACCTAAACACATAGTCACTGAGACATTCAAGTCCTAGGTACACTAAAAATTCCTCAGTAGACACACACTACGCACCTGCACACACTGAACACTATTGAACCTGGAAAAAATCACACACACACACACATAGATATCTAATACCCAAAAATTTACACAGGCATACACTTCTAACTGATACACACAGAATCTACACTAATTAATACACGGGAAAAAATCACTCACTGAGACACTGATACCTAACTCACACTGCTGCACATCCTCTTTCCCATATCTGATACACACAGCCACAAGTTCCCTCACACAGACAGGCATCTAACACACTGATACACAGGTTCTAATTCTCACACAGGGATACACTCACAGTTGCACTGAAACACACCCAGTTAACTCATAACTAACACACAACCTATTGCTCACTCAGGCACAGGTATCTACTGATACCCCTACACCCACACACAGTTCTAAACACAATGATACAAATATAGCTATAACACACAATGCTCACATAGACACGACACAACAAGACACTGCTACACTTTAATACAAAGCCCCAACACTCACAAAACCCGACTCTACGCAGAACCCTCTCCCCCAATGTCTGATACTGTGACACAGGGACACAAACCCACACTGTTAAAACACACAGTTCACACACAATACCCGACTGCACAGAAACCCCCAAACACTGCTTCCACATCGAGAATCTCCAGAAACCGAGATCCAAAACCCTAAAATAGAGATCTAGACTATAGGTAGGAGATGTAATCCTGTATACTTGCAAACCCCTAGGATTAGGGTTCACGAAAATTGGGGAAAACAAACGTATGAACACCAAAACCTAATCAAAACCCTAAAATCGAAATCTAAATCTCAGGGTGGTTTCCTAATGGCATTAATCATCAGAAAAACAGAATAAAAGAATAAATAATTCGGATTTACCTATAGGGATGGTTCCTCCAATGGAAGTTCTTCTTCCCCAAGGCTTTTTGACCCAAGTTCCTTGCTTTCCTTGCTTTGGAGGAGGTGAATGGGATCCCTAGGGCTAGATTTCGAAATCTGGTGGGGAGATGGCTTTCTCCTGTGGAGGCTAGGGTTTCTTCTACTACATGAAGAATGGTGGCTCCCTTTTATATAAACAACTAGGTTAGGGTTTCCAAGCTTAGTTTTAGGTTAACCCTTTATGTTAAGTCATGTAAAACCTAGTTACTAAGGTTTGGTCAGTCCAGGGTTTGAGGTCCAACCTAAAGTTTGAATTCTAGGGTTTCTCTAGAATTGGTCTCCAAATTAGGGTTTAGTCAATAGGGTTTGTCTTAATGCATTCTAGGGTTGACCTAAAACCAAACATCACTAACAATATATAAATAGTTTATATAACTCAGCAGATTAATTAAAATATATAACTATTTAAAATAGTGAAATTATACAATTGCCCTTGCCTGGAAAAGTGGTAGTGACACCACAGCACGCGTCAGCTACTCCGCCTCGGCGTCGTAACTCTGGCTCATAGTTTATCGCTAGAACAGTAGCCCAATCCTTACAACCAACAATGACAAGGATGGGACCATCGTACCACGCTAGTCTATGCTCCACCTACCAATAACTGCTAAGTCTTCTAACATGCATCACTATTAGCAGTTATTCCCTATCCGTCGCACGCCTACATGTACAGGTGGCCAACCACATACGCAGGACCGTGCCCTACTTGAGACTCACAATACGTGTACAAAAATGTGTCAAGGCCTGGGAGTCATACCAATAACTCCATACTTTAGGTGGGTCCACTAGACACTAGGTCAGACACTATCCTAATGTCAACGCATCCGTTGACTGCACCCGAGTCTCTCTCGGACGGGCACAATTTAAGATAATAAACATGCATCTAATGTACATAATTTTAACCGTATAACAAAGGCAAGGTATACTTGCCTGGCAGGCGGCTGTGTAGTCCCAATAACCAGCTCCGAAAGTCGCGTAGAACCAACCCAATCAGTCCTCGGTGTCAGCGTGCGCAGGTAAGGGAATTGGGGTGACTGTTGTGGGTTGTCTGGCAAGAGTGACGAGTCTCCGATGATAACGATGGCGATGGTAATGATGATATAATGATTGGGTTATGGTTAAGGGGATGATTTGGCCAATGGTGGTGGTTATCTTGAGGATGGGGTTTAAATGGTGATGATGATCATAATGGTGATGATGATGACGAAGCGTGTTATTGATGATGATGCTGGTGGTGGCTCTCCGGCTAGGCAAGCTCCGGCCAAGGCGGAGGAGGGAGTCAGGAAGGAGGAACTCAGAAAGAGGACTCGGTGCTGCTCCGGCCAGGTGGAAGGGGAGGTTGGCCGGGGCTGTGCAGGGAGGAGAAGGAGAGGAGTGGTGGTGGTGAAGGGTGGCTATGGCAGCAGGTTGCAGTCGGAGGGAGGTCGTCGAGAGGGTGGTGGTGGTGGACACCAGGGAAGGAGGAGGTGGAGGCCAGGGTGGCAGGCGGAGGTCCGGCCATAGAGGTATTGACGACAGGGAAGAGAGAAACAGGGAAAGGGAGTCAAGGTTGATGGGCTGATGGTCGACGCGCTTCAGGCGAGCGGGGCTCGGCGAGATTCAGTCGAGCGGGGGAGTTGCTCGGCGTGGGTGGCTGTCGTCGGGACGGGGGGGTGTCGACTGGTGGAGGCTCGGGAAGAGAGGAGATCGGGATGGGGAGATAGACGGAGGAGAAGGAGGGGGTCGTGGTGGTTCAAGCGGCCGCGGTTGTGTGGAGGCGTTCAGTCCGACGCACACAGTCGAGTGCGGCCACGGCGAGACTCGATGAGGAGGCGGGGACGAGTGGGTCAGGCGGAGGACGGTGAGGGCAGTGGGTTCTCCGGCTAGGGGTGGGTGCACCGCATTCAGGTGAGCGTGCTCATGCTGGTGGTGGCTCGGAAACTGTTCAGGCGGTGCGCTCGGGTCTCCGGTCGGCGGGGATGAAGGGAGGAAGGGGAAGAAGATGGTGAATAGGGTTTGTAAAGGTCGGCTGGAGCTTTAGATGTTAGGGAAAAATAATGGAAAAATCTAAGGTGATATATACATATACAATAGGGGTGGGTGTTTGACCTAGACAAGTTTGCCTGGTCAACCCCTCTTGGGATTGGGTCTTGGGCTCACTTGGGGGTGTTTGGAGGGCCGTAATTGCATTGTTTAAATGCAAGGGTGGGTTTAATATACGGGGCGATGTGCGCGCGTTGCACATCCCAAAAAATTACGGAAAAATCCACGTGAAGGAAAAATTGGGTTTCTTCACGTATTGTCCAACGGTGGGGACACCTCAATGCGTTTTTGCATAATAGTCCCCAACAATTGGAAAAATTGCACCAAGGCAGAAATTGGATTTAATTAATTTAATTGAATGCGCACGATATTTTGGAATTAATTTGGAGTACCTGGGAATAGAATTAGGTCGAACACAAGTGTCTGGGGCATAGAAGATACAGAGTAGAATATTAAAAAAATTCGGGTGGTATAAAACGGTCAAGATTATGTCTCCAATTTCGATTGGAACGCACAAGAGTACAAAGATGTATTTTATTTAGAATTACAAAATAATGTACGTGACGTTTATTGTGCGATTAAATGTCACACCAGAAGGTTTGATTATAAATTATACAGAGGTCAGAATAGATGGTGGTCAAGTCTAGGACAGGGTTATGGAATTTGTAGACAGACAATGGCCAGTGTACTACTCCAATTAACGAGGCAACGGTAAGGTGCGCTACGCGATAAAATAATGTACAGTTAAATCAAATATCGTGTTCTAAATTCTAATTGGGTTCAAACTAGCCCTAATTCCACTATATAAGCCAAGTAAACCTAATTTCGGGTGAGGGGGTTTACAAGTGTGAACATCTGTGCCCCGTCAGTGGGCACACCTCCGGGAATCGGAGTCGGTGGTGGTAGAAGGTTGTCCGTCACAGCTGGAGCAATCCTATGAACAGGTGGAGGAGGAATCCCAATAGCTGTAGATACTCCCACATGAACAGGAGATGTAGAAGGAACTTCAGATGTCTGTTCGTCAGGTCGAGAGGTGGCAGACCTCTCTGAAGCTGCTGCTCCCAATCTCAAAGACCTAGTCTTCGGCGGCATCCTGAAGACAGATTGAAAGGAATCAATTAAGGTAAAAGATACGATATCATCAAGGAAGGACAGTAAAATTCCATAGGAAGTAATCACTCAGAATAGCATTGTAAGATCAGAATTTTTTTACTTGTGATTGAGCATACTCTCATCCTAAATCCTATTTCCTATATCCTATCGCAGGCTCGCAGTAGTACAACTAAGTTATCACACTACCACAGTATCACACAACTTGCGAAGCTTAGACCTGCATGGGCCACCACTAAAAATGTGTCACGACCCGCACACAGAATTTGGGCATAAGTCGTTAGTATGTCCAGCCTACGCCGCAGCATCGATGGTAGAACGCTGTCTAGGTCTCAATAATATACTAAAAATATCTCATAACCTGTCAATGATATCAACTCCATAAGGAGTACAATAAAATAAACATCTCTCAACAACTCATAATATATACTCAATCACAATAACTATAAGAATATAAATAGCACGATAAAAGATAAGAAAAAATAACATAAGTCAAACACAACGTCTCAAAATAGAGATAAACCACAGTCTAGATGTCCAACATAATAAGTCTCCACAAGCCTCAAATGCATAAAATAAATGTTGTCTAAATAGCTGCAGGTAGTATTTCCTCTAATGAAATAGACTCCTCTAATATCTCTGGTGTATAGTCTGCGTCTATACCTGGTCCATAATGTGTAGGACAGAAATTCTCAAGATCCTCTGAAAAATATCCAGTCAGGATTGGAGCGAAGTACAAGCACTAACAGCAGTTCCATATATATTGACAAAAACTATAATATAGTGTAAAGAAATACAAGATGGATACAAATACTGGCAATAAACAATACTGGAATAATAAAATACTGGAAATAGAAATACTGGAATAAGATATACTAGAGCATATGTCATCATCAATGGTATACTAGCAATGAACAGAAATACAAGTGCATGCTAGAATAATGAACTGGAATATAAGTGAATGCTAGAACAATAACTAGAACATAGGGAAATGCTAGATCAATAAACTAGAGATACATGTATAGACTATCTAGCTAAGTGTATGAAATATCAACTGTCATGCCCCAGTCCCAAAATACGTAGGACTAGGACACGTAAGCATGCCAACCGCATATAAATATGGCAACTCTAATATATGGAAATTATAATACATGCGTACGCTGTATAATGAACAATAATTTATAAGTGGTAAAACTTACACAAGTCACAGGGTATAATCTAAATCTCATCCACAGAAATCAAATATAAATGAATAACCAATAACCATGTAACTAGATCTCAATATAAAGTATTTAAAGAATGACAGTCGGATGGAAACAAATCCATAGCCAAAATAGAATATAAAATAAACAAGATAAACCTCATATAAGTACAATATCTAACGATCACGAGGCTCGAAGAGAAGGCCTTCTCGAAATGTAAGTAGCCTGTCCGGATCTATGCTCCCACGAATACTCATGAACATCTATACCTGGAAAGGGACCAGGTTCTCAGAGGGACATAACAAGATACATAAAAGCATGCCATAAAGTAAATACTGAATAAATAAAGGGGTGTGCTAATCATCTAAGTGAATGCAATTTGAGGACAACTTAGTACGTAGGGAAAGTGTAGGCTAGACATATGCTGACGTAATTTGCCAATCGTCGTGACTGACTAGTATATGCCACATATGTCCCCAGACCATGGGCACTCTGATAACGTCCATCTCCGAGGAGCATGGTATCTGAAATAGTATAACGTCCAACGTTCTATAGAGTGTGGTATCTGCAAAAATAACAAGTGACGCCCAACACTCTAAAGAACGTGGTATCTGTAATATATATATCCGTCCATATCACTCCGTCGAGTGCGATATCTATATAGAAGGAGTGGGTGTCCCATACACCTACTAGTCGTCCTCCCCGTCCAATATAGATATACAAGTCGTGAACACGATGTGGACATCTCGTACTATGATGCAAGTCTCTATAGAAATAAACAACTAGCTAAATATCGTTACACGTGTTGCTCACACTGATGGCCAGTCGCACATGAGGCACGCGTCCCTACATGAACTCACTTTGTGACGTGTACTGATACGTGTCAAGTCCTGGGGAGTCATACCAATAACTCCACAACTTTAGGTGGGTCTACTAGACACTAGGTCAGACACAAGTCCTAACGTCAACGTCTTCGTTGACTGCACCCGAGTCTTCTCGGACGTGCACATTTATATAATATTAAAATAAATAAACATATAACTAAAAATAACTAAATTTAAACAGTACAACAAGGTAAGGTATACTTGCCTGGCAAGAGAGCTACCAAATGTAACGTCCAGATGTCAAATACCAAAAATCAAAAACTATGGCCTTAGAATGAACGTCTCCGGATGCTGAAAATAAATATCACCAACGTTCCTAGAATAAGCAAAATAGCTAAAAAACACTATCCTTTCGTCCAATTTGGTGACAGGGGCAAAACGGTAATTTTGGTCAAATCGGGGTCCACTAGTGGGCCACCTTGCACCAAAAAGCGTACCGGGGATAAAGGTCTCTAAAAGGGACAAATTATAGGTCAAACAAACTCTAAATGTTAGTACATACTCAACGGTATATCCAGATGTGGATTCCGATGAGCCGAACACAATTTTGCCCAAAAAGTCAACTGTGGGGCCCGTCATTTGGCAACTTTGTCAAATGTCTCAGAATTGTGTAAAAATTGGGTCACAGGACTGGCGCGATACCACGAGTCCATTGGCGTAAGTTTCGTCACATTTTGACAAGCATGCATAAAATGCGCATGGCTTTTATAAAAGTCGAGACATTAGAAATTTGTTGCGAATACCGGCTGATTTCGACGCGCACACGCATCCAAATCAGTTTTTGCGAATTCCCACATGTCCGGGTATACTGCGGACACTTTTTGTATACTTGGTAAACAGCGGGACGGTCCCGTTTGGCAGGGCGCGCTCCGTTTCACAATTTTTGGAATTTAGAAAAAATAAGTTCTTGGTTTTTTCTACCTGATTTATTTTAACATACAACAACAAATAAAATATTATATTTAATTAAAAATAAACTAGGTTAGGTGGTCTTCGCATACCAATAAGAAAAACCAAATTTGGATCTCTGTGGTGGGAGATACGAATCCTAGAACAGGGGTGGTTTGCAACATAATTTCTAGAATTTAGAAAGTGGTCATTTTTTCTCTACTTGACGTCAATTTTTACCTAGGTTGGCACGCTGTTCGAGATAAACTAACATACAAATATGGAAGGAGGACAGGTGAGGATCATACCGGTGAAGACGGAGTCGAGTTTGGTCGAGCGAGGAGACAAAAAACGGGACATGAACACAAGTACGATATTCATCAATTTCTGTCTCGCGCGCGCGGCGTCGAGGTGTGCGGCCGACGGTCGTTGGCTGGCGGTGGCGGCACGACTAGGTGGCTGGGCGGTGCCGAGGGTGGATGGGAGGATTAGGGTTCGGGTTTGGGAGAGAGTGAAAATATATAGGGAGAGAGAGAGAGAGAGAGAGAGAGAGAGTCGGCGGGGGGGGGGGTCTCCCAAACCGCTGCTGCTGCAGTTTCTCTTTCTTTCCTTCTTACTTACTTTCTTACTTTGCTTGCTACTGTTTCTAAGTTTGGTTTTGGTTTGGGAAATGGTTTTGGGTTTGCGGGTTTGGGTTTGGATCCATTAGGGATCCAAACCCATTTCTTTTCTTTTCTTTTTCTTTTTCTTTTTCTTTTTCTTTTTCTTTTTCTTTTTCTTATTCTAATTAACAATATATATATATATATATATATATGTATATATATATATATATACATATATATACCTAAAAAATTATAGAAAATTATATTTGTGCACACCATTAAGCTAGCAACTGTCCACAGGGTCTCCTACATGAAATAAATTAGGAAAAATTTATAATGGCTCCAAAAATCTCCTAGATGTACAAACACCTTAAATAAAAATTAAATAAAATCTATTTTCTCAATTTAGTACATAATTACTATAAATAAAATAAATAATTAATTAAAATAACTAATACGGTTTATTAAAAATTTTGGGGTTTTATAATCTACCCAACTTATAAAAATTTTGTCCTCGAAATTAAAACTAAGCCACGGTAGAAAGTCAAGGATGGCATAAAATATAAATTTAACGAAATAATCTTATACCTTGGTCAATGAAAGGTTCGAAAAATGCTTGCACATGTTGTCATCGCGCTCCCAAGTTGATTCTTCTGGCACGTCACGCTTCCATGCCACGTAAACCAAGAGAATAGACTGGTTCCTCAATACTTTTTCTTGGTGATCAAGGATTCCCACGGGTTGCTCTTGATATGACAAGCTCGGCCCAATGGTGATCTCCAAATGGTCGAGAACATGACTGCTGTCTGCCACATATCGCCTGAGCAGCGACATATGGAATACAACATGTACTCCCTCAAGTGAAGGTGGTAGCGCAAGTTGATATGCCACTACTCCTACTCTTTCTAGCACGTCAAATGGTCCAATATACCTTGAACTCAACTTGTCTCACCCTCCGAATCGAATGGTGCCTATGGTAGGTGATATCCTCAAGAAGACATGATCGCCCTCCTTGAACTCCAAGGGACGACGATGAAGGTCTTTCCACTTCTTTTGTCTGTCTTGCGCTGCTCGTCAGTGTCTTTGTATCTTCTTAACTGTCTCTACGGTGTTGACCACCAACTCTGGTCCCAGAATCTGATGTTCTCCCACGTCACTTCAACACACAGGAGACCTGCACTTTCTTCCATATAATGCTTCAAACGGAGCCATCTGGATACTCGATTGATTGCTATTATTGTAAGAAAACTCCATAAGATGTAGGTGGTCCTCCCATGATCCTCCAAAGTCTAACAATATAAGCCCTCAACATATCTTCCAATGTTTGAATAGCATGCTCTGACTGCCCATCTGTCTGCGGGTGATAAGATGTACTGAACTTCAAACGAGTTCCAAGACCTTCTTGCATGCTTCTTCAAAAGTGCGATATGAAACGCGAATCCCTGTCCGATATAATGCTGACTGACATGCCGTGCAATCTCACGATCTGCCTCATATATAAGTCAGCTAAAACTTCTGTAGACTGACCAACTCTAAAAGGTAAAAAATGTGCTGACTTGGTGAGTCGATCACTGTTATCCATACTGCATCTCTTCTACTTGGACTTTTAGGAAAACCCATGACGAACTCCATAGTGATGTGCTCCCACTTCCACTCTGGAATCGAAAGTGGTTGCAACAATCCTACTGTTCACTGGTGCTCCGCCTTTACTTGCTGATATCCCAGGCATTTAGCTACAAAGCGAGCTCTCTTTCTTTTCATTCTATGCCACCAAAAGTGCTGCTGTAAGTCACGATACATCTTGCTGCCTCCAGGATGAATAGAATGTATCGAACTATGAGCTTCTGTCATCAGCTCCTGTCGAATCTCTCTATTGGGAACATATAGATGATCACCACATTGTAATATCCCATCATCATGAATGCGCAGTCCTGTCTGCTCTCCAGCCTCTATCCTTTCCTTTAATCTTCTGAATCTGGCGTCTATAGGCAATGTTATATTGATCCTCTCTACTAGTGATGATTGTACTTGCAAGTTGGCTAGTGTCCCATCTGCTCCGGATAATATCACTTTAATGCCAAGACCTTGTAAGTCCTCCAGTAATTCTCTCTGTGCTGTCAAGAAATAAGCTGCTGGCCTCTGGCTTAACGCGTGTGCTACAACGTTAGTCTTGCCTGGGTGATAATGTAGCTCTATCTCAAAATCTTTCATCAATTCAAGCCATTAGCGTTGCCTCATATTTAGTTCCTTCTGTGTGAAGACGTACTTGAGGCTTTTTTGGTCTGTATAGATCTCCACTCGTTCCCTATATAAGTAATGTCTCCATAGCTTAAGAGCAATTACAACGGCTGCAAGTTCCAAGTCATGAGTTGGATAATTCTTCTCATGCACTCATAATTGTCTAGATGCATATGCAATCACCTTGCCATCCTGCATCAATACACATCCCAAACTTTTTCCTGATGCGTCTGTAGTTCACATAACCACCTGATCCTGATGGAATAGTCAATACTGGTGTTGTGGTCAGTCGCTTCTTTAACTTCTCGAAAGCGGCTTGACACTCGTCGGTCCATATAAATTCTTGATCCTTACAAGTCAACCGAGTCATAGGTGCTGCTATCCATTCAAGAGTCAGTCAATTGTCCATCTAGGTGAAATCCATTTAGACCCCTGATAGCAAAATGATATATTCTTCATCGAAACACTTGGGTTCTGAACTTGACCAAAGTTACGAGACAAAATTTTTTATGATGCCATAGTGATGCATGTATCAGAAAAATAATAAAATAAAATATAGGTAGGTAGTGAAGGATCATTCTAAAGGTAGCACAGTTTTTTAAACTGAAATCAATATAATAATAATGTTTGATAATTTTCCAAGAAACAAACAGAAATGGCTACAGAATCAATATACTTTTCATACTTATACTAAGCATGAGGTTTCATCTTTCCGAGATAAGAGAAGAAGGAAAAATAATAATCAAGAGTTCAAGGGGGGATCTAGTCGTTTAAAGAATTCAATAGGAATTATCAAAGCAGTTGTGGATTGAAATCCTATTTTGGTAATTCCTATTCACATGCACGTATCAGTACAGTTATATAACTGATACGATATGCTCAGACATATCTAGAGGGAAAGTACATTCGTCTACTAATCACTATATATCTTAATCCACGTAAAGTAGTTATGCGAAGGGCGAACCAAGCGTACTATGGTTGATCAGACTGTAATACACTGATTCTGAAATATTTTAGTATAGTACTCCAATAATACATATATCATGAACAAGCTTGATAAAAAATAAGCTTGCAAAACCAGGCTATAATAGCAGCATAAGTCAAGGTAGTACAGCAAATATAAGTACGCTAGATTATGATGAGAGAAATTACAAAATAATTCAAATTCACAAAAAGATAAGACTCTACAATCTCTACAGTTGTTATTCTAACTCCTTGTCTAAGTCGCTAGTCGAACAAATAGGGGTATGGCCTTCTAAATTTTATAGTCTTGATAAAAACTATCGTCTTATGCTAGCATATAGTTAATGTCATTCAGTTATACTACAATAATGAGTCAAGAGGACTAGGTGTTACTACGTTGTGAGGCATACTATCCAACTTAAATTAGTAAACTAATACTGTAACTGCCTTAAAGGAGATCCTACAAAATATTCTGGTCCTGGTAAATAAGGTAGAACTCTTATTAGGGTACACGAGAAAAATATTTTGGTATTCATTAAGGTCTCCTATTGCATTATATAGGTAGTGGTCATCTTAAGTCTTAATCATTGTGCTCATAGGACATGTGTCAATAGTAAGAATGAAAAAGTTACTTACCTCAGGAAAAAGGGAATATATCCTATATCGAGGTGCAGTACAATTTACTTGATTTAAAACTAAAAAAAAATAATCATATCATAATCTAAAGGGACAACTCAAACTATCTAGCTCTAGCTACCAAGCACATAATTCCAAGTTCAAGATTACAACTATAATCCTAGCAAACTATATATCCTTAACATAAGATAAAATTACTTGGCCAAAAATCAGAAAGGTTAGGTGGCATGAATCGAAAGATGAGGAGAAGAAGAACATAATTTAGTCGTCGCATAAAAGCAAGCGCTAAGGGTTCAGAGGAACAAGTCATAAAACTAAATAGAAAGACTCTAGATAATGTCATGGTTTCTTTAAGAGGAAAGTGGTATACTAATCTTTGTGTTCGAGGTATGACCAAGGGAATATTCTAGTCATTCCTTTTGGCTTCCTAAGATACTGTTCGGCTATTATAAGATAAGGTGCTAAAGTTGTAGCTCTCTAGTACCATCTTACCCTGAAAAGCTAGGTTCAGTCATAATGTTTAACCTTGGATTTCTATTGGTTCCTCAATACTAGGGTCAAACACTATGGTCAAATTTCAAACTAATCCTAGTAGTGTTTATACTACACTCAAGTCATACATAAATACATCAAGTGATATTGGTAAATTAATCTATAGGTAAGTGATGGTAGGGTTCATTAGGTAATACGGAAGGCTAGGGTTCATTCAATATCCTAAACTTAGTGATGTGTCAATGCCCTAATTGTATTCTTAATAGGAATGTTACCCTAAGTATCATCCCATCAACAAGGATTCCGATATTCTAGCAGGGGATATACTCAAGGAACTATCAAGAAAGCACATGAATCAAGCAGGATGCAATTATGTAAATAGGACAGACTGGAAGAAAGATAAGTCATAGTCATTTGTGGTTGAGATCATATATTCTAATCCTAGGTGCAGGCTTGCTCGGTACAGTAACATAACCGAGACAATATACTCTGACCTGCATGGGCCACCACTAAAAATATGTCACATCCCAGTCCCAAAATACGTAGGTCTAGGACACGTAAGCATGCCAGCCGCATGTAAATATGGCAACTCTAATATATGGAAACCATAATACATGCGTACGCTGTATAACGAACAATAATTCACAAGTGGTAAAACTTACACAAGTCACATGGTATAATCTAAATCTTATCAACAGAAATCAAATATAAATGAATAACCAATAACCTTGTAACTAGATCTCAATATAAAGTATCTAAAGAATGACAGTCGGATGAAAACAAATCCACTGCCGAAATAGAATATAAAATGAACAAGATAAACCCCATATAAGTACAACATCTAATGATCACGAGGCTCGAAGAGAAGGCCTCCTCGAAATATAAGTAACCTGTCCGGATCTGTGCTCCCGCGAATACTCATGAACATCTACACCAGGAAAGGGACCAGGTCCTCAGAGGGACATAACAAGATACATAGAAGCATGCCATAAAGTAAATACTGAATAAATAAAGGGGTGTACTAACCATCTAAGTGAAAGCAATTTGAGGATAGCTTAGTGCGTAGGGAAAGTGTAGGCTAGACATATGCTGACGTAATTTGCCAATCGTCGTGACTGACTAGTATATGCCACATATCCCCCCAGACCATGGGCACTCTGATAACGTCCATCTTCGAGGAGCATGGTATCTGAAACAGTATAACGTCCAACGTTCTATAGAGTGTGGTATCTGCAAAAATAATAAGTGACGCCCAACACTCTAAAGAATGTGGTATCTGCAATATATATATACGTCCGTATCACTCCGTCGAGTGCGGTATCTGTATAGAAGGAGTGGGTGTCCCATACGCCTACTAGTCGTCCTCCCCGTCCAATGTAGATATACAAGTCGTAAACACGATGTGGACATCTCGTACTATGATGCAAGTCTCTATTGAAATAAACAACTAGCTAAATACCGTTACACGTGTTGCTCACACTGATGGCCAGTCGCGCATGTGGCACGCGTCCCTACATGAACTCACTTTGTGACGTGTACTGATACGTGTCAAGGCCTGGAGAATCATACCAATAACTCCACAACTTTAGGTGGGTCTACTACACACTAGGTCAGACACAAGTTCTAACGTCAACGTCTTCGTTGACTGCACCCGAGTCTTCTCGGACGCGCACATTTATATAATATTAAAATAAATAAACATGTAACTAAAAATAATTGAATTTAAACAGTACAACAAGGCAAGGGATACTTGCCTAGCAAGAGAGCTGCAAAATGTAACGTCCAAATATCAAATGCCAAAAATTAGAAACTATGGCCTCAGAATGAACGTCTCCGGATGCTGAAATAAATATCACCAACGTTCCCAGAATAAGCAAAATAGCTAAAAAACACTATCCTTTCGTCCAATTTGGACACAGGGGCAAAACGATAATTGCGGTCAAATCGGGGTCCACCAGTGGGCCACCTTGCATCGAAAAGCGTGCCAAGGATAAAGGTCTCTAAAAGGACAAATTTTAAATATTAGTACAAACTCAAAGGTATGTCCAGATGTGGATTCCGATGAGCCGAACACAATTTTGCCCAAAAAGTCAACTGTGGGGCCCGCTAATTGGTGACTTGGTCAACTATCTCAGAATTGCGTGAAAATTGGGTCACAAGACCGACGCGATACCACTAGTCCAGTAGCGCAAGTTTTGTCGCATTCTGACGAGCGTGCACAAAATGTGCATGACTTCGACTTTTGTAAAAGTCGTAACATTAGAAATTTGCTGCGGATACCGGCTGATTCCGACACGCACACGCGTCCAAATCAGTTTTTGCAAATTCCCACATGTTCGTGTATACTGCACGCACTTTTTGGTACATTTGGTACACAGTGGGGCGGTCCCATTTGGCGGGACGCGCTTAGTTTCACAATTTTTAGAATTTGGAAAAAAGTAAGTTTTTGGGTTTTTCTACCTGATTTATTTTAACATACAACAACAAATAAAATATTATATTTAACAGAAAATAAACTAGGTTAGGTGGTCTTCGCATACCAACAAGAAAACCAGATTCAAATCTTTATGGTGGGAGATACGAATCCGAGAACATGGGTGGTTTATAACATAATTTCTGGAATTTAGAAAGTGGTCATTTTTCCTCGACTTGACGTCAATTTTTACCTAGGTTGGCACGCTGTTCGAGATAAACTAACATACAAATATGGAAGGGGGATAGGTGAGGATCATACCGGTGAAGACGGGGTCGAGTTTGGTCGAGCGAGGAGACAGAAAATGAGACATGGACACAAGTACGCTGTTCATCTGTTTCTATCTCGCGCGCGCGACGTCGTGGTGTGCGGCCGGCGGCTCCGACGGTCGTTAGCTGGCGGCGGCGGCGCGGCTAGGTGGTTGGGTGGCGCCGAGGGTGGATGGGAGGATTAGGGTTCGGGTTTGGGAGAGAGTGAAAATATATAGGGAGAGAGAGAGAGAGAGTCGGGGGGGGGAGGGGAGGGGGAACCGCGGGGGGGAGGGGGGGTCTCCCAAACCGCTGTTGCTGCGGTTTCTCTTTCTTTCTTTCTTACTTTGCTTGCTGTTGTTTCTAAGTTTGGTTTTGGTTTGGGAATTGGGTTTGGGTTTGTGGGTTTGGGTTTGGATGGATCCAAACCCATTTCTTTTTTCTTTTTTTTTTCTTTTTCTTTTTCTAATTAACAATATATATACACATATATATATATATATATATATATATATATATATATATATAATTATATATACATATATATACCTAGAAAATTCTAGAAAATTATATTTGTGCACACCATTAAGCTAGCAACTGTCCTCAGGGTCTCCTACATAAAATATATTAGGAAAAATTTATAATGGCTCCAAAAATCTTCTAGATGCACAAACACCTTAAATAAAAATTAAATAAAATCTATTTTCTCTATTTAGCACATAATTACTATAAATCAAATAAATAATTAATTAAAATAACTAATACGGTTATTAAAAATTTTGGGGTTTCACATCAGCATATCATGTGGTCGACTTGGGACTGATCAGACTTGCAATGTATGACTAGCTATGATTCATGTAAGGTCAGGCTAACCATCCAGATAGCTATGATACAAGCAATAGTCAGGCTAATCATACATAACAGGCTATGAGGCATGTAATGGTCATGCTGCACCGACGTGAGGTATGGGTGAACTATGATGCATGTAGAGTTGGATATTATAGAAGCATAAAATATGCTGGAGAATTTTACGCGTATTATACAGTCAAAGCCCAACATGCATGAAGTTTACGTAAAACAGCACTTTAGAATTGCTCGCATAAAACAGAGCTTCAGCGCTGTGTGGTGTAAGATATGACTTCAGAGCTATTAGCGTAAAGAAGAGCTTCAGATCTACCCGCGTAAAGCAGCACTTCAAGGCTGTTTTGGTATAAAAGGTTGCTACACCTCCCCCCGGCATAAAATATATTTGTTTTTAATGCAACGTAAAGTCATACAAGGAACTCTTTGTATTCCTCGAATGAATCTGTCAGATAAAACAGTGAACCTGACTCCTGACAAAAGTACTGCACGATGATTGAGAGGACGGCTGTGATGATAATTTTGCACAGAGATCCAGGCTGTCGTTTAGTGACATATTCTTGATAGAAGTCATTTTTACACTCAAGACTGGAGTCTTCCGAATACGCTCCCTATTCTACAGTGACAGAAATGAGTTTTTACGCTCAAAGAAGAGACAAATCAGATGCCACGTCAAAAGCTGCTTCCTGCACAGAGCTCAAGGCATATCTCTGCATTTAATGCACGAGATGGAGGCATATCTCTGCATTTAATGCACGAGATCTTGTTCTAATTTTAAAAATTTGTCATGACTGGGGAAAGCTAAAACTGTGGCTAATACGCTCACATCACTATCCTTGTATTTTATGCCAATCAGGCTATTTTCAATTATAGGAGTATGTTGTATGCTATCTCCTTGAAATACGCTAACTAGGATATAATTGCAAAGGTACGTGATAAGGTTATTTAGCCCAAAATACGCTCAAAACCTCAGTCGTGATGGATAAGTGACTAATACGCTCACGTCACCATCCTTGCATTTTATGCCAACCTGGCTATTTTCAACTATAGGAGTACGCCATATGCTATCTCCTCGAAATACGCCAACTAGACTATAATTGCAAAGGTACGTGATAAGGCTACTTAGCTCATTTTACGCTCAAGATCTCAATCGTGATGGATAATTGGCTATTTTATGCTGGTTATCTATTATTCACGAATCATCAAGTTTTACGCAGAATTTGTCCTTTTACGCCAACAAGACAGCTCTTTGACTTTTACGCCAACCATCTTTACGCAGGGGCAATTACCTACGTGGCTTGCATGCCATGATCCTCGAGAAGCAGTTATATGCGTTACCTCATAATGGGACACGTGTCAAACGCAGATTCAGGAGATTATTCAAACGTAGGTAGCAGTTATTATAACCACCGCGTAAAAGATTTCACTTCCTTTACAGTTTGGTTTCTACGCCAACTGGACAATTATTGTGACTGATCTCTATAAATAGAGACCCCTGGTCACAGGGTATATGGATCCAAAAAAAGATCGATTGGAGGATCAATCAGAGAGATCAGGATCGAATAAAAAGAGGAGCAGAGAGCACAGACAGAGAGTGTCGATTGACAACTTCGACAACGAGAATTCAATCCCACTTGCAACCTTTGAAGCTTGTTCTTCTTCTTCTTATACATCACTTCTTCATCATCGTGTGGTCCAAGGGACAAAGTGATCAACCACAGATCAGACTCCTATAACAATTTTACCCCAGAATCATTTTTATTGTACTTAATATCCTCGTATAGGATTAATTGTACTCTTTTTTATTGTTTGTAAACAAAGAAAGGGTTTCGTATAAACCTAGTTTTATTTTTTTGTTTATCATCAAATACAAGATAGTGACTCTGCTGGGGACGACTTTCTCCTCCGACGAGAAGGCAATTGCTCAACACGATGCTGTATCCATTGGATCGATGAAGAAGACTTTGGTCGTCCAGTTCGACCAATCTGCTTATGAAGACATGCTTCGTGCAGGGGGTAGATCTCATTCCCTCTCTGTCCAGAACAACATGAAGCTGCGTAAAGTATGGATGCCCAAGACATCCTCTACCCTTCCTGCAAGCTCTCCTCCTCTGATCAACAAGGTTGTGACTATACGGCTAATACGCCTTGTGCGTAAAAATTTGTCTTCAGTCTGTGACGTGGCAGAGAAAACTTCTGGCAATGCCTCAGTGCCAATCCAGAAGTCTCAGACGCGCTCTGCGCGTAAAACTTTGTCTCCCGTCTGTGACGTGGTAGACAAAACTTCTGACAATGCCCCAGTGCTAATCCAGAAGTCTAACATGCGCTCTGCGCATAAAACTTCGTCTCCCGTTTGTGATGTGGCAGACAAAATTCCTAGCAAGGCCTCAGTGCCCGTGCAAAATTTACAAATGCGCCCTGCGCGTAAAAATACATCTCCCATCTATGATGTGGCAGATGGACCCTGGGATCACATCAAGGGAAAACGAGTGGCGGATCTCCCAACCGCTAGGATTGTACGCCCATAAGAGAAGAAGTTGCCCACTCTTCAGATTACGCGTGAAGCTGGAGGCCGTTTGAAGACTTTTTCCGTTTTACGCGAACCTGTGCCAAACTCCAAATTATGCTAGGATAAACCTGTCCGTATAAAGAAGACCCATTTTACGGAAAAATACGCTCCTCAGAAGGATGATGGATCGTATGCTACTCACATGGAGGAACTGCTATATTCTTATGGCAGAGAGAGGGTTGTGGTTCCCAATCTCCACGTTCCTACTAATATAAAAAGACAGAATAAGCCTTCTTCTTCTTCTCCTGGTAATCTCCCTGATTTGCATGATTTTTTGATCCAAAAACGCAAAGACATGAGTCAAAATCAAGATTTAGCACACCTAACTACCAAGAGTGGGGAGATCATGTGGGAAGTAGCATCAACATCTAATATCGTCATGACATATGGGCCACATGAAGAATTTGTCTTTATTGTTCCACCGACTCGCAACGATCAGCATCAAATAAACTTTGGTCGAATGAGGAATAGACCAATTGTACAAGAAGAATCTCGCGAGTCTAAGGTTGGGAAAATGTAAATCCACAGATATAGCCCATAGGCTTTAAAGATTATATAAAATATGGGTTATGATTTGAAGATGAAGCAAGATCTCAATTATGGAAAAGGTAGACGAATACCATAGCATGGTGATCCTTACTGTCAACGAACTCATTTTGGGTTAGGGTTTACCGCATCTCTTGCAAATTCCAAACCTCCAGAGTCTGATCCTGTAATACCAGAGGCAGGTCCTTCTAAATCAACTTCTGTGGACAAAGGCAAACAAAAAGAAGAAGAAGAAGAACCAGACAACGACATATCTGGTGGTAGTCTCCCTCGACAAAACAGAGCAGCATCCAAAGCTGGGGGTAGAATTCCCTCTGAGTCTGAAGATGATACAACTATGACCATCTTTCCTGAGGACCGTACGACCCAGGTATCAGAAGCCCGAAAGCCAAAGGGGACTTTCTCCTTCAATGATGATGACATTATTAAAATCTTCAATATATTGATGAAGGAAAACAAGCTTTGGCTATCCAACATCAGATACCCTGAAAGGACTGGCACGGTCAATAACCCAGAATATTGTCTTTTTCATCGGTACATCACCCCACAAAGGCATATTATGTACTGAAAAGGAGAATCCAGGAGTTGATCGACGCCAAAGTAATCACTTTGCACTTATAAATCAGAAGACAGTCACTGTAAATTGATTTCACTCTAACGTGACAATTTGCTCCCTCAAGAGGTACCGGATGATGAGTTAGTAAAATCTCCCCAGTCAGTAAATTACTCTCCGGTGAATTTTTCGAACATGGGTTCACGTCCAAACTGTTTTTTCCCCAGCTGAGTTTGCCATGTCCAAGTGACATCTGAGCAAACCTTCCAGTTTGTTTCTATCGATTAGTTCATGTCCATATTACCTCTGAACTATGTCTCTCCACTTTCTCCAGCAGAGTAAATCTATCACGACAAAAATGGTTATTCCCATATTACCTCTGCCCTGTTCTTACCACGTCCACATTACCTCTGAGTAAGATATTTTTAGAACTTTTTTATGTCCATATCACCTATGAGTGAAGTTATGCTCTTCGACTTTCTACTATCACGTTCACATAACCCCTGATAGTGCAAGTCGTTTCAGCTTATTATCTGTACTTAAGGTACGCCATGGGTAATAAGTCCATAACCCAGATGTACAAATCAACTCTTGGTTCTTCATCCCCAGCAAGTGCCTATGTACAATATTTTCTCGATCGTCGAAGATCGAGAATCGTATTCTATCATGTTCATATGACCTCTGAATAGATATATTCAGCAATTTGGCATCCCCAGCAAGTGCCTATGTGCAATATTTTCTCCTTCGTTACAAATTTTTATAAAGAGCCATCATCCGTATCCAGAAGTCCCGGATACGCAATGGATGATGGATCCTTAAAATTCTCCCCAGCAGAGGAATCCTTAGGTCTACTCGCACAATCCCGCAATAACTATTCAAACCAATTTCGTTAGACGCTAGCCATGTTCATATTATCTCTGAGCTATCGTCCCATCAATTCTCTCCAGCAGAATAATCCTTGGTCTATCTTCATGTTTGGATAGACCACATTCAAAAAATCACTCCTCAATGAATTTTTCAGACATTAGTTTATGTTCATATTACCTCTGAACTACTGTCATAATATTTCTCTCAGGCTGAGTTTGTCATGTTCATATTACCTCTGACCAAACCTTCCGGGTTCGGCTATCAATTATTATGTCCATATTACCTCTGATATCGGTTGTTATCTCACCTTAGCACCCGTACTTAACTCTAAGTACGCCAGTGGTGTTAGGTCCACAAAAACTGCCATGTCCATATTACCTCTGGCAGGACTTGTCCTAAAACTTATTACTTGCACTCCCGTGCACAAGAAGTAATAGGTCCAACAAAACCCCCTGTGGAATGCCTGCAATGGAAATGAATTATTCATGTCCATATTACCTCTGAACTATCCTTATTTTCCCCACCAAAGAAAGAGTCAGTCCATATTCATCCCCACAGAATTATATTTTACTAGCATCTGTCAGGACTTGTCTCAAACCTATTACTTGCACTAACATGCGCAAATAATAATGGGTCCACAAAAATCCCCCAGCAGGATGTCTTTACTAGCCACAAAATCTGTCACCTGATAGGGCTTGTTTCGAACTTATTATTTGCACTCAACGTGCGCAAGAAATAATAGGTCCACCAAAGATCCCCCAGTGGGATGTCCTAAAAAAACCAAAGTTCGCACAAACAATCGTAAAAAAATGGAGGGCCCACATATGATTTTAAATGGCGCTTACAGATTAGCCAAGCCTAATGAAAATTTGGTAATGGCTCCTATCAACGGCAAATTCCTGAAGAAGTACTACACTTGATATCCTTTGCTTAACGGAGTATGATGAAGACTTTATTCTGACGATACCATGTACAAAGGTTAGCTGGATCATATTCTATCAGATTTATATGACCTCTTAATGGATATGCTTAACTAATTTGTAAACCTATAATGTTCATATTATCTCTGATAGTGTTTTAGTATACAAATTTAGTTGGATTATATTCTATCAGGTTCATATTACCTCTGAATAGATTTACATTCAGCCAAACCTTACCGAAAGTATATCATATTCATATTACCTCTGATATCACTTTCATCTTAGCTTATCATTTATATTCTAAAAAATGATGGGTCCACAAAGTCAAAAAATGTATCTTTATTATCTCTGAGCAATTACAAGAGAAACAAAAAAGTACATCATTGGGGAGGAGCAGTTAAATTCCTGATCTGTTGTGCCAAAGCAGCTATCATCTCATTCCTGGAATTCAAAATATTAGTGCGAGCCCATTCCAGCCTTGCCTCGTCATTGCTCAAGAGAGAGAGTTCGGACAGAGAATCAACAAAACTTGCATGAATGATACCCAAATGTGTCAAGTTCTGTTGAGCTGTATCCACTTGGCCCTTTAATACATCACGAACTAGCGATGCTTTGAGAAGCCTCTCCTTGGTTTGGGCAAGTTCAGCCTCCAATTCTTGAACCCTTACTTTATATCCCTCACATTCGGTACTACACTGAGCGAGCTGAGGAATACTCTCCACTAATACTGCTTGTTCTTTCTCCATCTCTTATTGCTGTTCCTGGATGGACTTGTTTAAAGATTTTATCCTCTGAGCAAGTTCAGCAATTAGGGAGTCATACTCAGCCTGAACCAAGTCATCGATGCTGCCTCAGGATAGTTGCAAATATTCGTTAATGGGTTGTTCTAAACCATTAACCATTAGCTCTAGCGCATTAGCTCTTTCAGCGTCATTGAAATTACTAATCGGCGCTATGGTGAGCTTGGAGGACGTCTTCAGAGCATCAAAGCTTAGATTCTTCTCCAGCACCATGGATATCAAATCTTTCAAAGGGAGGTAGAATATGCTAGTGTATTGTTTAACTAGCCTAGAAAAGATCGGATATATCCTGGGAGTGGCCGCAATATCGGTAAATCTCCTTTCTGGAATGACTGTAGAGGATGTTGCCACAGTCGTCGCTTCAACAGATGGCGCGACAAAGAAAAAGACACCAATAATAGTTGAACTTGCTGGAGTGCTCGACGAAGGAGGCACAGTCAAGATGGTGGGTTCATCCTCCTCTGATGTTATTTGAACTGCTACTGGCGTGATGACACCCGAGAATGTTGTGGATGAAAGATCGGCAGTTTCAAATTATGCTTCATCGACGTCAGGTGCCGCAGTTTCATTAGCTGGATCCGCAAAAAATCAGAAGTTGTGTCAACTCCACCCTCCCAGAGATGTCTTCGCCTGAAAATAAGATAAGAGAAAGTTAATATCAATTTAATGTTAATTTTCCTGAAGAAAGCATGAAGACAACATTTACCCATGGACGATGGTATGTATGTTGCATCTGCAGCCTGTATAGCTAAATTATTTCTTAATGATGCTAAACAAGTTGTCATAACTGGAGAAGAAGGTACACCAACTGACGTTTGAGGGTAGTCATCCCAGTCGTCACCCAGATCCACTCGAGGTTTATCGGGTGGAATCTCGCTCGAGATACTAACAGACGAAGGAGGGGCTAGTCGCATTATTTGTCTGGGTAAAAGTATATGGATTCTTATTACGCTCGGCCTCGAAGGCGATCTAGAAGCACTACCGGTAACGGTGGTAGCAGCATCAGTCGCGGGCAAAGAATCTCCAGGACTGTCAGCTGGAACTGTGGAGGTTCCCTCTCTAAAAGGCGAAGGACCCCTGATCAAAGAATCATCCCCAACAGGGGAAACAATAGTCTCACTCCTAGAGGCCCCCTTGGAGAAAGTCCTTTTAGGACCTCTGGTAGTCAGCTTCTTCTTGTGGGGGGAATGCTCTTTTAGAGTGGAAGCCTTTCGTTTATTGGAGATTATGAGAGGCTCTACTGGCAGAGCTATTACGCCTCTCGGTAAAATCAACAAATAAGTATCTGCACCGGTGGTTTCATCACCTTCATCAGAGGAGACAGATGATATCTTCTCTCTCCTAGTAGACCTATGTGAGGGCATCCTAAAACTTCCATGAACATCAAAATCACGATGGAAGGTATTGATGGACACATAAAACTGCGCGTACGAGTGAAGAATGCGCAGTTTCGTGGAGAGAGAAGTCGCGGGTACAACAAAGGTTGCTCCAGTACAACCCATTATGAAGTACCACCATCTTCTAGCTCCATCAATAAGTCCACCTTTGAACTTGAAGCTGGTGATGGGATTCCCCACGTGCAACTAATCATACCCAAATTGCCTAGCAAAACGGCTAGGCAGATAAGGCTCCAAGTAGCAGTGGTCCTCACTTCTGTACAGCAGATGGGAAGGTCTAATGCAGACCAACCAGTAAAAGGCTTTAGGAGAATGAATAGTCTTCCCCTGACCTATATCCTGAAGTTTTGTCCCCTGTTGATTGATATGTATGGGGGGACGATGCAGAAGAACTTCCAACTATGGGCAAAATTTAGTGCTAGCCGACAGTCTATGACGCTAGTCACATTCCAAGAAGAATTCTTGTAATTCAACAGGAAGTAATTGCCCAAACCACTGGCCGATCCGGGAGACATCACCTGATGTTGTGAAGGATTAACCATCTCATCAGATATAAGAATGGCAATTCCACTCTGGGATATCCTTCACGCCGTGTATCATCAGCCAGCAGTCCCTCAGTAATGGCCCTCAGGCCAGCTTGAATCCTGCACACCATGGCAGGGAGCAAGCCCAATCTCGCTCCAAATACCAAATGCACTGCAGGCCATAAGGTGTTACGATGAATGCGATCCCCAGATGCGATGCCAGGAACCACCCATCGACGTAGCCAAATAGAAAGGAAGCCAGCCAGTTGAGCTTCTCTTGACAGAGGCTTTCGACAATGCCTCATATAACTGTGGGCTTTGGTTCCTGCAGGATAGCCCCCAATCTCTTCATTGAGAACACAATCTCGAGCCTCCGCATCTTCAATAAGATCGTCGATTGTGTTGGCATTGAGAATGCTCAAGGGATTTAAGGGTTTATCTCTGCTATCTACAACCTTGTCCTGTTTGGCATTTCTAGCATGATGGAAGAAGAGGTAGGATACCCATTTGTTGATATGGGCTAAATCAGAGGGCTCATTGTAGAAGGTGGTACATGCAAGGTAATAGCTTATCAGCTCTTGGTACACTGCCACTGCCCGAGGGTGGGTATCCTTCAGCTCCCTATTTGTCAGAACGTACTCTTCATAAGGAGTGTCTCCCATTGGCAGCTTTGAGATGTCTGCCATTTCATGAAGTGCCAGGCCCAACTTACCTATCGAAGTGGCGAAAGTCCCAGTGAGCGAGTTATATCGCTCCATTAAAGCTAAGAACAAATTGGGGTTGAGAGGCAGCCCAACACTAGTAGTACTCACAGCAACAAACAAGCCAATACTTTTTAGCTCCACCTGAAAGTGCTTCAGGGCCCATGCAGTTAAACTGGCCCATCGAAGATTCTGGGGGCTAAGCCATCCACTGGTGCGAGGGTTAACCTTGGGGTATACCCTCCCGCCCCATAAAGTCATTGCAGAACGTCGCTATTTGAACCAGCTGGATTAGTGAAGTGTCTTCACTCGGGACACTGCCCGGCAGTAATCCTCTGAAAGGCAGGACAGGGCCTGAGGGACTGCTTACAAAGGACCCTCGGTCCAATCCTTTCTTATAAAAGATCTTCCCTGGCTGGCCATGAAGATCAGGATTCAGAGTCCATACCATCTTTCTTGGATGTGTGGCATGGAAGAATACAGAGATAGGGTAATCTCTGGCCATCTTTGGCAGATACATGATCGTGCCCTCAGCAGAAAATACCCAATCTTCCTTCTTGGGCTTGGTCTGAGACTGCTTATCAATAACGTCCCCGAATAAGAAAGCTGGTTTCTTATACTCAGTACCATCTATGTATGTCAGGGGCTCCCCACTGATCATACTCAACAATATTTGTTCTCTTTGGGCCGAGATCAGAGTTTCCCTTTCTTGAGGATACTCATTTCCAGAGATAAGGAATGTCACATGGGACAAGTCCTCCAGATAGTTGGAATTCAGCATTCCAGCAATAGAGCCCATCATTTCAGCCAGAGGAGAAATCTGTAGGTCCACTGCAAGAAGCAAGAAAATAAGTCAGTTTTACGCTAGACGCTACACTCTTGCAGTATACGCCAAAACTTGACAGTCTGAGCTTTTACGCCAGATTACAAAAATTTGAGTTTTATGCTGGAGTTTACATCCAGTGCGTAAAACACAAGGTTTGCAGTATATGCCAAATTTTGATAGTCTGAGTTTTACGCTAGACTGCAAAAATATGGAGTTTTACGCTGACACATTAGGAATGTGGGCGTATTGGCACATACTCGTACAACGTGTGCAAAAGATTTTTTCTCTTCTCGAAGTCTTTACCTGTGATGCCCGGAGCGTAGCTAAACGGCGGAGCATTTCGTTAAGAACGAGGCTCGCTTGGCCTAGTAGGTGTCACTCGTGCTTGAGGAGAGGAGCGAGATGAGGAAGCGACTTTCTTTCCCTTAGCCGCGGAGGCCTGTTTTGGTGCCATGGCGAATCTGAGTTCTCAGAAAAGAGACAAAGACGAAGAGTTCTCAGAAAGAGACGAAGAGTTTTTGCAGAGACAGATGAAGGGTTTCTCTCTCACGACCTAGGACTATTTATAGAGTTCAGATAACTCTTCGAATCCTTAACCGAATCCGATCTTATCTGATCAGTTATGATTTGGGACCACGTCAGCCGATCATTTAAAAAGGAAGGTGGACAGTCATGCTGCGTAACGGATCTATGATTTTATGCGCAGAGCAAGGATCCAATATTTTACGCTCAGAAGCTACAGATCTATGATTTTACGCTCAGAAGCTTTTACGCTCAGAAGCTACAGATCTACGATTTTTCGCTCAGAAGCTACAGATGCTACGGATCTATGACTTTTCTCATATCTTAAAATTACGCAGGACGGGATACACTTATATCTTGATAACTTGGGTCTTATACTCGAGAAAGCCAATTTCAAGGGTTTTACGCAGAAAATGCTCCTTCTTGGTTACAAAACATTACAAGTGCCTAAAATACACAGATGTCAGCATTTGCAAACAAGACGATGAGTATTCAGTAAACTTCTCCTCTTCTTCAGGCAGGAGGACTTCATCAGACGAAGGGTCAAGGAGTTCCCTAAAATTGCCCGTCTACATTGAAGATGACTTTTTTTTCTTGTCCATTGGAAGTTTATTCGAATTCTAGCCAGAATCCTTTACATCTAAGTTCAAGTATGGCCTGTTTGGCGGACATTTCTTGCCCTATTTCGAGAAACTTTTGGAAGGCCATTCTTGAAGATGATATTCTGAACAGAAATTTTTTGTATTAGAGAAGTGACAGTTCAGAATTCTATGTGACTCCTCGTCCAAAAATAGCATGATAATTGGACTTTCAAGACAATTTAATATTGAAAAGTTTTTACGCATATTCCTCTATGCATAAAAATCAGGAGCGTAACGGGAAGCATATTTGTCAGAATCAACGTAAAAAATTACTCAAGCATACTGATGCTACGTATTATCAGACTTCCTCACAGCAATATGGCAAATCAAAGAGGCGTAAAAGAAGACAAGTTTATTAATCATGATACATATGATGGAAATCTATTTTACAAAGGATTTTTCATTAATATTTAAGATCATGATTACATATGATGGAGATCCATTTTTCAAAGGATTTTTTATAATATTCAAGATCACGACGGGAATATATTACGTTAGGTTCTCATCTGACGAAGATCTTCAGTTCTTCTTCTACGACACTTCTTCGGCTTCTTCGGCCGATGAACAAGAAAATGGTTAATGGCGGGAGGATACAAAACTGGGCCTGTCTAAATTATTCAAGCCACCCTCCATACGTTATTGGCGGCCATGCTCAGACTTGTGTTAGGGATTCATACTCAACACAATACTGGAAGATACGGCCAAGCTGCCCACCAGAGTCCAGCTTTATAATAGGAAAAAATACAGCTAGCAAGTTGTGTGGTCTAATGCGACCCTTCCTCTCTCTTTGAGGAATCGCCATATAAAATTGCTGATTATCTCGAGCAAAGGAAGCTATGATATCCTTCCATGATCCATCGTTGTAGAGGATATTTGCTCGAAGATGCCTCTTTTTATGGCTTCTTACATGCTGGAAGAACATAATCTTCTTCCTTCTCAGTGCAACACAATGAATCTCAGCGGCCATCTTTGTGGTGAAGGAAGTATGGAAAAATAGGTTCACTCGCTTGCCTTTATATAGGCAGAAGAGAAAATACAGAATCCCAACAACTCCTTAAATATCATCGAAAATTCAGCCTCGAAAAATAAGTCAAGTTTGACCACTTCATGCTTCATTCAAAGTATTTCAAATTATAAGGAATTTGAAAACTTTGAAGGGGGTCTTGTAGAAGCATAAAATACGCTAGGGAATTTTACGCATATTATACAGTCAAAACCTAACATGCATGAAGTCCACGTAAAACAACGCTTCAAAATTGCTTGTGTAAAACAGAGCTTCAGCGCTGTGTGGCGTAAGATATGACTTCAGAGCTATTAGCGTAAAGAAGTGCTTCAGAGCTGCCCGCGTAAAGCAGCGCTTCAAGGCTGTTTTGGCGTAAAAGGTTGCTACACCTCCCCCGGCATAAAATACGTTTGTTTTTAATGCAACGTAAAGTCATACGAGAAACTTTTCGTATTCCTCGAATGAATCTGTCAGACAAAACAGTGAACCTGACTCCTGACAATAGTACTGCACGATGATCGAGAGGACGGCTGTGATAATAATTTTGCACAGAGATCCAGGTTGTCGTTTAGTAACATATTCTTGATACAAGTCATTTTTACACTCAAGACTGGAGTCTTCCGAATACGCTGCCTATTCTACAGTGACAAAAATGAGTTTTTACGCTCAAAGAAGAGACAAATCAGACGCCACGTTAAAAGCTGCTTCCTGCACAGAGCTCAAGGCATATCTCTGCATTTAATGCACGAGATGGAGGCATATCTCTGCATTTAATGCATGAGATCTTGTTCTAATTTTAAAAATTTGTCAGGAGTGGGGAAAGCTAAAACTGTGCTAATACGCTCACATCACCATCCTTGCATTTTACGCCAATCAGGCTATTTTCAACTATAGGAGTACGTTGTATGCTATCTCCTTGAAATATGCCAACTAGGATATAATTGCAAAGGTACATGATAAGGTTATTTAACCCAGAATACGCTCAAAACCTCAGTCGTGATGGATAAGTAACTAATACGCTCACGTCACCATCCTTGTATTTTATGCCAACCTGACTATTTTTAACTATAGGAGTGTGCCGTATGCTATCTCCTCGAAATACGCCAACTAGGCTATAATTGAAAAGGTACGTGATAAGGCTATTTAGCCCATTTTACGCTCAAGATCTCAGTCATAATTGATAATTGGCTATTTTACGCTGGTTATCTATTATTCACGAATCATCAAGTTTTACGCAGAATTTGGCCTTTTACGCCAACAAGATAGCTCTTTGGCTTTTACGCCAACCATCTTTATGCAGGGGCAGTTACCTATGTGGCTTGCATGCCATGATCCTCGAGAAGCAGTTATACGCGTTACCTCATAATGGGACACGTGTCAGATGCGGGTTCAGGAGATCATTCAAACGTGGGTAGCAGTTATTATAACCGCCGCGTAAAAGATGTCACTTCCTTCACAGTTTGGTTTTTATGCCAACTGGACAGTTATTGTGACTGATCTCTATAAATAGAGACCCCTGGTCACAGGGTAAATGGATCCAAAAAAAGATTGATTGGAGGATCAATCAGAGAGGTCAATCAGAGAGATCAGGATCGAATAAAAAGAGGAGCAGAGAGCACAGACAGAGAGTGTCGATTGACAACTTCGACAATGAGAATTCAATCCCACTTCCAACCTTTGAAGCTTCTTCTTCTTCTACAGCACTTCTTCATCATCGTGTGGTCCAAGGGACAAAGTGATCGACCGCAGATCAGACTCCTATAGCAATTTTTTCTCAGAATCATTTTTATTGAACTTAACATCCTCGTATAGGATTAATTGTACTCTTTTTTTTGTTTGTAAACAAAGAAAGGGTTTCGTATAAACCTAGTTTCATTTTTTTTGTTTATCATCAAACACAGGTATGATCACATAATCTACTAATATCTCTCCGTCCCCAGCTAGCACGATGGATTCCAATCACGACTCCTCGTGATCAGTCTCGATGATGCCAACTCGTGTATACATAGTGTCAGAATCATGTATGCTATATAACTGGAATCTTAGAGATAATCAATATAATAAAAACTGTCAGAGAATATACTCGCCTGTGGTCCTCTGCTGGAAATACCAATATCCTATTTTTGAGGTCTCGTTTGAATAATCCAACAGTCCTATAGATATTATTTGATAATAATACAGAATCAGTCGACACACTAACATACACACAATCATAAATACACTAAACTCAAAGACTACGCTAGGGGTGACACTTGTCATCTAACAGGGCCAAGTGTGCATCTAGCTGTACGGGTGTCATGTTTGCAATTGCTATACGAAATCAGACAGTAAATTACTAACACAGGTCTCGCCAGTAAGTCAGTGTACAAAAGGCAGTCAACTCACAATTCTCAGGGTCACATGGTCAAGTATTTACGTGATATCCATAATTAACACTAGGATATCATAGTACATATACAAATATATATATAGTCCTAACTAGCATTTAGCATTTAATTACTTACAATATATATATATATATATATATATATATATATATATATATATATATATATATATATATATATATCATATATTTATATATATATATATATATATCAACCAATAATTACATGCATACCAATTAGAATGTTATACACATACGTGTACGTATACGTATATGAGTTTCGGTTATTTGTAGGGTCTCTTGAAATCAATATCTAATGAACACGTCATGGAGCATTACGCTAGATCCTAACGTTATTCACATGTATATACGTACACAATCATGAAGGTAACAACTCAAACCTGTGCGTACGTGAACGAGGGGGTATTCGAGTCGAGGTGGGCTGTCGGGTTGTCGAGGGATTCAGCGGACTGCTGCTGGCATTCAGGAAAAGTTGAGGAGTGGCGGATGGCCGAGGGTTCAGGCGCTGTATTATCGGCGAGTCGTCGACGGAAGGTCGGGTCCGATGAAGACGACGTGCAGCTATGTTCTACCGATGGCGAGAGGTACTCGGTCGAGGAGGGGATCGGGTTCAGTTGACTTGGGATCAACGGTGAAGAAGTGCAGGCGGGCAACGAGGTTGGCTCCGGTGAAGGCGATAAGGGTAGCTTGTTGTCGTTCAGTCCGGCGTGGCATTCAGTCAAGGGATGGTGAGAGTCGTCGAGGAGGGTTGTCGCGTGGTGGTGGCTGTTAGTCGAGGAGGGCGGACGGGTTCAGTCGAGCGGGATGGAGATGGTTCAGTTGACGGCCTCCGACGAGTGCTCCGGCCAACGTGAGAAGGGGTGAAGGCGTGAACAGGGAGAGGGAGGCGGTGAACAGTGTTTGATGATAAACAAAAAAATGAAACTAGGTTTATACGAAACCCTTTCTTTGTTTACAAACAAGAAAAAAAAGTACAATTAATCCTATACGAGAAGTGTTGTAGAAGAAAAAGAAGCTTCAATGATTGCAAGTGGGATTAAACTGTCAACCAACACTCTCTGTTTATGCTCTCTCTCTCTCTTTTGATTCGATCTCTAATCTTGGTCTCTTCCTTTCCACCCTTTTTCCGACCCTTTTCTCCAGTGACCGGAGGTCTCTATTTATAGAGTTCAGTCACAGTAACTGTCCAGTCGGCGTAGAAGACAAACTATTAAGAGAGTGGCACTCTTTACGCGGCTGTTATAATAACTGCTACCCACATCTGAATGATCTCCTAAATCCGCGTATGACGCGTGTCCCATTATGAGGTAATGCGTATAACCGCTCCTCGAAGATCATGGCATGCAAGCCACGTAGGCAACTGCCCCTCGCGTAAAGATGGTTGGCATAAAAGTCAAATAACTGTCTTGTAGGCATAAAAGCCAAATAGCTGTCTTGTTGGCGTAAAAGCAAAATAGCTGTCTTGTTGGCGTAAAAGCCAAATTCTGCGTAAAACTTGATGCTGCATGAATAATAGATAACCAGCGTAAAAATAGCCAATTATCTATCACAACTGAGGTCTTGAGCGTATTCTGGCCTAAATAGCCTTATCACGTACCTTTGCAAATATAGCCTGAGTTGGCATATTTTGAGGAGATAGCATACGGCGTACTCCTATAGTTAAAAATAGCCTGGTTGGCGTAAAATGTAAGGATGGTGATGTGAGCGTATTATTCATAGTTTTAGCTCTTCCAGTCAAAAAATAGAACAAAATTTCCTATATTAAATGAAGATATCTGTCCCTATCTCGTGCATTAAATACAGAGATATGCCTCGAGCTCTGTACGAAAGACAGCTTTTAACGTGGCGTCTGATTTCGTCTCATCTTGAGTGTAAAAACTTATCTCTGGCTGAAAAATAGGCAGCGTATTTCTTGAATGCGTAAAAATGACTCGTATCAAGGATATGTCACTAAATGACAGCCTGGGCCTCTGTGCAGAATCATCATTACAGCCGTTCTCTCGATCGTCGTGTAGTACTTTTGTCTTGAGTCAGGTTTATTATTCTGTCTGACAGATTCATTCGAGGAATATGAAGAGTTTCTCGTAGTTGCATTAAAAACAAACGTATTTTACGCCGGTGGGAGGTGTAGCAACCTTTTATGCCAAAATAGCCTTGAAGTGCTGCTTTACGCGGGCATCTCTGAAGTCATATTTTACGCCACATAGTGCTGAAGCTCTGTTTTATGCGGGCTTCATGTATGTTGAGGGTTTTACGCGTATAGTTCCCCAGCATATTTTTTATGCTTCTACAAGACCCCCTTTAAATTTTTTGAATTCCTCGTAATTTGGAATACTTTGAATGAAGCATGAATACGGTCAACTTTGACTCATTCTACGAGGCTGATTTTTAGGAGATATTTAGGAAGTTGTTGGTATTTGGTATGTTCTCTTCTGCCTATATAAAGGCAAGCGAGTGAACCTGTTTTTCCATACTTCCTTCACAAAAAAGATGGTTGTCGAGATCCATCGGGCTGACCTGAGAAAGAAGAAGATCATGCTCTTCCAGCATGTAAGGAGCCGTAAAAAGAGGCATTTTCGAGCAAATATCCCCAGCAACGATGGATCATGGAAGGATATCATAACTTCCTTTGCTCGGTATAATCAACAATTTTATATGGCGATTCGTCCAGGAGAGAGGAAGGGTCTCATCGGACCACACAGCTTGCTAGCTGTATTTTCCCCTATTATGAAGCTGGACCCTGGTGGGCAGCTTGGTCCTGTCTTCCAGTATTGTGTTGGGTCTGAATCCCTAACATAATTCTAGGCATGGTCGCCATGGCGTATGGGGGGGCTTGAATAATTTATACGGGCCCAGTTCTGTATCCTCCCCCCATTAACAATTTTCTTGTTCATCGACCGAAGAAGCCGATGAAGTGCCGTAGAAGAAGAAAAAGATCTCAATCAAATAAGAACCTGGCACAATAGATTCTCATCGTGATATTGAATATTAATGAAAAATTCTTTGTAAAATGGATTTTCATCATATGTAATCATGATCTTGAATATTAATGAAAAATCCTTTGTAAAATGGATTTTCATCATATGTAATCATGATTAATAAACTTGTCTTCTTTTATGCATCATTGATTTGCCATATTTGCTGTGAGGAAGTCTGATAATGCGTAGCTTCGACCGTCTGAGTAATTTTTTATGCTGACTCTGATAAACGCTTATCCGGTCATGTCTCCACTTTTACGCGTAATGGAAGATACGTAAAAAGCTCTTCAGCATTAAGTTGTCTTGAAGATCCAACTGTCATGCTATTTTTGGACGAGGAGTCACATAGAATTCTGAACTGTCACTTCTCTGATACGAAGAATTTTTATTCAGAACATCATCTTCAAGAATGACTTCCCAAAAATTCCTCAAAACAGGGCAAGAAATGTCGCTGACCAGACCATACTTGAACTTAGATGTAAAGGATTCTGGCTAGACTTCGAATGAACTTCCAATGACCCAAGAAGAAGAGTCATCTTCAATGCTGACATCTGTGTGTTTCAGGCACTTAGAATATTTTGTAGCAAAAAAAGAGCATTTTTTACGTAAACCCTTATAATTGGACATCTGTAGCTTATGAGCGTAGGATCGTAGATCTGTAGCTTCTGAGTATGAGACCATAGATTTGTAGCTACTGAGCGTGAAACCGTAGATTTGTAGCTTCTGAGTGTAAAACCGTAGATTTGTAGCTTCTGAGCGTAAAAGTTTCTGAGCATAAAACCGTAGATTTATAGCTTTTGAGCGTAAAAAGCTTCTGAGCGTAAAACCGTAGATTTATAGCTTTTAAGCGTAAAAATTTTCTGAGCGTAAAACCGTAGATTTGTAGCTTTTGAGCGTAAAACCATGGATCTTTGCTCTGCGCGTAAAATCTGGATCCGTTACGCAAAATGACTATCCATCTTCTTTTTCAAATGATAGGCTGACGTGGTCCCAAATCATAACTGACTATTAAAAATCAGATTTGGTTAGGGATTTAGAGAGTTATCTGAACTCTATAAATAGCCCAAGGTCTTGAGAGAAAAATCCTTCATCTTTTTCTGAAAACCCTTTCTTTCTGACAACTCTTCGTCTTCGTCTCTTTTCTGAGAACTCTGAGTTTCGCCATGGCACCAAAACAGGCCTCTGTCTCTAAGGGAAAGAAAGCCGCTTCCTCATCTCGCTCCTCTGCTCAAGCACGAGCGAATCCTATTAGGCTGAGCGAGCCCCGTTCTGAAGAAAGTGCTCCACCGTCGAGCTGTGCTCCGGGCATCACAGGTAAAGACTTCGAGAGGAATAGAGAACCTTTCGTACACGTTGTACGTGTATGCGCAATAATACGCCAACATTTCTAATGTGTCAGTGTAAAAACTCTATATTTTCGCAGTCTGGCATAAAAAATTATACTGTCAAAATTTGGTGTATACTTCAAATTTTGAGTTTTATGCACTGGATGTAAATTCCAGCATAAAAACTCAAATTTTGGCGGTTTGGCGTAAAGGCTCAGACTGTTAGATCTTGAGTTTTACGTACTAGAAATAGATTCCAGCGTAAGACTCAAGTTTTTTGCAGTCTGGCGTAAAAGCTCAGACTGTTAGGCCTTGGCGTATACTACAAGAGTGTAGCGTCTAGCGTAAAACTGACTTATTTTCTTGCTTTTTGTAGTGGACCTACAGATCACTCCTTTGGATGAAGTGATGGGCTCTGCTGCTGGGTTGCTGAATTCTAATTATCTGGAGGACTTGTCCCATGTGACATTCCCCATCTCTGGAACCGAGTATCCTTAAGAAAGGGGAACTCTGATCTCATCCCAAGGAGAACGAATGTTGCTGAGTATGATCAGTGGGGAGCCCATGACGTATATAGACGGCATTGAATATAAGAAACCAGGTTTCTTATTTGGGGATGTTATCGATAAACAATCCCAGACTAAGCCCAAGAAGGAAGATTGGATATTTTCTGCTGAGGGCACGGTCATATATCTGCCAAGGATGCCTAGAGATTACCCTATCTCAACTTTCTTCTATGCCACTCATCCCAGGAAGATGATGTAGACTCTGACTCCCGATCTTCACGGCCAGTCGGGGAAGATCTTTTATAAGAAAGGATTGAACCGAGGAGCCTTTGTGAGCAGTCCTTCAGGCCCTGTTATGCCTTTCAGAGGATTACTGCTGGGCAGCATCCCGAGTGAAGACACTTCACTGATCCAGCCGATTCAAATAGCGACTTTTTGCAGTGACTTTATGGAGCAGGAAGGAGTATACCCCAAGGTTAACCCTCGCACCAGTGGATGACTTAGCCCCCAGAATCTTCGATGGGCCAGTTTAACTGCCTGGGCCCTTAAGTACTTCCAGACGGAGCTGGAAAGTATTAGTTTATTTGCGGCTGTGAGTGCCACTAGTGTTGGGCTGCCTCTCAATCCCAACTTGTTCTTAGCTTTGATGGAGCAATATAATTCGCTCACTGGGACTTTCGCCACTCTGCTAGGTGAGTTGGGCTTAGCCCTTCATGAGATGGCAGATATCTCAAAGCTGCCAATGGGAGACACTCCTTATGAAGAGTATGTTCCCACAAACAGGGAGCTGAAGGATACCCACCCTCGGGCAGTGGCAGTGTACCAAGAGCTGATGAGCCACTACTTTGCATGCACCTCCTTCTACAAGGAGCCCTCTGATTTAGCCCATATCAACAAATGGGTATCCTACCTCTTCTTCCATCAGGCTAAAAATGCCATACATGACAAGGTTGTAGATAACAGAGATAAACCCTTGAATCTTCTGAGCATGCTTAGTGCTAACACCGTCAATGATCTCATTGAAGATGCAGGGGCTCAAGATTATGTTCTTAATAAAGAGATAGGGGGCTATCCTGCAGGAACCAAAGCCTACAGCTATATGAGGCATTACCGAAAGCCTCTGTCAAGAGAAGCTAAACTGGCTGGCTTTCTTTCTGTTTGGCTACGTCGATGGGTGGTTCCTGGCATCGCGTCTGCGGATCGCATTCATCGCAATACCTTATGGCCCACAGTGCATTTGGTGTTTGGAGCAAAATTAGGCCTGCTCCCTGCCATGGTGTGCAGGACTCAAGCTGGCCTGAGGGCCATTACTGAAGGACTGCTGGCTGATGATACACAGCGTGAAGGATATCCCAGAGTGGAATTGCCATTCTTATATCTGATGGGATGGTTAATCCTTCATAACACCAAAGTGATCTCGCCCGGAGCGGCCAGTGGTTCGGAAAATAACTTCCTATTAAATTACATGAATTCTTCTTGGAATGTGACTAGCATCATAGACTGTCAGCTAGCACTAAATTTTGTCCATAGTTGGAAGTTCTTCTGCATCGTCCCCCCCCCCCCCGTACATATCAATCAATATGGGATGAAACTTCAGGATGCGGGTCAGGGAAAGACTATTCTTTCTCCTGAAGTCTTTTACTGGTTGATCTGCATTGGACCTTCCGACATGTTGTACAGAAGTGAGGACCACTGCTACTTGGAGCCTTATCTGCCCAGCCGGTTCGCTAGGCAATTTGGGTATGATCAGTTATACGTGGGAAATCCTATCACCAGCTTCAAGTTCAAAGGCGAACTTATTGATGGAGCTAGAGGATGGTGGTACTTCATAATGGGTTGTACTGGGGCAACCTTTGTTGTGCCTGCGACTTTTCTCTCCACGGAGCTGTACATTCTTCACTCGTACGCGCAGTTATATGTGTCCATCAACACCTTCCATCATGATTTTGATATTCATAGAAGTTTCAGGATGCCCTCACATAGGTCCACTGGGAGAGAGAAGATATCGTCTGTCTCCTCTGATAAAGGTGACGAAACTATCGGTGCAGATAATTATTTGTTGATTGTACCGAAAGGCATAATAGCTCCACCAGTAGAGCCTCTCATAATCTCCAATAAATGAAAGGCTTCCACTCTGAAAGAGCCTTCCCCCCGCAAGAATAAGCTGACTACCGGAGGTCCTAAAAGGACTTCCACCAAGGGGGCCTCTAGGAGTGAGCCTATTGTTTCCCCTGTTAGGGATGATTCTTTGATCAGGGGTCCTTCGCCTTTTAGAGAGGGGACCTCCGCAGTTCCAGCTGACAGTTCTGGAGATTCTTTGCCCGCGACTGCTGCCGCTACCACCGTTACTGGTAGTGCTTCTAGATCGCCTTCGAGGTCGAGCATAATAAGAATCCATATACCTTTGCTCAGACAAATGGGGCTAGCCCATCCTTCATCTGTAAGTATCTCGAGCGAGATTCTACCCGATGAGCCTCGAGTGGATCTGGGTGACGACTGGGATGACTACCCTCAAATGTCAGTTGGTGCACCCTCTTCTCCAGGTATGACAACTTGTTTAGCATCATTAAGAAATAATTTAGCTATACAAGCTGCAGACGCAACATACATACCATTGGCCATGGGTAAATGTTGTCTTCACGTTTTCTTCAGGAAAATTAAAATCAAATTGATATTAACTTTCTCTTATCTTATTTTCAGGCGAAAATATCTCTGAGGAGGGCGGAGTTGACACAACTTCTGACTTTGTTGCGGATCCAGCTAATGAAACGACGGTGTCCGACGTCGAAGAAGCATGCTTTGAAGCTGCCGATCTTTCATCCGCAACATTCTCGGGTGTCTTCCTGCCAGTGGCAGTTCAAATAACATTAGAGGAGGATGAACCCACCATCTCGTCCGTGCCTCCTTCGTCGAGTATACCAGCAACTTCAACTATTGTTGGTGTCTCTTCTTTTGTCGTGCCATCTGTTGACGCGACGACTGTGGCAACATCCTCTACAGTCCTTTCGGATAGGAGATTTACCGATATGGCGGCCACTCCCAGCGTATATTCGATCTTTACTACGCTAGTTGAACAATATACTAGCATATTCTAACATACTTTGAAAGAATTGATATCCATGGTGCTGGAGAAGAACCTAGGATTTGATGCTCTGAAGATGTCCTCTAAGCTTACTGTAGCACCGATTAGAAATTTCAATGACGCTGAAAGAGCTGATGCGCTAGAGCAAATAGTTAATGGTTTAGAATAACCCATTAACGAATATTTACAACTATTCCGATGCAGCATCGATGACCTGGTTCAAGCTGAGTATGCTCTCTAACTGCGGAACTTGCTCAGCAGATTGAATCTTTAAACAAATCCATCCAGGAACAGCAACAAGAGATGGATAAAGATCAAGCAGTATTGGTGGAGAGTATTCCTCAGCTGGCCAAGTGCTGCACTGAATGTGAAGGATACGAAGTGAGGGTTCAAGCATTGGAAGCTGAACTTGCCCAGACAAGGGAGAGGCTTCTCAAGGCATCGGCAGTTCGTAAAGTATTTGAGGGCCAAGTGAAGACAGCTCAGCAGAACTTGACACATGCGAGTGTCATCCACGCAAGTTTTGTTGATTCTCTGTCTGAACTATCTTTCTTGAGTGATGATGAAGCAAGGCTGGAGCGGGTTTGTGCTAACATCTTGAACTCCAGGAATGAAAGGATGGCTGCTTTGGCGCAACAGATCCGTGATTTAACTGCTCCTCCCCAATAATATACCTTTTTTGCTTCTTCTATAATTTGCTATTCCTAGAGATAATAAAGATACTTCTTATGACTTTGTGGACCCATCATTTTAGAATATAAATGATAGGCTAGGATGAAAGTGATATCAGAGGTAATATGTACATGATATACTTTCGGTAAGTTTTAGCTGGATATATCTATTCCGAGGTTATATGGACATGATAGAATATGTTCCAACTAAATTTGTATACAAACACTATCAGAGGTAATATGGACGTGATAGGTTTTGAAGTTTCAAATTAGTTAAAATATCTATTCAGAGGTCACAAGAACATGATAGAATATGATCCAACTAATCTTTGTATGTAATATCATCAGAATGAAATCTTCACCATACCCCTTTGAGCAAAGGAGATCAAGCATAGTACTTCTTCAGGAATTTGCCGTTGATAGGAGCCATTATCAAATATCCATTAGGCTTGGCTAATCTGTAAGCGCCATTTAAAAATGTGGTTTCAATCACATAAGGGCCCTCCTATTTGGGCTGGAACTTGCCCTTACTTTTGTGTGTAATGATCATTGGCCTCTTCACAGCTAGAACTAGCTCACCAACTTTGCACACTCTTTCCTTCACTTTTTGATTGAAAGCTCTGGAGATGCATGCCTGGTAGAATTTGATGCGCTATTGAGCTTGAAGGCATTTCTCGTCTAATCCTTCTAGCTCTTGAAGTCTTAAACGATCATTATTTTCCTGAGTCAGCTCATTAACTACTGCTATCCTGAGTGATGGAATTTAAACTTCAATGGAGAGAACTGCTTTACACTCGTAAACTAACGAAAATGGGGTACAACCCGTTGGCGTTCGTACCGTTGTGCGGTATACCCAAAGATATTCCCCCAGTCTCTCGTTCCAATCTCTTTTGTTCGAAGAGACAAACTTTTTCAAGAGTTTGATGATGGTTTTGTTGAAGGCTTCTGCCAAACCATTAGCAGCAGGATTGTAAGCCGTCGAGGCCATATTCTGTATCCGATTCTTATCGCAAAATCGATGAAATGCTTGACTGATGAATTGAGACCCATTGTCATGAATTATCCTTCGAGGTATCCCGAAGCGATAAATTACATGGTGCTTGATAAAGCTGATCACGTTGAACGTCTTTACCTCAGCAAAAGGGATCGCCTCCGCCCATTTAGAGAAATAATCGGTGATAGCCAATATGAACCAATGTCCTCTAGAAGACGAAGGATGAATAGGACCAATGATATCCATACCCCATGCTTCAAAGGGCCATGATGCAATAGTAGGATGTAAATACTCAGAAGGCTGATGTATAAAATCTGCATAAACCTGATAGGCTTTGTATTGTCTTGCATATTTCACAGCATCTGCAATCATAGTAGGCCAGTAGTAGCCCATCCTCCTAATACGATCCTGTAACTTAGGATCGGGTTAATGTGCTCCATATACCTCGTCATGAGCTTCTCGGATAACCCGCCTTGCATCATTATCAGAGAGATATCGTAACAATAGTCCATCGTATGTTCGACGATATAGACTTTGTGAAGAAGCATCAAAATAGAAAAGTAATGATCGTCTCTTGATAGATACTGCTTCTTTGGGATCTTCTGGTAAGATTCTGTATGACGCAAAGTCTATAAAGGGACTTCTCCAATCTCTCTTAGGAGGAACCGTGTTTATGACATAGCTACGTTCTATGTGAAAGTTATTTTTCACACAAAATAAATCTCTGTTAAGAAGGATCACCGAATTCTGCCTTCTTATAGGAATAGCTAGATCTGCATCTAGGCTGGCCATAGCATCAGCTTCCAAATTTTGAGATCGAGGCACATGCTCTAAAAAGAATCCTTTAAAAGAAATTGCTATCTCGATCGTTGTTCGGTGATAAGGAATGAGGTCTGGATTGCGGACTTCATATATTCCTCTGACCTGATTGACGATCAGCTGAGAATCACCAAAAGCTTCCAGGTATTCAACATCCAATTCTTTAGTGACTTGAAGCCTGATTAGTAGAGCATTATACTCTGCCACATTATTAGAGCAGGGTTCGCTAAGAGAATATGCTCGATAGATGATGAGTTTATCAGGCGTCACCAGAATAATTCCTACTCCTGAAACCATATTTCCCTTGGGACCAGTTTTGGAAGCACCATCAAAGAATAGCTGCCATGTATCACCTTCCATTGCCAAATTATATTCTACAACTTCGTCGGGAATGTCCTTATATAATTTGGAGGTTTCCGGAATTGGATGGGCAGCTAAGAAATCAGCCAAGGCTTGACCTTTCATGGACTTCTGAGGGACGTACACCATATCATACGGTGTCAGTAGCATTGCCCAAGTCGTGAGTCAGGAATTAAGAACACTCAGCTTATTCATTAAAACCCGAAGCGGATTAATTCGGGAGATGATATGAATAGTTTGGCCCGTTACGTAATGTCGCGTCTTCTGAATGGCAAATATTAGGGCCAAGCATTCTTTTTCCACTGGATTATACCTGTGTTCAGCTCCGACCATCATCCTGCTTAGATAGTATATAGCCTGTTCGTGACCCTCATTATTCTTCTGTGCAAGGAGAGCCCCTAAAGAATAATCTATTGCTCGAATATACGACAAAAATGGTCTTCCTATGACGGGAGGCACCAAAACTGGAGGATTAGTAAGATAGCATTTGATATCATTAAACGCTTGCTGACAGGCTCCATCCCATACGAATGACACACCTTTATTCATTAGACAAGAAAAAGGTTGACATCTTCCGGAGAGGTTGGATATGAATCTCCTGATATAAGCTAGACGACCTTGAAATCCCCTAAGTTCTCTCAGATTATGAGGCGGTCGTATTTCTAGGATGGCTTTTACTTTATTACGGTTAACTTGAATGCCTTTAGCGGTAATAACAAATCCCAAAAATTTGCCACTGGATACACCAAGAAAGGACTTTGTGGGGTTCATTTTGAGTTGATGTTGGCGCGTCAACTAGAATACTGTCTTCAAGTCTTGGATGTGATTATCCTTGAGGCGGCTTTTGATAGCAATATCGTTTACGTAACATTCCACCATTTTGTGCAAATACTCATGGAATATGTTACTCATAGCTCGTTGATACGTAGCCCCGACATTCTTCAATCCAAAAGGCATAACCGTATAGCAATATACCCCCAGTGGTGTATGAAAAGCACTATGCTTTTCATCTTCAGGATTCATCTTAATTTGATTATATTCTGAGAATCCGTCCATAAAAGACATGCGCTAAAAAACATACATATTATCGATCATGACGTCTGTAATAGGAAGAGGGAACTCATCTTTAGGGCATGCCGCATTTAGATCTCGGAAGTCGATACAAACACGCACTTTCCCATTTTTCTTCATAATCGGGACAATATTAGCGACCCAATCAGGATGTTGTTCTTCCCGGATGAACCCACAGGCTATTAGCTTCTTGATTTCAGCTTCAATGGCATCCATCATATATGGGCGGAACCGACGTTGGTGTTGCTTTACAGGCTTTGAATTGGACAATATATTGAGTTTATGGGTAGCCACTTTTGGATCAAGACCTGGCATATTCTTATAATTTCAAGCAAATACATCAATATATTCTTTTATCAGCTGGATCATTTCTTCTCTTTCTTCTTCGGAAAGATTGTTACTAATAAATATCGACTTTAGTAAAAATTTATCCCCAACATTGATTTGGATAACCTTATCTTCAGTGGGTGGCTCTTTTTGTTCGAACCAGAGTTCCCATTGTGTATCCACTTGCTGTATCGATGATTCATCTTCAAATAGTTCAGATTCTTGTTTCTCTGTTTCGAGAGAATCTGTCAACACCATATTTACTGATAATGTCTGTTCGAGTTCATCATCTGAATCGGAGGATGACAAATCATCTTGAGAAGAGGAAATGGTCTCCTCACTTGACTCAGAGTTGTTTGAAGTTGCAAGATGTGTGGTATACCCTATCCCAAAATAAGTTTGTTGACAGTAGGGATCACCATGCAACGACATTCGTCTGCCTTTTTCGTAGTTAAGGCCTGGCTCCAACTTCAAATCATAACCCATGCTTTGTATAATATTCAAAGCTTATGGGCTATATCTGTGAACCTGTATTTTCCCAACATCAGACTTGTGAGAATCTTCATGTACAATCGGTCTATTCCGTATATGACCAAAGACTATTGAATGCTGATTGTTGCGAGTAGGTGTAACAACAAAGATAGAATCTTCATACGGCCCATATGTCGTGACGACATTAGATATTGATGCTACTTCCCACATATATGGATGATAGAAGTCTATAGCTTCCAAGAATTTTTGTGCTATAGGTTCTATATCGTTATGAGGGGAAGATTCCTGATTAGGAAATTGAGCGTCAGTATACTGGAAAAGAGAATCCTTATTATCGCCAGAAACCATATTCTCGGTTGTATTTATATCAGTCGGCTGCTTGTTGCACCTAAGGTTGATGACCAAAGGTGGGGGCTTCTGGTTCAGAGTGATCACCAGAGGGTCACTTTCTCCTCCCGATTTGGTTTTGCCCAAGTGGATAGCCATGGGTTCCATGACTTTCGGACGGGTAGTCCGCCCTTTCACCTGGATTGACAAAGGTTGCTCAGTAGATTTTTCACCTAACTCCTGGTAGGATTTCTCTTCCGTCCTGCCAGACACCTCCTTCATGTAGTCTTGGGTGTACAACATGGCATCAGAATAGTAGGACTCAACTCCTTTGAACGGGTTGAGATCAGCAAACTCTGTTTTTACTGTCCCTTGGACGTCTACATATTTGAAGCATTGATGTAGAGTTGAAGGAACAATATTGTGATCGTATCCATGGTCTGCCCAATAGAATGTTGTAAGACACCTCCGAATCAATGACGTAGCATGTAGCCACTGATCTAAGGTCACCAATCTGGATCCTCAAACGAATCTTTTCCAACGATTTGCTCTTCCTGGCATTAAAGCCCACAATTTTGGTAGTAGTGTAAGCCAGTTCACTGGTAGGAATTCTCAACGGTCTTAGCAGACTATGAGGGATAATACTGATCGACGATCCCGAATCTATGTGAATCCGGTCTACCTCAATGGAGTCGACGTATCCGGTATAATAAAGAGGCCTGTCATGCTTGTTATGTTTTAACAACATGTCCTCTTGAGTGAAAGTGATCTTATGGACCACTTCCATCATACTATAGCATTGAGGACATGCCACAGGCTCTTTATCAGGGGATTTGAGCTGAGTCAAGCATATATCTGCTTGCATTAATGCTTCACTCAAGGCTTGACGAGTGTCTTTGGATAGCCTAAGTAGCTCAAAAATGGACAATCTGGCCGGAGTATTAGCCAATTGAGCCAAGATGTCGAAGTTATAAGGTTTCTCTAAACCTTTGTTTTGAACATTCTTCAAAGATTTATCAAAAAGAACTTCTTTTTGCTTGCCTTTGTCTACCAAAGTTGGTTTAGATGGACCTGCCTCTAGCATAACAGGTTCAGGCTCTGGAAGTTTGGCAGCTGAAGTGTTCGCCGTTGCTTCCTCCTGGCTACCTCCATAGTCTTTAAGATAGGCTTTTCCTGACCGGGTTCCGGTTGTTAAAGCCTCTTCTTCTAACGTTTGGGATATTGCAACCATATGACATGGTTTACATCTTGAGTTCTTTTTAGACTTAGCTTTAGCAGCTTTAGTCTCTTCCTCAATTTCTGACACCAGATCAGGGTGGACACACATGATCTCCCCACGCTGGTATTTAGGGGCACTAAGTCATGATTTTGACCCCTGGTAGGAGGGAGATTAACAATGTTCATCATTACCCATGGAATAGGTACCACACCATCCATGACTTCCTGAGGGGGAAGATTGCCAAACTGGAGTGGGATCATGTTGGCAGTGACCGTCTTCTCGCTATTACGCAGAGTGATGGCCTTGGCGTCGATCAACTCCTGGATTTTCTTTTTTAGTACATAACATGCCTTTGTGGGGTGATGTATGAATCTATGGAAAATACAGTACTTAGGGTTATTGGTACTGTCGACTTCATTTGGTTGCTTTACCTCGAGGAGAGTAAGCTTGCCACTTTTAACTAGACAATTGAATATGCTCGGAATATCGTCATCGTCAAAAGAATATTCTTCTTTAGGCCTGGAAGTCCCAGGATTCGTCTGCGTAGTCACTGGAGTATGTTGCCTGGACGTGTTGATTGCTAGAGCTTCCTTTCCTTTGGAACTACGAGTATGGTCATTATTGGAGGATGACCGCTTCCCTCTATTAGAGGTAGAGATCATGATTCTATTGTCACGAGCCTTCCGACTGTTATCTTCAGCGGCTACCGCTGATATGATAAATGAGGGCCAATCATGGAACTGATATGGTCCCGTGAACACTAAGATCAGTGGGAGAAGGTTCTTTCGGCAAATGTCCACCAAGGCTGAATCCGAAACTCCATGAGGTATTTACAAAGTAGCCTGACAAAAACGTTCGATAAAAGTACGAACTCTCTCTTTCTCCTTCTGCTTTACTTCGATAAGTGATGACATAGACATGTCCATTCCTTCTTCGTAGAATCGAGCGAAGAACAGAGTCTTGAAATCTTCAAAAGAAGTAATGCAGTTGTCTGCTAGACTACGGTACCATTGATAGGCCACTCCAGATAGACAACCTTTAAACACTCGAGTGAGAAGGGCGTCATTCCCCTGCAACAACAATGTCATCATGCTAAAGTAGTTCATGTACTGGCTTGGTGACGTCTTTCCCTCAAACAAAACCATAGCCTATGGTTTGTATTTTGGTGGGAAAGGGATCTCATCCCAGACAGCTGAGTATGGCTGGTTGATTCCCAACTTCTTGAGCTGATCCTTATGCTTTAAGGCATCAAATTAGGCTTTTAATTCTTGAACTGCTTGTATCGGATCTTCAGTTGGGAAAGGGACAGCAGAGAGGTGAGAGGTCGGTTGTATTGTAACTCCCACAAGAGGCAATACATTCTCCGAGTTAAGAAGTTGAGGAGCCGCTGACTCTTGATTTAGAATAGGCTCCTGGTTTGCGTTGGATGGTGGCATGTCCACCCCCACACGTAGTTGAGTCAGAGAAACCGATGTTTGAGCTATTGTAGCTGCATGTTGAGTCACCATCATTTGACACATACTCTCCATCATGGAATGCATCTCTTTAAGTGATGCTTCCAATACAGCGATGCGTTGCTCAGTACTTCCTGATGGGGAAGCCTCTTCATGTTTATCTCCAACAACATAAACTCCCACTTCTCTGGATGCTACTGAGGGATTAGTGTAGATCTATATAGAGATTGAGTCTATACTTTCAGCATCACATTCAGGAAACTGGCGACCCCCAGTGTCGGAATCAGAAGAATATGAAGCCGATTGTTGCGACCTCGAGCGAGTGTTTCAAAAAATACCTGCTTCAATATTCTCAAGGAGTCTGTCAAATCTCCTTTGGCTTGGAGTTCTAGAGGGATGACGTCTTAAACTTGACCTTCCTCTAGGAATGTGTGAAGCCATGTTTACTGATGCTAATGTCGGCTCTTCTTCCTATAGAGACAAAGAGTAGTTCAACCGGTCGAAAACTGACCGTTTTGCCTTAGAACAGCAGTAGTTAACTACAACTTTATGACTATTACAACAATGCTCCCTAGGGGGTGTAATAGACATGTTTGAAGATCCCCTATCTTTGTGCTTCTGGATCAAGAAATCACGCAAATCAGGGAGATTAACAGAAGAAAAGGGCTTATTATGCCTTTTTACATCAGTAGGGACGTGGAGATTGGGAACCATGACCCTCTCTCTACCATAAGTATACAGCAGTTCGCCCATGTGAGTAGCATACGATCCATCATCCGTCTGAGGAGCGTATTTTCCCGTGAAGCGGGTCTTCTCTACGCGGACAGATTTAATCTGGCGTAATTTGCAGTGTTGCCCAGGTTCGCATAGAATAGGGAAAGTCCTCAAGCAGCCTCCAGTGTCACACGTAATCTGAAGAGTGGGCAACTTCTTCTCTTGTGGGCGTACAAACCTAGTGGTTGGGAGATTCGCCACTCGTTTTCCCTTGATGTGATCCAAGGGTCCATCTGTGTCACCCCCACTTTTTGGATTAGGGGTATTTTCGTCTTTTCGTAATTAATGAGTAAATGATTGCATGATAATCAATTTTATTTAAATTACGGTGACCTTAATTTATTGTTGCACTTTATCGTTATTCGATAACTAGGATGCTACGCTAGCTTTGTCTTCCATCAAACTCGTACCCTTGTCCTAGACACGCCAGACCGTTGATTAAGGCTTGTGTCCCACGTAAATCCAGCCCTTTGTACTTCTATTTAATTGTAGAACATCTCCTTGCATTTAATTTTAATTAAGCAAACAATAAACCTATTTCGTGCAATTTTTGTAATTTTATTGAACCCATTCGAAACCTAGCCCATTGGAATATCTCCATAATAAGCCAAGGCATTTTCCTAGTATTGACCAAAGTCAACATATTCTAGGTCAAACCCACACCTTTGTATATATATATATATATATATATATATATATATATATATATATATATATATATATATATATATATATATATATATATATACTCTTTCCCCTTAAACCTAAACCTAATACTCCCAGCCGACATCCCCTCTTCACCCTACTGTTCACCGTCGAAACCCGACGTGAACGCCGGAGCCGAGCGGTCAGAGCCGACCACTACTCGACTGTCGACTCCCCCCCCCCCCCCCCGCGACTGAAAGCCGGAGACCGGTCAGACCCGCTGACCCCGAGCCACCTGGATCCCATCGACCATGCCCCAACTGCCCCGCTTGAGCGCTGGACCAAGCCCCGACTGCCCCACTTGAGCGCTGAACCAACACGCACGACGCTGCACAGACCGGACGATGCTGCCCAGACCGGACGATGCTGCCAGACCGGACGACTCGCCTGCGCACGTCGGACGACTCGCTTGCACGCCGGATGACCGCTGACCTCGCTGTACCCGACCGGAGCAGCCCTTCCGACTCGACGACGCCGCTACACGCACGTCTCATTCCCGCGCCCAGGTTCGAGTCCCCTCTCGCGTACGTGTACGCGTACACGCACACGCGTATTCTCCCTTGTATGCATGCGTATGATTAGCTATGATAGTACACACGTATCGTATGATGGTAGATTAGTGTGTTGTATATACATATTATATATCTATATGGATATAAACCTAATTAGTATATATGCATGGTACATGTATTAGTATAGGGTTAAATGTATTTTTGGCATATATATATGGTATCTCTCAATTAGTATAAATACATATATATACGTATTGTATACATCTCCCTAGTATATGTTTAATATATATATATATATAAAGTATTAATTCTATTTAAAGTATATATATACATATGTCTATTATTTTGTAACTAATAGACATTTATGTATGATTAGATCATATTATAGATGACTTGAATGTAACCACGGATATCCCGTAATTACATTGACCCGTGACCATGTAGTATGTTAGCAGACTGCCATATGTACACTGACGTACTGGCAAGACCGTACCATTGACTATCTGTTATGCACAGCAACTACAGACGTGACCCTCCTAGCGTAGTCTGTGAGATCATGGTGTTTGATTGTGTATTAGTGTAATGTCTGATACAGTATTGTGTTTATGATATATCTATAGGACTGTTGGATCACTCAGACGGTACCTTGGAACCCGGATATTTGTATTGCCAGCTAAGGACCACAGGCGAGTACATTATCTGACAGTTTCTATTATGTTGATTATCTCTATAATTTTTGTTGTATAGTGTACATGACTCCGACACTGTTATTTACACGAGTTAGCATCATTGAGACCTGTCACGAGGAGTCGTGATTGGAATCCATCGTGCTAGCTGGGGAAAATGGGGAAATGTTAGTAGCTTATGTGATCATATCCAACCTTACATGCAGCATTAGCTCACCCACACCTCACGTCGGTGCAGCCTTACCCTTACATGCCTTATCGCTGTTACATCTGGTTAGCCTGACCTGTTGGGGATGACCGCTAATCAATGTAATGAGTCATATAGTCCCAAGTCGATCACATGATATACTGATGTTTCACACACTTAGTTAGATATTCTTGACATGCATCTCTAGTACATTGATCTATCATCTTTACATGTTCTAGTTGTTCTTATATACACTTATATACTAGTTCTTTGTACTTGCATACACTTGTAGTTCTATTCCTTGTCAGATGCATATTGATGATGATGTTCCAGTACTTTATTCCAGCATTTCTTTTATTCCAGTATTTCTTATTGCCAGTATTTTCTATCTGTCTTGTATTTCTTTACACTGTGTTATAGTTTTTGGCAATATATGTGGAACCGCTGTTAGAGGTGTATTTCGTTCCAATCCTGACTGGATATTTTTTTCAGAGAATCTTGAGGATTTCTGTACCACGCACTACGGACCAGGTATAGATGCAGACTATGTACCAGAGATCCTAGAGGAGACCATGCATCTACATGAGGCATTGCCTACAGCTATCTAGATAGTATTTATTTATGTTTGAGACTTGTGGAGGTTATTTCAGTTTATGTTTAGACTTATGTTAAGTTTAATTGGAGACTTGTGTTGGACAGCTAGATTGTGAGTTATCTTTATGTTTGAGATATGGTGTTTAACTATGTTATTTCCTTTTATCTTTTATCGCGCCTTATAGTTGTTGTGATTGAGTTACCTTGTGAGATTATTGTGAGATGTATATTGACCTCCTTATGGAGATGGATATCATTGACAGGTGTTTAGCTATATAGTATTACTGTGACCTAGACAGCGTTCTACCGCCGATGCTGCGACGTAGGCTGGACGTACCCACGCTCTCGTGCCCCTATACCAGGTGCGGGTCGTGACACGTTTTTAGTGGTGGCCTATGCAGGTCTAGTTTTGCAAGTTATGCGATATCGTGGTAGTACGATAACTTATTTGTACTTCTGCGAACCTGTGCTAGGATATAGGAAATATGATCTAGGATGAGAATATGCTCAATCACACTAGGAAATTCTGAACTTCTTATTGCTATTCTAATGGATTGCTTCCTTTAGCACTGTAGTATCCTTCCTTGATAATATCACATCTATCACCTTAATTGATTCTTTGATCTGTATTTAGGATGTCGCCGAATACTAGATCCATGAGAATGGGAGCAGCCAATTCAGAGAGGACTGCCACCCCTCAACCTGACGAACAGATACCTGGAGATTCTCCTACATCTCCTGTTCGTGTGGGAGTGTCTGTAGCTAACGGGATTCCTCCTCCACCTATACAGAGGATTGCCCCAGCTATGACAGACAACCTTCCACCACCAACGACACCGATTCCCGGAGGAGTGTCCGCTGATGGGGCACAGATATTCGCATTGATGCAGGGCATGCTAGAGGCCCAGAGAGTAATAGCAGAGGCTCAACGTGTTCAAGCTGAGGCTCAGAGAATGCAAGCAGAAGCACACCAGGCACAGACCGAACTGATGAGAGAGAGCATAGAAAATGCTCATCAGGTGACTCTCCAAGCTGTGGAGAGGGTAGCACGACAACCGCAACATCAAGGTCAACAACAACAGAGGCCCGGTACCATAGTTGACTTTAAGAGGATGATGCCTCGGGAGTTCAAAGGCACAGAAGGAATACTATATGCTGACGAACGGTTAGAAGATATAGAGAGGAATTTGCGCTTATCACAGATTCCAGAAATTCTTCAGATAGAGGCCGCTGGCAGTCAGATGTTTGATATCGCACTGACGTGGTATCGTACAGAGCCGAGACTCGTCGCTGAAGGACTTACTTGGGAGGACTTTAAGGAACTCTTCAAAGAGAAATTCTTTCCTGACGTAGCCTTGGGAGCATTAGAAAGTCAGTTCCATGACTTAGTCCAAGGAGGCATATCAGTCGACGAATATGCTACAGAGTTTTGTCGATTGAGTCGATTTGCGCCATCGATGGTTCGAGGCCCAGGAGATAGAGCTCAAAAATTCAGGAAAGGATTAAATAGGGAGATCAAGTCTCGTACTTCAGGACTAAGTACTGTTATATTTGAGAGTATTCTGATGGATGCCCAGATTGTCGAAGACAATTTGGACCTCAGGCCTAAGAGAGGACATGATACATCTGGAGCAACCGGAGGTAACACAGGACCAGCCAAGCGCCCACACTTTCAACAACAACATAGGCCGTACCAGCAACAATACCAGCAATAACACCAGCAATAACACCAGCAGCAACACCAGCAACAGGCACCAGTTCGAGGACATGCTCAACAGCAGCAACCACAAAGACATAATCAACTCGTTGCCCCATGTTCGTATTGCGGAAAGATGGGACATACAAGAGACATCTGCAGAAAAAGGTTGGGCACTTGCTTATCGTGTGGATCAGCATCACATCAGCTGAGGGGCTGCCCAGCTATTCAGACTCGCCAAGGAGGAGGAGCAGCTCAGAGAGGACCAGCCAGAGCACCTATTTTACCAGGAGGCCAGCAGAGAGGACCTCTACTTCCATCACAGCAGGAAAGGTTTGCTCAGCAGCAACAACAACAGAAAGGAGCACCACAAGGACGAGCTTACGCCATGACCACGGAGGAGGCCGAGCCAGCTGGAGACGTGATTTCAGGTTCAGTTTTACTTAATTCTATTCCAGCACTTGCATTATTTGATTCTGGTGCTTCCCATAGTTTCGTATCTGTATCTTATGCCCTTAAGCATCATTTAGAAACGGAACCATTAGATAGGACTTGCAAGATCACGACAGGAGGAGGCATTATCTTAGTCCATGATTGTTGCAAGAACGGAGAGTGTCATTGGAGGGCCGAGAGTTGAGCGTGAGTTTACTCGTCATACCACTTCTGGAATACGATATTGTACTCGGAATGGACTCGTTTAGTAAACACCATGCTTCTATAGATTGTCACGGAGAAAGAGTAGTATTTCGACCACCAGGAGAGCCAGAGTTTGAGATTGCCAGAGGAGCAGAGGAGCGGAGCAGAGGCACTTTTTGTGGAGCCAGGGTGGAAGAAGAAGAGTTACTGCATCCACTTATAGCGGAATTCCTGGATGTATTTCCAGAGGAGTTGCCCTCTTTCTTCTTATATATATATAAATATATATATATAGTTATTTCACAAAAATCCTAACCTAAATTCTCAGACTTCCTCTTCCCATCTAGAGCCATCACCGCAGCCAGAGAAGCCCCGCCAAGCCATCCAACCATCCCGTCGACGCCGACCTCGCATCCTACAGTTTCCACTCGAGGCACCTTCGCTCCGGCGCAATTTCCGTCGACTCGTTCGACCAAACGCTGTTCCTTTTTCATAGGTATGATCATCCCTTAACCCTCTCCAATATACGTTTTATAGCCAACCTCGGAAAACGTGTGCCCCTAGGTGTAAACAGCGTCCAAAATGGACGGACAGACAGAATTCTGGAATCGCAGAATTCCAGAATGACCACCCGTATTGCCGAGTTCGTATCTCCCACCACAGAGATCCAAACTCGGTGATTCTTTTTGATACCTGTAGAATACCTAACCTAGTTTAATTTCTGTTAAATAACCCTGTGCTATTAGTCGCTGTGGACATAGTTATATTCGTCACAAAACTGTGCACACCCACTTTTTCCGGTTTTCCAAAAGTTGGAAAACGGAGCGCGCCCCGCCAAACGGGACCGCCCTGCCGTGTGCCAAGTGTACCCAATGGTGCACGCAGCATAACCGGACACGTGAAAATTTGTGGAGACTGATTCGGACGCGTGTACGCGCCGAAATCAGGCCGTATCCGCGGACACATTTTATGTCGCAACTTTTGTAGAACACGCACGTATTTTGTGCACGCTAGTCAGATTGTGACGAAACTTGCGCCACTGGACTCGTGGTAACGCGCTGGTCCTGTGACCCAAATTTCACGCGATTCTGAGACGGTTGACCAAATCGCCAATTGGCGGGCCCCACAGTTGACTTTTTGGACCAAATTTTGTTCGGCTCATCGGAATCCACATTTGGACATACCGTTGGGTTCGTATTGACATCTAGAGTTGTTTGACCTATAGTTTGTCCCATTTAGAGACTGTTACCCTTGGCACACTTTTCGGTGCAAAGTGGACCACACGTGGACCCTACTTTTACCCGAAATTATCGTTTTGCCCCTGTGTCCAAATTGGACGAAAAGGATGTGCTTTTTAGCTATTTTGCTCATTTCGAAAATGTTGGTGATGTTTATTTCAGTATCCGGGGACGTTTGTTCGGAGTCCTTAGTTCCAGGTTCAGTGTCCTTGACATTTGGGCGCGTACACTTTACAGATTTCTTGCCAGGCAAGTATACCTTGCCATTGTACTGTTTTTATATTCCATATGAGGCATGCATGTTTATTTTCTGTTTATTTAGTTTATTTATTTTAACTGCTATATAAACTGCGCGTCGAAGGAAACTTGGGTGCAACGACGGTGTCGTCGTACTATGTTTTTATTTATGTATATGCATTGGACCTACTTTATGAGGCTACCCCATTTTCATGAGGCATTTATGTTTCATTGGCCATGACACTATTCTTACACGAGTGTGAGTCACATGTAGGACACGGACTTGCGTACTCGGCTGGCCCCCGGTACGTATAGGTCGTGCGACGGATAGGGATAACTGCCAATAGAAACTTTGTATGCTAGTAGACCTGGCGGTTATTAGAGATTTATCGTGTCATGGACATGACATGCTTAGAGCATTGGGTGGGGAGAACATCAAGTACCGCATTTGAGCTCCTTTGCACTTTTATCTATTGTGCGCCCGGATTCTCCGTCGGAGATACGGGTGGTGTTGACCACTATATATTATATTATTATCAGGCGGGCCTCCGACGATCGAAAGTCGTCGTGCCTTTGTAGGCCCCTGGATCTCCAATAGAGAACCATGTCAAATCCCAGTTTTCAGCCAGATAGCTCACTTGTGGGGAAAGGTGTTCTTAACTGCATTCACTTAGATGGTTAGGCGACCCCAATAGATGTTTATTTTTAGTACTTTATTGGCATGTGCTTTTTGTATCTTGTTACGTCCCTCTGAGGACCTGGTCCCTTCTAGATATAGGTGAGCAGGAGTACCCGCAGGAGTATGGACCTGGACCTGATGCTACCTATCAGCCTGAGGAGATCTTACCTTCTGATTATATGTGATTCATTGCAGCTGTCTAGAGATTTTAGTTGCTATTCTTTTCTAGACATTTATTCTTATATTAGAGTTTATTCTCTTCTCTCTTTAGTAGTTTATTATAGTCGATTTGCAGTGGATTTGTCTCCACCCGACTATTCCACTTTGAGATTACTATTTGAGACTACTTCTTTGATATTCAGTTATTGATTTCCTTTATTCTATCATTTGTGCTGTGGATGAGATATAGAACTGCGTGTGACTTGTTGTGACTTATATTTACCACTGTGGATTGGATATTCATGTACAGCGTACGTGTGTAGATTTTAATAATTTTTATGTTAGGTGCTCGGACACTTAGAGGACTTGTGGGACCATCAAGAATTTTTCAGAATTTATTCCATGTAGGAGACCCCTTGAGCAGTTGCTAGCCTAACGATGTGCAATACCCTAATATATAAATTTTCTTATGAGTATATATATATATGTATATACAAATATATATATATATGTATATATATATTTTATAAAGGAAAAGAAAAGAGAACAAAAGTATTAATAGAAATTAAACTAACTAATATAATAATAATAATAGTAATATTACTTAAATACTTAAACCCTTTTATTTGCTTTTGCGTTAGACCTTACAACTTGCTGCAACCTAGCGTTTGTTGTTATTCCCTTAACCCCTTCAGCAAATATACAAGGGAGCCCGCCCCTATTTACCAGAAGCCGCCCACTTCACCCGACCTTTCACCCCTTCGACCAAACCGCTCCACCCTCTTTCTTCTTATATATATATAAATATATATATAGTTATTTCACAAAAATCCTAACCTAAATTCTCAGACTTCCTCTTCCCATCTAGAGCCATCACCGCAGCCAGAGAAGCCCCGCCAAGCCATCCAACCATCCCGTCGACGCCGACCTCGCATCCTACAGTTTCCACTCGAGGCACCTTCGCTCCGGCGCGATTTCCGTTGACTCGTTCGACCAAACGCTGTTCCTTTTTCATAGGTATGATCATCCCTTAACCCTCTCCAATATACGTTTTATAGCCAACCTCGGAAAACGTGTGCCCCTAGGTGTAAACAACGTCCAAAATGGACGGACAGACAGAATTCTGGAATCGCAGAATTCCAGAATGACCATCCGTATTGCCGAGTTCGTATCTCCTACCACAGAGATCCGAACTCGGTGATTCTTTTCGATACCTGTAGAATACCTGACCTAGTTTAATTTCTGTTAAATAACCCTGTGCTATTAGTCGCTGTGGACATAGTTATATTCGTCACAAAACTGTGCACACCCACTTTTTTCGGTTTTCCAAAAGTTGGAAAACGGAGCGCGCCCCGCCAAACGGGACCGCCCCGCCGTGTGCCAAGTGTACCCAATGGTGCACGCAGCATAACCGGACACGTGAAAATTCGTGGGGACTGATTCGGACGCGTGTACGCGCCGAAATCAGGCCGTATCCGCGGACACATTTCATGTCGCAACTTTTGTGAAACTCGCACATATTTTGTGCACGCTTGTCAGATTGTGACGAAACTTGTGCCACTGGACTCGTGGTAATGCGCTGGTCCTGTGACCCAAATTTCACGCGATTCTGAGACCGTTGACCAAATCGCCAATTGGCGGGCCCCACAGTTGACTTTTTGGACCAAATTTTGTTCGGCTCATCGGAATCCACATTTGGACATATCGTTAGGTTAGTATTGACATGTAGAGTTGTTTGACCTATAGTTTGTCCCATTTAGAGACTGTTACCCTTGGCACGCTTTTCGGTGCAAAGTGGGCCACACGTGGACCCCACTTTTACCTGAAATTACCGTTTTGCTCCTGTGTCCAAATTGGACGAAAGGGATGTGCTTTTTAGCTATTTTGCTCATTTCGGAAACGTTGGTGATGTTTATTTCAGCATCCGGGGACGTTTGTTCGGAGTCCTTAGTTCCAGGTTCAGTGTCCTTGATATTTGGGCGCGTACACTTTACAGATTTCTTGCCAGGCAAGTATACCTTGCCATTGTACTGTTTTTATATTCCATATGAGGCATGCATATTTATTTTCTGTTTATTTAGTTCATTTATTTTAACTGCTATATAAACTGCACGTCCAAGGAAACTTGGGTGCAACGACGGTGTCGTCGTACTATATTTTTATTTATGTATATACATTGGACCTACTTTATGAGGCTATCCCATTTTTATGAGGCATTTATGTTTCATTGGCCATGACACTATTCTTACACGAGTGTGCGTCACATGTAGGACACGGACTTGCGTACTCGCCTGGCCCCCGGTACGTATAGGTCGTGCGACGGATAGGGATAACTGCCAATAGAAACTTTGCATGCTAGTAGACCTGGCGGTTATTAGAGGTTTATCGTGTCATGGACATGACATGCTTAGAGCATTGGGTGGGGAAAACAACAAGTACCGCATTTGAGCTCCTTTGCACTTTTATCTATTGTGCGCCCGGATTCTCCGCCGAAGATACGGGTGGTGATGACCACTATATATTATATTATTATCAGGCGGGCCTCCGACGTTCGAAAGTCGTCGTGCCTTTGTAGGCCCCTGGATCTCCAATAGAGAACCATGCCAAATCCCAGTTTTCAGCCAGATAGCTCACTTGTGGGGAAAGGTGTTCTTAACTGCATTCACTTAGATGGTTAGGCGACCCCAATGGATATTTATTTTCAGTACTTTATTGGCATATGCTTTTTGTATCTTGTTACGTCCCTCTGAGGACCTGGTCCCTTCCAGATATAGGTGAGCAGGAGTACCCGCAGGAGTATGGACCTGGACCTGATGCTACCTATCAGCCTTAGGAGATCTTACCTTCTGATTATATGTGATTCATTGCAGCTGTCTAGAGATTTTAGTTGCTATTCTTTTCTAGACATTTATTCTTATATTAGAGTTTATTCTCTTCTCTCTTTAGTAGTTTATTATAGTCGATTTGCAGTGGATTTGTCTCCACCGACTATTGCACTTTGAGATTACTATTTGAGACTACTTCTTTGATATTCAGTTATTGATTTCCTTTATTCTATCATTTGTGCTGTGGATGAGATATAGAACTGCGTGTGACTTATTGTGACATATATTTACCACTGTGGATTGGATATTCATGTACAGCGTACGTGTGTATATGGTTTTCATATATTGGAGTTCGTATACATACGGCTGCCGTGTTACGTATTTCTAGTCCTACGTATTTGGGACTGGGGCGTGACATATTTTTGTGGTGGCCCATGCAGGTCAAGAATATATTGTCTCGGTTACGTAACTGTACCGAAAAAGCCTGCGTATAGGAATAGAGTATAAGGATCTCATCCACGCTTGATTGAAATTCATCCTTCCTATTTAATATTTGCATCCTGATTGATTCCTGTACTTTTTCTAATCGTTTCGTACATCAACTGCAGAAAGATGGATTTGCAGAATGGATGTACTGCCGCCGATGGTGACGCAACTTCTGGAGTCAATGGTCAGACTCAAGGAGGGACCCCAACGATTCCTAGGCTTCCGGGGCCAGATGGACAGACTCACACCCCAGTTCCATCTGATCTTCCTGCTTCACCTATTGGGAACCTTCCACCTGCCTCAGTACCGCAAGATGGCCAAGCGCAGATGTTCCAATTCTTTCAGATGATGATACAGGAACAGAGGCAGCAGGCAGCCGAGCAGAGGCAGCAGGCAGTCGAGCAGAGGCAAGAATTTTTGGCAGCACTGGAGAGGATGGCTACACATGCTACTGTACCAGCCCAAGCACTAGCTCTAGTACCTCGAGCTAGGGTTGGATCAGTAAAGGATTTTGTTCAGATGGGTGCAAGGCAGTACCAGGGCACTGAGAGTCCGGAGGAGACTACCAGCTGGATCACTCACACACAGAAGCTACTGGAGGCATCGCAGTTACCTACGGACCTATGGATGACGGGTGTACGGACGCTTCTGGATGGTAATGCTCATCACTGGTGGGAATCCATGGAGCGCCAGTTGGGTACTTACCAGACTTGGAAGCAGTTCTTGGAGTACTTTGAGGGAAAGTACTTCCCGGACACTGTCAGGGACACCTTGTATGATCAGTTTCTTCACTTGGAGCAAGGGAACCGAACCGTGGACGAGTATGATGCCGAGTTTAGTCGACTCAGCAAATATGGCGCTGCATTGATACCAAATGACTTGGCTAAGGCTAAGAGATTTCATCGAGGACTGACCCAGGAGCTTTAACATTATACAAGCTCGCAGTCCCGAGTCTCTTATGCTGGACTACCGACAGAGGCCAGATTTCAGGAAACCATTAGCAGAGGAAGATGAGGTCAGCTGAGGACACAACAAGGAACAGCAAGGATACAGCAGGGACCAGCCAGGACATAACAGGGAGGACCTATCAGACGTCCTTTGGCACAACAGCATCAGCAACACCGAGCAGCACCGTACCAGAATCTGGGGAAGCCCTATTACAATTATTGTGGGAGGAATGGACATATTTTGAGGGATTGTCGGACTCGCTTGGGTCAGTGTATGAGATGTGGCTCCGAACAACACATAGCGAGAGACTGCCCAATGCAGACATCAACACTCCCACCACCAGTTCAGAGACTAGCGCTTCCAGCACTAAAGCCAGCCCAGCAGATGACCGGACCGGGAGCACCTCGACCCCCAGCAGCAGGAGGATTTCAGAGAGGACCACCGCTACCCACTCAGGAGGAGCAGTATATGAGGACCGGACATGGACAACCACAGAGGAACGGGCGAGCTTTTGCATTGGAGGTAGATGACATGGATCATGAGGTGGATGTCATAGCAGGTATTACCCTTGCTTTTACTTTTCCTGCGGTGACATTATTTGATACGGGAGCCACCCACTCATTCATATCATCTAGTTTTATCGCCAAACACAACATTGCTTCTACACCATTATCTAGTTGTGTTAGAATACTTACCGGAGGAGGAGTTATACCAGTTAGTCGAGTTTGTAGAACGGGTCCTATAGTGATTCATGGCAGGGAGATGAATGCCCAACTCTTAGTTCTTCCTATGCCATCTTTTGATATTGTGCTTGGAATGGACTAGCTGAGCAAGAACCACGCTTTCTTCGATTGCTTTGGAGGAAGCATTCTTTTTAAGGTACCAGGCCAGCCTGAACTTGAGTTTGCCCAAGGATCCACAGAAATCCTTGATGGTATGCAACTCGCAATGGACGATGTTGTCTATCACCCTATTATTTCAGAATTTCTAGACATCTTTCCAAAGGATTTGCCAGGACTACCCCCAGACAGAGACGTAGAGTTTTCAATTGAACTAGCACCCGGAGCAGCACCTATAGCATCGCATGTTTACAGACTGGCGAAGAAGGAGATGGACGAGCTGAAGGCACAGTTAAAAGAGCTAGAGGAGAAAGGTTTCATCCGACCGAGTGCATCACCCTGGGGAGCACCAGTGTTGTTTCTACCCAAGAAGGATGGGTCAGTGCGTATGTACATTGACTACAGAGCCTTGAATGCAGTGACAGTGAAGAACAAATATCCATTGCCACGCATTGATGACCTGTTTGATCAACTCAGTGGAGCTAAGGTATTCTCGAAGATAGATCTGAGATCGGGTTATCACCAAGTGAAGGTACGGAAGCAGGACATTCCGAAGACCGCATTCAGAACAAGATATGGACACTACGAGTTTTTGGTCATGCCATTTGGATTGACCAATGCTCCAGCGATCTTTATGGACTTGATGAATCGAGTCTTCCACCAGTACTTGGACCAGTTCGTGGTCGTCTTCATAGACGATATACTTGTCTATTCGAAGAGCCACGAGGAGCACGAGGAGCACCTGCGGATTATTCTAGAGACTTTGAGGAGAGAGCAGTTATATGCTAAACTCAGCAAATGTGAGTTCTTCTTGGACAGAGTTTTATTTCTTGGACATGTTGTTACAGGAGATGGTATTTCTGTTGACCCAGAGAAGATCTCAGCAGTTGAGACATGGCCTGTTCCTAAATCAGCAGCAGAGGTGAGGAGTTTCCTTGGACTTGCGGGATATTACCGACAATTCTTGGAAAACTTCTCAAGAATAGCGGCACATATGACTCGTCTGACTTGTAAGGATCAAGAATTTATATGGACTGACGAGTGTCAAGCGGCCTTTGAAGAGTTGAAGAAGCGACTGACTACAACACCAGTATTGACGATTCCGTCAGGATCAGGAGGATATGTGATCTACAGTGACGCATCAGAAAAAGGCTTAGGATGCGTATTGATGCAGCATGGCAAGGTGATTGCATATGCATCTAGGCAGTTACGAGTACATGAAAAGAATTATCCTACTCATGACTTGGAACTTGCAGCCGTTGTATTTGCCCTGAAGCTATGGAGACATTACTTATATGGGGAACGAGTGGAAATCTATACAGACCACAAAAGCCTCAAGTACGTCTTCACGCAGAAGGAGTTAAATATGAGGCAACGTCGATGGCTCGAGTTGATGAAAGATTTCGAGATAGAGCTACATTATCATCCAGGCAAGGCTAACGTGGTAGCAGACGTGTTAAGCCGGAAGCCAGCAGCTTACTTCTTGACAGCACAGAGGGAACTATTGGAGGACTTGCAAGAGCTTGGCATTGAAGTGATACTACCCGGAGCAGATGGGACACTAGCCAACTTACAAGTTCAATCATCATTGGTAGAGAGGATTAAGGTAGCTTTGCCTACAGATGCCAGATTTCGGAGACTAAAGAAAAGGACAGAGGCCGGAGAGCAGACCGGATTGCGCATTCATGAGGATGGGACATTACGATGTGGTAATCGTCTTTATGTTCCAAATGGAGAGATTCGGCAGGAGCTGATGGCAGAGGCTCATAGTTTGATCTATTCTATTCACCCTGGAGGCACCAAGATGTATCGCGACTTACGACAGCATTTTTGGTGGCATGGGATAAAGAGAGAGATAGCTCGCTTTGTAGCTAAATGTCTGGTATGTCAACAAGTGAAGGCGGAGCACCAGAGGACAGCAGGATTATTGCAACCACTTTCGATTCCAGAGTGGAAGTGGGAGCACATCACTATGGACTTCGTCATGGGTTTTCCCAAGAGTCCAAGTGGGAGAGATGCAGTGTGGGTAATAGTGGACCGACTCACCAAGTCAGCCCATTTTATACCTTTTAGAGTGGGTCAGTCGACAGAAGCTTTAGCTGACTTATATATGAGGCAGATCGTGAGATTGCACGGTATACCAGTCAGCATTGTATCGGACAGAGATTTGCGCTTCACATCGCACTTTTGGAGGAGTATGCAAGAGAGTCTTAGTACTCGTCTGAAGTTCAGTACATCTTACCACCCGCAGACAGATGGGCAGTCGGAGCACACTATTCAGACCTTGGAAGATATGTTGAGGGCTTGCATGTTAGACTTCGGAGGATCATGGGAGGACCACCTACATCTTGTAGAGTTTTCTTACAACAACAGCTATCAAGCGAGTATTCAGATGGCTCCGTTTGAAGCATTGTATTGAAGAAAATGTAGGTCTCCTGTCTGTTGGAGTGACGTGGAAGAACGTCAGATTTTGGGACCCGAGTTGGTGGTCAACACCGTAGAGACAGTCAAGAAGATTCAGGGACACTTGCGAGCAGCGCAAGACAGGCAGAAGCAGTGGGCAGACCTTCATCGTCGTCCCTTGGAGTTCAAAGAGGGCGATCACGTCTTCTTGAGGATATCACCGACCAGAGGCACCATCCGATTCGGAGGGCGCGGCAAGTTGAGTCCAAGGTATATTGGACCATTTGACGTGCTCGAGAGAGTTGGAGAGGTGGCATATCGACTTGCGCTACCACCTTCACTGGAGGGAGTACATGACGTATTCCATGTGTCGCAGCTCAGGCGATACGTGGCAGACAACAGTCATGTTCTCGACCATTCAGAGATCACCATTGGGCCAAGCTTGTCTTACCAAGAGCAACCCGTGGGAATCCTTGATCGTCGAGAGAAGGTATTAAGGAACCAGTCTATTCCCTTGGTTCGCGTAGCATGGAGGCATGGCGCGCCAGGAGAATCAACTTGGGAGCGCGAGGACGACATGCGCAAGTGCTTTCTGAACCTATTCGCAGACCAAGGTATGAATTTACATTGTTAATTTATATCTTATACCATCCTTGCATTCTATCGTGGCTTAATTTTAATTTCGAGGACGAAATTTTTACAAGTTGGGTAGAATGTAAAACCCCCTTCCTAGAAAATCGTATATACCCATTTATTTATTAATTATTAATTAAATTGTAGTAATTAGGTCTAAATGGGAGAAATAGATTTTAATAATTTTTATGTTAGGTGCTCGGGCACTTAGAGGACTTGTGGGACCATCAGGAATTTTTCGGAATTTATTCCATGTAGGAGACCCCTTGAGCAGTTGCTAGCCTAACGATGTGCAATACCCTAATATATAAATTTTTTTATGAGTATATATATATATATATATGTATATACAAATATATATATATATATATATATGTATATATATATTTTATAAAGGAAAAGAAAAGAGAACAAAAGTATTAATAGAAATTAAACTAACTAATATAATAATAATAATAATAGTAATATTACTTAAATACTTAAACCCTTTTATTTGCTTTTGCGTTAGACCTTACAACTTGCTGCAACCTAGCTTTTGTTGTTATTCCCTTAACCCCTTCAGCAAATATACAAGGGAGCCAACCCCTATTTGCCAGAAGCCGCCCACTTCACCCGACCTTTCACCCCTTCGACCAAACCGCTCCACCCTCTTTCTTCTTATATATATATAAATATATATATATAGTTATTTCACAAAAACCCTAACCTAAATTCCCAGACTTCCTCTTCCCATCTAGAGCCGTCACCGCAGCCAGAGAAGCCCCGCCAAGCCATCTAACCATCCCGTCGACGCCGACCTCGCATCCTGCAGTTTCCACTCGAGGCACCTTCGCTCCGACGCGATTTCCCGTCGACTCGCTCGACCAAACACTGTTCCGTTTTCATAGGTATGATCATCCCTTAACCCTCTCCAAAATTCGTTTTATAGCCAACCTCGGAAAACGTGTGTCCCTAGGTGTAAACAGCGTCCAAAATGGACGGACAGACAGAATTCCGGAATCACAGAATTCCAGAATGACCACCCGTATTGGCGAGTTCGTATCTCCCACCACAGAGATCCGAACTCGGTGATTCTTTTTGATACCTGTAGAATACCTGACCTAGTTTAATTTCTATTAAATAACCCTGTGCTATTAGTCGCTGTGGACATAGTTATATTCGTCACAAAACTGTGCACACCCACTTTTTCTGGTTTTCCAAAAGTTGAAAAACGGAGCGCGCCCCGCCAAACGGGACCGCCCCGCCGTGTGCCAAGTGTACCCAATGGTGCACGCAGCATAACCAGACACGTGAAAATTTATGGGGACTGATTCGGACGCGTGTACGCGTCAAAATCGGGCCGTATCCGCGGACACATTTCATGTCGCAACTTTTGTGGAACTCGTACGTATTTTGTGCACGCTTGCCAGATTGCGACAAAACTTAAGCCACTGGACTCATGGTAATGCGCTGGTCCTGTGACCTAAATTTCACGCGATTCTGAGACGGTTGACCAAATCGCCAATTGGCGGGCCCCACAGTTGACTTTTTGGACCAAATTTTGTTCGGCTCATCGGAATCCACATTTGGACATACCGTTGGGTTCGTATTGACATCTAGAGTTGTTTGACCTATAGTTTGTCCCATTTAGAGACTATTACCCTTGGCACGCTTTTCGGTGCAAAGTGGGCCACACGTGGACCCCACTTTTACCCGAAATTATCGTTTTGCCCCTGTATCCAAATTGGACAAAAGGAATGTGCTTTTTAGCAATTTTGCTCATTCCAGAAATGTTGGTGATGTTTATTTTAGCATCCGGGGACGTTTGTTCGGAGTCCTTAGTTCCAGGTTCAATGTCCTTGACATTTGGGCGCGTACACTTTACAAATTTCTTGCCAGGCAAGTATACCTTGCCATTGTACTGTTTTTACATTCCATATGAGGCATGCATATTTATTTTCTGTTTATTTAGTTTATTTATTTTAACTGCTAAATAAACTGCGCGTCCAAGGAAACTTGGGTGCAACGACGGTGTCGTCGTACTATGTTTTTATTTATGTATATGCATTGGACCTACTTTATGAGGCTACCCCATTTTCATGAGGCATTTATGTTTCATTGGCCATGACACTATTCTTACACGAGTGTGAGTCACATGTAGGACACGGACTTGCGTACTCGGCTGGCCCCCGGTACGTATAGGTCGTACGACGGATAGGGATAACTTCCAATAGAAACTTTGCATGCTAGTAGACCTGGCGGTTATTAGAGGTTTATCGTGTTATGGACATGACATGCTTAGAGCATTGGGTGGGAAGAACAACAAGTACCGCATTTGAGCTCCTTTGCACTTTTATCTATTGTGCGCCCGGATTCTCCGCCGGAGATACGGGTGGTGATGACCACTATATATTATATTATTATCAGGCTGACCTCCGACGTTCGAAAGTCGTCATGCCTTTGTAGGCCCCTGGATCTCCAATAGAGAACCATGCCAAATCCCAGTTTTCAGCCAGATAGCTCACTTGTGGGAAAAGGTGTTCTTAACTGCATTCACTTAGATGGTTAGGCGACCCCAATGGATGTTTATTTTTAGTACTTTATTGGCATGTGCTTTTTGTATCTTGTTACGTCCCTCTGAGGACCTGGTCCCTTCCAGATATAGGTGAGCAGGAGTACCCGCAGGAGTATGGACCTGGACCTGATGCTACCTATCAGCCTTAGGAGATCTTACCTTCTGATTATATGTGATTCATTGCAGCTGTCTAGAGATTTTAGTTGCTATTCTTTTCTAGACATTTATTCTTATATTAGAGTTTATTCTTTTCTCTCTTTAGTAGTTTATTATAGTCGATTTGCAGTAGATTTGTCTCCACCCGACTATTGCACTTTGAGATTACTATTTGAGACTACTTCTTTGATATTCAGTTATTGATTTCCTTTATTCTATCATTTGTGCTGTGGATGAGATATAGAACTGCGTGTGACTTGTTGTGACATATATTTACCTCTGTGGATTGGATATTCATGTGCAGCGTACGTGTGTATATGGTTTCCATATATTGGAGTTCGTATACATACGGCTGGCGTGTTACGTATTTCTAGTCCTATGTATTTGGGACTGGGGCGTGACACCCGCTCACGATCTGGAGTTAGCGGCAGTTATCTTTGCCCTAAAGCTGTGGAAGCACTATCTGTACGGAGAGTGTATGGAGATCTTCACAGACCACAAGAGCTTAAAGTACGTGTTTACACAGAAGGAGCTGAATATGAGACAAAGAAGGTGGATAGAATTGATGAAAGACTTTGATATCTCATTACAGTATCATCCAGGGAAAGCCAACGTAGTCGCGGATGCCTTGAGCAGGTACCCAATGGCTATGTGCTTGACTTTGGATAGACACTTATTAGCTGATCTTGAGAGCTTGGAAATTGAGGTATTAGTTCCAGGAGCTGAGATTCAGATGTGGCGACTGCAGATTCAATCAGAGTTGATAGACAAAATTAGAGCTGCGCAGTATGATGATGAGACTCTAAGGAATATTAGGGCACAAGTTCAGACAGGATTGATAGATGACTTCACTATTACGGAAGATGGATCCTTACGACATGGCACGAGGATGTGTGTGCCAAGCGGAGAGCTGCACGAAGAAGTTTTACAGGAGGCACACCGCTCTCAGTACTCGATGCATCCCAGAGCCAACAAGATGTATCAAGATTTGAGGAAGCATGTATGGTGGTATGGTATGAAGCGCGAAGTATCACGCTTCATATCCAGATATTTAGTATTCCAACAGGTGAAAGCAGATCGACAGAGGCCAGGGGGATTACTTCAACCTTTACCCATTCCAGAATGGAAGTGGGAGCACGTGACTATGGACTTCATTTCGGGACTTCCTCGTTCTCCAGGAGGAAAAGACGCAATTTGGGTCATCGTGGATAGGTTGACCAAATCAGCCCACTTCTTACCTTTTAAAGTGGGTACTTCAACGGAGAAGCTAGCAGAGATGTACGTACAGCAGATTGTCAGGTTACATGGAGTTCCTATGAGTATTGTCTCAGATCGGGATAGTCATTTTACTTCCCATTTTTTGAGGAGCCTGCAGTCTAGCTTGGGCACTCAGCTCAAGTTCAGTACAGCATATCACCCTCAGACAGACGGGCAGTCTGAAAGGACTATTCAGACTCTTGAAGATATGCTACGCACTTGCGTGTTGGATCTCGGAGGTTCTTGGGAGGATCATCTACACTTGGTAGAGTTTGCTTACAACAACAGCTACCAGGTCAGCATTGAGATGTCACCATTCGAGGCTTTATATGGACGGAGGTGTCATACCCTTTTATCTTGGGATAATATTGGAGAAAGAGCCTTGTTAGGACCAGAAATGGTCGTGGATGCAGCAGAAAAGGTGAAACTTATCAGAGACAGACTACGAGTGGCGCAGGATAGACAACGACATTGGGTAGATAGCCATCGTAGACCCCTAGAGTTTCAGGTACTGTTTTGATTTGTTTTATTTGGTTTGCGATTGCTTTGTTTAGGTTGCGTGTTAAGATCGTTGTTCTAGGTTGGCGATTTGGTGTTCCTACGGATTTCTCTGACACGGGGCACAATTTGTTTTGGCAGAGGAGGAAAGCTTAGTCCATGATACATCGGGCCCTCCAGTGTTCTTGCAAGGGTCGGTGCAGTGGCCTATAGACTAGACTTGCCGCCTACTCTAGATGGAGTACATAACGTGTTCTACGTGTCGGAGCTGAGACGGTACGTGGCAGATCCTAGTCACGTATTAGATCACTCGGAGATCGAAGTTGGACCGACACTCAGCTATCCTGAACAACCGGTGGAGATCTTGGATCATAGAGAGAAGATATTGCGGAACCAGACTATTTCTTTGGTTCGTGTTGCATGGAGAAATCACTTTATAGGAGAATCAACTTGGGAGAGAGAGGACGAAATGCACGAGCGGTATCCATATCTCTTCGAGACTTGAGGTATAATTCATTAATTGATTGCTTGTTCTTGTGTTAGTTATTTTAAATTTCGAGGACGAAATTCTTTAAGGAGGGTAGACTTGTCACCCCCACTTTTTGGATTAGGGGTATTTTCGTCTTTTCGTAATTAATGAGTAAATGATTGCATGATAATCAATTTTATTTAAATTACGGTGACCATAATTTATTGTTGCACTTTATCATTATTCGATAACTAGGACGCTACGCTAGCTTTGTCTTCCATCAGACTCGCACCCTTGTCCTAGACATGCCAGACCGTTGATTAATGCTTGTGTCCCACGTAAATCCAGCCCTTTGTACTTCTATTTAATTGTAGAACATCTCCTTGCATTTAATTTTAATTAAGAAAACAATAAACCTATTTCGTGCAATTTTCGTAATTTCATTGAACCCATTCAAACCCTAGCCCATTGGAATATCTCCATAATAATCCAAGGCCTTTTCCTAGTATTGACCAAAGTCAACATATTCTAGGTCAAACCCACACCCTTGTATATATATATATATATATATATATATATATATATATATATATATATATATATTTACTCTTTCCCCTTAAACCTAAACCTAATACTCCCAGCCGACATCCCCTCTTCACCCTACTGTTCACCGCCGAAACCCGACGTGAACGCCGGAGCCGAGCGGTCAGAGCCGACCACTACTTGACTGTCGACTCCCCCCCCCCCCGCCCCGCGACTGAACGCCGGAGACCAGTCAGACCCGCTGACCCCGAGCCGCCTGGATCCCATCGACCAAGCCCCGACTGCCCCGCTTGAGCACTGGACCAAGCCCCGACTGCCCCGCTTGAGCGCTGAACCGACACACACGACGCTGCACAGACCGGACGATGCTGCCCAGACCGGACGATGCTGCCAGACCGGATGACTCGCCTGCGCACGCCGGACGACCGCTGACCTCGCTGTACCCGATCGGAGCATCCCTTCCGACTCGACGACGCCGCGACACGCACGTCTCATTCCCGCGCCCAGGTTCGAGCCCCCTCTCACGTACGTGTATGCGTACACGCACACGCGTATTCTTCCTTGTATGCATGCGTATGATTAGCTATGATAGTATACACGTATCCTATGATGGTAGATTAGTGTGTTGTATGTACATATTATATATCTATATGAATATAAACCTAATTAGTATATATGCATGGTACATGTATTAGTATAGGGTTAAATGTATTTTTGGCATATATATATGGTATCTCTCAATTAGTATAAATACATATATATACGTATTGTATACATCTCCCTAGTATATATTTAATATATATATATATAAAGTATTAATTCTATTTAAAGTATATATATACATATGTCTATTATTTTGTAACTAATAGACATTTATGTATGATTAGATCATATTATAGATGACTTGAATGTAACCACGGATACCCCGTAATTACATTGACCAGTGACCATGTAGTATGTTAGCAGACTGCCATATGTACACTGACGTACTGGCAAGACCGTACCATTGACTGTCTGTTATGCACAACAACTACAGACGTGACCCCCCTAGCGTAGTCTGTGAGATCATGGTATTTGATTGTGTATTAGTGTAATGTCTGATACAGTATTGTGTTTATAATATATCTATAGGACTGTTGGATCACTCAGACGGTACCTTGGAACCCGAATATTGGTATTGCCAGCTAAGGACCACAGGCGAGTACATTCTCTAACAGTTTCCATTATGTTGATTATCTCTATAATTCTTGTTGTATAGCGTACATGACTCCGATACTGTTATTTACACGAGTTAGCATCATTGAGACCTGTCACGAGGAGTCGTGATTGGTATCCATCGTGCTAGCTGGGGAAAATAGGGAAATATTAGTAGCTTATGTGATCATATCCAACCTTACATGCAGCATTAGCTCACCCACATCTCACGTCGGTGCAGCCTTACCCTTACATGCCTCATCGCTGTTACATCTGGTTAGCCTGACCTGTTGGGGATGACCGCTAATCAATGTAATGAGTCATATAGTCCCAAGCCGATCATATGATATACTGATGTTTCACACACTTAGTTAGATATTCTTGACATGCATCTCTAGTACATTGATCTAGCATCTTTACATGTTCTAGTTGTTGTTCTTATATACACTTACATACTAGTTCTTTGTACTTGCGTACACTTGTAGTTCTATTCCTTGTCAGATGCATATTGATGATGATATTCCAGTACTTTATTCCAGCATTTCTTTTATTCCAGTATTTTTTATTGCCAGTATTTTCTATCTGTCTTGTATTTTTTTACACTGTGTTATAGTTTTTGTCAATATATGTGGAACCGCTGTTAGAGGTGTATTTCGTTCCAATCCTGACTGGATATTTTTTCCAGAGAATCTTGAGGATTTCTGTACCACGCACTACGGACCAGGTATAGATACAGACTATGTACCAGAGATCCTAGAGGAGACCATGTATCTAGATGAGGCATTGCCTACAGCTATCTAGATAGTATTTATTTATGCTTGAGACTTGTGGAGGTTATTTCAGTTTATGTTTAGACTAATGTTAAGTTTAATTGGAGACTTGTGTTGGACAGCTAGACTGTGAGTTATCTTTATGTTTGAGACATGGTGTTTAACTATGTTATTTTCTTTTATCTTTTATCGTGCCTTATAGTTGTTGTGATTGAGTTACCTTGTGAGATTATTGTGAGATGTATATTAATCTCCTTATGGAGATGGATATCATTGACAGGTGTTTAGCTATATAGTATTACTGTGACCTAGACAGCGTTCTACCACCGATGCTGCGGCGTAGGCTGGACGTACCCACGCTCTCGTGCCCCTATACCGGGTGCGGGTCGTAACAATCTGCCACATCACAGACGGGAGATATATTATTACGCGCAGGGCGCATTTGAAATTTCTGCGCGGGCACTGAGGCCTTGCTAGGAATTTTGTCTGCCACATCACAGACGGGAGACGAATTTTTATGCGCAGGGAACATTCTAGACTTCTAGATTGGTACTGGGGCATTGCCAGAAGCTTTGTTTGCCACATCACAGACGGGAGATGAAGTTTTACGCGTAGAGCGCATTCTAGACTTCTGGATTGGCACTGGGGCATTGCCAGAAGCTTTGTCTGCCACGTCACAGATGAGAGACGAATTTTTACGCACAAGGCACATTCTAGACTTCTGGATTGGCACTGTGGCATTGCCAGAAGTTTTGTCTGCCATATCACAGACGGGAGACGGATTTTTATGCGCAAGGCGTATAGGTTGTGTTGTCACAACCTTGTTGATCAGAGGCGAAGAGCTTGCAGGAAGGGTAGAGGATGTCTGGGCATCCACACTTTATGCAGCTTCCTGTTGTCCTGGACAGAGGGGGGATGAGAGCTACCCCCTGCACGAAGCATGTCTTCATAAGCAAATTGGTCGAATTGGACGACCAATGTCTTCTTCATCGATCTGACAGATACAGCATCGTGTTGAGCAATGGTTTTCTCGTCAGATGAGAAAGTAGTCCCCAGTAGAGTCTCCATTTTGTGTTTGATGATAAACAAAAAAATAAAACTAGGTTTATACGAAACCCTTTCTTTGTTTACAAACAAGAAAAAAAAGAGTATAATTAATCCTATACGAGGATGTTAGGTACAATAAAAATAATTCTGGGAAAATATTGCTATAGAAGTCTGATCTGCGGTCGATCACTTTGTCCCTTGGACCACACGATGATGAAGAAGTATTGTAGAAGAAGAAGCTTCAAAGATTGCAAGTGGGATTAAACTGTCAAGCAACACTCTCTGTTTATGCTCTCTCTCTCTCTTTTGATTCGATCTCTAATCTTGGTCTCTTCTTTTCCAACCTTTTCTCCTGTGATCGGAGGTCTCTATTTATAGAGCTCAGTCACAGTAACTGTCCAGTCGGCGTAGAAGCCAAACTGTGAAGAGAGTGGCACTCTTTACGCGGCAGTTATAATAACTGCTACCCACGTCTGAATGATCTCCTGAATTCGCGTATGACGCGTGTCCCATTATGAGGTAACACGTATAACCGCTCCTCGAAGATCATGGCATGCAAGCCACATAGGCAACTGCCCCTCGCGTAAAGATGGTTGGCATAAAAGCCAAATAACTGTCTTGTTGGCGTAAAAGCCAAATAGCTGTCTTGTTGGCATAAAAGCCAAATAGCTGTCTTGTTGGCGTAAAAGCCAAATTTTGCATAAAACTTGATGCTGCATGAATAATAGATAACTAGCGTAAAAATAGCCAATTATCCATCACGACTGAGGTCTTGAGCGTATTCTAGGCTAAATAGCCTTATCACGTACCTTTGCAAATATAGCCTGAATTGGCGTATTTCGAGAAGATAGCATACGACGCACTCCTATAGTTGAAAATAGCATGGTTGGCATAAAATGCAAGGATGGTAATGTGAGCGTATTAGTCACAGTTTTAGCTCTCTCGGTCAAAAAATAGAAGAAAATCTCGTGCATTAAATGCAGAGATCTGCCCCTATCTCGTGCATTAAATGCAGAGATATGCATCGAGCTCTGTACGAGAGACATCTTTTGACGTGGCATCTGATTTCGTCTCATCTTGAGCGTAAAAACTCATCTCTGCCTGCAAAATAGGCAGCATATTCCTTGAATGCGTAAAAATGACTCGTATCAAGGATATGTCACTAAACGACAGCCTAGACCTCTGTGCAGAATCATCATTACAACCGTCCTCTCGATCGTCATGCAGTACTTTTGTCAGGAGTCAGGTTCATTGTTCTGTCTGACAGATTCATTCGAGGAATACGAAGAGTTCCTCGTATGACTTTATGTTGCATTAAAAACAAACGTATTTTACGCCAGTGGGAGGTGTAGCAATATTTTACGCCAAAATAGCCTTGAAGTGCTGCTTTACGCGGGCATCTCTGAAGTCATATTTTATGCCATACAGCGCTGAAGCTCTGTTTTACGCGGGCTTCATGTATGTTGGGGGTTTTACGCGTATAGTTCCCCAGCGTATTTTTCATGCTTCTACAAACATGAGATGGGTTGAGGGAGTCGGCTGGAATGGTTTTAGGTTTTAGGGATAAAAAAATAAAGAAAGTTATATATATATGTGTGTGTATGTGTGCGTGTGTGTGTATGTGTGTGTGTGTGAAGGAGGGTTTGAGGTTGACCTAGAAAGGTGGGCCGGTCAACACTTCTCCTTGGAAAAAGGGCTTGGCTTCTTATGTAGAAATTTAGAGGGCTAGGATTGCATGTGTTCAAAATGTAGGGCCAAGGTTTAATGAGGGTTGATGTTAAGTGTTACACCCTCCAAAATAATTATGGAAAAAATTCACATGAAGGAAATTGGGGTTTTTTCATGTATTGGTCCAATGGGGGTGTGGGCACCTCAATGCACTTTTACATAAAAGTGCCCAATAATTAGAAAATTGTACAAGGTGGGATTTGGATTAATTTAATTAAAACTAATATAATTGGTGTTCTAAAATTAATTAGAAGTACATGGGGCTAAAGTTAGGTGGGACACAAATATCATGAATGTGGGAGACTCAAAGTAGAATATTCTCATAATTTGGGTTACACAAAATGGGTCGAGATTCTGTCTCCAATTTTGATTGGAACGCACAACGATGCAAAGTTGGATTTATTTAGAATTAAATATAATTATTTACGACAAATATTGTACGACTAAATTGAAGCACAAAAGGGCATAATTATGAATTACACAAGGATCAAAATAGAAGACTGGCACGTTTAGGACAAGGGTGTAAATTTGTTGGAAGACAAAAGCTAGTGTAGCGTTCCAATTATCGAAGCAACGGTAAGGTACAACAATCAATAAAATCATAACAATTAAATATAAATAAATATCATGCAATATTAACACATTAAATTAAATAAATGAAAAGACAAAAATACCCCTATTCTGGAATATGGTAGTGACATTTTTAAGTTAGTGGGTTTGGATTATTGGGTTTAGGGTTTAATTGTTAATGGGTTTTATTTATATTTATATTTTTCTTTTATTGTGTTTCTTTTATTTATTCAATAATTAAATGTAGAAAATTTTAAAAAATAGTTAGGCACTTGGAAAAATCCTAAAAAATTTATATTTCCTCCAATAAATAATCTACAACTAATTTATATTAATTATAAATGTATTTACCAAATATTAATGAATATTAAAATAATTAAATAAATCCATAAATTATATTTTCTATATAATATTAAATTGGGAGCTTGCAAGGGGTTCAAATAATGCAACTTGAGGGTCATGTGCTTAATAGGACCAGTTAGGCTCATAGCATGGATTTAGTTTGGATCAATGGGTTGGTGTGGCATGTTAAAATCGTACGCCACGACTAAATAGTTAATTAATCATCGTTTCCTCGTAATTGTCATAAAAGTTGTGCAATCAAAACAAGGTATGTGAATACAAATTTGTGAGCAACAGTCATGGCAGGAGCCTAATTTGACTCGTCTAAGTCGAGCATGCTAGGTTGGTTGGAAGAAAAATGCTAGTGTTGCACTCAAGATCTTAGAACCATAGGGGTTGGTTTCCAAAGTTTAATTAAATTATCGAATAAATAATAAAATGAAAAAATAATTAACAATTACCAAACTAACCCTTTGTAAAAATTAGGGTGCTCACAGGAGCCTTATATGGAGCCGTATATTGATATCCACGACCACGCTGCTTACGACGACGGGTAGATGAACATGGTTTTTGATGCGGCAGGGCTTAGTTTCAATCCAGACAATCATGATGCAGCTGAGGAGGCACCGAATGCCGATGCTGCAAAGTTTATGGAGTTGCAGGAGAATGCAATGACTCTATTATATCCTGGTTATGACGATCATTTACCGTTGGAGGTGGTTACAAGATTGTTGAGCATCAAGTCTAATTTTAACATGTCGCAAGAATCTTATAACCGACTGATGGATTTGATTATAGAGATCTTGCCAGATGGTGCAAAGTTGCCTAAATACTTGTACCGATCTAAGAGGATGGTGAGATCGCTCTGGATGGGATACGAGAAAATTGATGTATGTCACAACGGGTGCATGTTGTACTACAAAGATGACAAGAATGAAGATGCATGGAGATTCTGTGGTGCTGATCGGTACAAGGCAACTGGTAGAGAAAAGTTTGTCGGTGTAAGAAAGCCTACCGATTTATGCACTACTTGTCTTTGACGCCGCACTGCAGAGGTTGATTATGGTGAAGGAGACTGCAGCAATCATGAGTTGGCACAGGAAAAAACAAATCGAAGGAGTATTAGATCATCCATCCGGTAGAGAAGCATGGAAGCGCTTTGATCAAGAGTATCCAGATTTTGCTTCGGATCCGCGTAATGTCAGATTGGGACTCTCCTCCAATGATTTTACCCCATTAAGACTTTTGGGCTTCCAGTATTCATGTTGGCCTGTGATCATCACTCCGTATAATCTACCACCTTGGATGTGCATGAAGACTCCGTATAAGTTCCTAACCGTTATTATCCAGGGTCCGGACAATCCGAAGAGGAACATCGATGTATATTTACAGACTTTGGTCGCACCCATAACTGTGAAGAGTTATGGTCCGAACTCCTGGATAAGGGGTACATAGATGTGTATTTATAGCCTTTGGTCCAAAAGCCCGGATATACGATATGGAAAGAGGTAAAAGATTTACCAAGTGCCATCGAAAAGCCCGATAAGGGATACAAGTGTGACAGATTTGGTCGCACCCATAACTAGATAAAGAGGAGTATATTCTTGGATATGCCATATTGGAGCACCAATCTGTTCAGAAATAACCTTAATGTCATGCATATCTGTGTTTGATAACATAATTAATATTGTAATAGAGGTAAAGGGGAAGACGAAAGACAATTCGAAGGCCAAGTTGGACTTAGAAGAAATATGTTGCATTACATTTGATAGATGAGGTAAATGAAAAGTTAAAGCAGCCTAAGTCAATTTTCTTACTGGATAAGGAGGATAAAGGAAGACTTTGTAGGTGGATTCCGGGTCTAAAATTTTTAGACGGGTACGTGTAGAACTTGAGAAGATACGTCGACCTCAAGGAGAATAAACTGGCGGGTATGAACAACCACGATTGTCACGTATTTATGGAGAGGTTAATTCCGATTACATTTCAGGAATTCTTATCGCAAGTCGTTTGGGATCCATTGACAGAGCTCGGCATATTATTCAGAGATCTTTGCTCTACTAAGTTGCGCGTCGATCGTCTAGAAAATCTAGAGAAGGATATTGCGGTAACACTGTGCAATCTCAAGAAGGTATTTTCTTCGGGATTCTTCGACTCCATGGAGCATTTGTCAATTCATCTTTCCTATGAGGTACGTGTTGGTGGTCCTGTCGGTTATCGCTAGATGTACCCGTTCGAGCAGCATATGAATCACCTAAAGAGAAAGATAAAAAATAAGGCACGGGTTGAGGGCTCTATTTGTGAAACTTATATTCTCGAGGAGATTACAAACTTTTGCTCGACGTATTTCAAACCTTATATTGCTACTAATAGAACGAGAGCTCCGAGAAACGACGACGGATATCAGGAATCTAATGATGCAATACTGAAAGTATTCAATGCGTTCGAAAAGCCTTTAGAAAAAATAAAGAAGAGATATTTGAATGACGACGAGCTAAGGGCTGCTCAGTTGTATATATTACTCAATTACGATGAGGATAAAATGGAGAAGCTAGAGGGGTAAGTAATTAATACGTCCACGTTTACGTCATCTCAATGTAATAGTATAAGCTAATATTATGCTACTAATCAGCGGTTGCTTCATTATTTTTTAGCACATATAATGATGAGCTGAGGTCCGTTAGACCCTACATAACAGACGAAGAAGTAGAACAAGAAATGAGAAGTAATTTTTCTTCTTTGTTAAGTACATATGTAAGGACCTCGGTAATTACTTTTTTTATATGCACTTGTGCAATAAATAACTTACTATCGCTACTTTGGTATTTAGGTCGATCGTCTAATAACACCCGAGACTGAATCTATTAGAACTCTAGCCAAGGAACCAATTCCTGCCGTCAAAATATGGCTAAGTTACTGTGTGAATGGGTTTACGTAAAAGTCAATAAATGCTCCGATCAGAGATAGCTTTCTGGATCTTGATTCCACGAAAAACAGTTATTTGTTTATCAAATCTTCGAATTACAAAGACGTCGATCCAGGCAATATTTTTTTTGGCATCTTACGAGAGATTTTAGAGTTGACATATAATTATGGCACAGAACCTGCTAAGATCGTGCTATTCAAGTGTGAATGGTTTGATCTGATTCAAGATCAAGGATGGACAATTGACAAGCATGGCCTTGTGGATATAAACTACAAGCGTAGATATCAAGGCTACTAACCATTTGTCCTATCAAGTCAGGCTCAGCTCGTATACTTCACAACTTATCCTAGACGGGGGACAGTGAGGTCGGATTGGTGGGAAGTATGCAAGACTAAAGCTAGAAATACCTTTGACGTTGACGAAATAGCTTATCAGGAGGATGAGCTACCTCTTGTAACAAATATTGTAGATGTGGACTCAACGGAAGTTACTCATTACAAGATTAATAATGTAGAAGAGGTAAAATTATCCGAAGAGGGACGAAGATAAAGTAGATGAAAGTGAAGATGAGGAGGAAGAGAAAGAGGAAGAGGAAGGGGAAGAGGAAGAGGAAGAGGAAGAGGAGGACGAGAAAGGCGAACAAGATAAATTTTCTGAAGATGATTGAAAATAAAATAATTTGCCTATAGAATGTACTATATTTTGACTGTATAATGTACTATTTTGACGAAAACATATATTATATTTTGACTGTAGAATATACTATCCACTTAGACTTGTGACACTACAAGTTATTTACTGTGCAATTCTATTAATGCTGTGAGATATGAATAATATTTTGACTGTAGAATGTACTATATATTTGTTTATTTGTTCTATTATTATATGTTGTCACCAGGTATGATAGGACGACGTGGAGCATTCGACAGGTCCCGAGGTAGACGGAGTGCTCCTTTGGTATTGCCTACTATTAGTTCTGGATCCTCGGTGCCAAGTACTCCAGTATATCGACCAGTCACATCTCCGACTGCGATGATGTTATGTGGCAACACACCTGGGATGAGTAGTTTCAGGCCTGAGACTACTCCCTCGTCCAGCGTTCATCATGTTGACGGAACCATGGAGACAGATGAGCATATGGCGGAGGTTGAGCCGACGTCGTCCTAGCATCAGCTAGATCCTCCATGCGCACCTCCGGACGAGACGAGGACGGAGATTTGGGCCGACGGTATAAAATAAGTCAATTAGTTGGTTTAGCATCATATATATCGTGTATTTTTTCATTCATCATATATTCACTTTTTCGATAAAAATAATTATCTCTGTATAGATATTGTCCCTCGTCGGTACAGAGACACCTAGGCCACTTTCTAAGATACAACTATGGTGGCCCTTGGATCAACTACTCTGATACTCTGGATGAGAGAAAGGCGTTCCAGTTTGCACACTTCAAGGTAAAAGTATATTATATCAATCATCTATTTTATAAATATTATATAACTACTAAATTACTTCTTGTAGCAAACGTATTTCTATCCACCGTACCGGGCCAAGTTGATCGAGCAGATATTTTCTGTCGTTTCTGCTAAGTTGATCCGTGATGCTCTAGATGACCAGAAGGCTCGTGATCGTGAAGGAAAATCGATCCAAGGTTAGATCACGCCTGAGCAGTGGACTGCGATGAGGGCTAGATTCGACGATCCGAGGTACAAGGAAAGTTCTGAGATGGCCAATGCGGTTAGGCAGAAGGCAGCAAAGTGGTGTGGTGGCTCAATTTCGATGACGAATTATTTTTGTCGTTTGGTATATTTTTTATTTCAGATATATTATTTTAATATAAGTATGATAAAATGGTAGTAGGATAAAATATTTAATTTTAGTACTAAATAATATAGTATTAACAAGTACAGAGGGGTGAGGCTGCCAACATGGTAACCGTCTTCTTGGCCTCCCATCGAAAGGACGAAAATCTCATTAATGAGTGGGGCTCGCAGACCTATGTAAGTATTACTTTACTTTGTGTTAATTTTAATATAACTTAAGAAATATGCAAATAAATATCCTAACTTTTCTAGGCCGAGTATCTTAGGCTGCGTGAGCAAGCGACTGCTAGTGCACCTACAGTGGGAGAGGCTGGTACTTTCTCGCAGCCCTCTCCAGCTCTGTCGTCAAACCAGTTATGGGTGACCGCCGCTGGTGATCTTAAGAGGGGTACTTACTATGGTACGGGATCCTATAGCGCCCTTGTTGCGATGCAGTCATCTAGGGCCTCCAAGGCAAGTGTGCATTCTCCACAAATCTCGTAAGCATTGGCCCGAGTCCAGGAGACCGTTGACGGTCAGATTGTGTCTCTCCGTGAAGAGTTGCTGCGAAGGATGGAGGAGAAGCCCCTGTCCCAGCCGCAAGCGGACGATGCGACGCTCATCGCATGATTTGATACGCTCGAGCGCAGCATCGTGGAGCTCAGGGATATGATAGCTGATCTTAGAGCATCGACAGAGAGCAGCATGACGGAACTGCAGGCATCACAGCTGTCCATGGACGAGAGGCTGACGATGATGGAGGATTTAATGTTTCATAGCAGTACGAGGCTGTTATCTACCATGGATTCATACAACCATCGACTAGCAGAGTTGGAGCAGATACGTCCTCCTAGTGCGCCTTCATCGACACAGACTCCACCGACGTCACTGCCTTCTCCATCGACATCGGTTTCGATTTCACGGGAGCAGTATGATTTGTTCTTATCCTTGATGCGTGCCGGTGGTCATCCTTCTGCAGATCTGCAGTAGTCCTAGTTAGAATAGTTTACTAATTGTTTATATTTTGACCTATGACATTTGGTCATTTATGAATATTCTTTCTTTTTTAGGCTTTCAGACTTTATTTCTTGCACTCAGTTGCGTGGATATTTATTTTATTCTTTACGACGAGATTTTCTCCTGACTCGGTTTGTAATCCTAATATTTTGTTTTATTCAAATTTTACTATATTATTCATATTAAATGTATGTTAATTTAACGGTGTTGAGTGTTCAACCGAAGGGGTCGACGAACCCAGAAAATTCAACGGAGGGTTGCTCCGGGTCTATTTATATAAATTGTGAATTCATAAACTGCAGGAAGATTGGTTTGAAAATAATTCAATATTCATTTTTATTTTTATTTTTTCACTAAATCTTTAGCGACGTTTAGCGACGTTTAAATACGTCACTTGAATACGTCGCTAATTACGTCGCTAAGTATGTCTCTGATTGTCGTTAAATACGTCGTTAATTACGTCGTTGAATGTCGCTAAACTACTGACATGGTAGTATTTGCCAAGTCAATATAATATCGCTAAATGTGTCACAAAATGTCGCTAAATAGAAAAAAATTGTCACGACCCGCACCCAGATGAATCGGGCACCGGTTCGCGAGTACGTCCAGCCTACGCCGCAGTGTCGGCGGTAGTACGCTGTCTAGATCATATTTACAGGTAATTTAAAATCTAGCTCATTCACAGTGAATAAATAGGCAAGGATAATAACAGAAAATAGGAATGCTAAGATTTTATAAGACTAATTTATGACATTCAAATCCACAGTTTAATACAGAACCAGAAGATAAATCGGGGACAAACCCGAGTATTATGCTGAAAGAAAATACTAGCTAACTGGCTAACTACTCCTCAAAAGTAGTCTCTTGAGTAGGAACCGGCTCCTCAATAGTATCATCTGCTACGCCATATGGGCCATAAAAGGTAGGAGCATAGTCCTCATCATCGCCTAAATGTCAACGGATCCAGTCAGGAAAGGAGCAAAGTACCAATACACAACAAAGCTTACACTAAATAATTATGACAAGTAGTAAAAACTGACTAAGTATCACGATAACAATTATACATAATAAGTAGTAAAATTAACTAATGTGTTAAGTACTATAAATCAGGGATATAAGTAAAACAGGATCATAATGAGACAAGAAAATGGAACTGCAACAAGACAAAAGAAACTATGTATGTGTGAAATTGTGTATTTGGAATACATAGTTGGCATGTAGGGGGTTATAAAGCTAATAAGGCACGTCATAGACGGCTAGCAGTCAGGAACAATCGAGTATAAGGCTGATGGTACAATCGCGTACTCAACAGCTAGCAGTCAGGACATGAAGGAAAGGGTAAACTACATGCCTCCTAGTATTCTCCCTCCCGACACGAAAATCGAGACATGAAGTCCAAATTCTAACATTAAGTGTAATCATCCAATGGTGCTAGTAGAGAAAGGAACTAATTATCATAATATAAGAATAAACTTGAAGTGCAGGTACTTGCCTGATGTTTGGATTCCAACTACGGTTCTGTCCTCGGGAAAATTTCCAAATATGCCTCCGGATGCTGAAATAACCATTACCATCATGCTCAGAAGATATCAAATAGCTAGAAATGCTTGTCCTTGCGTCCAATTTGGACATAGGGGCGAAAATGACAATTTCGGGTCAAAACGGAGTCCGCATGTGGGCTCGCTTTGCACCGAAAAATATGTCAGGGTCAAAGGTCTCCAAATTTGTCCAACTTAGTGTCAACAAGTCAGGAACGCTGATACGAACTCAACGGAACTTCCAGAATTGGATTCCGATGAGCCGGTCGTAAAATTGCCCGCGAGTGGGGCCTACGGGGCCCACGACACGTGATTTCGTCAACGTTCTCGGATTCGAACCAAACTTGGGTCACAGGACCAGCGTATTGCTACGAGTCCGATGGCGCAAGTTTCGTTTCGATCCGACGTATGTACACAAAGTTATGACGTGTTCCAGGAAGGGCGGATACGAGACGGTGTCCGCGGACACGCGTTGATTCCGGTGTGCACGCACATCCGAATCGACTTTCGCGAAATCCCACACGTCCGTATTAACGACGCGCACGTATCTGTGAAGACCGCGCGCGACCAAGTCGTCCCATTTGGCGGGGCGTACTCAGTTCCGGGGTGAAACAGGGCGTTGTTTTTCCTGTTTTTGGATCGCGGTTCACGATCCCCACAGGACGCGATGCACCGAGCGGTTTTCCCGGGCACCGAGGGGGTCATGCAGGCTACGCGTTGAAATTGACGGAATTGAAAACGGGATTACGAGCAGAAAGTTACGAGTACCTGAACAGGGCTAAAAACCCGATTCTCGCGTGTCCGAGTGTCGAGTCGGTGTCCTGTGTCCTGTGCTGTGTCCGTGTCCACGGTGGCTCAAGGGTTGCTGGAGATTGGCCGGGGCGGCTCGCTGGAGGAGGGTGGCTCGACGAGGGGCTGGGCGGAGTCATCGGCAAGGCGGAGAGGAGGGGCGGCCGGAGGCAGGCTGCTCGAGGCTCGAGCGGCGGAGGCTGCTGCCGTAGGGGGTTCTGGAGGGGAAGCTCGAGGGCGGCCTGCGGAGAGAAGGGAGGAGTAAGTGGTGGTTCGCCGGGCTAGAGGGTGGCCGAAAATGGGACCTAGGGTTTCGGCATGGGAAGATGAGGGAGGATGAGGAGGTGGAGATGGGTTTAAATAGGGGAGATCCGCGGGGGGGGGGTGCTGGCCGGGAGAGTCGGAGAGAGGGGGGACGTGCCGCGCGGGGCGCGGTGGCTGACGCGGGCTCCGGCGACGTGGCCGGAGCCGTCGTCGGGAAAAGCGGGGGACGCGGTCGTGGGGGAGAAGGGTTATGCGGGTCGGGTCCGAGCGGGTTCGGGTCTGGCCGACCCGACCCGCTAGCCACTGTGGGCTGGGCCGCAGTTTTGGGCCAGGGTTAGGGTATTTTAATAAATAAAATAAATAATAATAGTTAAATAATTAATTAAGTAGTTTTTAGGTATTTTAAAATAGGTCCGAGGCCCAAAAAAAATCCAGAAAAATTACCATAAGTCCAGTTTTTTATTTTACACCATAAAATATTATTTCCATAATATTTTAACACCAATTAACAGCATTTAAAAAAATCTTTAACTCCCAATTACCTTGGTTCGTCTTCCAGAAAAATACCGTAAAATTGGAAAAATTATATTAAAATTATTCTGAAAAATCAGGGTATTTACAAAAATTTAGCGACATACAGCGACACACAATACGTCGCTAATTTAGCAACGTTGCGTCGCTAAACGTCGCTAAGATAGCGACTCAATTACGTCGCTAGAAAACGTCGTTATAGCGACGTTTTGCGACGTTTTTCCAGTCGGCAACTAGCTTAAAGGCGACTTCATTGAAACGTCGCTAAATATTTTTAGCGACATTTTTATGCCATTTAGCGACGTTTATGGACATCACTAATTTGACTTATTCTGGTAATGTGGATACAAAATATATATATATATATATATATATATATATATATATATATATATATATATATATATATTGTATCCAGTATCTTGACTTATGTCTTGACAACTATCCTTGTCTTGATATCCTAATATCTACCCTCACCTATAGGGTAGACTAAAATATATCTTGACATTACGATACCCACTACTCATTGACTTTACCTAAGTATCTAAGATAATAACACATTTCTAGAACTAACCTTCAAGTATACTGTTATCAATACCTAGTACTTACCTACATATTATCAACTCCGATTCGAATCACATTGCATTTCCAATATAATTAACTTTAAATATCAAGACTTATATATATATATATATATATATATATATATATATATATATATATATTCAATTTACAGATTCCGCCGATCGTGAATCTGAACTTCATTGGTTCGAGTAAGTCTTTGCACATGGGTTCCATCAATCCTATCAACCAACATTTTGGCAACGACAAACTACTTCACTCCTATTGCATTAGACATCTGATCGAGCAACTATCTTGTACCATAGAACCACCAAAAAGTCCTATAATCCATACAATATTGTCTTGGAATAAATAGCTATAGCTATGTACTTATAACCTACAAATAACCTAATCTTATTTTTAGACTATAAACATAAACAAATCAAGGAATAAAAGAGAGGTCAAATCTTATCACTAAGGACAAGTCTTAGAATATCATCCAAAATAATTTAAAAAAAAAAAAAGGAAATAATTTATATCCTTATTAGTGTTAGAATGGTAACTAAATAAATAAAAGACAACATCGTAAATTTATCAAATCTTCATGAGAATTGTACTAGATCACAGTTGTAGGTGCTAGTTGTCAATTAATTATGGCATATTTAACAAACAATTTTTCCTCAATCTCTCCCCCAAACTATAGAAAATTTATTGCGATATATCATAACTTTAAACAAGTTGTATATATTAATTAAACATCTATTCTAAAAATAAAATATAAAAAAAATTTGCACGTGTTTAAAATTTTTATTAAAGCTTTACTAAGTTTCTCTCAGAAAATTAACAAGTACAACCATCATCTACAATACGCAAAAGAACACAAGAAGTCAAGGTATGTATTGAGTCGGTCCGTACCTGTCCACGGTCCGGGTCAATCGGGTTTGATCGGATCCGGTTCGGACCGGTCTCAACCCGAAGAGAGCGACGGGCAGGCCAGGCCCGATCCAGTCCGGTCAACAAATAATCCGATCCTGCCTGGGCCCATGACCCGGTGAGGGTAGGACCGGACCGAACCGGTCTGGGTCAGGACCGGTCCGATATATATATATATATATATATATATATATATAATTTTTTTCTTTTTTTTTTTCGGGCCGATCATGTTTAGTTTTTTATTTACTTTAATATATATATATATAATATATATATATATATATATATATATATATATATATATATATATATATATATTATTTTTTTGGGTTTTTTATATATTACAATTATTATTTTTTATAAACCGATTGTACAATAAAAACTATTGCAAATTTTTTTTAAAATTTATATATATATTAAAATTTATAACTTTAAGTATAAATTTATTTGAAATTTATAAGTTATTTGTTAGAAAGAAGTTAAATGTAAACAACTAAGTTAAATGTAAATTTATCACTTGAAATTTAAATAAGTGATTTATATAGACATAAAGAAGTTAAATGTAAACAACTAACAACATTAAGTAAGAAAAAACTGAATTTTTTTTATTAAAGGACGTGGAGACTAGAGAGGAACAAGCGACATATGTAACAAAAAATATATATATATTAAAATCGATACATTTTTTTTAGTCATTTTTAGTAATAATGAGTTGTTATAATGGATATTTTGTTCATTTTTAGTAAAATGACCAAAATACTTCTAAAACGGACAAAAAATTGCCAGTAAAACGGGAGTATTTTGGTCAAAATACACTCCAACGACTATTTCCTAAAAAAATAAAAAATCGAATCGGACCTGAACCGGGCCGGTCCGGACCGACTCGACCGGGCCGTCCAAATTGGACTCGGTCCGACCAGAGGATGGACCGGACCGGATCGGGCCGGACTTGTGGGTCAGATCCTCCGACCCAATCCGGACCCGTGGGAGAAGTGGGCCGAAGCGGACTGGTTCGTTGACCGAATCCAAGTCGACCCGAACCGAAATTGTTCTGACCGTACCGGACCCGTGACGGATTCAGGACCGGCCCGTCCGTTTACACACTTGAACAAGAAGAGAATTTCCACCCATAGAAAAGAATTAGAACACCATCAAAATTTAGCATGTTGGACATCAATATCAAGTATCAGCACTTCCCACCAAGCATATATGCGCTCATAATCACATCAAATGTTCATTAACCATCAACTTAATTATCATTAACAGCCTTAAAAATATACAAAAGTAACTCACTCAGCTCAGGCTCACTACCTAGGCTTGTTGGGCCTCAACGAGAGCTGCACCGGCAGCGGGCGGCCGGTTCCGCTGCCTCCGCAGCTGCTGCAGCCCATCCTCCCCGAGCCGGCGCAGGTGCGGCATCCCATGTCCCCGTCCGACCAGCGCGAGCACATGCAGGCGACAAGGCCCGTGCCATTGCAGGTCGGGCAGCTACCCCCGGCCATCGGCTCCCTCCGCTCTATCGCAGACTTCACCAGCATGGCGCCGGCGAGCACGCCCAGGCCCGTTGCCAGTTGAGAAGCTATCACCAAAGGACCCATTGCTTTCTTCTTCTTCTTCTTGCTAACTACAATATTTGTGTGTATGGTGAATATATGGGTTGGTGATAGATATCAGTCTAATTAGCTGGTTGGTTAGGGAAGGGAACACGTCTGCCTTGTTCGAGTGTGGTTGTCTTAGCCAGTTTGTCACCATAATTTTCTAGTGACCATCGTGTGACCTTCTAAACTTGATAGCTTGAGCCGAGCCTAGCCGAGCCGAGCCAGAGTTGGCATGTTCATCAAGCTCGATCCGTTTCATTTGTGGCACAAAACTACCAACACAAGCTTGATTTCTTGAAACTGTGTTCAAACTCAGACTATGTTTGAGAGCCATTTTGAGCTTGACTCGGTTGAAGTGAATGTATCGTACAAAAAAATTGGAGTCCATGTCAAAAAGATTTGATAAGAGTCTTGTCAAGCCGATCGTGTACCAATCGGGAGCAGAACCGATTCAAATCTAAGTCGGATAAGACTTCAGATTTGAACAATTCTTCTTTGTTTAGGACAACATTTCATGCTCAACACGACCCCACAAGAGATCGGAATCGCGAATGATCCTCTAAAATCGGTCCCCAAGCTCTAAGGAGCATGGAGAGAGAGAGAGAGAGAGAGAGAGAGAGAGAGAGAGATGAAATTTGATTTGTCGTCTATTTTATAATTAGGGTGCAATACTAGGCAACAGACCGACGACGTTTATGTCCGTCACCAAGTAAAATATAATAGTGACTAGGCATAGTTGGACCTTCGCATAATCAGCAGGAGTGTGTCATATATACATGTTGGAAGGACGCAAAGGCTCAAAATGGGTTAATAAGGCAAGTATCAGATTATCAGCAACACGTGCCATATATTAATATCAAATGTCATAAACTATTACTGGATTAATATGAATAGGAACATTATAAAATACCAACCAAGTAATGGATTAAAACATATATGAATAATATGGTTCATCTATGAGGTGCTTTTTGATCCCCAGTTGCTATGTGGAAGAAATGACAAAATATTATAGATTCTTCTATTTAAGTGCTTCTCGCTTCTCCTTCTTCCTGTTCCTAACTCCTTCCCGGGTAGTTCCTAATCTTAATTCGCACTTTCTATACGTTTAGGTAAAGTTATCCATTAAATGGACCAACTCCGATTAAAGAATATGTTGCCATTATAATCAATTATATTAAGAGTTTCAATTGGCCTATTTGTGTTTGAATATGACTTTGTGCACCTTTCAATGTCACGTATATCGGTTTAAGATTTTAAGATTCAAGTCAGACCACTTGTCACAACCCGCACCCGGTGTAGGGACATGAGTACGTGAACGACATCCAGTCTACGCCGCAGCATCGACGGTAGAATATTGTTTGGTAAACTATACTATCTAACAATAATGATCATCAAGATATATAATGCCACCATTGAGATATGAATACTCAATCATAGAACTATAAGATAGAATAATGCATGAATATGATATAAAGAACTGAAGAGTCAAAATACAACTCACAAGACATAATATAATATTCAATCAGTCTCAAATATAATAAAATACTACTTATCAAGCTGGAGACAAATCCAGTACAATATAAACCTATCTACTAAGCTACTGGTAAAGTGTTATCTGTCTCAACCGGGATGAGTCCCTACTGAGCCACAGTCTCTAACTCTAGGCCAACTACGTTATGAGCCCCGTAGTGAGTGAGATACCACTCCTCAGTGTCATCTGAAAAAAAATATCCAGTCAGGATTGGAGCAAAGTTCACCTCTAGCAGCAGTTACAATAAATGATAAAAACTATATAATAGTAAATAGAGAGCATATACAAGATGAATAGAGCAAAGAAGAAATATATAGGAATAAGTAAATACGAAAAATACATACAAGTGATACGAGCATCATATATGGAATCCAGGGATACAACTATCTAAGTGAGTGAGTACTAGTGACAACATGTGATCAGCTTGGGTACTGCTCAAGAACCACGGGCCTGGCTAATCATACGTGCGATGTATGAGTAACACTATTCAAGAAAAACAAGAACTGCGGGATATGATCACATATCTACACTACATACTCCCTGCCCCGACTGGTATAGTGGATCCAACCATGGCACGCTATGACACAGAATTCCATGAGAAGGGAGCTAATCTTCTCATGAATTTTAGTGTCCATATATGTAAAAGAACAACGGGGCTTGCACAAGAAATACACTAGGATCTACCAGGAATAACATCTCATGACAGAATCCAGGAATACCAATCCGTGTAACTAAGTGTCAGAAAAATCAAGGATATCTACACTAAATACAAGAAATATAAAGGATATCATAAACGAAAAACTATCAGAGAATGTACTCGCCTGAAATTCGGTAAACAGTATCAAAGATGTCCGGAACGGTATTTCAGAGACCTAAATATGAAATATTACATCAATACAAGATTTTGAAATGATAAATAGTTAAACTAGTCCATTTCTAGGTCATTAGGCCAAATCTAAGTCAAACTGTCAGGCTAGGTCAACTCTAGGTCAAACTAGTCAAACTTGATCAAACTGGTTATTTTTAGGTTGTGATAGCATATATCTAAGTTATTGGTTCCATACACTATGTATCTAGGCTATACTAGTTATAATAGTTAATATCACTAATAACTATATAATAAGATACTCTAATTGATAATAGACATACCACTATACTAACTATATCTAATACTAAATTACTTAACCAACTATTAGATAACATATACTTATAACCTTTAATAAGACTAACAAGCATTCCAATATGCATTACTAAATAGTCATTATATATGTTGACTGATACGTTAACATCTGATATCAATGTAACTAGTATACATATCATTAATCTGACACTAACTAATACATATCCATTAACTAATATACATCCTAATATATACTAACTAACTGACATCCATATGTATATTAACTTGATACCTTGCTACCCCCACCACCTGAGCTGTTGCTCACCACTCTGTTACCCGACTAAACCCACAGACCAACCGAAACCAAGTTCTTCCAATTGGCTGCTGCACCCACATACTGGGTATCCCCCTATGAGTTACCTACTGTGGCAACCTTCCTCCTATTGTTGCTGCAACACTAACCTCCTGCCATCCATTAGTTACCTACTGTGCTTCTCATAATAGCTCCATCTGGACTGCTAACAATGCAGTCCTACCCGACCCAAAACCAGCTTCACAGTTCTTCTAGTTACTGTCCAGGCTTTCCTTTCACCTCCAACCCAATATAGAACACTCCATCACCCAATTGCACTCTAGCCTACTTAATACACTAGTATGCACAGACCTACACTTGCCTCTGAACACCTTACTGCCTATAACCACATCTTTACTACCATCAGTCCAATATCAGTATAAAAAAAATACCCTAAAACAGTTTCCATCAGTCCATAACAGAACCTACACAACCCCCAACTGTTAGGTGCCAATCGCACAGTGTACACAATGTTAACAACTATCCAAAATAGTCCACATTAAACATATACATCCAACACTTCTAACACCTAGTACGTCATAGCTAAATGATTATATGAACTGTAAGATATCATATATATATATCAAGTATCAATACTAATATAGCTATACACCACTCTAAATAAAGTAGAACAAATTACAACAAATACGTGGAGTGCATCGCACCCGTATCACACTCTTTCTAGGATACGCTTGCGATACGGCCCCAACACATTCACCAAATGCATCACTAATAATGTGAGCAAGTCTAGAATCATATTTAGAAGTAATATAAAGTACTAACTACTCAACTACGTGTCTGTGTCAAAATATGACATGTTTAAACCCTCACGTCGAGGGAAAACTCCCAAATTAATCTGTATCACCAAATTGCCACGATACGGCCTACACATATCCAATTTTGGATATGACACTAGCCTTACACAATCAGACATATGTCAATTTGGTCCACTAGACCTATTAACAAATACATGGAGCACCAATCTCGGATTTCCCCCAAATTGGGTACAAAATATCTCATAACATTCACAATAGGGATCCCTAAGAGTCAAATCATCTTCCTATAGGTAGCCATAGTACATAGGTGGGTTCCTAATGATTAATCTACCGATTTAGAGTCTAATTAGCAAGAAAATCTGAATTGTACCTATTGGAAGATGGATTTCCAATGTAAGTCTTCAATTGAATGCAAAGAGCCTCAATTTGTACAAATTGCTCCAAATTGTAGATCCTTGTCTCCTTCTTGCTTCTAGAGTCTCCAATGGTGAAGTAGGGATGAATTAGTAAGGAATTTAAGTAGGGATTTGGTGGAGGGTAGGAGAATTTAGGGAAGAACAATTATGGATCTAATTGAAATAAAAAGAGAAAAGAGGAGAGAGAAGCTCTCCACCTATATGTGGCCAGCCTCTCTAGGCTTGGTGCCCAAGTACTGTATAATGTCTAATATACCCCTTGGGGCTTGTCATGAAAAAAATGATTAAGGAAGGAAGGTTCTAATCCTAATGGTTTGACTAATTAAATCATCAACCTAAGAAAATGGGCTAAATAATTGGGCTCAAGTCTAAACTAATTAAATGTTGGTCCATGAATCAAGTCTAATCTAGTTAGGTCCACTAACAAGTCCAAAACATAATATAACACCTAAAAATAAATAAATCATACAATAAATAAATATTTAACATGCACCATAATTAATTAATTATGAAATGACCAAATTATTCTCAATCAGAAAAGTGGTAGTGACAAATTTACCCCCTTAAAATAATTATAAAATTATCCTATATATATATATATATATATATATATATATATATATATATATTATGGGGTCGTGGCTTGTTAGTTACGATGGGGGACTCCCGTGGGGATGGGCACGATAGTGTTCATTTACATGAAACATGCACGTGTGGACAAGTCCTATTGGTCCACATATGAATGGCACATGTAAAAAAATGAGCACTATGGCTCATATCCCGTTTACTCATATATATATATATATATATATATATATATATATATATATATATATATATATATATATAATTGGGTGTATCGATCGAATAACAATGAGTCTGTCATATTTAAACAGATCCTGGCCAACAGGAGGCAGATACAACAGTACATCATTCGATGGATAGGTAATGGAGCCAATACCGATCTATGACTTGATCCTTGGATCAACCACCAGAGTTTGTTGGAGAAGTTGGGCGGTAATTTGAATGGATTAGCGTTTAGGGGTACGTGTGTAAGTGCACTAATCCAAGGAGGGACTTGGCAGCTAAACCGGAACCGACGGGTTGTTGTGTTCACAAACGAGATATATGCCATGAATATTGATCAAAGCTTGGTTAAAGATGAATGGAGTTGGGAGGACTCAAGCGGAGGAGGGTTCAAATTTGGCCGAGTGTACAACCTAATCAGGGACGACCATGAAAAGGTAGCTTTTGTGGATGTAGTTTGGATGTTGGGTGTTACGAAGAAGATGCAGTACTGCATGTACAAACTACTGATGGAATGGTAGCTTACGAGAGACAGATTAGGGAGGTTTTCTATCCAGGTGGACAACTATTTATGTATACTTTGTGGTCTATGCAATGAGACGATGGGCCATCTCTTTTTCAACTGCACAATTTCCTGGGAGGTGTGGCGGAGCCAGGAGTATCGACTGTTGTTGCAAATTAGCGACGGTCGTGATATACAAACAGTGATGAGAGACATCAGGGCTGGGTGGATCAGAGGGACTCTTTGGTTTCCGAAGGCTTGTACGAGACTGTTTGCGGTCGTCTGGCATATCTGGAAGGAGCACAACAATCATATTTTTGAGGGCTTGTGTACTGTTCCTATTGAAATTATTATAAATATAGAAAGTGATGTGAATGGGATGGGCATAGTTGATATGTCATAATAATAATAATAATAATAATAACAATAACAATAACAATAATAATAATAATAATAAATAATAATAATAATAGTAATAATAACAACAACAACAATAATAATAACGGTGAGGCATAGCCCTTGTTGCTATTTGACTGGGGAGGTAGTGACCATGCAGTTGTAAATAATATTGATTGTCCCTAGTCCCCCACCCCTTGCCCCCCTCCCGATAATGATGATACCACAACCCATCATTATATTTTATAGTGTAAGATGATGTCTTAGCATTTATATTATGTGGTTTCATCTTTTTCTTTTATATCCTTCAGATATTACATTTGTTAAGAACATATACTATACCTATGAACAACTTAGATAATCCCCATTAATGTATACTAGAATAAACTTTTAGTAGTATTCTGACCCACCCATATCATATATGTATTATCATGATCCTAGAGACAAATACATATACTTCTTTATGTATGACCCTCCCCACACTTGGCATTGATGATGCGTGAATCCATCACTCTTTTTTAGTGTGGCATCTACCTGTGCAATTTTATTAAAATGGATACCTATTCATGAAGGTGTTGATGACAGTACTAATATTACCAATGACTTGCAAAATGAGACAAGTATAGAAAGTTCTTAACATTTGGCGAATCTTTAGTGTTCTTACCATTTCTTACGGCTTGATACAAGTTAACTAGCTAGGGTTATCACAAAACTTATCTAATGATGTAAGTCGAGAAACTATGCTATCACCTGCACTACAGGTACCTATATCTCCAAGGGTTCGAGTATACGTTTGCAACACAAACATATCATAAGAAAGTAACAAGTAAAATTACATAAGCAAGTAACATATAACTAGAACATGAAACATAATCAAGGTGCAACAGCACACACTTGGTAGGTCATGGAGCCCATGTCTCATGGGGCCCTTAGTGATCGAAGTTGCTGGTAGCACGAATATCCTCCCCTCCCAATGAACTATATGAATTAAACTAGTCAATTACTTTACAAGATTAATCCTAATTCTCAAGTCGTGGACATTAGAGAATAACCCTAAAATGACGAGCAATAGGTACGAGTTATTCACAAGTTATCATTGGCGAATGTTCTCATGACTCACAACATGCGATACATTGGATATAGTCCTCACACTTTATTTCCCAATGCCAAAATGAAATAGGTTAAGCACACAACAGATATTCTACGGTGTTGTGAATAAAATGAACTCGTGTCACAACATATAAAATTAAAGCATTTAAACGAATACGAAAATATACAAAATAGGGTGTTTGAGTGGTATACCTCGGTATATCGGCAGTATATCAGGCAAAGACAATAAGTTTGGAACATACTAAAATGGTATACCACGGTCTACCGTGGTATGTTGTTCGGGCTGAAATAGCTCAGAAAAGCTCCAAATATCAGGTTTTCAAGAACCAAAATGAGTCATGATTTCACCAAACTTATAATCAATAAAATATAAATATAGGGGTGGGTCTCCTATAGCATATATGACTATATTTCCAAGAGAAAACTTATGTGTCACAAGCGATATACCAAGTTTCTTTACGGTATCACACGATACCATCTAAAAACCTATATCTACTCAAAACCATCGACCAAAACCAAATAAGTCATATACAAAAGATGAAAATAATTTATAGAGACATATTTTAGACCATAAATATTCATTATACAAAGAAAAAATGAAATATAAAGAAATTCTAGTTGTATTCACTTTGAGCAAGATGTACTTGTCTCGAGTAGCTCCAAGCAAAAACCTAATCTCCTACTATGGTTGTGCACAACTCCAAGCTCCAAGAGCAAGCTCCAAAGCTCAGCCCAAGCATGGAAAAGAGCAGAAATAAATAAATAAGGAAAACATAAAAAGAGAGAATGAGAGGGGTTTAAATATGAGGAGGGGGTGAAGATGAGCCAGATGTGCCATGTTACCGATCCATGCCTTCTTCAAGTGTTCTCATCCATCCAAACAAAACTAAGAACCTATGGACAATAAAATGACTTGGTTATTGTCCAATAGATGAGTCATTAGCAGTCGAACGGTATATCAATGGTATGTCACGGTATACCGATCGTATACCAATATAAGCTGCCAAAATTTTATTCAAAAAAATCATGGGTTATGTTCTACATACGGATTCTAGCACGGATCTATTGCAATGCCAATGTGTATTATATATGTCTAGGGTAGTCGCCCCCATTAAAGTAAAATCCATACATGAAGAATAAGATAAACATAGATATCCAAATTCATAAGTGACCAGGATAATGAGACTACATGCACCCTTGAATCATTCCACCACAATAAACTAGGTGATCATATATAGTTATTAGATCTATCAGTTTATTTGAATTCCTGGCTACAAGTATCTAGGAACTCATCCTATAATGATGTTCCCTTCGAGGAAATACAAGACTATACAATAAGTTTAAAAACCATAACTGATAGCTTGTAACATACAAACAATGTACGATACTAGTTTACCATATCCTATAGTGCGCTGTGATGAGCCACAGAGAAAATAGATAGAGTAATACAGTAGATGTCAAGCGAGAGCAAAACATGTATAATACAGGTCAATATTGGCATACTAAGGCGAACTCCAAGCAATAGTTAGGTAGCGCAGAGGATACCTACGTTGTCGAAGCAATCTTGAACTAAAATGAAAAGAGAGAAAAAATATGCACTAGACTGGAATATGATCATGTACTGGACATAATAAGGCACTAAAATCAAGGGTTATCCCATTATGTATAAGTCACCAATCCTAGCCAGGTATCCCAACAGATAATTCATTAACTAGAATCTAGGTTCTAGATAGGCAACAAGCCAAGGTCAAGACAACATGAAAATCAGTATCCCATCAAGAGGATTATCACAGGTATTGGAGTCTACTAGAACAACAAGGTCTTATAGAAAAGATAATTAAGACAAGTTGGGGAGTATTCCACCACGCAGAAGAGCCACAACCCATATACCTTGGATAGAGGACACAGACTATTTCGAGGACTGAACCATCCCTACATCAAATAAGGATGATTTTGCACCCAATACACATCATGCAACTATGCACATGCACATACCTAGAATATAATCCTAAAGGGATATTATATCTGGAATATATGTAGCAGTAATCTAGAATTCAATTCATGAACATGATATATATATATATATATATATATATATATATATATATATATATATATATATCATGAAAGGGTCCCTTCGAATAAGCCACCTAACTGGGTCAGTTAAATTGGTGATTAAAGTTAAGATATTATAACCTAAATTTACTATGGTTAGGACTGTCATGCCCCGATCGTGAAGGTCCCGACAACGCCCCGACCCGGCGTGAATCACCACGCCTAGGCACTCTCGCGGGGCGTGTAGTTGTTTTCCATCGGGACATGATACTATGCGAGCCTGGGGTTGTGCCCGCACAAGGCAACATCTTTAAAGTTGTGGCTATCATCGAATCGTTCGAGTACGTAGCGGAGGGACAGTGTTGCAAACAATAATCCATCTAAGTATATGGGGCAAATCATAAGGCAAGAGGTTCTCTGAATACAATGGCATCGTTCCATACATTATGTCCCTTTATACAAAAGCAGCTCAAAGCAATCGATACGGCTCAAGGCATCAAAACCAGATTTTCGGGTCTTGGGGATGAGGCACGCCTATCGCTTCCTAGGACGATCCAGTACCTGTGAACAAGCAAACTGTTGGTGGGTCAACACTTTCTAGAAATTACTGGTGAGTCTAAAATCAACGAACAGAAGCAACATTCACTAAAACTAACACTAAGTAATAATGTGACAAAATATTACATTACTAGTGATCTTTCTAGTTTTACCTATGTTTGTTACATGCAGCACAGGAACAGAGTCATATTACTTCTTTTGGAAACATTTTTTGAAAATGAGTTCATGTTTGATTCATTTAAGCACACAAGGCAAGCCGATTATTCTACTATCAGGGTGTGCGCAGCGTATCTCATGAGCTATACCCAAAGACTCTAGGGATAATGCACAATCTAGGAACTATCCTTCTATTAAGCAAATATGATAAACTATCTATATGCTTTCGTTCTTCGAGAAACTCAAGATCAGTAGCAGTAATCCAGCTAACCAATGACTCTTTTATCTTATGCTATTAGCAGCTGTGACTCTTGGTTGCTCTTCACTATCATTAGCAGCCAGGACCAAGGTTCAGCTCTTCACTAATAGCCATTTTCTGACCGATAGGAATACATAAAACACTATCAGATAAACTCTATGATGCAGACAAAAAGAACAAGCAGACAATTTATCTCTTCTCTTCTATCTCTGTGCGGACTGGCCGCCCTCTCTGAACATGTTCAAGCATGATGTGGTTCTATCAAATCAAAAATGATATAAAAACATGTTCAAGCAATCTCTTACTGTTCTTATTAGCATGACAAGGTTCTCTATTGACAAGCATTCAAGTTCTAGTAACATGTAGTTCTATTAATCAGGCAACGAAAATAATAATCTTCTTAGCAACAGATATTATAAAACTCAGATTCATTATTAAGGCATGCAAGAATCAGAGAATAAAGTTTCTGTCCACTCACCTAGATCAGTTATCTCCTGGTTCAATAAGGAGCTCTTAAGAAATATATTATTTTTGAGTCAGCAAACCGATATCTAGTATACATAGTACCGACGCGGAGTGGGGCACTACAAGGACATATCCTAATCAATACAATTATGGGTGCCATCCAATATCCTCGAATGTTTAGGATGAAGCATGATGGGAATTGATACGAATCCCGAGTACAAACTCACTCCAATCAAGACAAGGGAATGTCCTATTCTAGCTCAGTAATATACAAGCAAGATTTATCAGTATACTGTGATCTTAAATCATGGATGACACCTTGCTTTGGGAGCTCGGGAAATGAGACCATTCTCAATTGTAGTATGCCTACGTATTAAATACTAAGGGTAGGAGAAAGTCTACGACAAGATCAACTATCTATATGTGCAAGCCGCCCTAAATGTGTACTAGGTGGTCATGCTATACTAAGCTAATGCAGCAGTTCGATACAGCAAATCTAGGGGATTAGTTTTTCCTAAATCTCTAATATGAATTCCCAAACGAGAATTCAGGGAAATTTTGGCAGATTCTCACATATATTATTGGACTGGGACAACTTGTAAAACAAGAGAATATCTACTCAGTGCAACTCGCCATAGAAATTTTAAGCCAAGATCGCTACGTCTCGGTCTCAAGTAACTATAAACAAATAGTAAAAATTAATCTCTACAAGAGGCACCATCACATGTTCTCTGTCCTTCACCAAATCATAATGCAATGATCCAATGAGTTATTGTCAAGCTATAAACCGACCGCGAGTCAGATATAGGGCATATCAGGATGATTTCATATTAAGAAAATGCTTGTGTCCTCGGAGGCATAGAGATCCCGTCCTAGTTGTTCGATAAAGTATAATTAAATTATAATAAATAAATATAGGACATGACGTACCTAGGCCCAAAGTCGTCACCAAGTAAAGAGTACTTGCCATGTGGGCTTGGTAGATAAGCAATCTTCAATCAGCAATTCGATCCAGGTCCATTCGTGCACGTCCATCGGTACCTTAAAATCAGCAACAAAAAATGATTAGAATCAAAATATAAATTATAAAATACAAGAAATAAAGTATGGGACAAAAGTTTATACCATGTGAGTCCCACAAGAATTACAAGGATCGGGCATAGAAACTGAGAAATGCAAATCGAGGCATATACGTAAATCAAGGTGTTTATGTGAATCGAGATACACACAACATTTGAGATGACTCGAATATCGAGATGGTACAAAAATAAATGTATGAATGTAAATTGAGGCATGCCTAAATTTAAGGCGGTATAAATTTTGGGGCAGTGCCCATGCGCATGAAATAGGTGTAAGAGCACCTGTCTTACACACAAACCCATGCCAGGACTTTGTTCATGCATATGAAATAGGTTTGAAGGTCAATAATCCCTCAATTGACTTGCGTGATATGTTATGTCATAAATGCAGTATGAGAGATATTACTGTTACACATAAGGTGCCGCCCTCAGGGGATCACTGTGCTAACATATCCATAAACTACTACTGTGCCAAAGTAGCAGAAAAACTCCAACCATGTAGTTAATATTTCAACGACCGCGCCCTGGTGCACCAACCCGACAATGTTTTTGAAGACAAAAGCAAAGCAAAGATGATGATGAAGAAGAGTTAACCCTTTGCCTTATGCTACGCATCTTGGGGGTCTCTACCAGATAGGCCTAACCAGAAGAAGCAAATCCAAAAATGGTTTCTTCTAACCCGTCTGCTCCGGTCAGTGCACCGAGAAACCAATCAAGGGTTCCAACACCAGCTCCGTCATCACAAAGGATAAGGACGACTTCAAACTGTCATAAAAAGTTTCTCACCGAAGGCGTATTTCAGCATAGTTGTTAGAGATCATTGTCTTCATCAAAAGGACCTAGACCATAAGTAGGGGGTAGCATTCCACCAGTACCCAATATAATATCCCAGCCTAGGGATAGTGTTTCTCCAACACCTCAGTATGCAACATCACAGATGGGGGGTAATAAGCCTCTGGTTTTGTATGTCAATCCGACGTTCCATGAAGACAGTAAATCTCAATGAACTAAAGATAATGTACAAGGGGTAGTGACCCTCTTCAAACCATAGCAGCTAGCGCAGCATCGTAAACTAGGGGTAGTAATTCCCTTAACTCTGAAGATGATGCAAGGATGACAACCTTTCCTGAGGACAGTGCGCCTCAAGAATATAAAGCAAAAAGTGTAGGCTCTATTGCCTCATATATTTGTCCATATATAATTTGTCCATATATAATGCCTATATATATTATAGGTAAAAATAATGAGAAAGGTAGCAATGATCATCAATGCCTTGATGTCCTAGAAATAATGGTACAGGGCATGAATGGATTAATACAAACATTGAGCCAGACAATGTTGGAAATTTGGGCATCCTTGGTTCCACCGCAACCACCGGTTCCTAGTCAAACAAATCAAGGTCCAGCAAACAATGAGGAGTATATGCACCTGCTCCTACTCCTCCAACTGTTGGTAACGCTCCTTTGCAAGTAACGTACCAAGTTCCACCCGTAATCACTCTACAATCGACGGTTGCTATGAAAATATTCGATATGTAAGAAGCTATTAAAGACTTGCATGCTCGCTTCGATGCACTAAACAATCAAAATGAGCTTCAAAGTTAGGGATATTACAACCTTATCCTCTTGAGTGGGATAACGTCGTATACCCACCTAAGTAAAAGCTGCAGTCATTGCTCCCATTCAATAGAGTAAAGTTGCCTCATCAGCACATGAAGTACTTCGACTCACAGATAGTCCACTTGCTGAGGGACGATGCACTGCCCACTAAGCTATTCATAGGCACCTTACAAGGGATAGCCTTTGAAAGGTTATGTAGTCTACCCAAGACTGCATCAGAAACTTCAAAGACTTGGAAAGGATGTTCCTTGTCTGATTCTACGAAGGAGGGATGGAGGAGACTATGTCAACTCTCATGTCAACCAGACAAAGTGAGAAAAAGACTGTATACCACTACATTGAACACTTTAAACGGCTCACACTGAAGCTTCCTTGTCACTCCCCATTCCTAAAATACGTATTTGGAGCGTAATTGTTTTCTTGCTGGCGTAGTTATATGTTGTAGAGAGACTAGACCTATTCTTTGGTTCACTAGACTCTTGGTTTATTTGTTTGGTTTGCTTTTATCATGAGTTAAACCCATGGTCCAAACCTCAAACCCTCCATATATAACCCAACTTTACTCTCTCTCCCCTCATTTTTTCCTCTCCCATTCTTTTGCTTAGATTTTCCTCTCTACCCCATAGGCAAGTACATCTTGCAAGAAATAGAAAAATTATTTATATTTTTGTTCCTTTATGTTCCATATATGATTTCCCGTACATTTAGAACTTGGTATTTTTGGATTCGATGGATGGATTAGTGTAGATCTAAGTTTTAAGTTTTAGGATTTTCTTTGTGTTCTTGACTGTCTTTGGGTTTTGATCTCATAAAACTTAATATTTTTGAAAATTCATTATTCTATATTGATGAGCACTTGATTTTGAGTAGTTTAAAATTTTACTTTGCTGGATTTTGGTATCATTTTTGGTTTCTATAGAAGAAACAAAATCTCATTTTTGAGCTTTTGGCCATGGCCGAAATGCTATTATTTGGTAGAGACGAAGGAGTGCTATGCGGCACGAAGTGCTATACGGCCTGGACTTCTTGTCTCGAGTCAGCATGCGGCCAACCATGTTGAACGCATGACTGAATTTGCCATGCGCCCTTTTCCTAGTGCATGAACTTGAACGAATAAAATTTTTCGAAGTCCAAAAGATTTCATGCGGCCAAGCGTGCATGCAGCCCAGAGGAGCATACGGCCTAGTCAACCATGCGGCCAGGTGCTATGCATCCCACTTCTTCTAAATGCATAAATTCTGACTGACTCGGCACGACTTCTTATAATTTATCTTTTCTTCTGACACATTTATCACATGTCACCTCTGTCACTTTTCTAACTTGACTTGACTTGCATTTTTTATTTGTCACATCACATATTTCTCGAAGAGTGGACTTTGCTTTGTCTATGCGGCCTTGCCCCTATACGGCCTCGATGATTATGCGGCACCTTGGTATGCGCCTTCCTCCTATGCGCCTATTGTTTCTTACTCACTTTGGTCACTTTCTTGGTTTAATGTGGATATTGATTGAACGATTGTGATGCTACGTGTTAACTTAGAATTAACTTGTATGACCCAGATGTGACCATGTGCTTAATGACTAAGCACCTGACCTGAACCTGTAGATATGGCCCTACATGTACTTACTTGCTGATTAGACTACTTTCCATGGATCACCTTATTATACATTGGACATAATAAGGGGCGTAGTACAACTCGAGGGAGGGTCTGCAATCCCGGTCCTTGTTTGTTTTAAGAATTTTGGATATGATCTCGAAGGGTTCTCGCACTACTTTTATTTTATCTATCGATATAATAAAGTAATAATTTATTGTGATCATTATTTTTTTGTCCATAACCTTGATATTGGAACTTGTTCCTGCCCTGACTATTGTATCTGTGCTGATACACTTGATCGCAACAAGAGTGCTACTTGATGTATAGTGAGTTGTTGAGCCACATACACTTGCTATATGATATATGTAATTATTTCCTTATCCGGATCTGGTGGTTTGACAGTGACTTTAGTCGTGGCTAGATAGTATTGATTGTTGCATCACACTTGGGTGAATCCAGATATGACTTTAAGAGACAATGTGGATTCGTATCAAGAGTGCCCGTACTTAAAGTACGACATTTAGGAAGGAATGTTCATGTGACCATGACATGAGATTCTAAATAACCGAGGGTTAACTAGGCAACTTAATTTATAGAGCATTGGGAGAGAACGATATCTCGAGATCGTGCATGTCGAAAGACCCTAAGTTATCTGGGAGTAAAGGCTGGCTACCACATATATTGTATATCATTCGCATTAGTGGAGTGCAGTATCTGACTTAATTATAAGTCGAGCTAGTGTCTTTCCTATAGAAAGTCTGAAACTGCTTTTGATCATTAATTTTGCTCAGGGCCCTTGTAAGGGACTGTTGCATCATATATTCTTGCTTGTATATTATTGGTTCATCCAACCCTGCACGATTATGACATAATCTGAGGATACTTATATATTGCATTACTGGTATAACTCAGAGATCATATATTAAGTCATAACACATGTTTGGCTGTTAAATCTATTTTTGTTAGAGAAATGGACCGTTTGTAAAACCCCTATTCCTAGAAATCGTATATATATATTTTAATTATTAATTATTAATTTAATTGTAGTAATTAGTGGCTATTTAGAAGAAATATATTTTTAATAATTTTTATTTTAGGTGTTGGTGCAGTTAGAGGATTTATGGGACCATTAGGAATTTTTCAGAATTTATTTCATGTAGGAGACCCCTTGAGCAGTTGCTAGCTTAATGGTGAGCATTATTATAATCTAGAATTTTTCTCATGAGTATATATATATATATATATATATGCATATATATATATATATATATATATATATATATATATATATATATATATATATATATATATATATATATTTAATTAAAAAAGTATTATAAAAAGAAAAGAAAAGAATATAAACTAATAATAATATTAATTAATAACAATCTTAAAGCAAACTTAAGCAAACCATTCTACCAAGTCAACCCCTTTCCTTTAAGAACCATCCGCTGGAAGTTCACAGCCATCCCCTTTTATCAATTCCAACAAAACTATTAAATATATTATTAATAATAATTCCATTCCTAACCAATTCCTATTAACCAATTCCATTACTATGCTCCTAACAAATTCCTATTAACCAATTCCATTCCTATCCGCTGCTACTAGTAGCCAGCCGCACCTAGCAACTAAGCACCACCCGCCCCCCTTTAGCAAATCCCAAACCCACACACCTAGTTGCTTTGTGAGCAACTTTGCAAATTCCCACAGCAAGGCACAGCCCCCCCCCCCGCGGGTTTTAACCAACCTCCTCTCTCCCTTTCATATATATATATATATATATATATATATATATATATATATATATATATATATATATATATATATATATATATATATATATATAACTCTCTCCCTTTAATATATATATATATATATATATATATATATATATATATATATATATATATATATATCATTATTTATAAAACCCTAACCCTATAATCATCCAGACCCTTTCTCTTCCCATCTAGACCTAGAGAGCGCCGCCACCGCAACCGGAGAACCCTGCCAGGCCGTCCAAACAAATTCCGACGACCGCGATCCCGCGCACTACAGATTCCCACAGCGAGGTACCTGTCTTCCGGAATTATTTTCCGTCGCCTCGCTCAACCAAACGCCACCCCGTCTTCACCGGTATGCTCACCCCTTAACCCTCTTCCATATCTGTGTGATAGTAGACCTCGAACAACGCATAACCCTAGGCGAAAATAGCACCAAAGTTGGTGGAAACAGACCAAATTCTGGGATCGCAGAAAACTGCGGTGACCATCCATGTTTCAGAGTTCGTATCTCCCACTACAGAGATCTGAATTCGATGATTCTTTTTGGTATGCGTAGACCACTTGACCTAGTTTAATTTTTGTTAAATAACCCTAGATTATTAACTGTTGTAGACATAATTAAATTTGTCAGAAAATCCCGTGAACCCACTTTTCTAAATTTCCAAAAGTTGTGAAACAGAGCGCGCCCCGCCAAACGGGACCGCCCCTTCGTGTACCATATGTACCGAACGGTGCGCACAACGTAACTGAACACATAAAAATTTACGAAAACTTATTCGGACGCGTGTGCGCGCCGATTGCTCGTATCCGCGGACACACCCCGTATCGTAACTTTTGCGAAAGTTGCGCGCATTTTGTGCACGCTCGTCAGATTATGACGAAACTTACGCCACTGGACTCGTGGTAACGCGCTGGTTCTGTGACCCAATTTTTACATAATTCTGAGACAGTTGACCAAGTTACCAATTGACGGCCCCCACAATTGACCTTTTGGACGAAATTGTGTTCGGCCCATCGGAATCCATATTTGGACATACCGTTGGATTCGTATTGACATTTAGAGTTTGTTTGACCTATAACTTATCCCATTTAGAGACCGTTACCCTTGGCACGCTTTTTGGTACAAAGTGGGCCATAGGTGGATCCTACTTTGACCCAAAATTATCGTTTTGCCCCTGTGTCCAAATTGGACGAAAGGGGAGTACTTTTTTAGCTATTTTGCCTATTCTGGGAACGTTGGTGATATCTATTGCAGCATCCGGAGATATTTGTTCAGAGACCGTAGCTTCTGATCCTGTGTGCTTGACTTCTGGACAGTACACCTTGCAGCTTTCTTACCAGGCAAGATACCTTGCCAAATTGCTTATAGTATTTTGCATGCTTAGTATATTTCTTTATATTTATTTATTTTTGTATATTTCTTGCATGTGTAGTTTTCTTTCAGTTAATACTATGTATTAGATATGTTGACACACACATGGCACTTAGTATCATCGAGGACAATCATTAGGCGTATGGGCTTTTAACCACTCTGGTAAACCATAGTAACTAGCATGCACTATGGTGGTCGTGTCCGATGGTCGCTACCCCCGAGGTATGTTGATTGATGGAGTCCGAGGGTCGCTACCCCAGAGGTATGTCGGCTGATGATGTCCACTGACGAGTGTATGAGTTGTGAGGATTAGATCGAGTAGCCTACCCTTGCCCATACGTCGAAAAGTTGTCCTCATTTCCATTCATATAGATTATCTTGTACAGCGTACTTACATATTTTCAAATATTATGCATGTTTACTGTAGTCAAATTGGCTTGCTTCTATGTATCTTGTTACGTCCCTCTGAGGACCTGGTCCCTTTCCAGGTGTATCTGTTCTTGAGTATTGCAGGAGCGCAGATTTGGATGGTTACATATGTTTCGAGGATGTCTTCTCTTCGAGCCCCGTGGTTGTTAGCTGGTATTCTTATATTGTGTTTATTGTGTTGTACTTTTCCATTCGAGTTGGTAGTGGATTTGTTTCCATCCAACCATCATCCTTAGATACTTATATTGAGATCTAGTTTCATAGATACTGGTTATTTCTTTATATTTGATTTCGTGGATGAGATTTAGATTATACCCTGTGACTTGTGACATATGTTTATACCACTTGTGGATTGATATTCATACTACAGCTGTAGAAGCATGAAAAATATGCTATAGAGTTATACGTAGTAGTTCAATACTGTGTGGTGTAAGACATGCCTTTAGAGCCATCGACGTACAACAGAGCTTTATCGCTAGTACAGCATAAAATATAGCTCCAAGAGCAACCCGCGTATAATACAGTATTTCCAGACTGCCTCAGTGGATAAAGGTTGCTATCTCGCCTTTACGGCGTAAAACCCATTTGCTTTTTAAATGCAATGGGAAGATTATACGAGGATCGCCTCGTATCCCTCAAACAAACTGTACGAGGAACACTTTGAATTCTGCGAATGAACCTGTCAGACAGTACAATGAACCTGACTCCTAACAAAGGGTACAATACGACTATCCAGACGACGGCTGTAATAATGATGCGGCACAGAGACCCAAACCATCGTCTAGTGACATTTCCTTGATATAAACTGCTTTTACGCATTCAAGGAAATATGCTGCCTAGTTTTATACAGGCAGATGTGAGCTTTTATGCTCAGCAGAAGACAAAACAAACTGCCACGTCAAAAGCTGCTCTCCGTACAGAGCTCGAGGCACGTCTCTGCATCAAATGCACAGAATGGGGACAGATCTCTACATTTAATGCACGAGATTTGGTTTTACTTCCGAAGACTGGGTGAGATATGATTACGGCTAATACGTCCACATCATCTCTTCTACATATTACGCCATCAGGCTATTTTCAGCTTTAGGTGCACGTTGTACGCTATCTCCTTGAAATATGCCGACCTGGCTATTTTCAGCTATAAGGAGTACGCCGTATGCTATCTCCTCGGAATATGCCATCTCAGGCTATATATTTTGCATTGGTGAGTGACAAGACTATTCGGTCCAGAATACGCTCAAGACCTCAGTCAAGGAAGGAAGATCGGCTATCTTTTACGCTAGCTACCCATCCATGCAGCATCAAGCTTCTATGCTTACTTGGCTTCTACGCCAACTTGACAACTACTTGGCTTCTACGCCAACCTGACAGCTATTGGGCTTCTATGCCTACATGTCAGCTATTTGGCTTCTACGCCTACCTGGTTTCTACACCATGGTGACAGTTATTGGCTTCTACGCCAATTTTTTCTACGCGAGGGGCAGTTACCTACGTGGCTTGCATGCCGTGATCTTCGTAGCAGTTATACGCATTATCTCTTAATAAAACACGTGTCACATGCTTATTCAGAGGATCATCTATACGTGGGTGGCAGTCATTATAACCGCCGCATAAAAGTACCATACTCTCCACTGTCCGGCTTCTATGCCGACTGGATGGTTACTGTCACTAAAACCCTATAAATAGAGACCTCTATTGACAGAGGTCCAGGGTCAAAAAGTCGGATAATTGGGAGAAAAGAAAGTCGAAGAAATCAAAGAACAGAGAGAGAAGAGCTCAGACAGAGAGTAGTGATCGACGATTTTGACATCGAGCATCCACTTTCTCTTGCAATCTTCAAAGCATCTCCTTCTTCTACAGTACTTTTTCATTATCGTGTGGTCCAAGGGACAAAGTGATCGACTCTAGATCAGACTCCTATAGCAATATTTACCATGATTAAAATTTGTACTTAATATCCTCGTATAGGATTAATAGTACTTCTTGTTTGTAAACCTAAGAAAGGGTTTCGTATAAACCTATTTTTATTTCTTTCGTTTATTATCAAACACAAGATGGCGACTCTACTGGGGACGTCTTTCTCATCTGACGAGAAAGCAATTGCTCAATACGATGCGGTATCAGTAGGATCAATGAAGAAGACCTTGGTCGTCCAGTTCGACCAATCCGCCTACGAAGATATGCTTCGAGCAGGGGGTAGCTCTCACTCTCTCTCGGTCCAAGACAACAGGAAACTGCGTAAGGTGTGGATGTCCCGGACATGCCCTACCATTCCTGCCGACTCTCTGACTTCTCCGACCAGCAAGGTTGTAGCTTCGCAACCTCCGCGCTCTGCACATAAAACTCTGTCTCCCGTCACTGATGGAATAGACACAACTTCTGGCAATGCCTCAGTGCTAATCCAGAAGTCTACTCTACGCTCTGCGCGTAAAACTCTGTCTCCCGTCACTGACGGAATAGACACAACTTCTGGCAATGCCTCAGTGCTAATCCAGAAGTCTACTCCGTGCTCTGCGCATAAAACTCTGTCTCCCGTCACTGACAGAATAGACACAACTTCTGGCAATATCTCAGTGCTAATCCAGAAGTCTATTCCGCGCTCTGCGCGTAAAACTCTATCTCCCATCACTGATGGAATAGACAAAACTTCGGGTAATGTCTCAGTGCTAGTCCAGAATACTACTTCGTGCTCTGCACGTAAAATTCAGTCTCCCGTCTGTGACACGGCAGACAAAATTTCTGATAATGCCTCAGCGCCTGTAGAAGCATGAAAAATACGCTGGGAGGATCTACGCAGCCTCTTGATGCAGAGCAGCGTAAACAGAGGCCTTCAGAGCCATCAAGCGTGCAACAGAGCTTTTTCTGCTAAAACACAGTATGAAGTGTAAGCTCAAAGGACCATCCGCGTAAGTGTAGTACGTCCAGGCCGCTCCAGCGTAAGACAGAGTTCTTCATCGCCTCCATGGCGTAAAACTCAGCCGCTCTCAAAGCAGCGTTAATGCGTACGAGGAACGCTTCGTTTTCCCCGAAATAAACCTGTCAAGTCACGCAGTGAACCTGGCCTCTGACTCCTGACAAAAAGTGCTGCACGGCTACCCAGACGACGGCTGAAAATGATGGCAGACCCCTCGGGACGCGCCCACAGTATGATGGCGGATCTCGACATTTAATGCAGAAGATTTGGTTAAAATATTACCAAACCGTCGGTTACCAAAGTCCCCCCAGCGTAAACCGCTCTTTCGCGTACAAGGGAATAGGCCGCCTTGTTTTACACAGGCAAACATGAGATATTTTACGCTCCGCAGTAGACAGACCGCCTGCCATGTCAAAAGCTACACTTCGTACAGGGCCCGAGGCACGTCTCTACGTCAAATTGCACAGAGCGGTGACAGTTTCCCTCAAGATACGTCTCTGCGACGGATGCACAGAAGGGCTGCAGACCTTCAAAACACGTCTCCGCATTTAATGCATAGGATGGTGGCAAATCTCTGTAAGAGATTTGATTACACCTTCGAAAGCCGTAATTCCGGCGAAGACGTCCACATCAACACTCTGGCACGGTACGCAGCAGCTTCTACGCCCATCCAGGATCTGTGCTCATTCGGCTTCAAACGCCCACTCAGTCTCCACAACCATTCGGCTTCTATGCCTGTTCGTCTTCTATGCCTGTTCGGCTTCTATGCCCATTCGACTTCTACGCCTGTTCGGCTTCTATGCCTATTTTGGCTTCTACGCCAGGGGTGACAGTCATTTGGCTTCTACGCCAACCTCTTCTACACAAGGGATACCTACCTACGTGGCTTCCACGCCGTGATCTTCGCGACAGATATACGCGTTTTGTCCTCTTAGTTGGACACGTGTCACATGCTCACTCAAAAGGTCATTTATGCGTAGGCATTGGTTATTTTAACCATTGTGTAAAAGGGTGCTGTACTGTCCACTCCTCGGTTGTTACACCGACGGAGTGGTCACTGTCACCAAAACTCTATAAATAGAGACCCCTATCAATGGGGAACAAGGTCGACAATTTGGAAGATCGAACCAGGTTGGAGAATTGGTAAAAAAAGAGAAAGAGAGAGAGAGAGAGAGAAGGAGAAGGAGAGAAGAGTTCGGAGCTCAGGCAAAGAGTAGGGGTCGACGGCTCTGGCACCGTGCATCCACCCTCCTTCGCAGCCTTCGAAGCCGCTACCCGTCTTCTACGGCACTTCTTCAACATCGTGTAGTCCAAGGGCTAAAGTGATCGACTGCAGATCAGACACCTATAGCAATTTATACCCAGATTAAATAAATTATACTCCCGCATCCTCGTATAGGATCGAATTGTACAAGTTTATTTGTAAACCAAAGGGCACGGGTCTCGTATAAACCCTGTCATTGAAATACACTTTCATTCTTTCGTTTAATACCACAAACAAGATGGCGACTCTGATGGGGACGTCTTTCTCTTCTGACGAGGAAGTAATTGCTCAACACGATGCGATATCCCTGGGATCCGTAAAGAAGACACTGGTCGTCCAATTCGACCAGTCTGCCTACGAAGACATGCTTCGGACTGGGGGTAGCTCTCACTCTCTCTCCGTCCGAGACAACAGGAAGCTGCGCGAAGTGTGGATGCCCAAGACATCCTCCGCCGTTCCTGTGGACTCTCCGATCTCTCCGATCTCTCCGACCAATGAGGTGGTAGCATCGCTCCCTCCGTGCCCCGCACGTAAAATTCAGTCTCCCACTACGCGCGGTACAGACAAAATTTTGAGCAAAGCCTCAGCGCTAACCCAGGAGTATCCACTGCGCTTTACACGCAGAAATCAGTCTCCCGCTACGCGCGGTACAGACAAAACTTCGGGCAAAGCCTCTGCGCTAACCCAGGAGTACCCACTGCACTTTACGCGTAGAAATCAGTCTCCCGCTACGCGCGGTACAGACAAAACTTCGAGCAAAGCCTCAGCGCTAACCCAGAAGTATCCGCTGCGCTCTACGCGTAGGAACCAGTCTCCCGCTACGCGTGGTACAGACCAAACTTCTGGTGATGCCTCAGCGCCAGGACAGACAACATCTGGCCTCTACGAGGAACCAGATGAACGCCGTGATTTCCGCGAAGGGAAGCAGGCAGCGGAATACTCGACTCCTTGGTCGTTACGCCAGCGAAGGAGCAATCTGCCTACCCTCCGGATTATGCGGGAAGCCGACGGCCAGCTGAGGACCTCTTCAGCCTTACGCCACTCTGAGCGAATCTCCAATTTACGCCGGGCAAAGTCCAACGACGTAAAACAAGCTCAAGTTGCTACTCCCCCTGACCTGTGCAAATACTTAATCCAGAAGAGTAAGGAGAGGGGACCTTCCAACATGTCTATTATGTCCCCTAGCGAGCAATGTTGTAATAGTCATAAAATTGTGATTGACTGTTGCTGTTCTAAGGCAAAACGGCCGATTTTCGACCGATTGAGCTACTCTCAGTCTTTCCCGGAAGAAGAGCCCGCGTATGCGTCCGTGAACATGGCTTCTCACATACCTAGAGGAGGGCCGAGCTCAAGACGTCATCCCACAGGGCCTCCGAGCCGAAGAAGATTCGAAGACCTCCTCAGGAACACTGAAGCTGGGGTATTCCAAAACACCCGTGTAAGGTTACAGCAACCGGCTTCGTACTCATCTGATTCCGACACTGGGGGTCGCCAATCTCCTAGATCAGATGCTGAGAGTATAGAGTCGACTTTCGCAGCGACCTATACTTGTCCTTCGAGGACGCCCAAGGAAATGGGAGTCTACGCCATTGAAGACGAACACGAGAACATGCACCGGATGATGCTAGCTCAGCACGCCACTGCCGTCAGGAAACACGGAACAACGCATCACTATGCTGGAAACATCTCTGGGACAAATGCAATCCACGATAGAGAACATGCACCGGATGATGCTAGCTCAGCACGCCACTGCCGTGGCTCAAGCATCGGTCCTGCCAACTCAGATACGTGTGGGGGTGGACTTACCACCATCCAACCCGGGCCAAGAGCCTGCGCTAGACCAAGAGTCAGCAGTTTCTCCGCTTCCTCACTCAGGGAATGCCTTACCTCCCGCTGGAGTTATGATACAACCAACTCCGCACCACTCCGTAGCCCTGCTTCCGACCGAAAATCCGATCCAGGCAGTACGGGAATTGAAAGCCCAGTTCGATGCCTTGAAGCACAAAGATTAGCTCAAGAAACTGGGAATCAACCAACCCTACCCAGCTATCTGGGAAGAAGTCCCTTTTCCTCTGAAGTACAAGCCCCAGACTATGGCTCTGTTCGAAGAAAAAATATCGCCCAGTTAATACATGAACTATTTCAGTATGATGACGGTGTTGCTACAAGGGAACGACGCCCTCCTCACCCGGGTGTTCAAAGGCTGCCTCTCAGGAGTAGCCTATCAGTGGTACCGTAGCTTGGCGGACAACTGTGACAAGTGTATTACTTCCTTCAAAGACTTAAAAGCTTTATTCTTCATGCAATTCTACGAGGGTGGGATGGACATGTCTATGTCCTCTCTCATCGAAGTCAAACAAAGGAAAAAGGAGGACGTTCGCACCTTTGTCGAACATTTTCGTCAGGCCACCTTACGAATGCCTCCAGGAGTTTTGGACTCGGCGTTAGTAGACATTTGCAGGAAAAACCTCCTTCCTGTAGTCTCGGTGTTTACAGGACCATATCAGTTCCATGAGTGGCCTTCGTTCATCGTCTCGGCAGTGGCCGTCGAAGACCACAGTCGCAAGGCGCGCGACAATGGCATCATGATCTCCGCCTCCGATAGAGGCAAAAGGTCATCTCCCAGCAGCGACCATCCTCGCATCTCTAAGGGAAAAGAAGCTCTGACAGTCAATACGTCTAGACAAAAGACGGCGGCGACCACGCAGACGAAGCCCGGGACTTCCAGGCCCGTCGAAGTCTACTCTTTCGACGACGACGATATCCCTAGTATATTCGAATGTCTCGTCAAAAGCGGCAAGATCACCCTTCCAGAGCTAAGGCGGCCCCAAGAAGCCGGCAGTACTGACGACCCCAAATACTGCATCTTCCACAGATACGTACACCACCCAACAAAGGCGTGTTACATACTGAAAAGGAGGATCCAGGGGTTGATCGATGCCAAGGCCATCACTCTGCACAACACCGAGAAGACGGTCACGGCCAACATGATCTCTCTACGATTCGGCGATCTGCCTTCCCAAGAGGTCATGAACGGTGTCACGCCCATTTCCCGAGCTACGATGGACATCGTCAATCTTTCTCCCTCTAGAGATCAAAATCAAGACCTAGTACCCCTGACCACCCGGCAGGGCAAAATCATGTGGGTTCATCCAGATTTGGTGTCAGAGCTCGAGGAAGAGACCAAGAAGAGCCCCAAATATAGACCATGCCACATGGTCGCAACTTCTTCTGCATTGGACGAAGACGAAGTATTTGCCACAACCCGTTCGGGGAAGGCCTACCTCAACGACAACGGAGCAGGTCAGAAAGGCGCGTCGGCTGACGCTCCAGCCGCCAAACCTTCAGAACAAGGTTCCGCCATGCAAAACATCAGCCCTGCGAAACCTACTCCGGCGGAAAAGGGGAAGCAGAGAGAAGTACACTTTGATAAACCTGTGAAAAACATTCCAAGCAAAGGTTTAGAGAAGCCGTACGAATTTGACATCCTGGCCCAACTAGCCAATACGCCGGCCAGGTTGTCCATCTTTGAACTACTCAAGCTCTCCCCAGACACTCGTCTAGCCCTGAGTGAAGCACTGATGCAGGCGGAGGTATACTTGACCCAGCTCAAGTCCCCCGACGAAGAGCCAGTGGCGTGTCCTCAGTGCCACAGCGTGATGGAGGTGGTCCCAAATATCACTTTCACTCAAGACGACATGCTGTTAAAACATAACAGATATGACAGGCCCCTCTATTACACCGGGTACGTCAGTTCCATGGAGGTCGACCGGATTCACATAGATCCGGGGTCGTCGATCAGCATCATCCCTCACAGTCTGCTCAGGCCGCTAAAAATTCCTACCAGCGAACTGGCTTACACTACCACTACAATCGTGGGTTTCAACGCTGGAAGAAGTAAGCCATTGGGGAAGATCCGCTTGAGAATCCAGATCGGCAACCTTAGATCGGTGGCCACATGTTACGTCATCGATTCAGAGGTGTCCTACAATATTTTGCTGGGAAGACCGTGGATCCACGACCACAACATCGTTCCTTCAACCCTACATCAATGCCTTAAATATGTAGACGCATAAGGAACCGTACAAACGGAGGTGGCTGACCTAAACCCGTTTAAAGGAATAGAATCCTACTATTCCGATGCCGTGTTGTACTCCCAAGACCACACGGAAGAAGCGCCAGGCGAGGCCAAAGATGGACCACTCGTCCAAGAGCCAGAAGAGCCTTCTACCATACTGCCGCTGTCGATCAAAGTGAAAGGACGAACCACTCGTCCAAGAACCATAGAGCCTATGGCTATCCACCTTAAAAAGACCAAGTCAGGAAAAGGGAGTGATCCTCTGGTAATCACTTTGAACTGGAAGCCTCCACCCTTGGCCATCAACCTTCGGCACAACAGGCAGCCGACTGATGTAAGCGCAACCAGGAACGGGGTTCCAGATGATAATAAATATCCTCTTTTCCGGTACATCGGTGCTCAAATTCCGAAACAGGAATCCACTCCCCATGACGAAGTAGAACCAATAGCACAAAAATTCTTAGAAGCTATAAACTCCTACCGTCCGTATGTCTGGGAAGTGGCGTCATCGTCCAACGTCGTCACGACATATGGGCCATACGAGGATTCTATTTTCATCGTCCCGCCTACCTGCAGCAGCCAGCGTTCGATAGTCTTCGGCCGTATGCGCAATCAACCGACTGCCCAGGAAGATCCTTTCGACAACGATACTGGGAGAATGCAGGTTCACCGATACAGCCCTCAAGTGCTGAAGATCATGCAAAACATGGGCTACGACTTAAAGCGGAAGCCAGGCCTCAACTATGGAAGAGGCAGACGAACGCCGCCGCGCGGCAACACCCGCTATCAACAGACCCGTTTCGGATTAGGATATGCCACCGCCCTTGCGACTTCTAAGTCAGACGGGGACATCTCTTCCTCCTCCCAGAATGGCTCGTCACCCCCCGACTCACCTGATGCTCTCGAACAAACACTATCAGTAAATATGGTGGTGACAGATCCCTCAGGAGCAGATGAGCAGGATTCGGAGCCGTTTGAGAATGACTCTTGGGCTCAGTAAATGGATACACAGTGGAAATTCTGCTTCGAGCAAAGAGAACCTCCCACCAAAGATGAAGTTATCCAGATCGATGTTGGGGGTGAACTTTCGCCAAAGCCAATATTTATCAGTAACAACCTTCCCCCAGCTGAAAGGGAAGAAGTTATACAGCTGATAAAGGAATACATCGACGTCTTTGCATGGAATTATAAGGACATGCCAGGCCTGGACCCGAAGTTAGCTACTCACAAGCTCAATATATTGACCGATTCAAAGCCAGTAAAGCAGCACCAACGCCGGTTCTGCCCAGATATGATGGACGCCATCGAAGCTGAAGTCAAGAAGTTGATAGCCTGCGGTTTCATCCGGAAAGAACAACATCCCGAATGGGTCGCCAATGTTGTCCCAGTCATGAATAAAAATGGAAAGGTACTTATCTGCATCGATTATCGAGATCTGAATGCGGCCTGCCCCAAGGATGAATTCCCTCTTCCCATCACGGACATCATGATCGACAACACCTGCGGCTTTGAACGCATGTCTTTCATGGACGGGTTCTCAGGGTACAATCAGATCAAGATGCATCCTGAAGACGAGAAGCACACCGCCTTCCAGACACCATTGGGAATATATTGCTACACGGTCATGCCCTTCGGATTGAAGAACGCATGGGCTACATACCAACGAGCTATGAGTAACATATTCCACGAGCATTTACGCAAAACAGTAGAATATTACGTGGACGACATAGCCGTCAAGAGCCGCCTCAAAGGTGATCACATTCAAGACCTGAGGACGGTATTCGAGTTAATGCGCCAACATCAACTCAAGATGAACCCTACGAAGTCCTTTCTAGGTGTATCTAGTGGCAAATTCCTGGGATTTGTCATTACCGCCAAAGAGATCCAAGTGGACCCTGATAAAGTCCAGGCAATCGTGGAAATGTGACCGCCCCGTAATCTGAGGGAACTCAGGGGATTTTAAGGACGTCTGGCTTACATCCGACGATTCATATCCAACCTCTGGGGGAGATGTCAGCCCTTCTCTCATCTCATGAAGAAAGGTGTATCCTTCGTATGGGACGAAACCTGCCAGCAAGCGTTCGGAGATATCAAGCGCTACCTCACCAGTCCACCAGTTCTGGTGCCTCCCGTTATGGGAAAATCGTTCTTGCTGTACGTCCGAGCAATGGATCATTCGCTAGGAGCTCTTCTCGCACAGAAGAATGATGTAGGGCATGAACAGGCTATCTACTACCTCAGCAGGATGATGGTCGGAGCTGAACACCGGTACAACCCAGTGGAGAAAGAATGCTTGGCTCTGATGTTCGCTATCCAAAAGATGCGACACTACGTCACCGGCCAGACTATCCACATCATCTCCAGGATTAACCCTCTTCGAGTTCTGATGAGCAAGCCGAGCGTTCTTAATTCCCGACTCGCAACTTGGGCGATGCTGTTAACACCATATGACATGGTATACGTACCGCAGAAGTCCATCAAAGGCCAAGCGCTGGCCGACTTTCTAGCTGCTCACCCGATCTCGGAGGCCTCCAAATTATACGAAGACATTTCCGACGAAGTTGCAGAATGTAATTCCGCAATGAAAGGTGACGCATGGCAACTGTTCTTCGACGGCGCCTCCAGAACCGGTCCTAAGGGAAATATCGTTTCGGGAGTGGGAGTCGTCCTGGTCGCCCCTGATCAGCTCGTCATCTACCGAGCATATTCTCTTAGCGAGCCCTGCTCCAACAATGTGGCAGAGTACAACGCTCTACTAATAGGGCTCCAAGTTGCTAAAGAGCTGGGGGTAGAGTCCCTGGAAGCTTTCGGTGATTCTCTGCTTATCGTCAATCAAGTCAGGGAAATATATGAAGTCCGGAATCCAGACCTTATCCCCTATCACCAAGCGACGGTCGAGATAGCCATGACATTCAAGGAGTTCTTCCTAGAGCATGTACCTCGATCTCACAATCTGGAAGCTGATGCCCTAGCCAGTCTAGCGGCAGATTTAGCTACTCCCGTAAGAAGGCAGGATTCGGTAATCCTTCTTAACATAGACTTGTTCTGTATGAAAAACAGCTGTCACATAGAACGCAGCTACGCTGTCAACACCGACCCTCCTACGAGAGATTGGACAAGTCCCTTCATAGATTTCGTGGCATACGAAATCTTGCCGGAGGACCCCAAAGAAGCAGTATCCGTCAAGAGACGATCACTACGCTTCTACTTCGATGCATCTTCACAAAGCCTATATCGCCGGACCTACGACAGATTACTATTGAGATGCCTCTCTAACGACGAAGCACAGCAGATTATCCGTGAAGCTCACGACGGCGTGTGCGGAGCGCATCAACCCGGTCCTAAGCTACAGGATCGCATCAGGAGAATAGGCTATTACTGGCCTACTATGATCGCAGATGCAATACGGTATGCAAGACATTGCAGAGCCTGTCATGTTCATGCAGACTTCATACATCAACCGTCCGAACATCTACATCCCACGGTCGCATCCTGGCCTTTCGAAGCATGGGGTATGGATATCATCGGTCCTATTCACCCGTCTTCTTCCAGGGGTCACCAGTTCATACTGGCCATTACGGATTACTTCTCCAAATGGGCAGAGGCAATTCCTCTCGCTGAGATAAAGGCATCTAATATGATCAGCTTCATCAAGCATCACGTTATTTATCGCTTCGGGGTACCCCGGAGGATAATTCACAACAATGGGCCTCAATTCATCAGCCAAGCATTTTATCGGTTTTGCGATAAAAATCGAATACGCAATATTGCCTCTACGGCATACTACCCAGCTGCTAATGGTTTGGCGAAAGCTTTCAACAAAACCATTATCAAACTCTTGAAGAAATTCGTCTCTTCAAACAAAAGAGACTGGAACGAGAAGCTGGGCGAATGTCTCTGGGCATACCGCACAACGGTACGGACGCCGACAGGCTGCACCCCGTTCTCGCTGGTCTACGGGAGCGAAGCGGTTCTCCCCATTGAAATCCAGATCCCGTCGCTCAGGATAGCCGTAACTAATGAGCTGACTCGAGAAAAGAATGACCTGTTAAGGCTCCAAGAGCTGGAAGGATTAGACGAGAAACGCCTCCAAGCTCAACAGCGCATCGCGCTCTACCAAGCACGCATTTTCAGAGCTTTCAATCATAAAGTGAAGGAAAGGGTGTTCAAAGTCGGTGAGCTAGTTCTAGCCGTAAGAAGGCCGATGATTCTTACTCACAGAAGTAAAGGCAAATTCCAGCCCAAGTTGGAAGGCCCTTATGTGATTGAGACAACGTTCTCGAATGGCGCTTATAGGCTAGCCCAGCCTAACGGAGACCTGTTAATGGCTCCTATCAACGATAAATTCCTGAAGAGGTACTATGCTTAATCTCCCCCGCTCGAGTGGAATATAGCGAGGATCTCGATTCTGACAAAACTACTTCCAGAACGCAATTAGTTGGGTTACACTCTATAATGTCCGTAAGGCCTCTGAATAGATGTCCCGCTAAAAGGTTATCGAGAGTTTATCATGTCCATACTACCTCTGATATTATTTTCGCCTAAAAAACTGTCATTTACATTCCGAAATGACGGGTCCACAAAAGTCAGAAAGGAGTCGCCTTTATTTATTCCCAAAAGGGAGGCAGAATTACATCTAGGCAAGCAAAAAGGGAAAGGATATATCATAATGGCGGAGTAGTCAGATGGCGAATCAGCCGCTCCAGTGCAGCTATCCTCTCATTCCTAAGAGCCAAGGCGTCGGCGCGAGCCTGCTCCAGCCGTGCCTCGGGAGTGTTCGTAAGGGTCAGATCGGCCTTCGCCCGAAGACAGCCCGCACGAGCAGCTTCTGCACGGTCCAAATCCTGTCGCGCTGCGCTCAGACGACCAGCTACTACCTCTAGACCCGCCAGCGACTGAGAAGCCCACTCCTTTGCCCGAGCGAGTTTTTTCTTCAGCTTGGAGACCCTCGCCGCATTCCCTTCATGCTCGGATCGACACTGCGTCTCAACAGCAAGAGCCTCTTCCACGACAGCTTTTCTCCTATCCATCTCCAGCTTATGCTTCTGGATGGAGTTGTCTAGGCCTTCAAGCTTTGTAGCAAGCCGCGCAGTCATGAGGTCGAACCGAGCCTGGACATCAGCATCGAGGCTGCCCCGAGTCAGCTGCGAGTATTCAGTAATGGGTTGCTCTAACCCATTAACCACCGCCTCCAGGGCGTCAGCTACCCCAGAATCGCCGAGCTCCCTGATGACCCCGATCGAAGCAAGAGAAGTCTTCTTCAGGCGCTCGAAATCTAGACTCTTCGCTAACACCATTGATATCATCGTTTTCAAACCGGTGTAGAAGAGGCTGGTATGTTGCTCGGTCAACGCAACTAGATCCGACTGGGCGCCGGGAGCGGCCGTAATATTAGCAAGTCCCTCTCCAGGGATAATTGCAGACGAGGTGGCCACAGGCGTCGCATCGACGCATGGCGCGACCGAAGAAGGTGCGACAACGGCGGTCGAAGTCATCGCCACACTCACAAGAGGCAAGGTCACGACGACGGGTTCATCCTCCTCTTGAGGTGACGAAACTACTCCAGGCGTACTGGCCCCCGAAGCTACTTCCTCATCAAAGTCGGACGCCTCCGTATCATCGTCAGGAGCCCGAGCGGAGCCAGAATGCGCTTCAACGCTATACTCCCCGTGGACGCTATCCCCTGAAAAGAGGACAAGAAAGTTACTATCAGTATGATGATAATCTTTCTAAAGGGAGACATAAAGACGACATTTACCCGGAGCCAACGGCATATACGACGCATCCGCACCCGAGGTAGCTAAACCACGCCTTAATGATGCAATGCGAACCGTCATACCTGGAGAAGGAGGTGGGCCGACCGACATCACCAAGAGTTCCGTCAAGCCTCCACCGAGACGCGTTCGAGGTTCATCAGCTGGAATCTCGCCAGACGTGAACGCTGACACGACGGGAGTTTTTCCCGCTGCTGACCTCGGGAAAGATTCTTCCATCTGCCTCGGCCACACAGGCAACCTCGCTCCGCTACCTGGAGCAGCAACCACGACAGCGACCTCTAGCGAGGATTCTCCGGCGCCGCCGGCCGGAACTGTAGAAGGTCCCTCTCTAAAAAGCGAGGAACCTTCAGCCAAAGAATCATCCCTAATATAGGGAAAGACAGGCTCATTCCCGGGAGCCTCAACACCAAGAATGCGGAGAGGACGAGCAATCGCCTCCTTCCTCCTCTTACGAAGAGAAACTTCCTTCGGAGCAGAAGCCCGTCGCTTCCCAGAAGTGACTACCAAAGCCCCCGCAGGCAGAGGCACTTCGCACCTCGACACCGACACCAGAGGCTCATCCGGAGTACCAGACTCCTCGCCCTCGTCCGAAGAAACCGAGGGGACGTCAACTCTTCCCCCAGGCTTGGGAGAAGGCACCCTGAAGCTTTCACGCGTGTCAAAATCACGATGGAAGGTGTTAATCGCCACATAGAACTGGGCGTAAGAATGGAGAATGTGGAGCTCCGTGGAGGTTGTAACGACCGGCACGATTAAGATTGCCCCCGTACAACCCATAAGGAAATACCGCCACCCTCTGGCTCCATCAATGAGTCCGCCCCTGGACCTAAAGCTGGTGACGGCATTGCCCACGTGCAACTGATCGTACCCAAACTGCCGGACAAATCGACTAGGCAAGTAGGGCTCGAAGAAACAATGGTCTTCGCTCCTATACAGCAGATGGGAGGATCTAATACAGACCAACCAGTTAAAAGCTTCCGGGGAAAGGTTGGTCTTCTCTCCACCTGAATCCTCAAACTGCACCCCTGATTGATTGCGATGAACGGAGGGGACAATGCAGAGGATCTTCCAGCCGTGGCTGAGGTTCAACACCAACCGACAGTCTAAGACTGTGTTCACATTCCAGGTGGAATCCTTGTAATTCAGCAAGAATATACCCCCCGAGCTGCTACCGGAGCCAGGAGACATCACCCGGGGATTATGGAGAATTAACCATCCCATCAAGTATAGGTATGGTAACTCCACCCTGGGAAAACTCTCACGCCGAGCTTCGTCGACGAGCAACCCATCAGTTTTGGCTCTCAAGCCAGCCTGTATATGGCACACCATGGCGGGAAGCAAGCCCAGTCTTGCCCCGAACACCAGGCGCACTGCCGGCCACAGGATGTTCCGGTGAATACGGTCCGCGTACGCGGTGCCAGGCACTACTACTCGACGCAGCCATATGGAGAGGAAACCAGCCAACTGGGCTTCCTTAGACAGAGGCCGGCGACAGCGCCTCAAGTAACTACAGGCCTTAGTGCCTTCGGGGTACTTTCCTACCCCCTCGACGAGAATCTGATCCGGAGCTGCAGCCTCCTCCATAAGACCCTCGACGACCTGGGCGCTAAGCACGCCCAAACAATTCACGGGCTCATTTTTGCCCCCCGAGGCTTTCTCCGACTTGGCAGCCCTAGCTCGGTGAAAGAAGAGGTAGGACATCCACTTGGTGGTATGAGCCAAATCAGAAGGCTCGTTATAAAAAGCGGTGCACGCGAAGTATTGACACATCAGCTCCTGATATACTTCCGCCACCCGAGGGTCCAAATCCCCCAACTCCCGATTAGTGGGAACATACTCTTCATAGGGGGTATCCCCCATCGACAGTCTCGAGACAACTGCCATCTCATGGAGCGCCAATCCCAACTCCCCCAGTGGAGTGGCAAAGGTCCCAGTGAGCGGAATGTACCGCTCCATCAGCGCCAGAAACAAGTTAGGGTTCGGAGGCAACCCGACGCTCGTCGCACTCACAGCGGCATATAGCCCAATGACCTCCAGCTCTCTCCGAAAGTGCTTCAAGGCCCAGCCCACTAGGCATGTCCATCGGGAGTTTGTTGGGGCAATCCACCCATTACATCGAGGATTCTCCTTGGGATATACCCTGTCTCATCCCATGAAGTCGTTGCAGAAGGTCGACAATTGGACCGGCTGGATCACCGAGCTGTCTTCACTCGGGACACTACCCGGGTACAGTCCCCAGAACAACATCACAAAGCCGGAAGGGCGACTGACAAACGACCCCCGGTCAGCTCCTTTGAGATGAAAGATCTTCCCCGGCTTACCGTGAAGATCAGGAGTCAGCATCCACGACATCTTCCTGGGATGTGTCGCATGGAAGAAGGCCGAGATGGGATAATTCCTCGGCATCGTTGGCAAATACAAAACCAAATTCCCGGCAGAGAAAACCCAGGGCTCCCTCTTGGGCCTCGTCTGGGACTGTTTGTCAATCATGTCCCCAAAGAGGAAAGCCAGCTTTATGTACTGCTCCCCGTCTACATAGGTCAGGGGCTCGCCATTAATCATGCTCAGCAGCGTCCGCTCGCCCTGAACCGATATTAGAAACCCCCTTCCCTCAGGATACTGGGGTCCGAAGATGGGAAATGCCACGTGGGACAGATCCTCCAGGTAGTTCGAGTGCAGCATCCCAACAGCGAAGCCCATCACCTAGGCCAGTAGAGACTCGCCCAGATCAACTGCAAAAGTGCAAGGGAAATATGTCATTACAAATCTTGCACAAACGTACAGACCAAGGAAATGACAGTCTGTGCTCTACGCAGGATCGTAACCATTTGGTTATTTTACGCCGGAAGTCCCCTCCACAAGCGTAAAACTCAAATTTTACGATATACGCCAACTTTCGGTAGCCAGAGCTTTTACGCTCAGAGCTACGAAAATATGGAGTCTTTAAGCTAGCACATTAGAAATGTGGGCGTAAAAGATGAAAACGCCTCCGTGCATCATCTTCCTCCAAAGAGGCTATCAGCACAGAAGAGGACCTAGCGCGGTCATGTTCAACGTGTGCGAAGGATTTTTCGTCGTTTTTGTCACCCCAAAGGCTCTACCTCTAAGGCCGGGTGCGCTACTCGTCGGCGGGATACTTTGCTCGGAGGGAAGCTCGCCTTGCCCGACCAGAGACTCCCTCACTGGGGCAGAAGAATGAGAGGAAGAACCTATGCTCTTTCCCTTAGCGGAGGGGGTTTGTTTCGGCGCCATTTCTGAAAGACTCGAAGTGCTCGGAGAAGGAACGAAGAAAAACTCGAACAGTCGAAAGCTCTCTTTCGCAGAAGACAGATAAAAAGTTTTTCTCTCAAAAACTTGGGGTATATATAGTCCGGGTCGACTCCTCGAATCCTCAGACGAACTCCTCGAGACCCTAACCAAATCTCGCAGATTGGTTATGATTGGATGCTACGTCAGCCCACTACCCTTGGAAGACGGACAGTCAGCGAATTCGAAAGGTTTTTCGTGCAAAACGGTTCAGCGGGTTCTACGCTAAAAGAGCTTTCTACGCTCGACAGCAACGGATCTACGGTTTTACGCTCGCAAGCTACAAGTCTATGGTTTTACGTCCGTATGCCTTTGTGCTCGGTAGCTTTTATGCTCGAGAGGCCACAAACCTACGACTTTACGCTCAGCAGATACCAAATCGACGATCTCACACTCGGTGGCGCTCAGTTTACGCTCAGAGGCAACAGATCCGCAAACTTCACGTTTGAAGAAACTTTCTTTTCAGGAGCTACAAATCAAACAGTTCTACGCTAAAGGAGCTTTCTACGCTCGACGGCTACGAATCTACAGCTTTATGTTCGACAGCTATAAGTCTATGGTTTTATGCCCGGATGCCTTTGTGCTCGGTAGCTTTTATGTTCGAGAGGCAAAAAACCTACGACTTCACGCTCAGAAACCACAAGTCTACGATTTCACGCTCGATAGTGTTCTACGCTCACAAGCTACAGATCTCCAGTCCTATGCTAAAGGAGCTTTCTACGCTCGAAGGCTACGAATCTACAACTTTACGTTCGACAGCTATGAGTCTATGGTTTTATGCCCGGATGCCTTTGTGCTCGGTAGCTTTTATGTTCGAGAGGCAACAAACCTACGACTTCATGCTCAGGAACCACAAGTTTACGATTCCGCGCTCGATGGTGTTTTACGCCCAGAGGTTACAGACTGATGATTTTGCGCTCCACGACTTTTCGCATATTCGAAACAGTCCCCAAAGCGGTCAATTGCAAAGAGTTCACACAGAAGATACTCGTTCTTGACCCAAAGCATCCCAAATACCCGAAGCATACAGAGTTCAAACATTGAGAAATTACTCTTCTCGGGTCCAAAATTGGAGGTTCATCCAGACTCCAGTCTGAATATCTCGTCTATCAAAAGATGGCAACTCAGTTAGACAGCCATTTCTCGACCCTGTTCCAAGGGATTTCTCGGGAAGTCATTCTTGAAGACGAAGTCTGAACAAAAAATTCTGTTTATCAGAAGCTCAGAGCTCTACGCGATCCCTCAGTCCTAGCAACAGGACAGTTCTAAAAATGTTCAAAATGCTCTACAGCGTTCTATAGACTATTCGCTATGCGTAAAGGACAGGACCTAGCACTCTTTCTACAGAGTCGGCGTAAAGATTCAGACGTGTTGAAGCTACACATATTCAGACTTTACAGCAACATATGGCAAGATGATCATATGAAGAAGCAAGACAATTTTATTAAAAGATCAAAGTCATGATTACATATGAGGAAAATCCAATCTACAAGGGTTTTCTTTTCATTTTCATGATTACATATAAGGGAAGCTCCGTCGACAAAGGAGTCCCCCATCGTCATATGAAGATCGCCCAGAAGCTGTTCTGACAGGTTCTCACATGGGTGGAGATCTTCCTCTTCTTCGAAGACAGTTCATCGACTACCACAGTCATGAACAAGAAGATCCTCCATTCGCCATGGCCGATCCAGTTGAGGTTTTTTTAACCCAACTCGATCGAGGACGATAGCTTACGGTTTGTCCAATCTCGTCCGCGGGGATCTCAGGAGAAAATATGCAGCTTGCCAGCCGTATGATGAAATATGATTCTTCGTCTCTTCCGAAAGAACCACCATACAAAGTTGCTGATTATCCCGAGCAAGGGAGGCTAAGATATCCTTCCATGATCCATCATTGCAGTGGACATTTGCTCGAAGATGCCGTCTTTTTCGGCTCCCTACATGCTGGAAGAACATGATCTCCTTCTTCCTCAGGTCGACCCGACGAACTCCGGCAATCATCTCTGCATGGTGATGGGAATATGGTGAGAATAGGTTCACCCCCCAGCCTTTTTATAGGCAAAAGAGATCACAGCGGTCCCCAATAAATCTGCCATAAAGTCCGTATCGACCGTTTCAGCGCTCCATTCAGAAATGTTTCGAGTTACGAGGGGTCGTTCATGCTTCATTCAAAGCGTTTCAAATTCCGAGAAATTTAAAAGATTTGAAGGGGGTCTTGTAGAAGCATGAAAAATATGCTGGGAGGATCTACGCAGCCTCTTGATGCAGAGCAGCGTAAACAGAGGCCTTCAGAGCCATCAAGCGTGCAACAGAGATTTTTCTGCTAAAACACAGCATGAAGTGTAAGCTCAAAGGACCATCCGCGTAAGTGCAGTACATCCAGGCCGCTCCAGCGTAAGACAGAGTTCTTCATCGCCTCCATGGCATAAAACTCAGCCGCTCTCAAAGCAGCGTTAATGCGTACGAGGAACGCTTCATTTTCCCCGAAATGAACCTGTCAAGTCACGCAGCGAACCTGGCCTCTGACTCCTGACAAAAACTGCTGCACGGCTACCCAGACGACGGCTGGAAACGATGGCAGACCCCTCGGGACGCGCCCACAGTATAATGGCGGATCTCGGCATTTAATGCAGAGGATTTGGTTAAAATATCACCAAACCGTCGGTTACCAAAGTCCCCCCAGCGTAAACCGCTCTTTCGCGTACAAGGGAATACGCCGCCTTGTTTTACACAGGCAAACATGAGCTGTTTTACGCTCCGCAGTAGACAAACCGCCTGCCACGTCAAAAGCTATACTTCGTACAGGGCCCGAGGCACGTCTCTACGTTAAATTGCACAGAGCGGTGACAGTTTCCCTCAAGACACGTCTCTGCGACGGATACACAGAAGGGCTGCAGACCTTCAAAACACGTCTCCGCATTTAATACACAGGATGGTGGCAAATCTCTTTAAGAGATTTGATTACACCTTCGAAAGCCATAATTCTGGCGAAGACGTCCACATCAACACTCTGGCACGGTACGCAGCGGCTTCTACGCCCATCCAGGATCTGTGCTCATTCGGCTTCAAACGCCCACTCAGTCTCTACGACCATTCGGCTTCTATGCCTGTTAGGCTTCTATACTCATTCGGCTTCTACGCCTGTTCGGCTTCTATGCCTATTTTGGCTTCTACGCCAGGGGTGACAGTCATTTGGCTTCTACGCCAACCTCTTCTACATAAGGGATACCTACCTACGTGGCTTTTACGCCGTGATCTTCGCAGCAGATATACGCGTTTTGTCCCCTTAGTTGGACACGTGTCACATGCTCACTAAAAAGGTCATTTATGCGCAGGCATTGGTTATTTTAACCGTTGTATAAAAGGGTGCTGTACTGTCCACTCCTCGGTTGTTACACCGACGGAGTGGTCACTGTCACAAAAACTCTATAAATAGAGACCCCTATCAATGGGGAACAAGGTCGACAATTTGGAAGATCGAACCAGATCGGAGAATTGGTAAAAAAAAAGAAAGAGAGAGAGGGAGAGAGAGAGAGAAGGAGAAGGAGAGAAGAGTCCGGAGCTCAGGCAAAGAGTAAGGGTCAACGGCTCTGGCACCGTGCATCCACCCTCCTTCGCAGCCTTCGAAGCCGCTACCCGTCTTCCACGGCACTTCTTCAACATCGTGTAGTCCAAGGGCTAAAGTGATCGACTGCAGATCAGACACCTATAGAAATTTATACCCAGATTAAATAAATTGTACTCCCGCATCCTCGTATAGGATCGAATTGTACAAGTTTGTTTGTAAACCAAAGGGCACGGGTCTCGTATAAACCCTGTCATTGAAATATACTTTCATTCTTTCGTTTAATACCACAAACAGCGCCAAGTCAGAAAATTCAAACGTGTCATGCGCGTAAAAATACATCTCCCGCCTGTATGGGGGTAGATGGTCCCTACAATCTCCGCAAGGGAAAACAAGCGGCGGATTTCTCAACCTCTCGGCCTTTACGCCATCAAAAGAATCTGCCTGTTCTTCAGATTACGCGTAAAGCTGATGGCCGATTGAAGACTTCCTCAGTTTTACGCCAGCCTGAGCAAAATTCCAAATTATGTCAGGAGAATCCCCTCGGCGTAACGAAGGCCCAGTTCATAGATAGATACGCTCCTCGAGGATCATGTGCTACTCCTATGGCTAAACTGCTGTATATAGGTGGTAGAGAAAGGGTTGGGGTGCCCAATATCTGCATTCCAACTAATGTAAAAGGGAGGAGCAAACTTTCTTCCTCTTCTTCTTCCGTTAATACTCCTGACTTGCGTGAATTTCTGATCCAGAAATGCAAAAACAAGAGTCATAAATAGGCTTCAGTTTCCCTAACTGTCAAACGGGGAGAGATCATGTGGGAAGATGCATCAACATCTAATATTATCATGACATATGGACCATATGAAAATGATGCCTTTATTGTTCCTCCAACTGGCGACGACCAGCATCCAATAGTCTTCGGTCGCATACGGAGCAAACCGATTATACAAGAAGATTCTCACGAGTCTGATGTGGGGAGAATACAAATCCACAAGTATAGCCCACAGGCTTTAAAGATTATACAAAGCATGGGTTATGATTTGAAGTTGAGACAAGGCCTCAACTATGGAAAGGGCAAACGAACACTGTTGCATCGTAATTTTTACTATCAACGAACTTATTTTGGGTTAGGATATACCACATCTCTAGCAAACCCCAAACCTCCAAAGTCTGATCCTGTAATATCAGAGCTAGGTCCTTCTAGATCAACTCCTGTGGACGAATGCAACGACAAGTCTAGGGGTAGTCTCCCTCGACAAAACAAGACAACATCCAAAGCAGGGGGTAGAATTCCCTCTAAGTCTGAAGATGATGCAACGATGACGATCTTCTCGGAAGATCGTAAAAATTAGGAATCGGAAGCCCGAAGGCCGAAAGGGACTTTCTCCTTCATTGAAGATGACATCATTGAGATCTTCAATATATTTATGAAGGAAAACAAACTTCAGCTACCCAATATCAAATATCCTGAGAGGGCTGGCAAAGTTGATGACCCAGATTATTGTCTCTTCCATCGGTATATTCATCACCCTACAAGGGCCTGTTATGTACTAAAAAGGAGAATTCAAGAGTTGATCGACGCCAAAGTCATCACTTTGCATCTGTAAACGAGGGGACGATCACTGCAAATTGATTTCACTTTAATGTGATAATTTGCTCCCTCAAGAAAATATTGGATGATGAATCCCTAAAGTTTCCCTAGTGGATTCTTCAGGTCTATCCCCACTCAAGAAAATCACTCTACAGTGAATTTTTCGGACATGAGTTCATGTTCATATTACCTCTAAACTATTGTCCAAACATTTTCTCATTTCCCCTGCTGAGTTTGTTATATTCATATTACCTCTGAACAAACCATCATGGTCCGGCTATCGATTATCATGTCCATATTATCTCTGATATCGGTTGTCATCTCAACTTAACATCCGTACTTAACTCTAAGTACACCAAGGGTGTTGAGTCCACAAAAACTGCCATGTCCATATTACCTCTGAGCAGATATGTACCTCCATCCCCAATGGAGTCATAATTTAAAAGTTTGTCATGTTCATATTACCTCTGAACAAACTTTTCAAATTTTTGGCTATCGATTATCATGTCCATATTACCTCTGATATCGGTTGTTATCTCAACTTAACATCCGTACTTAACTCTAAGTACACCAAGGGTGTTGAGTCCACAAAAACTGCCATGTCCATATTACCTCTGGCAGGGCTTGTCCTGAACTTATTACTTGTACTCTCGTGCGCAAAAAGTAATAGGTCCACTAGAAAATCCCCCAGTGGGAAGTCCTCAACAAATACGGTATTGTACTACGTCCATATTACCTCTAGTACAATATCCGAAATTCGTACAAACAATCATAAAAAAATGGGAGGGTCCTTATATGATTGCAAACGACGCTTACAGAGCAGCCAAGCCTAAGGAAAATTTGGCAATGGGTACTATCAACTGCAAATTCCCGAAGAAGTACTATATTTGATCTCCTTCGTTTAACGGAGTATGACAAAGATCCTATTCTGACGATATCATGCACAAAGGTTAGCTGGATCATATTCTATCAGGTTTGTATAACCTCTGAATAGATATCCTTAACTAATTTGTAAACCTATCATGTTCATATTACCTCTGATGGTGTTTAGTTGGATTATATTCATGTTATCCCTGAATAGTTTTATATTTAGCAAAACCTTAACGAAAGTATGTCATATTAATGATACCTCTGATTTCACTTTCATCTTAGCCTATCATATTCTAAAGTGATGGGTCCACAAAGTCAGAAAATGTGTCTTTATTATCTTCGAGAAATTATAGGAAAAACAAGAAAGTACATCATTGGGGAGGAGCAGTCAAATCAGGGATCTGTTGCGCCAGAGTAACCATTCTCTCATCCCTGGAGTTCAAGACGTCGGCGCGAGCCCGCTCCAACCTTGCCGCCTCATTGTTTAAAGCAGATAGCTCGGACCGAGCATATATAAAACCTGTATGGATCACACCCACATGTGTCAGGTTCTGCTGAGCAGTCTTCCTTCGGTCCTTCAATGCATCTCGAGCTGCCGACAAAGAGAAAGCCTTCTCCTTGGCCTTAGCGAGGTCATCTTCCAACTTGCGGACCCTCGCTGCCTCTTCCTCATATTCGACCTCGCACTGAGCCAGCTGGGGAATTACATACCCCAATTCGGCAAGCTCTTGATCCATCTCCTGCTGCTGGTCCTGGACAGATTTGTTTAGAGATTCCATTTGCCCAGCAAGCTCTGCAGTTAAGGAGTTATACCTAGCTTGAACGAGACCTTCAATGCTGCCTCGAGATAGCTGCAAATAATCGTTAATGGTTTGTTCCAAACCATTAACTATCTGCTCCAGCGCATCAGCTCGCCCAACGTCGATAAAGTCCCTGATCGGCGCTATCGCAAACTGGGAGGACTTCCTCAGAGCCTCGAAGCCTAGATTCTTCTCCAGCACCATTGATATCAGCGTTTTCAAAGTGGTGTAGAAAATAACAGTATATTGCTCAATCAGCATGGCGAAATCAGATTGGACGCTAGGAGTAGCTGCAATATCGGAGAATCCTCTTCCGGGAATGATAGCAGACGAGGTTGCCACAGTCGTCGCCTCAACAGATGGCGCGACAAAAGAAGAAGCGCCAACATCGGTCAAATTGGCTGGCGTACTTAAAGGAGGCATAGTCGTAATAATAGGCTCATCCTCCTCTTGAGTTGTCGGAACTATTTCGGGCGAACCGGCACCCGAAAATATTTCCTCTTTAAAGTCGGGCACCTCCGTATCATCGCCAGGAGCTGAAACAAAGCCAAAAGTTGCGTCGACGCTGCCCTCCCCGTAGATGTCTTCCCCTGAAAAGAAGACAAGAGAAAGTTAATATCAACATGATGTTATTTTTTCTAAAAGAGGCATAAAGACGATATTTACCCATGGCCGATGGTATATATAGCGCGTCTGCAGCCAGTACAGCTAAATTATTTCTTAATGATGGTAAGCGAGCTGTCATACCTGGAGAAGGGGGTGTGCCAACTGACACTGGCAGGTATTCTTCCTGGTCTTCACCGAGATCCACTTGAGGCTCATTGGGTAGAATCTCGCTGGGTATACTTACAGGCGCGGCAGGGGTTTCTCCCATTGCTGGTCTGGATAAGGATATCCTTATTTTGCTTGGCCCCGAAGGCAATTTTGTACCACTACCTGAAGCGGTAGCAGCGACAGCAGCCTCAAGCAAAGATTCTCCGGCACTGCCAGCCGAGATATCAGAGGTTCCCTTTCTAATAGGCGAAGGACCTCTAGTCAAAGAATCTTCCCCAACAGGGGAAACAGCAGGCTCACTCCGAGGAGCCTCATGGCCGAAAATCCTGAGAGGACCAGTAACAACAGTCTTCTTTCTCTTGCGACGGGAAGTTTCCTTTAGAACAAGAGCCCTTCGCTTACCAGGGATAACCAGAGGCTCTACAGGCGGAGGTATTTCACCTCTCGGTACTGGCAGCAAAGGCTCATCTGGATTGACAGAATCTTCACCCTCGTCAGAGGAAACTGATGGGATTTCGTCTCTTCCTGCGGACTTAGAAGAGGGCATTCTAAAACTTCCACGCATATCAAAATTGCGATGGAAGGTATTGACGGCCACGTAAAACTGGGCGTACGAATGGAGGATGCGCAACTCCATGGAGAGTGAAGTCGTGGGCACGATAAAGGTTGCCCCAGTACAACCCATTATGAAGTATTGCCATCCTCTCGCTCCATCAATAAGTCTACCCCTGGACTTGAAGCTGGTGAGGGCATTGCCCACGTGCAATTGATCATACCCAAACTGCCTGGCAAACCGACTAGGCAGATAGGGCTCCAAGAAGCATTGGTCTTCACTTCTGTACATTAAATGGGAAGGTCTAATGCAGACCAACCAATTAAAAGCTTTAGGAGAAAGAACGGTCTGCCCTTCACCTGAGTCCTGAAGCCTGCTCCCCTGTTGATTGAGATGTATAGTGGGGATAGTGCAGAAGAGCTTACAACTGTGAACAAAAAATTCAACAAAAAATTACTCTCCGAACTACTGCCAGAGCTTGGAGACATCACCCTAGAGTTATGGAGAATTAACCATCCCATTAAATACAGGAACGGTAATTCCACCCTGGGAAAGCTATCAAGCCGTATTTTATCGGCAAGCAACCCATCAGTAATGGCCCTCAGGCCAGCTTGTATGCGACATACCATGGCAGGGAGAAGGCCCAGTCTTGCCCCGAATACCAGACGTACGGCAGGCCATAAGGTGTTACGGTGAATGTGATCCGAAGATGCAATGCCTGGTACTACCAGTCGACGTAGCCATACAGAGAGGAAGCCAGCCAGTTGAGCTTCCCTTGACAGAGGCCTGCGGCAATGCCTCAAATAACTGTAGGCTTTAGTGCCTGCCGGATATTTCCCTATCCCTTCATCGAGAATTCGATCTGAAGCCCTAGCGTCTTCAATAAGGTCATCGACTACTTGAGCGTTAAGCACGCTCAGAAGGTTCAAAGGCTTATTTCGGCTATCTCCCACCTTATCTGGCTTAACATTTCTGGCCTGGTGGAAGAAGAGATAGGATGCCCATTTGTTGTTATGAGCCAAATCAGAAGGCTCATTATAGAAGGTGGTGCACGCAAGATAATAGCTCATCAGCTCCTGGTACACGGCCACCGCCAGAGGGTTTGTATCCCCCAGCTCCCGGTTTGTGGGAATATACTTTTCATAAGGAGTATCCCCATTGGCAGTCTGGAAATCTCTACCATTTCATGAAGGGCCAATCCCAACTCCCCCAGTGGAGTGGCGAAAGTCCCAGTGAGCGAGACATATCGCTCCATCAAAGCTACAAATAGGTTGGGGTTGAGAGGTAATCCAACACTGGTAGCATTCACAGCCGCGTACAGACCAATGCTCTCCAGCTCAGTCTGAAAATGCTTCAGGGCCCAAGCAGCTAAACGAGCCCAACGAAGATTTGTAGGGGTAACCCACCCATTGGTCCGAGGACTAACTTTGGGGTACACTCCTCCATGCCCTATAAATTTATTGCAGAAAGTCGATAATTGGACTGGTTGGAGCAATGAAGTATCTTCACTCGGGACACTGCCCGAAAATAATCCCCTGAAAGGCATCACAGGGCCTGAAGGTCGGCTCACAAATGACCCTTGGTCGGACCCTTTCTGATAAAATATCTTCCCCGGTTGGCCGTGAAGATTAGGGGTCAGAGTCCACGACATCTTCCTCGGATGCGTAGCATGGAAGAATACCTAGATGGGTAATCCCTCAGCATCTTGGGCAGGTACATGACCATGCCCCTAACAGTAAAAACCCAGTCTTCCTTCTTGGGCTTCGTCTGGATTGTTTATCAATCATATCCCCGAAGAGGAAAGTTGGTTTTCTGTATTTTGCCCCGTCTATATACATCATGGGCTCTCCGTTGATCATGCTCAACAATATTAGTTCTCCTTGAGACGATATCAGGATTTCCCTTCCTTCAGGATACTGGGGTCCAGAAATAGGAAATGTCACATAGGACAAATCCTTCAGGTAATTGGAGTGTAGCATCCCAGCAGCAGAACCCATCACCTCAGCCAACGGAGATATCTGCAAGTCAACTACAGAGTGCAAGAAGAACATATCAGTTTCTATACTAGACATTACAGTCTTGCAGTTTACACCAAAGATCAACAGTTCTGTGCTTTTACGCCAAACTGCCAAAATTTGAATTGTCACGCCAAAATTTTCATCTAGAGCGTAACACTCAAAGTTTGTACTATACGCCATATTTTGATAGTTAAAGCTTTTACGTTAGACTGCGAAAATATGGAGTATTTACGCTGACACATTGGGAATGTGGGCATAAATGAGAAAACATCTCTGTGCATCGTCTTCTTTGAAGAAGCTCTCAGCACAGAAGATGACCTAGCGCGTTCACGTACAACGTGTGCGAAGGGTTTTACTTCGTTCTTGCGGTCTCAAAATTTTTACCTATAATGCCCGGCGCACAGCTTGACGGTGGGACACTACGTTCCGAGCGAGGTTCACTCTGCCCGATGGGAATCGCTCTTGCTTGGGTGGAAGAGTGAGAAGAGGAGGCAGTTTTCTTTCCCTTAGAGGCGGAAGGTTATTTTGGTGCCATTGCTAAAAAACTCGGAGTTCTCAAAAAGAAGAGACGAAGAGGAAAGGTTCTTGAAAAGCTAGGGTTTTGCAAAAGACGGATGAAAAGTTTTTCTCTGAAGGCCTTAAGGTATTTATAGAGTTCAGATAAACTCCTCGAATCCCTAACCAAATCCGATATTTAATATTTGGTTATGATTGGGGACTACGTCTGCCTATTATATAGGGAAGGTGGACAGTCAGCGAATTCAAAAAGTCTTTCGTGCAGAGCAGATTCTTGATTTTACGCCAAGGAGCTTTTTACGCTCAGGAAGCTACAAATCAACGGTTTTACGCTCAGAGGCTATAAGTCTATGGTTTTATGCCCGGATGCTTTTACGCTCGGTAGCTTTTACGTTCGAGAGACTACAAACCTACGACTTCACGCTCAAAGGCTACAAATCTATGATTTCACGCTCAGAAGCTTTTTACGCTCAGAGGCGACAAATTTACGACTTCACGCTCAGAAGTTTTCTTCTCATAGGCTATAGATCTATAGTTTTACGCCCGGATGCTCTTATGCTCAGCAGATTTTACGCTCGAGAGACCACAAACTTATGACCTTACGCTCATCTATATTACGAATCTATGACTTTTCGCATATCTCAAAATACGCAGGCCAGAGTCTGCATATATCTGAATAATTCTCAAGACGGCCAATTACAAGGGTTCACGCAGAAGATACTCCTTCTTGGCCTCAAAATATCCAAGTACCCAAAGTATACAGAGTCCAGCATCGAAAATGACTCTTCTTCTTGGGTCTATTGGAAGTTCATCCAAAATCCAGTCTGAATATTTTCTCTACAGTTCAAGATGGCGACTCAATTTTGACAGCCATTTCTCACCTTTTTCAAAGAATTTTCGGGAAACCATTCTTGAAAATGATGATCTGAACAAGAATTCTTCTTATCAGAGAAGTGACAAATTCAGAATTCTACGCAACTCCTCGTTCAGAACAGCAGGACAGTTCGGATATTCGACTTAAATGCTAAAACAATTTTTTCTACGCGTCCTCAGTGACGCGTAAAAGATGGGACGAGACCAGATACTCTTTTTATCAGAGTTGGCGTAAAGTTATTCAGACGTGTCGAAGCTACACATATTCAGACTTTATCACAGCAAAAAATATGGCAAATTATCATATGCATAGAAGAAGACAACTTTATTAATCATGATTATATATGATGAAAATCCAGTTTACAAAGGGTTTTTTCATCTTCATGATTACATATGATGAAAATCCTTGTTCTACCAAGGGTTTCTCATTTTCACTTAGGATCACGCCAAGAGTCTGTTCTGTCAGGTTCTCGTATTGGTGGAGATATTTATCCGTCTTTTTTAGCAGTTAGTCGGTTTTCGCGGCCGATTAATAATAAAATGATTCATGGTGGGAGGATACATAACTGGGCATGTATAAAGAGCCCATCCTCCATACGCCATGACAGATTGAGTTGAGGTATTAGACCCAACTCAATACTGGACGACAGATTCAGTTTGTCTGCTCTCGTCCACGAACGACAGGAGAAAATACAGCTTGCAAGCTGTGTGGTCTAATGGGACCTTTCCTCTCTCCTGGACGAATCGCCATATGAAGTTGCTAATTATCCCGAGCAAAGGAAGCTATGATATCCTTCCATGATCGATCGTTGCAGAGGACATTTGCTCGAAGATGCCTTCTTTTTTGGCTCCTTACATACTGGAAGAGCATGATCTTCTTCTTCCTCAAGTCGACCCGACAAACTCCGGCAATCATCTCTGTGTGGTGAAGGAAATGTGAGAAGAACAGGTTAACTCATCAGCCTTTATATAGGCAAAAGAGAACACACCGAATCCCAACAAATCCCTAAAAATCTGCCAAAAAATCAGCCTCGAGGAACGAGTCAGACTTGACCGTTTAATGCTTCATTCAAAGTGTTTCAAACTACGAGGAATTTAAAAACTTTAAAGGGGGTCTTGTAGAAGCATAAAAAATACGCTATAGAGTTATACGCAGTAGTTCAATACTGTATGACGTAAGACATGACTTCAGAGCCATCGGCGTACAACAGAGCTTTATCGCTAGTACAGCATAAAATATAGCTCCAAGAGCAACCCGCGTATAATGTAGTATTTCTAGATTGCCTAGCGGATAAAGGTTGCTATCTCGCCTTTACGGCGTAAAACCTATTTGCTTTTTAAATGCAATGGAAAGATTATACGAGGATTGCCTCGTATCCCTCAAATGAACTGTACGAGGAATACTTCGAATTCTGTGAATGAACTTGTCAAACAGTACAATGAACCTGACTCCTGACAAAGGGTACAGCACGACTATCCAGACGACGGCTGTAATAATGATGCGGCACAGAGACCCATACCGTCGTCTAGTGGCATTTCCTTGATATAAACTGCTTTTACGCATTCAAGGAAATATGCTGCCTAGTTTTATACAGGCAGATGTGAGCTTTTACGCTCAGCATAAGACAAAACAAACTGCCACATCAAAAGCTGCTCTCCGTATAGAGCTCGAGGCACGTCTCTGCATTAAATGCGCAGAATGGGGGCAAATCTCTGCATTTAATGCATGAGATTTGGTTTTACTTCCGAAGACTGGGTGAGATATGATTACGGCTAATACGTCCATATCATCTCTTCTACATATTACGCCATCAGGCTATTTTCAACTTTAGGAGTACGATGTACGCTATCTCCTTGAAATACGCCGACCTGGCTATTTTCAGCTATAAGGAGTAAGCCGTATGCTATCTCCTCGGAATACGCCATATCAGGATAAATATTTTGCATTGGTGAGTGACAAGACTATTCGGTCCAGAATACGCTCAAGACCTCAGTCAATGAAGGAAGATCGGCTATCTTTTACGCTAGCTGCCCATCCATGCAACATCAAGCTTCTACGCTTACTTGGCTTCTACGCCAACTTGACAACTACTTGGCTTCTACGCCAACTTGACAGCCATTGGGCTTCTATGCCTACATGTCAGCTATTTGGCTTCTACGCCTACCTGGTTTCTACACCATGGTGATAGTTATTGGCTTCTACGCCAACTTTTTCTACGCGAGGGGCAGTTACCTACGTGGCTTGCATGTCGTGATCTTCGCAACAGTTATACACATTATCTCTTAATGGGACATGCGTCACACACTTATTTAGAGGATCATCTATACGTGGGTGGGAGTCATTATAACCGCCGCGTAAAAAGTGCCATACTCTCCACTGTCCGGTTTCTATGCCGACTGGATGGTTACTGTCACTAAAACCCTATAAATAGAGACCTCTATTGACAGAAGTCCAGGGTCAAAAATTTGGATAATTGGGAGAAAAGAAAGTCAAAGAAATCAAAGAACAGAGAGAGAAGAGCTCAGACAGAGAGTAGTGATCGACGATTTTGGCATCGAGCATCCACTTTCTCTTGCAATCTTCGAAGCATCTCCTTCTTCTACAATACTTCTTCATCATCGTGTGGTCCAAGGGACAAATTGATCGACTGCAGATCAGACTCCTATAGCAATATTTACCCAGATTAAAATTTGTACTTAACATCCTCGTATAGGATTAATAGTACTTCTTGTTTGTAAACCTAAGAAAGGGTTTCGTATAAACCTATTTTTATTTCTTTCGTTTATTATCAAAGAACAGCGTACGTGTGGATTTTGGTTTCCATATATTGGAGTGCCATATCCATGCGGCTGGCATGCTTACGTGTCCTAGTCCTACGTATTTTTGGGACTGGGGCGTGACGTATTTTTGTGGTGGCCCATGCAGGTCGAGAGCATATTGTCTCGATTATGTTATTGTACCGAATAAGCCTGCACCTAGGACTAGAGTATAAGATCTCAACCACAATTGACTATGATTCATCTTTCTCATATATGTTCTATTGAACAATTGTAACCTGCTTGATTCCTGTACTTCCCTAATAGTTCTTTGAGTATAGCCTTTTGCTAGAATATAGGAACCCCTATTATTAGGATGATAATTATGGTAGCATACCTATTAAGAATACAACGAGAATATAGACACACCACTAAGTTTAGAATATCTAGTGAACCCTAGAATTCCTTATCTATAGATTGGTTTACCAATACCACTTGATGTATTATGAGGACTTGGGAGTAGTATAGATACTACTAGAGTTAGTTAGAAGTTTGACCATATTGTTTGACCCTAGTATTGAGGAACTAATAGAAAACCAAAATTGAATATTAGGGCTGAACCTAACCTTCATAGTTAGATAAGTAGTGGAGAACTATAAAACTTAGATCATTGTCTTATTAGTAGCAGACAGTACCTTAGGAAGCCAAGAGCAATGAATATAACATTTCTCTTAATCATATCTCGAACATAGCAACTAGCATGCCACTCCTCCTTAGAAAACCATGATGGTATCTAGAGCCCCTATTTCAATTTCATATATATTGTTCCTCTGCGACCTTAGCGTTCGCTAAATTACGCGACGACTAAATTTTGTTCCTCCATTCTTCATCTTTCAACTCGTGCCATCTGATACTTCTGATTATAGACCAAGTGAATTTATTCTATATTAGGATATATATAGCTTGCTAGAATTTTGGTTGCTAGAATTTTGGTTGTTACTCTTGAATTTTTGAATTGTGTTCTTAGTAGTTAGAACTTGATGGTTTAAGCTATTCTTGTAGATTGAGACCTGGTGCTTATCCTTTAGTTTTAAATTGCGTAACCTGTACCCCACCTCGATACGAGTTATATCCCCTTTCCCCTTAGAAGGCCAGTAATTGTTCCGTTCTTACTATTGACACTTGTACTAAGACTAAGACTTAGTACGACCATGACCTATGTAATATAAGAGGATACCCTAATAAGTACCAAAGACCCCTTCTCGTAGACCTTAACAGGAGTTTCTACGGTATCCTTAAGACAATTACAATATTAGTTTATTGTTATAAGTTAGGTAGTATACCTCACGACCTAGTATCACATAGTATTTTGCCCTATTATTGAAGTATAGCTGAATGACATTAACCGTGTGCTAGCATAAGAAGATAATGTTTCATCAGACTGTAGAGCTTAGAAGCCCATACCCCAATTTGGTCGACTATCGACTTAGACAAGGATTTAGTATGACCATTGTAGAGATTGTAAGAGTCTTATCTTCTTTGAGAACTGGGATTATTTTGTAACTTCTCTCATCATAATCTAGCGTACTTATATTTTTTGTACTACTTTGATTTATGCTGCTATTATAGCCTAGTTTTTGCAAGCTTATTCTTTTATCGAGCTTGTTCATGACATATGTATTATTGGGTGCACACAATGATACAATTGCCTAATCAGAATCGGTGTATTAAGGTCTAGCTAACCTTAGTGCGCTTGGTTCGCTCTTCGCATGACTACTTTACATGGATTGAGATATATGGTAGTAGACGGATATACTTGCCCCTAGACATGTCTGACATATCGTATCGGTTGCATAACTGTACTGATACGAGCATGTAAATAGGAAATGACCAAAAATAGAATTTTAATCCACAACTGTCCTGACAACTCTCTTTTCGAATTCTTTAATCTCTTTGAACCTCGTACTGGTATTCTATCACCTTCACCTTGAATTCTTTATTATTGCTCTCCGTCTTCCCTTATTTCGGAAAGACGAAACCTCGTGCTGGTATAAGTTGACACTGATAGTACTAGATATACCCAATAAGGCTAATCACATGACTTAGTGACTCTCTTTTATAATTGATTAAGGGCACATCATAGGTGATATGTTTGGTGTTAAAACTTTTATGATTGAACAACATGATTAAATAATTTGAGGAATAGTTTTTCTAGATGTATAGCCTTAGGTGATAGATGGATACATTTTAAGTCGGTAGATTGTGAACCCCTCACCCAAAATTAGACCTACTTGGCGTAGATAGTGAGACTGAGGCTAGCTCGAACCCACTTAGAAATAGAACACGGTATTTTTATTATTTAGTTTTATAACATGGTATCACTTAGCGCACCTTACCATTGCATCGATAATTGGAGCACTTCACTATTCACTGCCTTCCTACAAATTCCATATTTTTGTCCTAGACATGCCCATCTTCCATTTTTTATCTTTGTGCAACGTTTCAATGGTTGGGCGCTTTTATGCAAAAGAGCATTTAGGTGTCCACACCATTGGACATGACACATGAAGAAACCTATTTTTTGCTCATGTGGAATTTTCCATGTGCAACGCGCAACATCGCCTACTCCTCTAAACTTAGTCTTGCATTTTAAACAATGCAAATCTTATACCATCCATGACATTCTATCGTGGCTTAATTTTAATTTCAAGGACGTAATTTTTATAAGTTTGGTAGAATGTAAAATCCCTATTCCTAGAAATCGTATATATATATATATTTTTAATTTTTAATTATTAATTTAATTGTAGTAATTAGTGGCTAATTAGGAGAAATAGATTTTTAATAATTTTTATTTTAGGTGTTGGTGCACTTAGAGGATTTATGGGACCATTAAAAATTTTTCGAAATTTATTTCATGTAGGAGACCCCTTAAGCAGTTGCTAGCTTAACAGTGTGCATTATTATAATATAGAATTTTTCTTATGAGTATATATATATATATATATATATATATATATATATATATATATATATATGCATATATATATTTAATTAAAAAAAGTATTATAAAAAGAAAAGAAAATAATATAAACTAATAATAATATTAATTAATAACAATCTTAAAGCAAACTTAAGCAAACTATTCTACCAAGCCAACCCCTTTCCTTTAAGAATCATCCGCTGGAAGTTCACAGCCATCCCCTTTTATCAATTCCAACAAAACTATTAAATATATTATTAATAACAATTCCATTCCTAACCAATTCCTATTAACCAATTCCATTACTATGCTTCTAACAAATTCCTATTAACCAATTCCATTCCTATCCGCTGCTATTAGTAGCCAGCCGCACCTAGCAACTAAGCACCAGCCCCCCCCCCCCTTTAGCAAATCCCAAACCCACACACCTAGTTGCTTTGTGAGCAACTTTGCAAATTTCCACAGCAAGGCACAGACCCCCTCCCCCCGCGGGTTTTAACCAATCCCCTCTCTCCCTTTCATATATATATATATATATATATATATATATATATATATATATATATATATATATATATATATATATATATATATATATATATCATTATTTATAAAACCCTAATCCTATAATCATCCAGACCCTTTCTCTTCCCATCTAGACCTAGAGAGCGTCGCTGCCGCAGCCGGAGAACCCCGCCAGGCCGTCCAAACAAATTCCGACGACCGCGACCCCGCGCACTGCAGATTTCCACAGCGAGGTACCTGTGTTCCGGAGTTGTTATATGTCGCCTCGCTCAACCAAACGCCACCCTATCTTTACGGTATGCTCACCCCTTAACCCTCTTCCATATTTGTGTGATAGTAGACCTCGAACAACGCATAACCCTAGGTAAAAACAGCGCCAAAGTTGGCAGAAACAGACCAAATTTTGGGATCGCAGAAAATTGCGGTGACCACCCATGTTTCAAAGTTCGTATCTTCCACCACAGAGATCCGAATTTGATGATTCTTTTTGGTAAGCGTAGACCACTTGACCTAGTTTAATTTCTTTTAAATAACCCTAGATTATTAACTGCTGTAGACATAATTAAATTTATCGAAAAACCCCGCGAACCCACTTTTCCAGATTTCTAAAAGTTGTAAAACGGAGCGCGCCCCGCCAAACGGGACCGTCCCGTCGTGTACCAAGTATACCGAACGGTGCGCGCAGCATAACCGGACACATAAAAATTTACGAAAACTGATTCAGACGCGTGTGCACGCCGAAATCAGTCCGTATCCGCGGACACACCCCGTGTGGCAACTTTTGGGAAAGTCGTGCGCATTTTGTGCACGCTCGTCAGATTGCGACGAAATTTGCGCCACTGGACTCGTGATAACGTTTTGCTCCTGTGTCCAAATTGGACGAAAGGGAAGTACTTTCTAGCTATTTTGCTTATTCTGGGAACGTTGGTGATATCTATTGTAGCATCCGGAGACATTTGTTCTGAGGCCATAGCTTCTGATCCTGTGTGCTTAATTTCTGGACAGTACACCTTGGAGCTTTCTTATCAGGCAAGATACCTTGCCAAATTGCTTACAGTATTTTACATGCTTAGTATATTTCTTTATATTTATTGTATTTTTGTATATTTCTTGCATGTGTAGTTTTCTTTCAGTCATTACTATGTATTAGATATGTTGACACACACATGGCACTTAGTATCATCGAGGACAATCATTAGGCGTATGGGCTTTTAACCACTCTGGTAAACCGTAGTAACTAGCACGCACTATGGTGGTCGTGTCCGATGGTCGCTACCCCCGAGATATGTCGATTGATGGAGTCCGAGGGTCGCTACCCCAGAGGTATGTCGGCTGATGATGTCCACTGACGAGTGTATGAGTTGTGAGGATTAGATCGAGTAGCCTACCCTTGTCCATACGTCAAAAAGTTGTCCTCATTTGCATTCATATAGATTGTCTTATACAGCGTACTTACATATTTTTAAATATTATGCATGTTTACTGTAGTCAAATTGGCTTGCTTCTATGTATCGTGTTACGTCCCTCTGAGGACCTGGTCCCTTTCCAGGTGTATCTGTTCTTGAGTATTGCAGGAGCACAGATTTGGATGGTTACATATGTTTCGAGGATGTCTTCTCTTCGAGCCCCGTGGTTGTTAGCTGGTATTCTTATATTGTGTTTATTGTGTTGTACTTTTCCATTCGAGTTGGTAGTGGATTTATTTCCATCCAACCAGCATCCTTAGATACTTATATTGAGATCTAGTTTCATAGATACTAGTTATTTATTTATATTTGATTTTGTGGATGAGATTTAGATTATACCCTGTGACTTGTGACATATGTTTATACCACTTGTGGATTTATATTCATATTACAGCGTACGTGTAGATTTTGGTTTCCATATATTGGAGTGCCATATCCATGCGGTTGGCATGCTTACGTGTCCTAGTCCTACGTATTTTGGGACTGGGGCGTGACACCGTTGCAGCATGAAAGTTCAACTCATGTCCTTGTTTGGTTGTTGAGTTACGTTGTTGTGTTACAACGTGACACGGATCGAAGCTACTATTTATCATTATATTTTTCTTACTTAATATTATGTCCCTGCTTGTGTATTATGCCTTCTGTTAAGTAAAATTATGGATATAGACTATCATGGCATGATAGTTTAACTCATGTCCTTATTTGGTTGTTGGGTTACGCTACTATGTTACGATAGCCTGTAGAATAAAACTATGTCGTAGAGTTATTCTAGCTGGACCATAATCAAGGAACGTATTCTATCTTGATGTGATGTGGCACTTCTTGTCCTTTTTGGTGAAGGGGTGTCCTGTCATGTCATGGATGGGACATATGCCATTGATTGTTGGTTTATACATCTCATGCTATAGAACTGGTTTTGTTTCTTCATTTTGTGCTTTCTTGTGGTACTTGTTATTTGGGTCTGACCCCACTGGTTTTGCATGGCCAGGTTTAAAGCCAGCACCAGATGATCAAGCGTATCTCTCCCTTAGTGATTGCATGAACCAGAAGGATGGCTGCTAAGGGACACGAGTGGGTTCCTTCATTCACTGCTCGTCTTTCGTAAACTATAATCTTTTTAATGTTTAGCCAACCGGCATTGTTAGCCGGATAATCGGACACTAGTTCCCTACATGACTGTAATATATTCAGACTGTAGCTGACCCACTATCATGTATATTTATGATTGTGTATCTGGCATATTAGTGGTATTTGCAAGATCTCTAGAATATTCTAATGCGACATTGGGGATGCCTTACTTCTTATTCTAAAATATTCTATTTTATCTCTAATTGTTTGAATGATTGAGATATAGAAGTTCTTGACCTTAGAAGACATAATTTTAGTATGCACCCCCTTGTCTCTAGATAACCTTAACACATTGCGGGTTACTTCAGTATTCCGCAAGGTGTGATTGGCTGAGTCATTCTTCCACTCTCCAGCATTCTAGTTCTGGGACGTGACAAGATTTTAGTGGTGGCCCATGCAGGTCTATTTTTCAGACTTGTGGGGTGGCCTGATTATAGAAAATCTCAATCAAATATGTTCCTTCTTAAAATCTTGAATCTGCCTTCTCGAACTTAGCTTGACTTCTGTACCATTGATTCATCAATCCTTTCTTGTCATGTTCTTGATTTATCTTATTTCCTTTTCTTTAAGGCTTCTCCAGAATTGGTAGTTGGAGCACCAGTAGTTTCAGCAGGACAGGGATCCGTTGGCCCGCAACAAGAGAAATCACCTATTACTGGAGGGATCAGGGTAGAACCCATAGAGGAGCACGAGGAACAACATGTACCAGAAGTTCCAGTACCCCCGGTTGTACCAACAGTACCAGTAGAACTTGATACCCTGACATTATTACAAATTATTCGAAGAATGATGACGACTCAACAACATCAGTAGCTTTTGTAGCAGAAGCAAAATGTCTTGTTGTATCAAGCATTACAGATGGCCATGGAAAGATGTGTTAGAACGAACTCAGGGGCGTCGGTAAGGTTCTGTCGACTCAAACCTAGGTACTTTGATAGCACGGAGCAGATGCCTGGCTGTATAACATTGAGACAATACTGACAGCAACAAGGGTTCCAGCTAAGGAACAAGTTGATCAGGTCAGATTGCAACTCCAGGACCTTGCCAGAGATTGGTGGACAGCAGAAGAGGTTGGCTTAAGACAACCTGCCTCATGGGACAACTTCAGAACCTGATTCAGGGTCAAGTATTTTAGAGTAGTAGCATATTACGAGCTACAACAGAGGTTTATCAATCTGAAACAGTCTGGTAGGACCGTAGATGGCTATGCGACCGAGTTCGGTATGATTAGAAGGTTTGCCCCAACAATGGTGGCAACATAACCAGAGCGGATGATGAGGTTTTAGTATGGACTTTATCTAGAAATTTAGCAACTGGTAGAGGGCCATAACTACCAGACCTTCGATAAAGTATTGATCGCATTCAGGCGACATGAGCTGACAATAGAAAGGTTAACTTCGAGGACTGGAGGCCAAAAGAGGCCTCATATATAGAGCGGAGGAGAAGGAACAACACAACGGATGTCAGCACCATCTCCTGGTATTGGCATTTATGACACAGCACTGAGAAGGCCAGTAGTATCGACAGCAACAACACCAGCTCGACCATATCAGCCGAGGCAACAATAACAGCAACGATTATGGGCCCCAGTCAGATGTACGTATTATGGCAAGAGAGGCCATACCAAGGATGTGTGTAGGGAAGCACAAAGTTTGTGCCTACGATGTGGTAGTCCAGACCATCGGATCGCTAATTGTTCGATGATACAAAGGATTGAAGGGCCAGCGCAGCGATTAGCCTTACCAGCACCAGGGGCAGCTCAGTACAGGGGGGTAGCTCTAGCAGTCAGGACATTGGCTCAGCGTCCATTGCCGACGCAAACTCATATATACAACCATCAGAGGAACCAGCAGTATGGGCAGTAGAGGCCACAACTACGTATCTAAGGGAGACAGCAACAAGGATCACAGTAAGGCCAAAGGCAAGCTTTTACCCTATCTCTGGAGGAGGCTTTGGCATCAGGTGACGTGGTGGCCGGTAATATTCTCGTTACATCTTTTCCTGCTATAGCATTATTTTATTCAAGAGCATCTCATTTATTTGTATGTGCACAATTTTTGATACGTATTGGATTGGAGTTCAAGGCATTGCCATAGAGGCTGAATATACTCACTGGTAATGGTCTTGTAGGAGTTAATAGAGTATGTCTAGCGTGTCTAATCGTAGTGTGTAGGCATTTGTTACCTGCAAGGTTGATCGAATTCCTATGGATAATTTTGACGTTATTCTACGCATGGACTGGTTGAGAGAAAGTCATGCGATTATAGATTATCGTAGGGGTAGAGTATTATTTAACCTCCCGGGCAAAAAAGAGTTTATCTTCAACAGAACGGTGAGGGATCAGCATTAAGATGGCATAGCAGCAGTAGTAGAAATTGGGTATCAGTTTTCTAGAATAATTAAAAAAATTCTTGATATATTTTCGGAAGATCTTCTAGGATTATCCCCTGTAAGAGAAGTGGAGTTATACATATAATTGAGGCCACGAGCAGAACCAATTTCCAACAAAGTCTATCAGATGTCACCGATGGAACTCAACCAGCTTTATCAACATGTGGAAGAACTAAAGGCGAAGAAGTTAATTCGGGCTAGTGGATCGCCATGGGAGCACCAACGTTTATAGTAAAGAAGAAAGATGGGAAGACACGGTTGTGTGTCGACTACAGGCAGCTGAATACAGTAACAGTGAAGAACAAGTATCCATTGCCTAGCATTGATGACTTGTTTGACCAATTGAGCGAAGAAAAAGTATTTTTCAAGATAGACCTTTGATCAGGATATTATCAAGTAAGGGTCTGGGAGCAAGATATGCTGAAGACAATATTTTGATCTCGATACGGGCATTACAATTTTTAGTTACGTCATTCGGATTGACTAATGCGCAAGCAATATTCATGGATTTGATGAATCGTATCTTCATACTATACCTAAATATTTGTGGTGGTATTCATAGATGACATTCTTGTCTACTCTAACAGTGAAGAAGATCATGAAAAACATCTTCGGAGAGTGTAGCAAGTTTTAAGGGAGCATCAGTTGTATGCCAAACTCAGTAAGTGTGAATTATGGTTAGGTCATGTGTCATTCTTGGGGCACATTATCTCAGGAGCAGGAGTATCAGTAGACCCCAAAAAGGTTGAAGCAGTAGAGAAGTGGCCAGTCCCAATGACAGTAGCAGTTGTGCGAAGTTTCTTGGGATTAGCAGGATATTACTGGAGGTTCGTGGCAGACTTTGCACGGATTTTAGCGCCAATGACTCGTCTAACCCGCAATGAGGTAAAGTTTGTTTGGACACAAAGTACCAAGCAACATTCGAGAAATTGAAAGAAAAACTGCTATCAGCACTGATCCTTACACTTCCAGTAGGATCAAAAGGGTTCACAGTTTATTGTGATGCACCTGGGAAAGGACTCAGGTGTGTGTCGATGCAACATGGGAAAGTGATAGCTTATGCGTCTCGACAGCTTTGAGATCGTGAGAAATATTATCCAACACATGATTTGGAGTTAGCAGCAGTAGTATTTGCACTCAAGCTATGGAGATACTATCTATATGGCGATCGAGTGGAGGTATTCACAAATTATAAGAGTTAAAAGTACATATTCACCAAGAAGGACCTGAACATGAGACAGAGGAGGTGGCTAGAATTATTTGGTGATTATGTTGTAGCACTTCAGTATCATCCAGGCAAGGCCAATATGGTGGCAGATGCTCTAAGTAGGAGAGGCAGCACATTTGTCTTGACAACTCAGAAGCACATATTAGAAGATCTTCGAGTGATGGACATCGAGGTAGTGTTACCTCAAGGAGCGAAAATACTAGCAAGTCTTCAGATTCAGTCAACCTTGGTAGAAAGGATCAAGGCGACTTAAGAAGAATATTCCCAGATTTAGAAGTTTAGGACGGAATATGAGTCAGGCCTTAGGAAGGAATTAAGGATTCACGAAGACGTAACACTTAGATTTGGAAACCGTCTTTTTGTGCCAAGTGGAGATATAAGGCAGGAAGTAATGACCGAGGTACACAGTTCTCAATATTTTATTTATCCAGGAGGCACGAAGATGTACCATGATATCGAGAAACATTTCTGGTAGAACAAAATAAAAAGAGAGAGAGCTCGATTTATTTCACGATGTCCCATATGTGAGCAGTTGAAGGCAGACCAGTAGAGACCAGCAAGATTATTGCAAATTCTGCCTATTCCAGAGTGGAAGTAGGAACACATTATGATGGACTTTGTGACCGTCTTACCTAGATCCCCTAATAGACGGGAGGCAGTTTGGGTAATAGTAGATCGATTCACACAGGTGGCACATTTTCTTCCCTTTCGAGTAGGGCAATCCACAAAACAGTTAACAGAGATGTATATGCGGCATTTAGTAAGGCAGCACGGAGTTCCAGCAAGTATAGTATTAGATCATGATACCCGCTTTATGTCTCAATTTTGGAGAAGTTTACACGAGCGCTTGGGTACTAAGTTGAGATTCAGTACTACGTACCATCCTCAAACAAACGGCCAGTCAGAGAGGACAATACAAATATTGGAAGATATGTTGCGGGCTTGTACTTTAGACCTTGGTGGATCTTGGGAGGATCACATTCACTTAGTTGAATTCTCGTACAATAACAATTATAAGGCCAGCATACAAATGACTCAATTTAAGGCATTATACGAAAAAAAGTGCAGGTCACCTTTAGCATGAGATGACATTAGTGAACGGAAGATGTTGGGGCCTGAGATGATCATACAGACCATTAAAGTGGTTAATTAGATTATAAAGCGGCTTCGAGTTGCACAAGATCGTCATTGTCATTGGGCAGATCAGTATCGTAGGCCGTTAGAATTTTTTGTCGGCGACCATATATTTTTGCGAATTTTGCCTGCCCGTGGAGTCATTAGGATCGGGAATGGATTAATGTTCCGTTATATTTTTGCAAATTTTACCCCCTCCATAGGCAAGTAAATCTTACAAGAAATAGAGAAACCCTTTATATTTTTGTTCCGTTATGTTCCTTATATAATTCCACATGCATTTAGAACTTGGTATTTTTGGATTCGGTGGATGGACTAATGTAGATCTAAGCTTTAAGTTTTAGGATTTTCTTCGTATTCTTGAGTGCCTTTGGATTTTGATCTCTTAAAACTTAATATTTTCGAAAACTCCTTATTCTATGTTGATGAGCACTTAATTTTGAGTAGTTTAGAACTTTACTTTGCTAGATTTGAGTATCATTTGAAATTTCTATGGAAAAAACAAAATCTTATTTTTGAGCTTTTGGCCATGGCCAAAAAGTTGCTGTTTGGTGGAGATGAAGGAGTGCTATGCGGCTTGGACTTCTTATCTCGAATCAGCATGCGGCCAACCTTGTTGGACGCATGACTAAATTTTCTATGTGCTCTTTGCCTAGTGCATGAACTTGAACGAATAAAATTTTACTAAGTCCAAAAGATTTTATGCGGCCAAGTGGGTATGCGGCCCTGAGGAGCATACGGCCTAGTCGACCATGCGGCCAGGAGCGATACGTCCCACTCCTTCAGAACTCATAACTTCTGACTGACTCGGTACAAATTCTCATAATTTGTCTTTTCTTTTGACAATTTATCATATGTCACCTAAGTCACTTTTCTGACTTGACTTAACTTGCATTTATTGTTTGTCACATCACACATTTCCAGAAGAGTAAACTTTGCTCTATCTATGCGGCCTTGACCTTATGCGGCCTTGACCCTATGTGGCCTCGACGATTATATGGCACCTTGCTATGCGCATTCCGCCTATGTGCCTATTATTTCTTACTCATTGTGGTCACTTGCTTGGTTTAATGTGGATATTGATTGAACGATTATGATGCTACATGTTAACTTATAAATGACGTGTATGACCCAGATGTGATCATGTGCTAAATGACTAAGCACCTAACCTGAACATGTAGATATGGCCCTACATGTACTTAATTGTTGATTAGGCTACTTTTCCTGGATCACCTTATTATACGTTGGACAGAATAAGGGGTGTAGTTCAACTCGAGGGAGGGTCTGCAATCTCGGACCTTGTTTGGTTTAAGAATTTTGGATCTGATATCGAGGGGTTCTCACACTACTCTTATTTTATCTATCGATATAATAAAGTGACAAATTATTGTGATCATCATTTGCTTGTCCATAACCTTGATATTGGAACTTGTTCCTGCCCTGACTATTGTATTCGTGTTGATACACTTGATCGCACCAAGAGTGCTACTCGATATATAGTGAGTCGTCGAGCCACATACACTTGCTACATGATAAATATAATTATTTTCTTGCATGGATCTGGTAGTTGGACAGTAACTTTAGCCGTGGTTAGATAGTATTGATCATTGCATCACACTTGGATGAATCCAGATATGACTTTAAGAGACAATGTGTATTCGTATGAAGAATACCCGTAGTTAAAGTACGACATTTAGGAAAGAATGTTCATATGACCATGACATTAGATTCTAAATAACCGAGGGTTAACTAAGAAAGTTAATTTGCAGAGCAATGGGAGGGAACGGTATCTCGAGATCGTGTATGTTGAACCACCCTAAGTTAGCTGGAAGTAAAGGCTGGCCACCACGAATACTGTATATCATCTGCATTAGTGGAGTGCAGTACCTGACTTAATTATAAGCCAAGCCAGTTTCTTTTTTATAGAAAGCCTGGAACTGCTACTGATCATTAATTTTGCTCAGGGCCCTTGTAAGGGACTGGTGCATAATATATTCTTGCTTGTATATCATTGGTTCAACCAACCCTGCTCGATGATGGCACGATCTGAGGATACTTATATATTGTATTACTAGGACATCCCAGAGATCACATATCAAGCTGTAATACATGTTTGGCCACTAAATCTATTTTTGTTGGAGAAGTGGACCATTGCAGCATGAAAGTTTAACTCATGTCCTTGTTTGGTTGTTAAGTTGCGTTGTTGTGTTACAACGGGACGCGAATCGAAGCTACTTATTATCACTATGTTATTTTTACTTAATATTATATCCCTGCTTGTGTATTGTGCCTTATGTTGAGTGGAATTAGAGACATAGACTATCGTGGCATGATAGTTCAACTCATGTCCTTATTTGGTTGTTGGGTTGCGCTACTGTGTTACGATAGCCTGTGGACTGAAACTACGATACAGAGTTATTCTAGCTGGACCATAATCAAGGAACTTATTCTATCTTGATGTGATGTGGCACTTCCTATCCTTGTTTGATGAAGGGGTGTCGTGTCATGTCATGGATGAGAAATATGCCATTGATTGTTGGTTTATGCATCTCATGCTAAAGAACTGGTTTTGTTTCTTCATTTCTTGCTTTCTTGTGGTACTTGCTATTTGGGATCTGACTCCACTGGTTTTGTTTGGCCATGTTTAGAGCCAGCACCTGAGGATTAAGTGTATCTCTCCCTGATTGATGGCACGCACCAGAAGGATGGTTGTTGAGGGACACGAGTAGGTTGCTTCATTTACTGCTCGTCTTTCGTAAACTATAATCTTTTTGGCATTTAGCCAACCGGCACCTGGTAGCCGGATAATCTGGACATTAGTTTCCTATATGAATGTAATATATTTAGACTGCAGCTGACTCACTGTCATGTATACTTATGGTTGTGTATCTGGCATATTATTTGTATTTGTTATATCTCTAGAATATTCTGATGCGGCGTGGGGGGCGCCTTACTGCTTATTCTGAAATATTCTATTTTATTGCTACTTGTTAGAATGATTGAGATTTTGAAATTCTTGACCTTAGAAGACGATTTTAGTATGCACCCCCTTGTCTCTAGACAACCTTAACATATTGCGGGTTGTTCCGGTATTCCGTAAGGTATGGTTGGCTGAGTCATTCTCCCGCTCTCCAGTATTCTGGTTCTGGGGCTTGACATTTCTCTTGGTGTTCTTGACTCCGTACTTATTGATACTTGTAAGTACAATATGCTTCTCCAAGGGAAGTTTTACTTAAGAGCAACTAAATACGACTAATGGTCCACCTTCATAGGTAGTGCCGACGTAGCTGAAAAGTTGACCGATTACTTGAAACTCCTCGGGTACAAGTTACCTAGATCTGACGATAGGGGCAAGCGTCCCCAAAAAATAACAACAACCGCAACGGTAAAGGAATGGAGGACCTTAACGTCAACATATCCAAAGGCATTTCCTAGTCTAAGAAGAAGCCTGTTGGAGATTCAAAACCCAAAGAGACATTTTTCTTTAATCATGATGATTCCATCGATATTTTTAACATATTGATAAAAAGCAATAAGCTCAAATTGTCCGACATCAGACGTCCTGAAGAAAAGGATCGAGTCAACGATCCTAAATATTGTCTGTTTTATCAATACGTATATCTTGCTACAAAATATTATTATATATTGAAAAGATACATACAGCAGTTGATCAAAGCTAAATATATCACTCTACAATCAGATGATAAGACTGTTACTGCCAATATGGTATCTCTACAGTTCGATGACTTGCCAGTGATGAAAGTCTAAGACGACATCATACCAATTCCAAAAGTGACATTGAAGAACGGTCCTTCTTCCAGATATGGAAAAAGAAACTGATTGCCAGTGGAATTATATGAAGGAAAGGAAGAACAGGGCTAAGAAGATTCGTGGAGTGAAGAACCACAAAATATGTAACATGGTTCTTCCGGCCGCTGCCGATTAAACTCTGTCCGGTGAAACTTGGTCGAGTAAATCTTACCTATGGACCTATGACCTTGTTCAAGTGGGCAATATACCCTCAACCACTGTACCTGCTGCTCGAGTAGTACCAGAAGCAGGTCTGTCCAAGCCTATAACGACAAACATATCAAAGTAAAAGAAGACTCGCTTCAATACATCATTAAAGAAGAACTCATCACCAGGGCTTCACAAACCCTACAATTTCGATATATTGGCACAACTTTCTAGTATACCATCAAGGTTGTCAATTTTTGAACTGCTTCACCTCTCCAAAGAGACCTGGGATGATCTAAGTATGGCATTACAACATGCCGACTCCTACTTAACTCAGATTAAGGAGCCAACTAAAGACCCTGTTGCATGTCCCCATTGCCATAATGTGATGGAGAGAATTTCCAACATTACCTTCTCTCAAGAGGATATGTTATTGAAGAAAACCGTCATGACAGACCATTGTACTATTCTGATTATATCGGTGCTATAAAGGTGGATCGTATGCACATTGATCTAGATTTGTCACTCAATATAATTTTTTGGAGCCTACTTCAGATCCTGGGAATTCCTATGTACTTGTTGTCTGCAACCAACACAATAATCTGTAGCTTCAATGTTGAAAGAAGTTATCCTTTAGGCAAGATCCATCTAAAATATCAAATAGGCGATCTGAGAACCGAGGTCACTTACTACGTCATTGACGTAGATATATCCTACAATATTTTACTAGGATGCCCTTGGATACACGAGCACATAATTGTGCTGTCAAATCTCCATCAGTGCTTCAAGTACGTGGACAATATGGGGGTTGTCAAGACCGAATTCGCTGATGTTGACCCATTCTAGGGTATAGAGTCCTATTACTCTGATTTGGTGTTGTACAAACCGATACACCAAGAAGAGGAGGCTACTGATGTTGATTTGAGTGAAGGGTCGTGTCATCAATAAGGACACTCCTACTTATCTTGTGGTGGACATCCGCAAGAAAATTAATCACAGCGCCTAAGAGCCTCTTGTGATTAATATCCTAAGAACATCCCGAGGAGGAAAAAGAGATCATCCGCTGAGAACTGACCTCTACCGCAAACAGTTAGGAACCTTTAGTAGTAAACCTTCGTCGCTCCAATAATCCAGTTTCGGTTCAACCCCTTGTATGCCATTCTGTGGCTGAGGCCAAAGAAGACGATGCGCTTGAAGAATACATAAGCACACAACCTAATGTACCCACCCTTGATGATGTTATTCCTGAGGAGGAGATATTGTATTTCCTGAATAAAGGAATTCCTTTGAACTATTTTGATGTCCAATGTTTAAGTACTAGGTACTCTTTAGAGTATGGCTTAGGATTACATCATTGTATGCCAGTGACAACATCTCACACAAAGACCGGCATCTTCCTTTATGATGGTTTATACTTTGAAGTTCCAGCAAGGAAGAAAGTAGACAAATCTATTATCTTTGGTAGGGTAAAAGGTCATAAAGATTTCCTCATCGACAATCCTGAACCTGACAATATAAAATAAACTTTACCGTTATAGTCCACAAGCCAAGGATCTCATCTAGAAGATGGGTTACGACTTAAAAAATAACCAAGGCCTTAACTACGATAAAGGACGACGTCTGTCATTATGTTATTTTGCTCCAAAAGGCAAGCCTGAAACCTATCACCAATGAACACATTATGGTTTAGGTTATGTCTAAGTAATGCCTAAGTACTCAGAAATCGAGTTTGAGACACTCTCACTCCTCTGAGTCTTCCATTTGGGACTCTAACTCTAGCATCGAAAAAATATTCAAGCAAGCATTAAATATCAATATGGTGTCAATAGACAAGTTGAAGATGATGATCATTCACTTGAGCCTTTCGAAGTTGAACTACGGGCTCAAAATTTAGAATCTTAGTGGGAGCTACTTTTCGAGCAACGAAAACCGCCTACTGAGGACGAAGTTATGCAAGTAGACTTAGGTGATGAGTCATCCTCCAAAGCAATCCTCATCAGCAAAATTCTCTCCAAAGAAGATCACAAATCTCTTATATAACTTATAAGGGAATACATAAATGTATTTGCATGGAGCTACCAAGACATGTCGGATTTCGATTCCCAACTCGCAACGCATTGGCTTAATATTCTTTTGAATGCAAAGCCAATGAAGCAACATCAGTAACGGTTTCGTCCAGACGTTATGGAAGCAATCGAAGTGGCAGTCAATAAACTGATAGTAAGCGACTTCATTCGTGAAGAACAATATCCCGATTGGGTGGCCAATGTTGTTTCAGTCATAAAGAAGAACAAAAAAAATATGAGTCTACATAGACTGTCGTGATCTAAACACAGCTTATCCGAAAGACGAGTTCCCTCTTCCAATTATAGATTTAATAATTGACAACACTTATAGTTTTGAGCGATTGTCCTTTATGGATAGATTTTTGGGCTTCAATCAGATCAAGATATTTTTGGATGATGAGAAGCACACATTATTTCGAACACCGTTGAGGGTATACTGTTATACAGTGATGTCCTTCGGTTTGAAAAATGCAAGTGCGACATACTAACGAACTACGAGCACAATTTTTTGCAAACATTTATGAAAAATAATAGAGTATTATGTTGACGACATAGCAATCAAGAGTCATCTCAAAGGCGATCACCTCCAAGATATGAGAATGGTGTTCGAACTGTTGTGTGCTCACCAACTCAAAATGAATCCAACCAAGTCCTTCCTGGGAGTCTCTAACGGCAAGTTTTTTGGGTTCATTATAACTTCAAAGGGTATTGATCTTGACCCAGAGAAGACAAAAGCTATCATTTACATGTGTCACCCAAAAATTTTAAAGTACTTTGCGGACTTCAAGGAAGTGTCATACATTAGGAGACTCATATCTAATCTCTCTAGATGATGCCAACCGTTCACTCTGTTGATGAAGAAAGGTGTCTCTTTCAAATAGACTAAAGAATGCCAGCGTGCATTCGATGACTTCAAGAAGTATCTCATAAATTCTCTGGTGGTTGGTGCTAGTTGTAGGAAAACCATTTTTACTCTATGTTCATGCGATGGACCAATCTTTTGGCTCGTTATTAGCTCAGAAGAATGACATGGGCCATGAACAAGCTGCCTATTATCTCAGTCGAATGATGATTAATGCTAAACACATGTATAATCCATGGATAAAGAGTGTCTAGCTCTGATATTTGCCATCCAGAAGATGTGACATTATGTGACAATGTCACGCCCTACTCTTAAAATACATAGAACTAGGGTATGCAACTATGCCAGCAGTATGTATACGTAGACTACTCCAATATATGGAACCTAAGAATACATACCTAAGCTATATATGAACTATAGATCACACGTGGTATAGAAATCTGACAAGTCAAGGTATAAACTAAATCTCATCCACAGAATAAAGAAATAAACTAGGAATAAAGCATGAATAAAATAAAAGAAAAAAAATAGTATCATCCATCAACTAATAGTTGGGTGGAGACAAATTTACTACCAAATGACTATAATAAAAATATGATAAATAGGTTCAGCCACAAGTTATTAAAATAAAGGAAAAACTAAACTAAACTAATAATCCATCATAGAAGAGTCAAGAAAACTCGAAAGGTAAGACCTCCTCGTCTACTGCCAAAGAATCGAGTCCTAGACCATACACCTCGGATAGTCCTGCTCATCTATGCCTGGAAAGGAACTAGATCCTCAGTGGGACGCAACAGGATAAACAAAAATCTGCCAATATAAAACAGTATAACCTTGCAAAAAGGAAAGAGAGAAAATATTGGTATACTATTGCTAACCAGTCTATGTGTAATGCAAACGAGGACAACGTTCAACACTTGGGCTGAATGACTCGGGTACGCAGGTAGCACTCCGTCGATACGCTATCAAGACACAACGAGTAGTGCTCCTCACGAGACACTATCAAAATATTCATTGGGTAGTGCTCAATCGAGTCGTTATTAAGACGTAGTGGGTAGTGCTCATCTAAGACACTATCAACACAGACACAACATGTGCAACATAGTCAAATTACCTAGTGACTATCCTTCCCACCCAATAAAACTATAATTCGAGTCTATACCAAGCAGAATCTAGTAGGTCATGGACTATTGTTAAACCAAGGGTAGGAATGAAACGAGAACCAAAATACAACAAACCATATAACAAGTAAAAGTACATCTCTAACTATCATGCATTCAACTCTCCGTGTCCAAGTACGTGTCAATAGGAACCAAATATACAAGAGAGGGAGTTCTATGAAAAATAACAAATAATAAATCTACAAACAATAGATGAGGAAATGAGCTCTATGAAATAACGAGTGAAAAAGAGTAGAAAAAGAAATAGAAAGCATAAAATTCTCAACAATGGCAAGGTATATTTGCCTGTTTTTGAAGGTGATGTAGTTATAATCTTAATATGCACGATCCAATCTACAAGCTATCCAATCATGACATCCCGTCGTGTACCCCATCATACAAACTTTAGCATAAGTTAGATCTACAAATTCTACGAATAATTGTCGATCCTAAATAATCAATTTTTATAAGATGTTTACTAATAATTCTGAATAAAAATATCTAAAATCATGTTTTTCCTATATTAAGTTCTGATTTATATGTTAACTATGAATTTTAAGTCATTAGGATCAAGTTTGCAAACATGAGATTTGTGACACGCAAATCGAGGCATTCAATTAACCATAAAGTCAACTGTCATGAATCTGAAATTTGAGTATACCGTCTTTGTATATTTTAATGCCACAAGAATGCTAGAATCGACGATTCACCAAAATCTAGCTTTGTTTGCCAGATATCACAATTACAAATTATAGTTTTACCGATAGCTAGACCGCTAGGGGTCTAGGGTTTGCATGAATTAAAAAATTTAATAAATTAATTTAATAAATTGTGGAAAAAATCTATTTTAAAGTTCTCTGTGTCAGCATTCCAAAATATTAAACGGGTCATGAATCCGAGTTCGAAAACTCCCGAAATCTTGAAATCAGCATACCAAAATGGTATTTGGACAATTGACACTAAAATAATTCTACAAAAATTATGGTTTCTAATTATCAAAAATAAATTATGTATTCTGGATTCTTATCTCGATACGGTTCTAAAAAAATAGCGTGTGATTTCGATATCTGGATTGGTCGTAAGGCCTTCGCGAAGGTTGAAGAACTCAAAAGTCTCGTAAGTACCCCCCTCATAACCTACACTAACTACCTGCATAGCCACCCGGCCCCCCAACCCCCCCAAAATCCTAATGCGAGGTTTGAACCCCGCCCTACCCGCCCAATGTACCATGACCTTACCACTAGGACATAGTGTGTGTATTCCGATATATATATATATATATATGGTGTGTGACTAACGGGCGGGCCCCTCGGTGCTGACTGTGCATCTGACTGAGATGCTGATAGTGTAATACAGTTTTTAATTTCATAAATTATTTATTACTTCAATTTTGCCCTATTTAACTCAAAATAAATACTTAAATTTATCAAAAAAAATCTAGAAAATATATATAGGCATTATAATCCTAAAATAAAAGTTTGACACCAAAATATATTCTTTTGTCCCCATTATAAATTCGAAAAGGTCGTCGATAAATAGGTTTTCTAGGTTTTAATTAACCAAAAATTGTAGAAAATTCCAAAAAATTCTCAAAAATTCAAAAATAATTTAAATAAATATCTAAAGCTATATATGAGTCTCTAAAAGCTATATTTAACATAGTGTTGTATATTTTTAGGCGGTATGACTTAAGTGTAACATGGGTTTATCTATAACTCTCACGATTGCTAGACGAATATCTCAATACTTTCAATTTCTAAAAAATTAAAAAATAAGGAGATTACATTCTACCCAACTTATAAAAATTTGCCTTGAAATTAAAACTAAACCAAAATTTAAAAATAAGCAGATGACATAAGACAGAAAGGAGTCAAGTACGAGATACTGTACCTCAAACCCGGAATGATAAGACAAAAATATTTTCTTTAATTTTCTAAAGGTTGATTTGGCTTGTGGTAGTTGAGGTAATATGGCACAGAAAGATTCCAACATATCTAATACTTACACATATTATCGAGGTTGAGAAGGAATACGAAAAGGGATGGCTAACCCAAGATGAATACTTATTGATAGAATGAAGGATGAATTATCATTTCTTGGATATATGAACATTCTTGAGTTTTACATAATCCAATGGTCTAAAAGGATGCATTTCTACTCTAGAATTTTTTCATAGCCACTCTGGTCTTTATTTCTACTCATAAAAAAATCATCAAAATAAAAATTATTAATTATTAATCTAAATCCAATTTGTCATAATCTTTCTTATAATTTAAATAGCCAATATTTAAAGTTAATTTCAATCTATCATAATCTCTTTTAGAATTTAAATAATCAAAATTAAAGCAAATCTTATTCCAAACTTCAAATTTTAAGTTTAATTTCTATCCTCAAACTTTAAGTTGTTGATTCAATCCTCAAAATTCAATATTTAATCAGATCCTTAAATTATAAAATTTTAAATTCAATCTATCAATAAAAATTTAAATTTAATCTTTAATATATTTTTTCATCAAAGTCAAATAATTTTCCTTAAGTTTATTTATGATTAATTTTCTCACATTATCTCAAATAAATTATTTGTATTCCTCTAAGAATTATAACATTTACCCAACTTAGAATCTATTATTAATCCTCCACTCAAGATTATACCTTTAAAGTAAATTTTCTCAAATCAATCCATAGTTTCCATCAATCCTCAAAAATTTTAACTTAAATCATTTCATATATAACACATCCTTAATCACAAAAGATAACACCTTATAATGTAATTTGACCTACAGGGCATATACATAGTACTACCAATATGTCTAACTTCCATCAAGCATGAGCGTTCATCTTTCCGAAATAGCTAGGAAAAGTCGAGAAACAAAAATAAGGAGTTCAAAGAAGATGTGATCGAATACAAATACGAGTTTAAGACGATGGAAGAATTCAAAAGAGAGCTGTCAAGGTAGTTGTGGATTATGATCCAATTTTTATCTATTCCTATTCGCAGGCTCATATCAGTACTGTTACGTAATCGATATGATATGCTCTGACCTGTCTAGAGGACAAATATATTCGTCTAATAAGCTAAGTCAACTATATCTTAATCCACGTAAAATAGTCATACGAAGAGCGAACCAAGTGCACTAAGGTTGATCAGACCATGATACACCAATTCTAATTAGACCATATATTATTGTAGGCCCCTAATAACATATATGTCATGAACAAGCTCGATAAAAGAATAAGCTTGCAAAACTAGGCTATAACATCAGCATTAGTTAAGATAGTCCAAAAATATAAGTACGTGAGATTATGATAAATCAAAGTACAAATAGTTCAAGTTCATCCAGAATCTAAGACTCGTCTGGTATTTGTTCCTCTATAGTTGCCATACTAACTTCTTGTCTAAGTCTATGATTGACCAATTAGAGTTCAGACCGCTAAAATTCTGCAGTCTTCGCAAACACTATCTTCTTATGCTAGCATTTATTCAGTACCATTCAATTATACCTTATTTGTGTAACTTAACGACTATAGGACTCTATATTTTAAGACATGCTAGCCAACTTACACAAATTCAACTAAAATTATGATTGACCTAGGGGGCATATATACCTAGTACTAGTCATCTTTCCAACCTTCCTCAAATACCAAAAAAAAGATATACGTTAGGAAAGGATCAAGCTAGATGAAAATCAAGCAATCAAATGATAGTTCAAAAATGGAATCAAGGAAGGTGTTCAATTGGATGAGATCCTATACTATAATCCTATACGCAGGCTTGCTCAGTAAACTAACGTATCTAAAGCAATATATTCTTGACCTACATGGGCTACCATAAAAATATGTCACACCCCAGTCCCAAAATACATAGGACTATGATACACAACTATTCCAGCAATATGTATACGTAGCCTACTCCAATGTATGGAACCTAAGAATACATAATTAAGATGTATATGAACTATAGCTCACACGTGGTATATAAATGTCACAAGTCAAGGCATAAACTAATTATCATCAACAGAATAAAGAAATAAACTAGGAAGGTTGCATGAATATAATAAATGAAATAAAATAGTATCATCCATAAAATTATAGTAGGGTGGAGACAAACCTACTACCAAACGACTATAATAAAAATACGATAAAAAGGTTCAGCCACAAGTTATTGAAATAAAGGGAAAACTAAACTAAACTAATAATCCATCATGGAAGAGTCATGGAAACTCGGAAGGTAAGACCTCATCATTTGTTGCAAAAGAATTGAGTCTTGGACCATACACCTGGGGATAGTCCTACTCATCTATGACTGGAAAGGAATCAGGTCCTCAGTGGGACGTAACAAGATACATAAAAATATGTCAATATGAAACAGTATAACCATGCAGAAAGAAAAAAGAGAAAATATAGCTATACTAGTGCTAACCAGTCTATGTGTAATGCAAACAAGGACAACGTTCAATAATTGGGCTGACTGACTCGGGTACGCTGGTAGTACGCCGTCGAGGCGTTATCAAGACACAATTATTAGTTTTCCTCACAAGACATTACTCATCGGGTAGCTCTCAATCGAGTCGCTATTAAGATGCATCGGTTAGTACTCATCAAAGACACTATCAACACAAACACGACACGTGCAACATAGCCCAAGCACCTAGTGATTGTCCTTCATATGTAATCAAACTGCAAGTCGAGTCTATACCAAGCAGAATCTAGTAGGTCATGGACTATTGTTAAACCAAGGGTAGGAACGAAATGAGAACCAAAATACAATAAATCTTATAACACATAAACGTACAATATCTCTAACTATCTTGCATACAACTCTACGTATCCAAGTACGTGTCGATAGGAACCAAATATACATGCGAGACAGTTCTATGAAAAATAACTAATAATAAATCTACAACCAATAGATGAGAAAATGCGAACTATGAAATAACGAGCGAAAAATATTGGACAAAGAAATAAAAAACATAAAATATTAAACAATGGCAAGGTATACTTGCTTGTTTTTAAAGGTGGTGTAGTCACAATCTCAAGATGCTGTGTAGTCACAATCTCAAGATGCGTGATCCAATCTACTAGCAATCCAATTATGTCATCCTGTTGCATACCCCCATCGTACAAAATTTAGCATAAGTTAGATCGACAAATTCTATGAATAATTGTCGATCCTGAATAATAAATTTTCTTAAGATGTTTACTAATAATTCAGAATAAAAAAAGTCTAAAATCATTTTTTTTTCCTATATTAAGTTCTGATTTGTATGTTAACTATGAATCTTAAGCCTATAGGGTCAGTTTGCAAACACGAGATTTGTGGCATGCAAATTGATGCATTTAGTTGACCAAAAAGTCAACCAACACGAATCTGAAATTTGAGTATATCATATTGTATATTTTAATTCCACAAGAATACTGGAATCTACGGTTCACCCAAATCTCGCTTTATTTGCATGATATCACCGTTACAAATTCTAGTTTTACCGATCGTTGGATAACTAGGGGTCTAGGGTTTGCACTAATTAAACATGATAGAAAATAAATATAATAAATTTTAAAAAATATCTATGTTAAATTTCTTTGTGTCTATTTTTCAAAAAATCAAACAGATCATGAATCTGTGTTCGGGATCTCCCAAAATCTCGAAAATAGCGTACCAAAAAGATGTTCGGACAACTGACACTAAAACAATTCTATAGAAATTTTGGTTTCTAATTACAAAAATAAATTGTATATTCAGGATCCTTACCTCGATACGGTTCTATAAAATATGGCATGCGATTCCGACATCTGGATTAGTAGCTAGGTCTTCGCGAAGGTTGAAGAACTGAAAAGTCTCGTACAAAGCAACCATCTTTCTTTTTCCTCTAAATATTAAATAACTGATAAATAATTAGGGTTTCAGAATATATATATATATATATATATATATATATATATATATATATATATATATATATGGTGTGTTGCTGATGGGCGGGCCCCAAGGTGCTAATTTTGCAGCTAACTAAGCCGTTGACTGTGTAATACAGTTTTTATTACATAAATTATTTATTAATTCAATTTTGATCTATTCAACTCAAAATAAATACTTACAATTATCAAAAAATCAAAACAATTCTAGAAAATATATATAGGCACTTTAACCATAAAATAAAAGTTTGACACCAAAATATTTTTTATGTCCCCAAAATAAATTCGAAAATGTCATCGATAAATAGGTTTTCTAGGTTTTAATTATTCTAAAAATTTCCAAAAAATTTCCAAAAATTCTAAAATACTATAAATTGATATCTAAATCTATATATAAGTCTTTAATATGTATATTTAACATAGTTTTGCATATTTTTAGGTGGGATGACATAGATGTAACATGGATTTATCTACAACTCTCGTGATTGCTAGGCGAATATCTCAAAACTTTTAATTTCAAAATAAATAAAATTAGGGAGGATTACAGACGGGACCGACAATCCACTTCATCTCTTGGGTAAATTCCCTTAGAGTGCTTATGACTAAACTAGGAGCATATAAAGTCTCAGTCGAAGATGGACCTGATAAGGAAGCGCTTGTTGATACAAGGGGCGGGACTGCAACTATGGATTGATTTGCCACTCTGGCTGCATGGATGGTGGCTAGTTGTTTCACAACCGTAGTGATCGTCTTAACTCTGGACAAGCCTGCAGTAGTGGTCTTCCTAACATTGGTGCCAGACGATGGCTCTTCAGGAAGTTCTTCGATCCAGATCCCAGATGATCCAGCAGTAGTGGTCTTCCCAATATTGGTTGTGGAAGAGGTCTCCTAGGAGATTTCTTCAATTCTAACCCAGATGAACCAGTTGCCGATCTAGACCTCTGCCTAATAAGGCCTTATCCTTCTCCATATCCTTCTTTCTCCACTAGAATGACTACTCCCACAGACGAAGGACCTATAAAATCAAGTTGACTTGTGGTTAACCTCACCAAGAGAATTAAGAATTAAAGAAAGAAAGTCTCATCTCTTGTGAAGTTTAAGAAAAGCATATCAGGGAAAGTTATTGGGGTATGAGGCTCACCCAGTGTAGTGATGGCTGCTTCCATCTCAGCCATATCATCCACATAGATATTGATGAGAGGTAAACCAGGGTTCACCAATACCCTATCTAGGTCATACTCATCTGAAGATCCGACTGCAGGTTCTTTAGGAATATTGAGAGGTTGTCGTTCTGGAGATATTTCAAGTATCTCCACGTCTTCTCCGGCATAAGAGGTCACCGAAGCTCCTGCTGCTCTTCGGGGATGCCTCCTTGCTAGTACTCTTGGTTTCTGCACAATTGCATGCAAACAAGTAGAAAAAATTTCGTAAATCAAATTCATAGTAATAAATTTAAGAGGCTTTACGGATATCACCATAGCATTTATGATAGAGTCCAGTTCAGAGATTGCCAGTGCAAGTGGCCCCACCTCTTCATCTTCAGTCTCCCATACGAAGGACTTCTTAGTGGATCCTTGATTGAGGTTAGAAACTGACCTTGTCTCTTGAACCTTCTTAGGCCCCTTGGTCATGACCTTCGTCTTTTTCAAAGATGATAACTCTTCTCTAGTGAAGCTTTGCACTTCAATTTAATATCGACCAAAAATACTGGTTCATCACAAATGCTTTCTTCATGCACCAGGGATTCATGTCCCACTAGCAGTGCTACATCAACTTCTTTGCCCTTTCAGGAAGTCATTCGAATATCTTTTTCTAGCATCAGCTTGGTGCCCATAATAAAGCTTCTTTCTCGATTATAAGTGGATGTCAAAATATTTCATCTAAAGATTCGACTGCAGGTTCTTCAGGAATATTCAGAGGTGGTCGCTCTGGAGATGTTTCAATTATCTCCACGTCTTCTTCGGCATAAGAGGTCACTGAAGCTGCTACTGCTCTTTGGAGATGCCTCCTTGCTTTTAACCCTGGTTTCTACACAATTACAGGAAAACTAGTAGGAAAAGTTTTGTAAAGTGAATTCATAATAATAAATTTAAGAGGCTTTACAGATATCGCTATTGCATCTAAGATAAGGTCCGGTTCAGAGATTGCCAGTGCAAGCGGCCCTACCTCTTCAACTTCAATCTTCCGTGCGAAGGACTTCTTAGTAGCTCTTCTCTTAGGGTTAGAACCTGACCCTGTCTCTTGAACCTTCTGAGGCCCCTTGGTCATGACCTTCATCTTCTTCGAAGATCGAGAAATCTTCTCTTGTGAAGCTTTGCGCTTCAGTTTAAGATTGACAGCAGATGCTGGTTCATCAGAAATGCTTTCTTCATGCACCACGGATTCATGTACGACTGACAGTGCTACATCAACTTCTTTGTCCCTTTGGGAAGACTTTCGAGTATCTTCCTCTAGTATCATCTTGGTGCCCATAATAAAGATTCTTTACCGGTTATAAGTGGATGCCAAAATATTCGATGAGCAGTAGAATATAGCCGCAATAAAAAGCATATGGGTCATGGCATTTTGTTCGGGCAATATGAATCGAGCCTAAGTGTCATGACCCGCACCCTGATATTCGGGTACGACTTAGTGGGTACATCCAGCCTACGCCACAACATTGGTGGTAGAACATTGTATCAGGTCATATATATATAACTAACAGCCTCATACAATAATATCCAATCTATAAGGAGTACAATGATATAAGTTGTAATGACAATACGCAATCACAATATCTAAAAGTATGATATGATAATGAAACAAATAGATGATGACCAATAATGTCATAGAGTCAAGCCTTACAGTCACAAGTTTTAAGCCAAATAAATATATACATGCCAAGAGGAGAGAATCAGAGACAAATCCGATAATAGCAAATATAACTGGCTAAACTAAACACTTGCATCTGGAACCTCAGCTGCAAACTCTGTCTGACCCTCCTGAAGGGTAGGACCAGACTCAGCTATACCCTCATGTGCCCCGTAATAAGTAGGACACCAGTCCTCAAGGTCATCGCCTAATATATCAACATCCAGTCATGATTGGAGCAAAGTACAATCAATGAAAGAAGTTCCAGATAAATGACAGAGACTATAAAATAGGAATGTAGTAAATGTATACATCGTATAAAAGAAAAAATAAAATCACATATGACAGGAATAATAGAATAAGTACAACTAGAATCATGGTGGTAAATAGAGAAAATAGGAAATTAAACTAAGCATGATATATGACTACTATCTCTAAGTATTTTGAAATGCTAATTGATATATGACCGGCTTGGGAGCAGCACGGAGTATCAGGTCCAGCTAATCACACGTGAGGTGTATGACTAGCTATCCACACAAACTACCATATAGTTCTAAAGTATTAATCACACATCAATTAGTATTTCTCCACCCCGACTAATACAAATGGATCCAAATCACGATATGTCACAACACGTAAATCATAATACACGGACTAAACACGAGCACGATGATCACGGTACAATAATAGCATGAAAGACAACATCTCCTGATTAGGAATCCATGCACTACCAGTCCGTGTAATGTATGTGTCAGGAATCAAGTAAACACTACTAAAAATATGTAATATAGAAGCTATCATATACTGAAAATAATCAGAGAATTATACTTGCATTTTCTCCTGAACTGAAAGTAATAATCAGAGTCCTTATCGATGTCCAAGACCTATATATGTAATAATATAATATTAGCCTCCTAGAGTTTGTTATAAATATCAGGTATACTATGATTCACAGGTAGAAAGGGACTAGTTTAGTCTATCGGTCACCTAACAACTAATGTTATAAATCATAATGATATTAATCCTAATCATTCTAACACATGAATTATCACATAAAAAATATATAGGTTTGGCTAGGTTTATTCCTACAACTTGTCAAGTTGATTATATATGTTCTAGTGAGCAACAACGTCTACACGTCTCATTTTGGTAGAACCAATCCTACGTGTGTACTCCTATATGTTACTAACTATTTATAAATTATTTAAATATATTAAAATAAGAAGAAATAATAACTCATAGTTCGAAAAAATATGGATATCGCTCGCACATCTTATCATTTCTCTCCCAAGTAGATTCACCCGGAGAGTGATGACGCCAAGCGACACGAACCAGAAAAATTGTCTGATTCTATAGCACACGTGCTGCTCCTGATATTGGAGAGTAGATCCAACCTCAATCTCAGAATGATCCAACATATGGCTAGGGTCTGCCACATATCGTCTTAACTGCGATATGTGAAATACGTTATGCACTCCCACCAGAGTAGGCAGTAAGTCTAGTCGATAAGCTACAACACCGACCTTCTCGAGAATACAGAAGGGTCCAATGAACCTTAGACTAAGCTTCCCGCCACTTTCGAATCGGATTATACCACGTGTTGGGGAAATCCTCAAGAATACCAACTTTCTGACCTATAACTAGAGCAAAACCTTAAAACACAATATACATGAATTAACAATCTAACGAAAGAATTATAAACCTCAAACTCCAATGGCCACCGGTGGTTATCGGTCCAATGTTTCTGCCTGTCCCGCGCCACATGAATTCTATCTCTGATCTGTTTTATCTTCTCAGTAGCATCAACTACCATCTCCGATCCCAAAAGCATTCTCTCGCCCACGTCATCCCAAGATAATGAAGTACGATACCTCCGACTGTACAACGCCTCAAATGGATCATCCAAATGCTAGCCTGGTAGCTGTTGTTGTAGGAGAACTCCACCAGATACAGATGATCCTCCCACGTGCCACCAAAGTCCAGTACACAAGTTCGGAGCATATCCTCAAGCATCTGAATAGTCCTCTCTGAATGTCCATCCGTATGAGGGCGGTAAGTTGTGCTTAATTTGAGCTGTGTACCCAAACTATCTTACAAATTCCTCCAGAAATAGGATATAAATATGCTATCCCGGTCTAATACAATGCTCACAAAAACTTTATGCAACTTCACTATCTACTTTATGCCATACCATCATACATGCTCTCTTAGATCCTTATACATCTTGTTAGCTCTAGGATGTATAGAGTTCTGAGAATGGTGTACTTCCTGTAAAACCTCCTCTCTCAGACCCCCACTAGGCACACATAGCCTAGTCCCATGCCTCAATGATCCATTCTCAATAACTGTGACATCCTCAACAACTGTGAAATCATCCAGCAATCATGCCTACATCTGAGCTCTAATGCTCATCAGACTCACATCCTGATATTGTGCCTGCTTGATCTTATCTATCAACTCTCCACCCCTGGAACTATCATCTCTATGCCCAAGCTCTCCAGGTCTACTAACAAATGCTGATTTGTCGTCAAATACATAGTTATCGAATACATGCTTAAGGAATCGACAACTATGTTGGCCTTCCCTGGATGATATTGTAGGGATATATTAAAATCCTTCATCAATTCCATCCATCGACGCTGCCTCATATTCAACTTTTTCTGTGTGAAAACGTACTTCAAGATTTTGTGGTCAGTAAATATCTCCACACGCTCTCCGTACAAATAATATTTTTATAGTTTCAGAGCAAAAAATACTGCTGCCAACTCCAAGTCATTAGTAGAATAATTTTTCTCATGTGGTCGTAAATATCTTGAAGCATAGGCAATCACCTTCTTGTTCTGCTCCAGAACACATCCCAGACCCTTCCCTGAAGCATCACTGTAGATTGAAAATCCACCTGATCCTGATGGCAACGTCAAGATAGGAGTTGTATTCAATCTCTTCTTCAGCTCATCAAATGCAGCTTGGCACTCTTTCGTCCATACGAACTCTATATCCTTCAGAGTAAGTCTGGTCATCGGCTCTGCTATCCGGGTGAAATCCTTCACGAACTTCCTGTAATATCCAGCCAATCCCAGGAAGCTTCTGATTTTTTTAACAGAACTCGGAGTAGTCAAAGACTCTATAGCAGCAATCTTCTTAGAATTAACAGATATTCTATCTTCAGTCACCACATGCCCAAGAAACTCCACCTTGTCTAAGAAAAACTCATATTTTGAGAGTTTTCCATAGAGTTTCTCCTTCCTAAGAGTCTCAAGCACTATCCTCAGATGCTCCTCATGCTCCACTGGTGTCTACGAATAGATGAGTATGTCATCGATGAACACAACCATAAATTGGTCAAGATATTTATTGAATACCTTGTTCATCAAATTCATGAAGACCGCTGGGGCATTAGTCAACCCAAACGGCATCACCATAAACTCTCACTGCTATACCTCTCATCCGAAAAGTAGTCTTTAAAATTTACTCCTTCTTCACCTTCACCTGGTGATAGCCTGACCTCAAGTCAATCTTCAAAAATACCTTTGCATCGCTTAACTAATCAAAGAGATCATCAATTCTCGATAACGTATATTTGTTTTTGATTGTGAGATTGTTCAGAGCTCGATAATCGATGCACATCTGAACTGATCTATCCTTCTTCGGTACAAACAATATCGGAGCTCCCCAAGGCGATAAACTCGATCGATGAATCCTTTGTCCTGTAACTCATCCACCTACTTTTTTAACTCTCTAGTTCGTTGTTGTTGATCCTGTAGACATGCTTCGACACTGGCTTTGCTCTAGGCACCAAGTCTATAGAGAATTTAACATCTATGTCCGACGGTAACCAAGGTAACTCCTCAGGGAACACATCCAAAAACTCAGCTAGAAGAGTATTAGGTAATTTTTTCTCTTCTACCATAGCTCCACAGATGATCCCTTTCTTATAGCCTGCAACTCCTCTAGCAAACTCAACTATGGCTCTCCTTGAGGACGAAACAATACTTGACCTTCACGGCAATCTATGTTAGCGAAATGCTTACTCAACAAATCCATTTCGAGTACAATATCGTCCACCAAAATTAGCATTACAAGTAAGCTAGCACTCAAAACTCGACCTCCTAAGGAACACTTGACCCCTTACAAATATCACACACAAGACTCTATCCTAGTCAGTGATATTTGTAAGTCCTACCCAATAGTACGAGATAAGATTAGCATTCAAAGAAGGACAATAATTCGAAAAGATGTCAAGTTATATAGATTTGAGCAGAAGTCAGTAAATTCAAATTGAATTGGAATTCCTAGTTGTGATTGAGTATTCTCTTATTCCAAATATTCCTATATCTTATTGTAGGCTCATAATAGTACTCTAACCCTAAGTAATACCACGATATCACGCTAATTTGCGATAAACTGAACTGCATGGGCTACCACAAAAATATATCATGACCCGCACCCTGATATTCGGGTACGAGTGCGTGGGTACGTCCAGCCTACACCGCAGCAACGACGGTAGAACGTTGTATCAGGTCATCTATATATGACTAACAGTCTCACACAATAATATCCTACTCCATAAGAACTACAATGATATAAGTAGTAATGACAATACTCAATCACAATATCTAAAAGCACGATATAATAATGAAACAAACAGATGATATGCTAGAATATCATAGAGTCAAGTCTGACAGTCACAAGTCCAACCGAAATAAATATATGCATGCCAAGAGTAGATAATTGGAGACAAATCTGATAATAGCAAATCTAATTAGCTAAAGTAAACAGCTGCATCTGGAACCTCAGCTGTAAACTCTGTCAGACCCTCCTGAAGGGCATGACCAGACTCAGCTATACCCTCACGTGCCCCGTAATAAGTGGGACACCAGTTCTCAAGTTTGTCGCCTAATTTATCAACATCCAGTCAGGATTAGAGCAAAGTACAATAAATGAAAAAAGTTCAAGATAAATGACAAAGACTATAAAACAGGAATATAGTAAATGTATACATGATATAAAAAAACTAAAAATCACATATGACAAAAATAATAGAATAATTACAACTAGAATCATGGTGGTAAATAGTAAAAACAAGAAATCAAGCTAAGCATGATATATGACTATATCTCTATGTGTTTTGAAATGTTAATTGATATATGACCGGCTTGGGAGATGCACGGAGTATCAGGTCCGGCTAATCATATATGAGGTGTATGACTAGCTATCCACACGAACTACCACATGGTTCTAAAGGTATTGATCATACATCAATTAGTATTTTTTGCCCCGACTAATACAAATGGATTCGAATCATGACATGTCACAACATATAAATCATAATGCACGGACTAAACATGAGCACGATGATCACGGTACAAAAATAGAATAAAAAAATAATATCTACTGATTAGGAATCCATGCAGTACCAGTCCGTGTAATGTATGTGTCAGGAATCAAGTAAATACTACCAAAAATATGTAATATAGAAGCTATCATATACTGAAAACAATCAAAGAATTATACTTTCCTTTGTTCCTGAACTGAAAGTAATAATCAGAGTCTGTATCGATGTCCAAGACCTATATATGTAATAATATAATATCAGCCTGCTATCCTAGATTTTGTTATACACATAAGGTAGACTATGATTCACAGATAGAAAGGGACTAGTTTGTTCTATCGGTCACCTAACAACTAATGTTATAAATCATAATGATATTAATCCTAAATATTATAACACATGAATTATGACATAAAAATAGATAGGTTTGGCTAGGTTCATTCCTACAACTTGTTAAGTTGATTACATATGTTCTAGTGAGTGATAACGTCTACACGTCTTATTTTGGTTGAACCAAATGTCACCCTCATATTTTTATTTAAGGGTAGTTTGGTAATTGACATGGGTATTTTATTTTTAGAATTGATTGTATTTAAATATTGTGCATGTGTGAATATTTAATTATTATATTATTTATTTATTGTTAGTTATAGATTTATTTTAGACTTATGTAGAGGATCTAACCAATTTATTAGTTGCATGAACCCAATATTTTATATTAGTTAGATTGAGCCCATGAATTAGGCCCATGGATTAGGAGGTTGGATTAATTAGTGAAACTATTAGACTAGAACCTTCCCTCCTTAATTAATTTCTTTATGAGAGGCCACAAAGGGTAAATAGGATATTTTATACTTGCTTGGGGAGAGGACTAGGGCCAGCCATTAGAGGAGGAGAGAGAGTGCCTCTTCATTTTATTTTTTCCATTCCAATTAGATCTAGTTTTCGTCTTTTCCAAATTTATTCATTCCCTTAAAATTCTCCACCAATTTCTTCACAAATTTATTCCCTATTCTTCATTAGAGGCTTCTATATCAAGGATCTACAAGAAAAAAGTAAGGAGCAACAAGGAGGAGGCCAAGATCTACAAGGAGAGGAGCTACATTTCAATTTGGAGATTTTTATTAGAAATCCATCTCCCAATAGGTACATTTCAGTTTTTTCCCTTCTAGTAGACTCTAAATATGAGATTTAACCATGAGAAACCAACCCAGATGCATAGACTGCCCATAGAAATTGGCTTTAGGTTCATAGGTGACATATGGTAGAAGTTATGTGCATTTTAGTGTCAATTTTGAGAGAATTCTGAGATTGGCACATGTGGTGTTTTTTATTTGGTCAAATAGATTAATATAACGTATGATTGTTTGTTTGTGGCTAGTGTCGTATCCATAATTGGGTACGTGTAGGCCATATCTCGTCAATTTGACGATACGGGATAATTTTGGGAGTTTTTCTCCGACACGGGGACTTGTGCATACCATACCTTAACACGGACACGTAGTTGATCTAATTATTATAAGTATTATTCATATTTAGTGTATTAGATTTGCTTGTATCCTTCGGGATAAGTTTGGTTGTGTGTTGGTGCCGTATCGCAAGTGTATCATAGAATTAGTGTGATACGGGTGCGGTGCACTCCACGTGTTTGGTTTTGGTCCTCATTTTCTATATGTACTTGTGTGTGTATATATATATATATATATATATATATATATATGTGTGTGTTGTGTGTGTGTGTGTGTGTGTGTGTGTGTGTGAGTATATATGTATCTATATACATAAATAGTTTGTGATACCTTGATATATATATATATATATATATATATATATATATATATATATATATATATATATATCAGTCTATATATGTATGTACATTCCTATATGAGTAAATATAGATTTATACTCATATAGGAATGTACATACATATATAGACTGATATATATATATATATATATATATATATATATATATATATATATATATATGAGTGTTTGTGTAAATATGTATGTGTGGCATGTGTGTTATGTGTTGCGATAGTGTGTCAGTGAGAGAGTTGTATAGAGCAGCATGTGTATCACCTGCGGTTCAATCCACTGGGGGGAGGAATTGCTCGAACTACAGTGTGCAGATACTCGGGCAGTGGCAGCCTTGGGGAGATAATACAGTGCACACGAACGAGTACACAGGTTTTAGTCAGTGCACCATCAGCAAGTGCACTGCTCAGTGAGAGCACAGCTATGGACAGTTGGTTCAGCACCTGAAGAACAGGTAGCAGTATCAGTGAGTGCAGTGTCAGCACTGACACTGCATTCGTATCAGTTATCTCAGTATAGCAGTGTGCTGGTATTTTTACACAGCAGTAGAGGTTTCAGCAAGGCAAGAAGAGAGTACTGGACACAGCAGCAATTGTCTAAACTAGAGAGGCAGGGAGTTAAGCAATCAGCATTGGCATCAATGCATCCATTGTATAGCAGTACTACAAGGAGCTACTGAAGAATGTACATCAGCAAGCCTTGAGCACAGCAGGGTGCTTGTGCAGCCAATGCAGGGGAGAGCTTGGGCCATACAGTGACAGCAAAGGCTCGGGCCAACTACAGGTGTTTGTGGTTATTTAAACGAAAAGAATAGGAATGTATTCGATATGGGGGTTTACACGGAACCCGCATTCTTTTGTTTACAAACAAACTTGTACAATGTAATCCTATACGAGGATGTGGGAGTACAATTTATTTAATCTGGATAGATATTGCTATAGGTGTCTGAGGTCGATCACTTTAGCCCTTGGACCACACGATGTTGAAGAAGTGTCGTAGGAGACAGGAAGCAGCTTCGAAGGTTGCAGAAGAGGGTGGATGCACGATGCCGAAGTCATCGATCCCTACTCTTTGCCTGAGCTCCGGGTGCTCTCTCTCTCTCTCTCTCTCTCTCTCTCTCTTTACCAATTCTCTGACCTGGTTCGATCTTCCAAATTGTCGACCCGGTTCCCCATTGATAGGGGTCTCTATTTATAGAGTTTTGGTGACAGTGACCACTCCATCGGTGTAACAACCGAGGAGTGGAAAGTACAGCACCCTTTTACACAACGGTTAAAGTAACCAATGCCTACGTATAGATGATCTTTTGAATGAGCGTGTGACGCGGGTCCAACTAAGGGGACACAACGCGTACAATTGCTACTAAGATCACGGCGTAAAAGCCACGTAGGTAGGTATCCATTGTGTAGCAGAGGTTGGCATAGAAGCCAAATGTCTGTCACCATGGCATAGAAGCCAAGTAGGCATAGAAGCCGAGTAGGCATAGAAGCCGAGCAGGCATAGAAGCCGAACAGGCATAGAAGCCGAGTGGTCGTAGAGACTGAATGGTCGTAGAGACTGAGTGGACGTAGAAGCCGCATGAGCACAGATCCTGAATGGGCGTAGAAGCCGCTGCGTACTGTGCTGGAATGGGCGTAGAAGCCGCTGCGTACCGTGCTGATGTGGACGTCTTAGCCGAAATTACGGCTTTTGGAGATATAATCGAATCTCTTGCAGAGATTTGCCACCATCTTATGCATTAAATACGGAGGCGTGTTTTGAAGGTCTGCAGCCCTTCTGTGCACCTGTCGCAGAGACATGCCTTGAGAGAAACTGTCACCGCTCTGTGCAATTAGACGTGGAGACGTGCCTCGAGTCCCGTACGAGGTGCAGCTTTTGACGTGGCAGACGGTTTGCCTGCTGCGGAGCGTAAAACAGCTCATGTTTGCCTGTGTAAAACAGGACGACGTATTCCCTTGTACGCGAAAGAGCGGTTTATGCTAAGGGGACTCCAGTAAACGACGGTTTGGTGATGCTTTAACCAAATTCTCTGTATTAAATGCAGAGATCCGCCATCATACTGTGGGGCGCGTCCCGAGGGATCTGCCATCGTTTCCAGTCGTCGTCTGGGTAGCCGTGCAGCACTTTTTGTCAGGAGTCAGAGGTCAGATTCACTGTGTGACTTGACAGGTTCATTTCGGGGAAGACGAAGCGTTCCTCGTACGCATTAACGCTGCTTTGAGAGCGGTTGAGTTTTACGCCATGGAGGCGATGAAGAACTCTGTCTTACGCTGGAGCGGCCTGGACGTACTGCACTTACGCGGATGGTCCTTTGAGCATACACTTCATGTTGTGTTTTAGCGAGAAAAAGCTCTGTTGTACGCTTGATGGCTCTGAAGGCCTCTGTTTACGCTGCTCTGCATCAAGAGGCTGCGTAGCTCTTCCCAGCGTATTTTTCATGCTTCTACAGCAGGAAGCTCAGTAACACCTCATACACAGCAATACAGGGACTGAGAGCAGCAGCTTTCATTGAAGAAGCAGTATCAGATCCAGCACAGGTAACAGTTATCAGTTTCAGGTTCCTGTGTCAGCAAGGTATTACTTTAGCTTGGAGTTTGGGTAATGGTTTAGTTAGAATACTTAAGGGTATCAATTAGTTAGGGATTTTCGATTAGTAGTTTATAGTAGATAAGTAGTAGTGATATACTTATTTAGTATATAGTTAGCTATAGGTATAGGTATATATGTAATGTGATATTGTGTAAGTTAGTATATATAGATATGTATACTAGTTATAGTATTGGTTAGTAGTTATATAGGTATGTATATACCTGTTAGATTAGCTATATGTATATATGCTTGTAGATATGTGGTATTAAATTGTTAGTTAATAGGCATATGTTTGATATTAGTATATTATATATTTATAGTTAGTACTTGAGGTACTATGCATAGGTATTAGCTATATTGTTGAGGGTTAGAATTACCTTGGGATACCAAGGTAAAGTCAAGGTAAGGGGTCGATACCAAGGTATTGGGTTTGGGTATCGAGATAGATTGTGATACGCATTGGTGCAAGGCCAAGGTATCATATTTTCATTGATTTGTTATAGTATTATGTATATTGACTTGAATATATATATCTAAACTACTATTTTCATATATTTAAACTTGTGTATCTTAGGATATGGTTTTTTGAGTGTTTCTTAGTATCATAGGTTAGCTAGTATAGCTTAGTTTCATAGCGTATCGACCTAGCATCTTATTGTTAGACTCTTGCAACCTAGAATTAATCCGTTTGACCTAGAAATGGCTTTATGACTTAGAATTGCATCATTTTAACTTATTTCTATTCTTGAACCTTGTATTGATGCGACATACCATATATAGGCCTGTGTGACACCAGCTTGGACATCGAGAGACACACCTTGCTCAGGACTTCAGGCGAGTATATTTCTTTGATAATTTTTAATTCATAATAGTATATATATGCATGTTTTAGAATTGTATATTTGATTCCGACACAGTGATTTCACGGACTTGTACTACATGGATCCCGTCAGGAGATGTTATCTCCTACCGTGTTTAGCGGGTACTCCTGTACATGTATTTCATCTGTACATTGGATATTGATTTATATTTCGTGTTCACACACTGCTCGTGCTCAGTGTGCTTATTCGTGTACACCCACTGCTCGTATTTAGTGGTTATTATATTTGTATACACCCACTGCTCGTATTCAGTTGTCATATTTATATTCATAGCGTGTCGTGATTGGATCCATTGGTATTAGTTGGGGATGGGAGAGTAGGAGTTGATTATGTGATCAAAGTCCTATTATTCATCGTGTATATTCTGATTACATACCTCACTTGTAATCGTCTTACCTTATTGATCATGTTCACCCAAATCGATCACATAATGAACTTGTATTCTGAAGCACATTAGTTAGATTGCAGTTATTTTATCATATTGCTGATATTCATATTGTTGTTATATATTCTTGTACATTACCTGCATACCTATTGTTCATTCATTCATATGTTAGTGATCTTGTATTTTATTTCTATTATCTATTTTATATGCTCGATTATGTTATTGAAACTGCTTTCAAATGTATATACTTCGCTCCAATCCTGACTGGATATATTTTTCCAGAGGATTGGCTTATAGAGTAGTATCCCATATTCTATGGGCCGCAGGACGGTGTACCTATAGAGGATACTCCTATAGACCAGGAGGACTTAGTTGCAGATCCCGAGGAGGTCTAGTTATTAGTGTTGGCATGTATTAAATATTTATGGAGATTCACAGTTTGTATATTATTTCAGATTGTGGATTGTATCTTATTCTTTCCTTTGCTATTCTATTTGTTCTTTTTCTTCCTTAGTTTATTTTGTGATTGAGATTAGTTACACTTGTGAGATATCATATTGTTCCTCCGTTTGGAGTTGAGATGAATTACATGTATCATATTATATTATTGAGATGTTAGATAGTTAAAAATGATCCAGACAGTATTCTACCGCCGATGCTGCGGCGTAGGCTAGGCGTAACCACGTACTCGTGCCCGAATATTCGGGTGCGGGTCATGACACCAACCCTACTTGTATACTCCTATAGGTTGCTAAATATTTTAAAATTATTAAAATATGTTAAAACATGTTACTAAAGGGTCCAAATCAGAATATAAACTAATAAATGTCATGTCATATATTCTACGGTAATTTTGACAGTTTCATGTATCAACGTACATGCTGAATTAAACTGTCAAGAACACCTATTAAGGGACACATAAATCAAGATATAAAATATCTTTTATCATGGGTTCTGAGTGTTAAATATGTGCCTAACATTTTTTTCATTCCAAGAAAAATTTTGTACATAAAATGATAGCGTTTGTCACATTCTAGTACTAAATTCCAGTTCTGGAATTTAGTTTTTTTTTTTTACAAAAATTTTGTTGCACCTTATTTAGCATAAAATTAATATGAAATAAAATATTGACATGCTAGAGAGTAAAGTTATGGTTCTGTTTGTAAAAGTTTCAGACAGAAATGTTAAACTTTTACGCATAAAATATCACACACAAAATCGTGTCGCTATTCTGGAATTTAATAAAAAAGCGACATACTACATGGTTTTTACCTAGGTAAACATACTTCTAACATGAAATAATTATAGATTATGCTAGGAGGATAACATGTGCAATTATTTCAAAAGATTCGATGTATAAACTATATATTTAACATGTGCAAACGGGTGTGCGAACAGAAGTGGACATAACTGAATTTTTGTACAAAAAATCGTATACTACATAATTTACGTTGCTTTTCCATGTTTTAATATGGTTTCTACCTAGAGGAGTAAAGTATCTAGTTGTACCCTAAGTTAGGAATCTTAAAATCAAGAAAAATTATAGGCACTTACCTATTTACGATGCGTGATAGTTAGTTCGACGCAACGGACATCCCAAAGTCACCATATGTGCACTTGTCGTAGAACGTCTGTACGAAAAGGTAAACGAAAGAAAAATATAGAAAATCATATATCAAATCAACGTGAACTGATAGAAGTACGCAATGGAAAAGGTTTGGAAGCATTTTACACAGTGGTTTGGTGTACACACCCAATTCTTTGCACAGAATTCGTGGACAGCACCCTGTTCTGTACACTTTGTCGTATGACAGCGATTAGAGGTGTTAAACACCTAGGAAAAATATGGGAAAATATAGGAATGAAAGATAAGAGATAGATGAAGGATTTTTGGGATGATTGAGGCTATTATCTGCTATTTTGGTGATGCAAAATACTGTTGAAGTTGATGCAACCCTGCTGAATTTACGATATAGTTGGCTGAATGTATTCTGTGTTTGGAGGATTGTTTGGAGTTAAAAAGTGATAGGAATGAAATGAAAAGAAGATTATGGCTGTAGGAGAGGGTGTGAGGTATTAGTGGAAAGAGTGGTAGAGAAAATAGGATGGTGGAGAGGTGGTTTCTTCAACCACCAAGTGTGATGGAGGTTGCATGTATGGGGCAGCCAGGAATGGTTGAAGTTGTGCACTGTGCACACACTTGTGTGTGCGCTAATTGGTATTAAATTGGACATGGTTTAGGTTCCTAATATGTCTAGTATATGTGGGTCAAGTTTGGGCCCATTTGGAATTAATTTGAGTAGGTTTAAGTAGCCTACACTCCACCCTAGTCCAAATAAACCGAGGCTGAAAGTATACTCATTAAAACGCACCTAGACAAGTCTAAAACTTGTATTACACCTTGAATTATTTAAGAATATTCAACCTCAAATATAGTACTATATATATTTATATATACATCATGCTAACACATATCTATATATATATATAAATTCAGGCAATACAACTAGAAAAAATATAAATAGTTTGGGTACGAAGGTTACACTGCGTGCAACTGGCAGTATAGTAACCCCATGCTCAAGCGCTATCGAGAAAGCTGCCATTGTACCTAAGTATGAAACTGGGATTGGCCAGTAAGAATTGACTATATCCAAAATAGCGGGCGAACTGGCTTAGTAGATAAGGCTCTAGGAAAACAGGGTTCTTATTCCGGTATACCAAGTGAGAGGGCTGGGTTGAAATGAACTAGCAATATGCTTCCTCAGACAGATTACATGTCATGCCCCAGTACCAGAATACGTAGACGGACATGGACAACTCCCCCGTATAAGGTATAGAATATCGTACGACGATCTTGGCTGTAGAAAGGCAAGGGGGTGCATGCTACAATCAAGTCTCCTAGGGTCTCAGAATAACTATGTCTCAATCATTCAAGCAAGTAACAACAATATTGAACATGTGAGATAAAGCTGTAAGGCATCCCAAACGCTCCATCGAAATGTTCTAGAGATCTATCCATCAAAATATTAGGCCGGCAGAATGTCAATAATTACACAACCGAGATCAGCTGCTGTCTAATTATATTACAGTTATGTAAAAAGAAACTGATGTCCAGATAAGGCGGCTAACAAGTGCCGGTGGCTAAACGCCCAAATTAGAATAATGTACAATATGATTAATAATCAAGGAACCCACTCATTCCCTTCAGCGACCATCCGTCTGGTGTGCGTTATCCTAAGGAGGGTAAGCTGGATCCTCTAGTGTTGGCTCTAAACCTAGCCATACAAAACTAGTGGGATTAGACCCCAAATAGCAAGTACCATAAGAAAGCACGAATAAAAAAAACAAAACCCAGATCAAGCATATAGTGCAAGAACCAAGAATCATTGGTGCGTGCCCCATCTTCGGGATAACATGACACTCCTTTACCAAACAAGGACAGAAAATGCCATGCCATCCAAGTTAAGGTACGTCCCATGATTATGGTCAAGCTAGGATTATGTGTCGTAGTTCGGTCCATATAACATCATAGGATATTGACCCAACTCTCCAAAAAAATAAGGACATAAGTTGAACACCACACTATGACAGTCCATGTCCCTAAGTTACTAGCAGAGTTACAATCACAACCAATTCAGGATAGAACGACCAAATAATGTTACAGGTTGTTATATGGAGTCTGGGGTTATCCAAGATATAATAATAATAATAATAATAATAATAATAATAATAATAATAATAATAATAATAAGCATCTTCAGATCGTGCTACGTTTATCAGTGCTAACCGAGAAAATATTATACAGGCAGGAAATCATAATCGCACCATTCCTCCGTAGGGCCACCACCCTAATTAATCAGTAACAGTTCCAACCTTCCTATAGAAAAAATATTGGCTCGATCTTAAATATAAAAAAGTCGAATATTGTACTCTACTACATATAGATGATATATAATATCTGTGGCGGCCAGTCTTGCACACCATAAAAATTATTACGGAGCAGCCCATCACGCACGATCTCGGAATGTCGATCCCTTCTCATGTTCTAATCAGCTTTTATGTTACCTAATTAACCCAACAGTGATATGGAATTCTCTTTCATGGCCAGATAAATATTCTCCTTAATGATGTCGTATAGAGTACGGGCACATTTGATACGAATCTATTTAATATAAGGAGTCAAGTCTGGATTCACCCAAATAAAGATGTAATATTCAAACAAGCAAAAACTTAGCCACACTATGGTTCTGACCCATTATCATTTTTGTGCCAAAAATTTAGGAATATAATATTATGTACCGAGCAGGAATTGTCTTGTCACGTTCACTGTACATATTGGCCAATATCCCACACTCAGTGTACAATATAGTTATTATAAATAGGCTAGCAGGACAAGTGTATCAGCATGAATACAATTACCAAGTCAGGATACAAAATCTATCAGTTGGTCACATGAATTATGTTTTGATCAACTCAGGAATCTTAATTAATTAGGAATTTAACATCTCATATGATCGAGTCACGGTCATGAATGCCTCATTAATAACTCAATTTCGGAGATCATAGATCATCAATCATGGTCAAGCTCAACTAATCTAGAATAGGCATCAAGTGCACAATAGGACCCATGCATGCACAATCAATCACAAGAAGTTATGGGTCGACGCACTTTGCAAGTGCCAAAATAGGCTAGTCAGGAATTATGGCATACTATGCACGGGCAAGCAACTATATGGCGCACAAACCTATAAATTGGCGCACAAAATCGATAACAGAAAGATGTAGCACACAAATCAAGAATTATGAGAATAGACGCACTATGCGCAAGAAAAACAACTACAAAACAAAACACAAGTCCCCAGGCGGTATGACAGTCGAGGGCCTCGGGAATCGAGACGTGCCAAAGTCAAGGCTCGCTTATCGAAGCTGAACCGAACAAGAGTTCGCCAAGAGATAATAAGTGCGCCGGGTTATTATTCCATCAAAAGTGCGCTAATCAATAGGAAGTTGGTCAAAAGTGCGCCAAGAGTTATATGTATAAGATCGGCACACTTTTGATAGTTAATGCATAATGTGACAATTGGGCGCCAGTTTGTTAATTTGGTTAAAAGTGCGTTGAAAGGTAGACTGGCGCACTTTTGCTTGTTTTGTTCGTTAGTACATCAATTGTACGCCAGAGGCTGAAGTCTTCCAAAAGTACGCCAAGAAGGATTTTTTTCAAAAATTTATCCCCTCGACATACTTTTGCAAGAAATTGGCAGTACTCTCAAAGTACGCACGAGTATGGAATTCGGGTCACACTCAACATCCGCCCATGGACTATGGGTTACACTCAACATGCACCCATAATACAAATCCTCCTGTTTACTTCTTGTCAATTTTCTTCTTCTCCAACAGACCCACCTTTAATGCACTCAGAGCGAAAGCTCGAGACTATGACAGTGCTCCAATCCTCAAGCAACAAAAACCAGAAATCAAGAAAAAATCCCAAGCTCGAAATAAAGAAATATCTTTTTAAAATATCTTTTTTTATCATTCCCTAGAAAAATATACTCATGAAAACCCCTATAATAAAATTAAGATATAAACTATTAACAACCCCAAATCTAAAAACTTCAAGAACTAACTATAATCAGAACACTACTAAAAACTAATTATAATAACTAATATTAAGAATAAAACTATAGTCGATCATGTTTTTTCATATTTGCAAGATGTACTTGCCTATGAAGAAAACCAAGAGCAAAACAAGAAAAATGAACAAGGAGAGAGAATGAAAACAAGGATATATATAGCCAAGGGGTGGATGGTGAAATGTCGGATATCTCCAACAAATCCAAGCCACACACCCTACCTACCACTACTATACAATCAATACTAGCCAATGTGCGCCAAGCTCCATTCAACCGTGCACTTGAAGCATACCCAAAGTGCGCCAACTTGAGTATATTCCAAGTATATCAGGATAGGGGAGTGACATCTCTACCCATCTTAGAAAAATTATGTCCTCGAAATTCCAGGTCAAAGGCAACTAGAGACATCAGGACAAGCACATCTACCTACAAGCAATCACAGGCAATATACAAGCAAACCAAATAATATACACATAAAAATATTAATAGTACTCTAGCAAGGTGACCAATGATCACGTAATTGGAAACATACATATGAATAAATACATCGTACGAGTCAAATAAGTGCGGATAACGGGAATGAATATCGTCCTCACGTTGCCAGTTGACTCTCCCAAAGAGTGGTGCCCCCAAGTGATACGGACAAGGCGGATAGTCTGGTTCTTGAGTACCTTCTCTCTTCGGTCCAAAATGGATACAGGCTGCTCCTAGTATAACAAGTCGATACCCATGACTATCTTAGAATGTTCGAGGATATGGCTCAGGTCTGGGACATACCTACGTAACTGAGACACATGAAATACGTCATGCACCTCACGAAGCGAAGGTAGAAGGGCAAGGCGATAAGCAACAACCCCTACCAGCTCGAGAATGTCAAACGGCAAAACCCTACCATATGTATGCTGATCTGCCCACATGAAATACGTCCATGGACTAAGCTTCCTGTGAACCCCGAATCTAATGACTCCACAGGTGGGCAAAATCTACAAAAATACGTGGTCGCCGACACAAAACTCTAGAGGCATATAATGCTGATCTGCCCAATGGAGATGCTGATCGTGCGTAACTCGCAGCCACTCTTTTATCTGCATGATAACTTCCACAGTCTGAGTAATCAATTCTGGGCCCAACATCTTTCTCTCACCAATATCATCCCTATCTAATGGTGACCTACACTTTCTTCCATATAATGCATCAAAATATGTCATCTAAATGCTGGCCTGATAACTATTGTTATACGAGAATACCATGAAGTGCAGGTATTTCTTCTATGATCCACCAAAGTCTAAGGTACATGCTCGTAATATATCTTCCAAGTTTTAGATATTTCTCTCGGACTGCCCATCTGTCTGAGGGTGGTACGCAATACTAAATTTTAACTTAATACCCAATCTCTCATGCAAGCTCTTCCAAAAATAAGAAGTAAACCTCGGTCTGACACTCTGCTCACTGTTACTCTATATTGCCCATAATCTCCCGTATATATATATCTGCCAATTGTTTCGTAGACTATCCAATTCTGAAAGGAAAGAAATATGCCACTTTAGTAAGACGATCCACTATCACCCAACTACATCTCGTCCCATCGAGGATCTAAGTAAACGGATCATAAAGTCCATAGTGACATGCTCCTATTTTTACTCCAGAAAAGGGAGAGGGTTTAACAATTATGTCGTCCTCTGCTGCTCTGCCCTCACTTTTTGACATATCAGGCATCGGAATACAAAACATGATATCTCTAGCTTCATTCCGTTCCACCAAAAGTGTTGCTTAATATCTTGGTACATCTTCATACCGCCATGATGGATAAAATATTGGGAATTATAGGCCTCGGTCATGATCTCTTGTCATATATCCCCAATCGGCACACACAGACGAGTTCTAAATCTTAACGTCCCATCCCTGCAAATAGTCAACTCTTTTTTGAGTCCCGACTCGTATTCTGCTCGTAACTCCTGGATCCGTGAATCTCCTGCCTGAGCTTCCTTGATCATGTCTACTAAAGTGGACTATATCTGTAAACTGGCCAGGACTTCCTTATCTTGTGGAAACAATATCTCAATGCCTATCTCTCAAAGATCTTCTAGGATATGCTTTTGCGGTGTCAAAAAAATGCACCATCTCTTCGGCTAAGAGCATCTACTACTACATTAGCTTTGCCTGGATGGTATTGAAGTTCCACGTAATAATCCTTCAATAATTCCAGCCATCCCCTTTGTCTCATGTTCAAATCCTTCTGGATGAATATGTATTTTAAACACTTATGGTCTGTAAATATTTCTACCCGATCACCGTACAAGTAATGCCTCCATAACTTGAGCACAAACACCACTCCTGCCAACTCTAAGTCATGGGTCAGGTAATTCTTCTCGTGATCCCGAAGCAGCTATGATGTATATGCTATAACTCTCATGTGCTGCATCAAAACACATCCAATACCCTTCCCTAATGCATTATAATACACTATGAACCCTTCTGATCCTACTGGAAGTGTCAAGATTAGTACCGAGATCAACCTTTTCTTCAGTTCTTCAAAAGTTGCCTGATATTTCGCTGACCATACAAACTTAACGTCCTTTTGAGTCAACCGGGTCATTGGTACGGATATCCTTGTAAAGTCTGACACGAACCTCTTGTAGCACCCTACTAATCCAAGAAAACTGCGCACTTCTGCCAAGGTCTTCAAAATTGGCCAATTCTCTACTGCTTCAACTTTCTTGGGATTATCTGATACTCCTGCTCCTGAGATGATGTATCCCAAGAATAAAATATGACCTAACCAGAACTTGTACTTGCGAGGTTTTGCATACAACCGGTGCTCCCTCAAAGTCTGTAACAACTTCATGAGATGCTCTTCATGTTCGTCTTTATTATGGAAGTACACCACGATGTCGTCGACGAACACCACCATAAACTAGTCTAAATAGGGCATGAAGATACAGTTCATCAGATCCATAAATGCTGCTGGTGAATTGGTCAATCCGAATGGCATCACTAAGAACTCATAATGTCCATATCGTGACCTGAATATTGTCTTCTATATATCTCCCTCCCGTACTCGCACCTGATGATATCCGGATCGTAGATCAGTCTTAGAGAATACTCTGGCTTTACTCAACTGATCAAACATGTAATCAATCCTAGGCAAGGGATACTTGTTCTTTACTTTTACTGCATTTAACTTCCTATAGTCAATACATAGTTAGGTCGATCCATCCTTCTTCTTCAGTAACACTATTGGGGCTCCCTATGGTGATCTACTGGTACGAATAAATTTTTTTGCCTTTAACTCTTTAACATGTTGATATAATTGGTCAAGTTCAGAAGGTGACATATGATAAACCTTATGAGATATATGCTTCGTTCCTAGCATCAACTCTATACTGAACTCTACCTCTTTAACCAGAGACAATCCTGGAAGTTCTTCGGGAAAGACATCCATGAATTAGTCAACTATTTTGGGTATCGATTCTCCTTTCGTTTCTACTTCCACAACTCCTTCTTCTTGATGGCCTCTTGTAGACCTCACGAGCGTAAACTCTTCCAAACCAGGGATACAAAATAAAACTTTAGCCCTATGACAATCTATCGTAGCATGACTACCTCTCGGCCAGTCTTTGCACAAGATAATTTCAAAGTTACCCACAAGAAACTCAATTAACTTCGCAGGTAATAGGTGTTCACACATTATGACTGGACAGTCTAGGCACACCCTCCTAACTCCTACAAGCCCATTACCAGTTAGTATATTTAGCCTATCTGGCAATGCCTCGAACTCTAATCCAACACGTGTCACAAATTGTGTAGATACAAATGAATGTGAAACTCCTGAATCAATTAATGTTATAGCAGGAAAAGATGCGACAGAAATATTACCTACCACCATGTCATCTGACAACAAAGTCTCCTCCAATGACAAGATAGCCTTCCCTTGGCCTTGTCGAGCTCCTTGCTGCTGCCTTTCCTGACGGCGCTGTCGCAGTCTCTGCTGTCCTTGTTGGTGGTGGTGGTGGTGGTACTTGTGCTGATGCTAATTATACATCTGACCCTGCGTCAGTAATGGTCGTTGAGCTAACGGTCTGACCGCCAATGTTGGCTCTCCGTGCAGCTTGGTGCTGGCAATGCAGGAAACTAGGGTGCTTGACCCCCTGACCTTTGCATCAATGGACATGTAGTAACCCTATGATCGGGGCTACCATATCTCAAGCATAACCCATTTGCTGCCCTGCAATCACTCCTAGTATAGCCTCATTTGCCACAATACATATAGTTTGTTGATGTTGACTAGCTCTGTTGTTGTTGATGCATCGACTGCTGTTGTCAAGCTGGTGCCCTTACTGTTGAAACTACCGCTCTGCGCGGTGCTGTATCATGAATACAAATGCCATGATATGGTGTTGACGTTCAGGATGATGCTCCTCCTCCAATGCTCTGTACATGATACCTTTTCTGGCCTCCTACCCCCGATGTCATCCTTCAACAAGTGAGTTTGTGCCTCCTGGTGTAACGCCCCGCTCCGCGTCGGCGTTATATATCAAGGTGAGTGGGCAGAACTTCGTTCTCTGATTCTTGCATGCCTTAATAATAACCTGAGTTTTTGCTTGCAATGTTTTCTTAAGAGAATGATAGAACCTGCCTTGCATGTTAATGAACGAACTCACCTAGCTTGTCTTTGAATCAATGCCTGCTTATCGAGAATTCTGAATCGCCTACTTAGAGTGCATGAACATGTTCACTATCGTCTATGCTTCGAGAGAACCATACTGTGCCTGAACGTGTTCAAGTGATAAGTCGGATTGCCCCGCAACAACGATTGTATTCTGATGGTTCGTCTCGTCTGCATACTAGAGTTTATTTGATAGTGTTCCATGCATTCGCACGCGGTCGGACAATGGCTATTGGTGGAGAGCTGAACTGCATGTGTCACGGCTGCTACCATGATAGTGCAAAGCAACCATGAGTCACAGCTGCCTCTAGCATCAGATAAAGAGTCATTGGTATGCTGTTCCACCAGCTGCCGATCCTGAGATACTCGGGGACCGCCCTGCATATAGCTAAGTCATTGTGTTGGCTTGGATAGTGACTGCCCCTAAGAATGTGCATTGTGTGTCTAGCTTTGCATCTGACCCTGGAATCGCACGAGACGCTGCGCACACCCTGAAACATGAAAGGTTTGCTTGCTTGCATATTCAATATGAAACTCTGTTTCCAAACATTTTCCAAACAATGTAATATGACTCTGCTAGCGAACTGCATGAAACAAACCTAGGTAAAACTAGAAAGATCACTAGTAATGTAATATTTTATAACATGATTACTTAGTGCCTGTTTGAGTGAATGCTTGTTTCTGTTCAGTTAATTTATCTCACCAGTACTTGTATAAAGTGCTGACCCACCAACAGTTTACTTGCTCGCAGGTGAGAAAGCGATAGGCGTGCCACAGTCCCGAAGACCCGGAATCCTGGTTTCGATTGTTGCCCCGAGAATGCTATCGTATAAGGGGGCATAATGTATGGAACGAACGTGTGCCTTTGCTAAAGGAAACCCAAGTTGCCTCGATTGTCCCGAACACTCAGTTGGCTAATGCATTGCATTGCAACAAGTCCCTTTCCGCTGCTTACTCGATTGATGCGATGATAGCCAACTATCAACTTAAACGATTGGCCTTGCACGGGCGCAACCCCAGGCCCGTGCGGCATCACGTCCCCCGAAAGCTCGAACGGGCCATTCGCTTGGCTCCCTTCCTCCCTCGCACTCGCGGGACGGGCGCGGTGATTCGCGTCCGGCGCGCCGAGGCACGGTAATACGTGTCCGGTTCGTTAATCCCGGCCGTAAGGGGCGGGGCAGGGCGGAGCGGCGGCCCGGGCGGGACCGGGGCGTGACAGAATGGTATCAGAGCGGAATCGATTCTATGGCCCAAACCGTTGCTTTGACTCTGAGTTATATCGATATGGTATTGCAAAGAGCGTTCCATACAATAAGTCCATAGATATTCTCAAAGTGCAAAATATTTCCTGAACTTGAATTGCTTGATTGTTTCGATTGAGTACGGCGAGGGACGGCACTATCGCTACTCGGGATATCGAGAAGTTTATCCTTGAAGTTTCGAGGACGAAACTTTTTGTTGGTTGGTAAGTATGTAACGCCCCGCTCCGCGCCGGCGTTATATATCAAGGTGAGTGGGCAGAACTTCGTTCTCTGATTCTTGCACGCCTTAATAATAACCTGAGTTTTTGCTTGCAATATTTTCTTAAGAGAATGATAGAACCTGCCTTGCATGTTAATGAACGAACTCACCTAGCTTGTCTTTGAATCAATGCCTGCTTATCGAGAATTCCGAATCGCCTGCTTAGAGTGCATGAACATGTTCACTATCGTCTATGCTTCGAGAGAACCGTACTGTGCCTGAACGTGTTCAAGTGATAAGTCGGATTGCCCCGCAACAACGATTGTATTCTGATGGTTCGTCTCGTCTGCATACTAGAGTTTATTTGATAGTGTTCCATGCATTCGCACGCGGTCCGACAATGGCTATTGGTGGAGAGCTGAACTGCATGTGTCACGGCTGCTACCATGATAGTGCAAAGCAACCATGAGTCACAGCTGCCTCTAGCATCAGATAAAGAGTCATTGGTATGTTGTTCCACCAGCTGCCGATCCTGAGATACTCGGGGACCGCCCTGCATATAGCTAAGTCATTGTGTTGGCTTGGATAGTGACTGCCCCTAAGAATATGCATTGTGTGTCTAGCTTTGCATTTGACCCTGGAATCGTACGAGACACGCTGCGCACACCCTGAAACATGAACGGTTTGCTTGCTTGCATATTCAATATGAAACTCTGTTTCCAAACATATTTCCAAACAATGTAATATGACTCTGCTAGCGAACTGCATGAAACGAACCTAGGTAAAACTAGAAAGATCACTAGTAATGTAATATTTTATAACATGATTACTTAGTGCCTGTTTGAGTGAATGCTTGTTTCTGTTCAGTTGATTTATCTCACCAGTACTTGTATAAAGTGCTGACCCACCAACAGTTTACTTGCTCGCAGGTCCTGGATCGTCCGAGGAAGCGATAGGCGTGCCACAGTCCCGAAGACCCGGAATCCTGGTTTCGATTGTTGCCCCGAGAATGCTATCGTATAAGGGGGCATAATGTATGGAACGAACGTGTGCCTTTGCTAAAGGAAACCCAAGTTGCCTCGATTGTCCCGAACACTCAGTTGGCTAATGCATTGCATTGCAACAAGTCCCTTTCCGCTGCTTACTCGATTGATGCGATGATAGCCAACTATCAACTTAAACGATTGGCCTTGCACGGGCGCAACCCCAGGCCCGTGCGGCATCACGTCCCCCGAAAGCTCGAACGGGCCATTCGCTTGGCTCCCTTCCTCCCTCGCACCCGCGGGACGGGCGCGGTGATTTGCGTCCGGCGCGCCGAGGCACGGTGATACGTGTCCGGTTCGTTAATCCCGGCCGTAAGGGGCGGGGCAGGGCGGAGCGGCGGCCCGGGCGGGACCGGGGCGTGACACCTGGCCGCCACTTATACGTCATTAAAATTCTGATAATTGTGCCCCTCTATGAACTATAAAATCTCCAGATGAAGTCCTTGTTGGAACCTCATTGCCCTATCTGGCTCCGTTGCCACCATCATTGGTGCAAATCTACTCAGTCAGCTAAATTCTGCTGCTTAGTTGTCCACTATTCTACCAGACTACTTAAGGTTGATAAACCATTGCTGTAACTCAAAAATACTTTATTCTGAACCAAATCCTAAAATTATCCCAAGAAATAGGCCACCTCAAGCTGACCTTCTCTGCCGCCCACCAATCCCTGGCGAGATCCTGAAGTTGCAACTGAACTTGGTCAACCTGTTCCTCAATTGGAACCTTGGCCGCTACCAGAATACCCTCAATATCCTGGAGCTAATTGTCTGTCGTGATGGCATCCTCTGTATCATCAAAGTATCGGAGGTTAAGTTGACAGAATATAACTGATGCCCCCGAATCTATCCTTCCGCCTCTTTTTAGAGATGTTTGTAACCCCTGGTTCAATAATACATTCTGTTCCTGCTGCTGGAGTTGCTGATGTTAATGTGCGACTATCATCCCCCTGATTATTTCTAAAAAAACTGGTGTATCCAGTGTTACTGGCATTGCTGGTACTACTAGGGGAGCAAAAACCTTGGGAGCTGGTTGCTCAATATTATCTGCCACTGTCTCACTTGGGGGCCCAACCAATGGCTCGATCCGAACCAGATCCTGAAGAAATACTGCCTCACGCTATTGTCCCATCTTGCCCGGACCTACTGGTCGCCTCGATGCTCCTGATTCTCCGACAACCAAAGATGGGGAAGCCTTGGAAGAATGGGACAAAAGGCATTAAGAACAGGACAGAAAGGAATATAAAAAAATTAATCAGATTGTTCAAACTAAGTATAGAGAAGAACGGATTCATGAATTCAAAAAGGAACATGTTTGATTGAGACTCCTAAGATCATGACACCCCACAAGTCTGAAAAATTAGACATGCATGGGCCACTACTAAAACCTTGTCACTCCCCAGTACCAAAATACGGAGACGGACATGGCCAGCTCCCCTATACAAGGTATAGAACGTTGTACGACTATCTCGACTGTAGAAAGACAAGGGGTACATGCTACAATCAAGTTTCCTAGGGTCTCAGGACAACTATGTCTCAATCAATCATTCAAGCAAGTAACAACAACATAGAACATATGAGATAAAGTCGTAAGATGTCCCAAAAGCTCCATCAGAATTTTCTAGAGAACTAGCCATCAAAATATTAGGCCAGCAGAATTTTAATATTTATACAACCGAGATCAGTTACAGTCTAATTATATTACAATTATGTAAAAATAAACTGATGTCCACAAGCCGGCTAAAAAGTGCCAGTGGCTAAACGCCCAAAATAGAATAATGTACAATACGAGCTATGATCAAGAAACCCAGTTGTGCCCTTCAGCGACCATCCGTCTGGTGCGCGTCATTGTAAGGGGGGTAATCTGGATTCTATGGTGCTAGCTCTAAACCCGGCCAAACAAAACTAGTGGGGTTAGACCCCAAATAACAAGTACCACGAGAAAGCACGAATAAAGAAACAAAACTATATCAAATATATAGTGCAAGAGCCAAGAATCATTGGCGCGTGCCCCATCTTCTGGATAACATGACACTCCTTCACCAAACAAGGATAGAAAATGTCATACCAACCAAGATAAGGTACGTCCCATGATTATGGTTAAGCTAGGATTCCGTGTCGTAGCACGGTCCATATTCCATCATAGCATAATGACCCAACTCTCCAACCAAACAAGGACAGAAGTTGAATACCACACTATGACAGTCCATGTACCTAAGTTACTAGAGAGTTACAATCACAACCATGTCAGGTTAGAACGGCCAAACAATGTTACAACTTGTTATATAGAGTTTGGGATTATCCCAGATATAATAATAATAATAACCATCCTCAGATCGTGCCATATCGAGCAGGGCTAACCAAGCCAATATTATACAGGCAGAAAATCATGATCGCACCAGTCCCCCGTAGGACCACCGTGCTAATCAATCAGTAATAGTTCCAATCTTTCTATAGAGAAAATATTGGCTCAGTCTTAAATATAAAAAAGTCGAATATTGCATTCCACTACATGTGGATGATATACAATATCTGTGGCGGCCAGCCTCACACACCAAGAAATTTATCACGGAGCGTCCCATCACGCACGATCTCGGGATGTCGTTCCCTCCCCATGTTCTAATCAGCTTTTATGTTACCTAATTAACCATACAATGATATAGAATTCTCTGTCGTAGCCACATGAACATTCTCCTTAATAATGTCGTACAGAGTATAAGGAGTCAAGTATGGATTCACCCAAATGTAGATACAGTATTCAAACAAGCAATAACCTAGTCATGCTATGGTTCTGACCCATTATCATTTTTGTGCCAAGAATCCAGGAATATAATATTATGCACCGAGCAGTAATCATTATGTCATGTTCAGTGTACATGTTGGCTAATATCCTACACTCAGTGTATAATATAGCCGTTATAAACAGGCGAACAGGACAAGTGTATCAGCACAAATACAATAACCAAGTTAGGATACCAAACCTATCAGTTGGACACATGAATCATGTTTTGATCAAGTCCAGAGTCATAATTATTTAGGAATCTAATATCTCATATGATCGAGTCACGGTCATGAATGCCTCATTAATTCCTCAGTTTATGGGATCATAGATCATCAATCATGGTCAAGCTCAACTAATCTAGAATAGGCATCAAGTGCATAACAGTACCCATGCATGCACAATCAATCACAAGAAGTCCTGGGTCGACGCACTTTACAAATGCCAATATAGGCTAGTCAGGAATAGTAACGCACTATACGCGAGCAAGCAACTATATATCGCACTAAACTATAACATGGCACACCAAATCGATAACAGAAAGATATGGCGCACAAATAAAGAATTATAAGAATAGGCGCAATATGCGCGAGCAAAACAACTACAAAAAAATGAGTCCCCAGGCGGCACAACAGTCGAGGGCACGACAGTCGAGGGCCTCGCGAATCGAGACGTGCTAAAGTCAAGGCTCGCTTATCGAGGCTGAACTGAGTTAACAAGTACGCCGGGTTATTAATCCATCAAAAGTGCACCAATCAATAGAAAGTTGGTCAGAAAGTGCGCCAAGGGTTATATGTATAAGAGCGACGCACTTTTGATAGTTAATACACAATGTGTCAATTGTGCGTCGGTCAGTTAATTTAGTTAAAAGTGTGTTGAAAGGTATATTGGAGCACTTTTGCTTGATTCGTTCGTTAGTACATCAATTGTGCGCTAGAGGCTGAAGTCTTCCAAAAGTGCGCCAAGAAGCATTTTTTCAAAAATTCATCCCCTTGACATATTTTTGCAAGAAATTGGAAGTAATCTTAAAGTACGCACGAGTATGAAATGTTGGTCACACTCAACATGCACCCATGGACAGCGGGTCACACTCAATATGCAACCATAATACAAATCCTCATGTGTACTTCTTGTCATAGTTCTTCTTCTCCAACCGACCCACCATTGATGCTCTCATAGCTCAAGCTCGAGACTATGACAGTATTTCAATCCTCAAGCAACAAGAACCAGAAATCAAGAAAAAATCCCAAGCTTGAAGTCAGTAAACAACATCTTTTAAAAATATCTTATTTTCGGGGGTCATTTCCTAGAAAAATATACTCATGAAAAGTCTCATAATAAAATAAAGATATAAACTATTAACCATCTCAAATCTGAAAACTCCAAGATCTAACTATGATCAGAACATTACTAGAAATTAATTACAAAACAAATACGAAGAATAAAACTATAGCGGATCATGTTTTTTTATATTTGCAAGATGTACTTGCCTATGATGAAAATAAGAGCAAAACAAAAAAAATGAACAAGTGAGAAAAGAGAATGAGAACAAGGATATATATCGGCAAGGGGTGGATGGTGAACCGACGGATCTCTCCAACAAATCCAAGCCACACACCCTAAAAGCCACACACCCTACATACCACCACCACACAATCAACACTAGCCAATATGCATCAAGATCCATTCAACCGTGCACTTGAAGCATACCCGAAGTGCGCCAACTTGAGTATATTCCAAGTATATCGGGATAGGGGAGTGATATTACATGAGTCCACTTCATCATCCTTCATGATATCACCATCTGCATTCCTCATGAAACTAGGGATTGGTGTAAAAAATCATAACCATCCATAAAGCCTAGAGCTTTTCTACAATCGGAGACCTTTTGATGCATCTAGCTCATTCCATGATATCAATGGATGTAAGCGTTCTCTTCTGATGTACCCACTTCTAATCCAGACTTTATCATATTTAGGTAGTGCAGTAGCAGTCAACCCATCAATAGTGGTAGGGCAATTCTACATGATGAAAGTCTCCGGATCCATCATGAATCATCATATTTTTAATAAAATTATGAATTCCTCGGTGGATGCAGTAGACGATCGTCGAAAGTAGCACAAGTTTGTGGCTGAAGGCTAATTTCACAGATAGAAAAATAAGGTTGTGACTAACCCTCTCAATGGATCCAGAGCCTCCAGGGACAACGCAGTTTCGTAACCAGATCATTAAAAACGCTATTAATACTACCTTGTTAGACAACTTTTGCATGTCTTGGCAGAAATAATTGAGGATTTCAGCAGGCCCATTGTCCTCGTCCTCTTCGCGATTGTACATATGATGTTCAATGATCATGGCTTCAACTACTCTTGGGACTGAGGTATCAGAATGGAGAAATAAATCTTGCTTGATTCTTTATCTTCAGGAAAGATGTAGCTGGTCCAAGTTGTAGTGTGAGGAGAAGCCCCCTTTGATTTCTTGCCATTCTTGGCGATCGTCTAGCAGATGTTGTGGTGGCACAACAGTTCTTTGTACAAGACCAGAAGAGCTGGGTTCTTCTTTACTAGCTCTGTGAGTTCCTCATTACAAGGAGTTTACTTCTCATATGCTTCGTCACCCCAGGGTAATTTGGAAACTACACTCATTTCGTGTAGTGTGTCACGACCCGCACCTGGTGTAAGGGTACTAGTCAGAAACAACGCCCAGCCTACGCCGCAGAATCGACGGTAGAACGCTGTCTAGATAAACTATCTAACAATATAATAAACCACCAATAATGATAGTATACTCAATCACAGAACTAAGATAGAAATGAGTACGAATCAGATAAAGAATAGAATAGCAACAATACAACGCATGAGTCTAAAATAATACATCAATGAGTCTAAAGAAGTAACAAAATAAGCTGGAGACAAATCCAGTACAAAAGAATACTATGAAGCTACAACTCCAGGGTCAACTGTCTCAGTTGGGATAAGTCCCTCTTGAGCCAGGGTCTCAGAATCTATACCCACAACATCCTGGGGTCCATAAAAGGTAGGGTACCACTTTTCAGTGTCATCTTGAAAAATATATCCAGTCAGGAAAGGAGCATAGTACATCTCTAACAGCAGTTCTAATTAATGATAAAAACTATGTAACAGTAAATAGTTGTGGATAAACAAGATGCACAATAGATACAAGAGATATATATACAATAAGGAAATACTAGAAATAAATACAATAATGAACAATATGCCAATGAAACAATAATACTAATGACTAAGTGTGTGAGTACTAGCTTAACATGTGATCGGCTTGGGCAAGATGCAATACGGCCTGGCTAATCATACGTGCGGTGTATGATCAACACTATTCAGTAATCAGTACTTTATTCAATAGGGATATTGATCACATATCTATACTAATACTTCCCACCCCTGACTGGTATAATAGATCCAACCACGGTATGCTATGGCACGAGATTCCCCAAGAAGATAGCTAGTCTTCCCGAGAATCGGTGTCTGTATATGTACAAGATAACCAATGAAACAATACTTGCACCATATACACCATATACCAAGGAATAACATCTCATGACGAGATCCGGATATACCAATCCGTGTAACCATAGTGTCAAAAGAACATGGATATTTACACTAGATACAATGAACATAGAGGATATCATAAATGAGAAACTATCAGAGAATGTACTCGCCTGAAGTCCAATGAATAGTCTCACAGATGTCTGACTCAGTGCCTCGAAGACCTAGATATGGAATACAACATCAATACAAGGTTCCAAAAAGAGAATAAGTTAAACTAGTCAACTTCTAGGTCAATAAGTCAATTCTAAGTCAAAAGTCAACTATGGTCAACTATGAGTCAACTATGGTCAACTATGGTCAAACCAATGTCAACTATCTATTTCTAGGTTGCACAAGTTTAACACAAAATTCTAGGGTCAAGATATTAAATCCAAGTCATAGAAACCACATCCTAAAATATTAGGATACCGTATCTCCGGATACGTGAATCCAAGGTAAACCTCACAATACATATATATCAACAATAAAGTATAATAATATAGTATATTAATTATAAACAATTAGGAACCATGGTTTTGAACCAACTTGGTATCCCCACAAAGTCACAAACTTGATACCCAACCCCGTATCTTGAGTATCCCACTTACCTTGGTTTCCACAAGGTAATACTCAATACCTTGATATAGTAATTACCCTCATACATAATATAATATATATATACTAATATTATACAATTAAGAAACATAACAATACTAGTATTATATCTCACAATTAATACATATATATATATATATATATATATATATATATATATATTAACTACATACTAAAACTGCCTAACTGTCACTAAAAGCAGTGTTGAAAAACACTAATTTTTCAGTAAACAGACTTTCAGTGACAGTTCAGGCTGTCACTGAATCGCCGTCGCTACTGCTGCTGCGTATTTGCACTGCTGCCACCCCTTTGGTGACAGTTTTCAACTGTCACCAAAGTCTCCGTCGTAACTGCTGCGAATTTCCGTTGCTGCATGCGGTTATTAATGACAGTGGAGGCTCTGTCATTAATTTCCCGCAGCCACTGTTACAGCGGTTGCTGCTGTAACCGTTCTAATAATGACAGTTCTTTGTCATTAATCCTACTGTCACAAAAAATAGTAAATATATATATATATATAACATATATATATATATATATATATATATATATATATATATATATATATATATATATAATTAAAATATATACTTCTATATATATATAATCCAACACATATATATTATATACATCTATATAAATAAATATCAATAGCTATAATACACATCCTATGTACTAATGTACATACTACAACATGGTTAAAAGTACACATACATAAATATGTTAATAAATATACATCCTCACATATATATAAATAATCACCTAATAACTATAAATAATCTAATACTTAATTAAACACATATATATATTTTATAAAACATTTTCATATATTTTATATTCCTAACATAATTTATAACATGTATTAATGCATGTAGAAGAAAGCTACATATATATTTATACATTATATAGTATACATATAATACATAGATCTATGCTACAATAAATATCATAATAAATACACTATAATAAATATATAACATCTATATATATATCTATATATATATATATATATATATATATATATATATATATATATATATATATATATTCAATTATAATTCAAGAATTAAAACACAAATAATTAGATCTACACATAAACACACCACAAATGTAGAGTATCATATCGTATCCCACTAGATCTAGGATACGCATGCGACACGAGTCCAACACACAACCAATTGCACCCCGAAGGACACAAGCAAGTCACAAATATTATTTATGAACAAATTAAAGTATCAAATATAGATCTATGTGTCCGTGTCAAAATACGACATGTGCAAAGTCCCGTGTTGGAGGAAAAACACCCAAAACAACATATATCACCAAATTGTTGGGATACGACCTACACGTACCCAATTGTGGACACGACACTAGCCCCAAACACATAAACACATGCCCAATTGATCTATATGATCAATTGACACACACCACAAAATGTTAATTCGGAATTCTCCTAAAATTTACACAAAAAATACCATAACTTTCTCTATGGGTCTCCTATGAACACAAAACTAAGTCCTATGGGTAGTACATACATATGGGTTAATTTTTCATGATTAAATTTCATATTAAGAAGCTATTTTAAGGAGAAAAACTGAATTATACCTATTGGGAGATGGATTCCCAATGAAACCTCCAATTGAGATAAAATTGCCTCCAAAATTGTAGATCCTTGCTCCTCTTTGTAGATCCTTGCTTCCTCCTTCTAGATCATTGCTTCTCAACTCTCTAATGGTGATTTAGGAAGGAATTGGAATGAATTTGGTAGGAAAATGAAATAAGAATGAAGAAAATTTGGTAGTGGAAAATTCTAGATCTAGATTTGGAATGAAAAAGAGAGAAGAGAGAATTTTCCTCCTCTTTTATAGGCCGGCCCTTACCTCTCCCTCAAGTAATTATGAAATGTCCAATATACCCCTTGGGGCCTCTCATGAAGAAATAATTAAGGAAGGAAGCTTCTAGTCTAATGATTTAATTAATTTAATCCATCTCCTTAACAATGGGCTTTCTAATTGGGCTAAGTCTAACTAATTAATTCATGTTGGTCCATGGGTCCAAACTAAACTAGTTAGGTCCACTAATACAAGTCTAAATAAAATAAATAACATCTAAAAATAATTAAATAATACAACAAATAATTATTTACCATGCACAATATTTATTTAAATAGGAAATGACTAAAATACTCTTTCCTAGAAAATGTGGTAGTGACAAGTCTACCCTCCTTAAAAAAATTCGTCCTCAAAATTCAAAGACGAAAACTACCCCCAGAAAAGAACAGAACAGAACTAAAGAATCACAACTAACTACGAAAGAACATAACAATGAACAGAACATAACCAGAAAATAACATACCTCAAGGTACAAACAAATATGGATAACGCTCTCGCATTTCATCATCTCTCTCCCAGGTAGACTCCCCCGGAGATTGATGCCTCCATGCGACGCGCAGCAAAGGAATAGTCTAGTTCCTCAGCACCTTCTCTCTCCGATCCAGGATCTCAACTGGCTACTCTGGATAGCTAAGAGTAGGGCCCACCTCTATCTCTGAGTGATCCAATACATGACTAGGATCTGCCACGTATCATCTCAATTGCGATAGATGAAACACGTTGTGCACTCCCTCCAATGCATGTGGCAAGTCTAGTCTATAAGCAACTGTACCGACCCTCTCTAGAATAGTGAAAGGTCCAATGAATCGCGGACTAAGCTTTCCGCCTCCACCGAAGCGAATCGTGCCTCGTGTCGGAGAAATCCTCAGAAATACCAAACTACCCACCTATAACAAAACACCATCTTAAGAACTTAATCTATAACAACCAACCAAAAATAAGCACAAGAAAATCTAAACTATACCTCAAACTCCAAAGGTCTCCGATGGCTATCGGCCCAATGTCGCTGTCTGTCCTGCGCCACTCGAAGTCTGTCTCTGATCAACTGAACCTTCTCTGCTGCATCCATAACCATCTCTGGCCCAAGTAAAACTCTCTCTCCAACATCGTCCCAAGACAAAGGAGTACGACACCTCCGACCATATAGAGCTTCAAAATGTGACATCTCTATACTGGCCTAGTAACTGTTGTTGTAAGCAAACTCTACCAAATAGAGATGGTCCTCCCAAGAACCCCCAAAATCTAGTACACAAGTGCGCAACATATCCTCGAGAGTCTGGATAGTCCTCTCTGACTGCCCATCTGTCTGGGGATGATATGCAGTACTGAACTTGAGCTGAGTGCCCAAACTCTCCTGCAAACTCCTCCAAAAATGAGAAGTAAAACGACTATCCCGATCTGAGACTATGCTGACGGGAACTCCATGTATCTTAACGATCTGCCTCACATACATCTCTGCCAGCTTCTCCGTAGACAAACCCACATTGAAAGGTAAAAAGTGGACCGACTTGGTCAACCTATCAACAATGACCCAAATTGCATCTTTCCCTCCTGGAGATCGTGGAAGTCCGGACACAAAATCCATAGTAATGTGTTCCCACTTCCACTCTGGAATGGGTAATGGCTGAAGTAAACCTCCTGGCCTCTGCCTCTCGGCTTTCACCTGCTGGCACACTACGCATCTGGATACAAATTGTGCCACTTCTCTCTTCATGCCATACCACCACACACTCTATCGCATATCCCGATACATCTTGTTAGCACCTAGATGCATGGAATACTGAGAGCAATGTGCTTCCTGCAACACCTCCTCTCGCAACTCCCCACTAGGCACACACAATCTAACTCCATGCCTCAAAGATCCATCCTCTGCAATAGTGAAATCATCCTCCAATCCTGCTCTCACCTGAGCTCTGATACTCCTCAGAGATACATCATCATACTGTGCTGCCTTGATCTTGTCCATCAAATCTGAGTGTATCTGCAATCCTCATATCTGCACAGCACACCCAGGAATAATCACCTCAATGCCCAAGCTCTCCAAGTCCTCCAACAAATATCGATCCTGCGTCAAGAACATAGCTACCGGATACCTGCTCAAAGCATCGGCAACTACATTGGCTTTTCCAGGATGATATTGCAAAGAGATATCAAAATCCTTCATTAGTTCCAACCACCGACGCTGCCTCATGTTCAACTCCTTCTGCATGAAAACGTACTTCAAGCTTTTGTGGTCTGTGAAGATCTCTATACGCTCTCCGTACAAATAATATTTCCACAACTTCAGAGCGAATATGACGGCTACCAATTCCAAATCATGGGTAGGATAGTTCTTTTCATGAGGACGCAATTGCCTGGATGCATAGGCAATCACTTTCCCATGCTGCTGAAGAACACAACCCAAACCCTTCCCCGATGCATCACTATAAATAGTGAAACCTCCGGACCCTGATGGCAACGTCAAAATATGAGCAGACGTCAACCTCTTCTTCAACTCCTCAAAAGCAACCTGGCAATCCTCCGTCCAAACAAACTCTGCATCCTTCCTTATGAGTCTGGTCATTGGCTCGGCAATCCTCGAAAAATCTTGCACAAACTTCCTGTAGTAGCCTGCCAATCCAAAGAAACTCCTGATCTCTGCTACCGAACTTGGAGTCTTCCAAGATTCTACTGCTGAAATCTTCTTCGGATCCACGGAAATACCATCACCAGTCACAACATGCCCCAAGAACTCCACCTTATCCAAGAAAAACTCACACTTGGACAACTTTTCATACAGCTTCTTCTTCCTCAGCACATCCAATACAATCCTCAAATGCTCCTCATGCTCCTCCGGTGTCCTCGAGTATATGAGTATGTCGTCGATGAATACCACCACGAACTTGTCAAGGTACTGGTGGAACACCTTGTTCATCAAGTTCATAAATACCGCCGGTGCATTAGTCAAACCAAACGGCATCACCATAAACTCGTACTGACCATACCGAGTTCTAAAAGCAGTCTTCGGTATGTCCTCCGGCTTCACCTTCACCTGATGGTAGCCTGATCTCAAATCTATCTTAGAAAACACCTTTGCACCACTCAACTGATCAAACAGATCATCAATCCGTGGTAAAGGATACTTATTCTTGATAGTGAGATTATTTAAAGCCCTGTAATTAATGCACATGCGCACCGATCCATTCTTCTTCGGTACAAACAATACCGGGGCTCCCCATGGTGAAGAACTCGATCTGATAAACCCCTTATCCTGCAATTCGTCCACCTGCTTCTTCAACTCGACCAGCTCGCTGTTGTTTACTCTATAGACATGCTGCAAAATTGGTTCTGCACCTGGCACCAAGTCTATAGAAAATTCAACATCTCGATCTGGCGGCAATCCTGTCAAATCCTCAGAAAACACATCCAAGAACTCTGCTATCAACGGATGCGGCAACTCCTTGTCTTCCACCATAGCTCCACAAATAATGCCTTCTCCTTGCTCTGCAGCTCTTCTAGCAAACTTGAACTCTGGCTCTCCTAGCGGACCAAACAAAACTCTACCTCCTCTACAATCTATGCTAGCACGATGCCTACTCAACTAATCCATCCCGAGTACAATGTCGTAGCTCGGAAGTGGCATTACAAGTAGACACGCACTCAACTCCCGGCCTCCCAGAGTAACTCTCCGATCCTTGCAAATATCATTAACCAGGATAATGCCTCCCCCGGTCATGATCTTGCAAGTCCTAAGCAAAGACTCAACTACCAAACCATGCTTTAGAGCAAAAGAAACAGATACAAAACTATGGAAAGCACCATTATCAAACAAAGCTAAAGCTGAAATGGAATCAAGAAAAATAGAACCTGCGATGACATCTCCGGTGGGTTCATCCTGCTCGACGGTCATAGCAAACGCTCGTCCTTGTCGAGCACCTCCCTGCTGCTGATGCTGGACAAAACGCTGCTGCTGCGTCGGAAGCGGTCCCCTCGGCTGTGCTGCAGGTGGTCTCGTCTGTGCCCTCGGAGCTGAAGCTACTCCCTGAACTGCACGACGAGGACACTCCCTCAATTGATGCCCTTCAGTACCATAATACAAACAAACTCCTAGCCTTCTCCTGCAAACTTCCCAGATGTGGCCGGGCTTCTTGTAGTAGTTGCATGGAGCTTGCTGTAACTGTCTCTGCTGCTGAGGTGCCTGGTGAAAAGGAACTCTAGCTGGATTCTGGTTCTGTTGTGGCTGCTGGAAAGGTCTGGACTGGAAATGAGGACGTTTGGCAGATACTGCACTGCCGTTGGCCCCCAGAAAAGAATTACGGTCTCTCTTGGTCTTCAAACACAAATCCCGCTCAACCTTGCGTGCCTCCTCAAGTATCTCCGAGTATGTCTCATAAAAAGACGGAATGAGAATCTTCACTTCCCAGTTTAGACCCTTACGGAAACGAATAGCTCGAACCTCCGGCTCCCTCACCAGATACTCTACAAATCGGCTCAACCTACCGAACTCCGCAGCGTATTCCTCCACAGACATGCTCCCCTGAATGAGACTCTCAAACTGTCTCCCCAAGTCTAGCCTGTCTGCCCGGACAAAAAACTTCTTCTTGAAAAGGTCCTTGAATACCCCCCAAGTTTGTCCTACGTCAACTAGAACCGGCTCATTCCTAAACCAAGTGCGAGCGACGTCGAACAGTTGAGGTCCTACCGCCTCAACCTTCAGATCCTCAGAAAGACGGGACACCCTCATAAGACGCTCAATGTCCTCGAGCCAATCATCAGCATAGACGATGCCCTCCGTCCCCTTGAAAACCCTAGGCTCCAGTTTCTTGAAGTCCTGAATGTTGCCTGGTCGAAGCTGGGCAACCTGAGGAACAACCTGCTGCTGGACCGGAACTCCTCTCTCAACTACAGCACGAGCAACCTGATGAGCACTCTCGATGCCCTGTCGTAGAACGTCAGTCTGCCTCTGATGTGCCTCTGACTGAGCCCTCTGTGCCTCGAGCATCTCACAAAATAGTGTAAACATCTGTGACGCCTCTGCTGGCACAGAAGGTGGAGGTGGAAGCCCCTCAGATACAGCTGGCACAGTCCTCTGAGTAGGCGGTGGACCTCCGAAAGCAGCTGACACTCCAATCATCGGAGAAGTGACTGGTGCAGGCCCTCGGGATGTCGCAGACCTCTCAGAAACTGCTCTCCCTTGCTGCGATCTAGTCTTAGACGGCTTCCTGAGACAAAGCGAAAGAAAGAATCAATATGGCACAAGATGTAAGACATCAAGGAAAGGACAGTTTAAGGGATCAAGTATCAATATCAAAGGAGAATGGTTGAATCAAAAGAATTTTCCTAGATGTGATTGAGTATCTCAGCCTATATCTTATATCCTATCGTAGGCTCGCAGTAGTACAACTAAATTATCGTACTACCATGACATCACATACTTTGTGAAGCTAGACCTGCATGGGCCACCACCAAAAATGTGTCACGGTCCGCACCCGGTGTAAGGGTACTAGTCGAAAACAACGCCCAGCCTATGCCGCAGAATCGGCGGTAGAACGCTGTCTAGATAAACTATCTAACAATATAATGAACCACCAATAATGATAGTATACTCAATCACAGAACTAAGATAGAAATGAGCACGAATCAGATAAAGAATAGAATAGTCACAATACAACTCATGAGTCTAAAATAATACATCAATGAGTCTGAAGAAGTAACAAAATAAGCTGAAGACAAATAAAGTACAAAAGAATACTATGAAGCTACAACTCCAGGGTCAACTGTCTCAGTTGGGATAAGTCCCTCTTGAGCCAGGGTCTCAGAATCTAAACCCACAACATCCTGGGGTCCATAATAGATAGGGTACCACTCCTCAGTGTCATCTGAAAAAATATATCCAGTCAGGAAAGGAGCAGAGTACATCTCTAACAGCAGTTCTAATTAATGATAAAAACTATGTAACAGTAAATAGCTGTGGATAAACAAGATGCACAATAGATACAAGAGATATATATACAATAAGAAAATACTAGAAATAAATACAATAATGAACAATATGCTAATGAAACAATAATACTAATGACTAAGTGTGTGAGTACTAGCTTAACATGTGATCGGCTTGGGCAAGATGCAATGCGGCCTGGCTAATCATACGTGCGGTGTATGATCAACACTTTTCAATAATCAGTACTTTATTCAATAGGGATATTGATCACATATCTATACTAATACTCCCCACCCCCGACTGGTATAATAGATCCAACCACGGTATGCTATGACACGAGATTCCCCAAGAAGATAACTAGTCTTCCCGAGAATCGGTGTCTGTATATGTACAAGATAACCAATGAAACAATACTTGCACCATATACACCATATACCAAGGAATAACATCTCATGACGAGATCCGGATATACCAATCCGTGTAACCATAGTGTCAAGAGAACATGGATATCTACACTAGATACAATGAACATAGAGGATATCATAAATGAGAAACTATCAAAGAATGTACTCGCCTGAAGTCCAATGAATAGTCTCACAGATGTCTGACTCAGTGCCTCGAAGACCTAGATATGGAATACAACATCAATACAAGGTTCCGGAAAGAGAATAAGTTAAACTAGTCAACTTCTAGGTCAATAAGTCAATTCTAAGTCAAAAGTCAACTATGGTCAAACCAAGGTCAACTATCTATTTCTAGGTTGCACAAGTTTAACACAAAAATCTAGGGTCAAGATATTAAATCCAAGTCATAGAAACCACATCCTAAAATATTAGGATACCGTATCTCCGGATACGTGAATCCAAGATAAACCTCACAATACATATATATCAACAATAAAGTATAATAATATAGTATATTAATTATAAACAATTAGGAACCATGGTTTTGAACCAACTTGGTATCCCCACAAAGTCACAAACTTGATACCCAACCCCGTATCTTGAGTATCCCACTTACCTTGGTTTCCAAAAGGTAATACTCAATACCTTGATATAGTAATTACCCTCATACATAATATAATATATATACTAATATTATACAATTAAGAAACATAACAATACTAGTATTATATCTCACAATTAATATATATATACCTATATATATATATATATATATATATATATATATATATATATATATATATATATATATAAACTATATACTAAAACTGCCTAACTGTCACTGAAAGCAGTGTTGAAAAGCACTAATTTTTCAGTAAACAGACTTTCAGTGACAGTTCAGGCTGTCACTGAATCGTCGTCGCTACTGCTGCTGCGTATTTGCACTGCTGCCACCCCTTTGGTGACAGTTTTCAACTGTCACCAAAGTCTCCGTCGCAACTGCTGTGAATTCCCGCTGCTGCATGCGGTTATTAATGACAGTGGCGGCTCTGTCATTAATTCCCCGCCACCACTGTTACAGTGGCTGCTGCTGTAACCGTTCTAATAATGACAGTTCTCTGTCATTAATCCTACTGTCACAAAAAACAGTAAATATATATATATATATATATATATATATATATATATATATATATATATAACCTATATATATATATCAATATATATATAAATATCAATATATATATATATATATAAATCAATAATTAAAATATATACTTATATATATATATATATATATAATCCAACACATATATATTATATACATCTATATAAATAAATATCAATAGCTATAATACACATCATATGTACTAATGTACATACTACAACATGGTTAAAAGTACACATACATAAATATGTTAATAAATATACATCCACACATATATATAAATAATCACCTAATAACTATAAATAATCTAATACTTAATTAAACACATATATATATTTTATAAAACATTTTCATATATTTTATATTCCTAACATAATTTATAACATGTATTAATGCATGTAGAAGAAAGCTACATATATATTTATACATTATATAGTACACATATAATACATAGATCTATGCTACAATAAATACCATAATAAATACACTATAATAAATATATAACATCTATATATATATATATACTTAATTATAATTTAGGAATTAAAGCACAAATAATTAGATCTACACATAAACACACCACAAATGGAGAGTATCACACCGTATTCCACTAGATCTAGAATACGCATGCGACACGAGTCCAACACACAACCAATTGCACCGCGAAGGACACAAGTAAGTCACAAATATTATTTATGAACAAATTAAAGTGTCAAATATAGATCTATGTGTCCGTGACAAAATACGACACGTGCAAAGTCCCGTGTCGGAGGAAAATCCCCCAAAATAACACGTATCACCAAATTATTGGGATACGACCTACACGTACCCAATTGTGGACACGACACTAGCCCCAAACACATAAACAAATACCCAATTGATCTATAGGATCAATTGACACACACCACAAAATGTCAATTCGGAATTCCCCCAAAATTGATACAAAAAATATCGTAACTTTCTCCATGGGTCTCCTATGAACACAAAACCAAGTCCTATGGGTAGTACATACATATGGGTTGATTTTTCATGATTAAATCTCAGATTTAGAAGCTATTTTAAGGGGAAAAACTGAATTATACCTATTGGGAGATGGATTCCCAATGAAACCTCTAATTGAGATAAAATTGCCTCCAAAATTGTAGATCCTTGCTCCTCTTTGTAGATCCTTGCTTCCTCCTTCTAGATCCTTGCTTCTCAACTCTCTAATGGTGATTTGGAAAGGAATTGGAATGAATTTGGTAGAAAAATGAAATGGGAATGAAGGAAATTTGGTAGTGGAAAATTCTAGATCTAGATTTGGAATGAAAAAAAAAGGAGAGAGAATTTTTCCCCTCTTTTTATAGGCCGGCCCTTACCTATCCCTCAAGTAATTATGAAATGTCCAATATACCCCTTGGGGCCTCTCATGAAGAAATAATTAAGGAAGGAAGCTTCTAGTCTAATGATTTAATTAATTTAATCCATCTCCTTAACAATGGGCTTTCTAATTGGGCTAAGTCTAACTAATTAACTCATGTTGGTCCATGGGTCCAAACTAAACTAGTTAGGTACACTAATACAAGTCTAAATAAAATAAATAACATCTAACAATAATTAAATAATACAAGAAATAATTATTTACCATGCACAATATTTATTTAAATAGGAAATGACTAAAATACCCTTTCCTAGAAAATATGTTAGTGACATAGTGCAAGCCCTATCTCGCATCCAGGTGTGAAGAAAGTCTCAGTGCGGCAATTATACATCTTAACGAGGGCAAGGAACATGGCATTATTCACCTCTAACCCATCGCATCTAGCCCTGAAGGCGTAGTAAAAATCAGTATTCTCAAGATCTGCCTTATACTTCGTCAATATTCACGTATTCAAGTGATTCCAGGAACCGACAGGATGACTCCAGCGAGTCAATCATAGAAATCCAGATGGGTATGACTTCTTCTCTTTAAGAAGCTGTTGGCAAAAGTGTCTGCACCCTAAGCCTAGATGTTAGGTCCCATTTCACTTGTAGGTCCGGTTATATGAAGGTGATTCCTTGAGGTAGACAAAAACTTCCTTACTTTCGTGGGACTTAGGCTGGATCCTCCCGATCAGAGCACCCGCTTGAGTAGGAGTCAAGTTCCAGTTCATGCTCCTTTGAGTCATCACTACTTTGAAGGCTGAGAGTGACAGATGGCATTCCATCATGGGTAAAAATATCTTATTCCCATGAGACATAAAAAATCACTTCTCTTTTATCTTCATAACCTCATGAACTGAGGTGGTTAAGGCTCTCCGAATAAGAAGGATGGTTTCTTGAATGTTTGGCTGCCTCCAGCAAGAATCTTCCCGGAGTTTATGAGAAATAAGAGGAAGGTCTCCTCCTATTTAGATGTCATCTTTTGATAAGGGATGGGATAATCCTTATTAACCTGGGCATTGATAGTGACAAATATGTCATCGTAGTTAATGCCTAGCATAGCTTGTGCAGGCCCAAGGAGTATCTCACCAGAGGGAGCCACATCAAATGACACTGCAAAAAATTTCAATATGTTAAAAATGATTTATTAACATTATCTAAAATCTTAAAGAAAGAATTTTGAGGAAAGGAACCCTATGCACATAAGATACATGTGCATAGCCAACCAAGCACAGATCAAGGTCATGCGTATGACCTAGCTACTCTCTAGAATTCTATTAAGTCATGAACCACATGGCTATGTATCGAGCATCTCAGCCGCGGAGACAAGGGTTCTAGACCTATGCACATAAGATGTTCTTATGTGGCATAATGACTATGCGACAGAGACAGTAAACCCTAGAAGCATGCAACAAAGAAGGCAAACTTAAGCTATGCGACAAGGGTCTAGGCGCATACGTTCTAGTCGCATACTCTGGTCTAACACAGCCTCAAAAGACATGTTGCCCCATAAAGCGTGCAAATCAAAAACGTCATTGGTTACGTAAGCATCATCATTACGATTTCGTTGAAAAGATATGTACGATGACACATGTACATGCGGCACACTCTTATGCGGCATACTACCAAGCGGCAATCCATGTCATGCGCCAACAATTCTTCTTCTTTATTATACAACTGGTAGTGACAATTATAAAGACGAAGAGACTATGCGCATTAAAGATATTAATGACACATACATTACAAATGACAGCAGACAATATTAAATATGGATTTTGAATCATCGTAACGCATGACATGTGCCAAGCTGACCGGGTTATGCGCATATGTTCAGATCTGTTTTATGCGCTGCAGTTATTGTAGGATGTTATGCGGTAGGCAAAATCCTGTGCGCAGAGGAGAAAATAGTGACTTTTTTAAGCCTATGCTCCAAAAGCCATTACAGTGTGAATTGATATAAATAGCTGGTATATGTTCTTCCCAAACCATCAAAAATTGAGTAATTTTTAGTCAATTTGTTGCCCTTCCTGCCAGTGATCTGAGAGTTAGTGAATTTTCAATCTTTGCCTTAGGATCGTCAAAGGAGTAAATAAGTCATTCATGACTTGATCTCCACCGCTACACTTCCGCAGAATTTTTTTTGTACTTAGAATTCCAGTGTTAGGATTCTTTCTATTCTTTGTTAGTTTTGCAATAAAGTAATAAACACTTTTTTTAATGGAAACATTATTGAGCCCACTAAATTTGCATGACCAAATCTTGTAGCAAATCCAAAGGATCTTCTGCCATTACCACTCCATGCACCATACCAGAAGGACGATGGTGCTTGAGCTAGATTGGGTGCTTCTTCTTTACCACTCTTATTATTATTATTTTGTATAAACACTTATTAAATTGGATGTTTAACCAACGAGCATGTGTTAGCTCGTTTAGTATTCTTCGAGTATATTTTGGTCTGCGAACAACATGATAATATTACTAAACAATATGATCATATGTATTATTTGTTACTCCTGCTAGTACACCATTTTGCTACTAGCTAAATGATCATATATGATATAGTGTTTGGGATGCTTTATTGCTTCTCATTTATGTTATATATTTAATGCTTTTTATTCATTGATTGAGATTTAGAATTGCTAACATATCGTAGAACTTGATTGATAGATTGTACGTTGCCCCCATTATCTTTATAGCTATGACCATATTGTGGGGTAGTGGTGTGCTATGTAGTGCTTGTGTAGTTCTTCTATTTTTTGTATGTCGGTACTACAACATGACATGTATGGTACATGATGTTCTGCTCAAGGATCCAGGTGTACGAGGGGGATTTAATGTTGGACACGAAGGTAGGAAGGTTCAGATCTTAAATCTCAAGGGAACTGCACCATCCACTTGGTTGAGCCAAACAAGGGTGAGGAAGCTCAAGGAAATGCGAAGACATTCCGATGGAAGATTAAAATTGGAGACATGCAACCAATATTTACGGTGAGGTTAAAAGTTATCAACTTTGGTCTTGGTCGAGTTATTTGTTCACGATGAGACCCCAAAAGTTTAAGAGATGCTACACATGATAGCTAACATCGAGGTGGTAGTTGAAGAGTTGGAGAAGGAAGGATATGATGAGCGGTCCGGGGATTTGGGATCGGTAATGAAGGACAGGAGGAATTCTATCCCGCGATTATAACATGTTCAGAGTCTGATTGAGGAGCCATGGAGCTAATACCTCTCATTAGATTAGAGGAGGGGTTTGTTGGAAAATGCAACATAATTCGAGGATGCTTGAAGTTTGTAGAGTCTTTGAATCGTTGACGGAAGAAGCGACAAATAAAGGAATATCATTGGTTGCAACTGGGCTCGTATAGGAGAAAAAATAGTGGCTCCCGATATACTGACGATATGCTTCAAATCACAAAAATTATTTAACAACTTTCTGAAGAAATTGGTGATCATTGAGCATACTGCTATCATATCGACGTATGTTGTTTATCAAAATTTGACACAAATTTGGTTTATTTTCAGTACTATTTGAACCTTTGGATTCGGATGGACAATAGGATTTCAGATGGGGCTAATTTATTCTAATCCTAAATTTGATTTTCTTAGCCCTTTTATAAGTGGTTAAGCGGGCTACTCATTTGGCATGCTCATTATAGGAGATTCAAGGAGACGTCCACCAAATTTACATGGAATTTGTATTCGCTCATAGGGCTTTCATTCAAGACGGTTGGAGAAAGGAGATTTGTTCGATAAGATCCACCTGCTTCGTTCAAAGAGTCGGGGTATGATTCGCTCTCATTGTAATATTATTGTCCTTTTCATACTTGAGATTTGTGAGATTTGTGAGGGAACATTTCTTGAGACAAAGAAATTAATTACTATTTATATAAAATATAATATTGTGATTTGTTTATATGATAAAGTCACCGTGTATACGTCTGTGTTTGATTTGTCTCGACTCGTACATAATATTTATAGTTTGCTATTTTTAAGTGGACATGTGTTGTATCCCTTCAACTCCCACTCCTGGGAAATGATATTTGATTTCAGCTTTCACCTGAAAGTGAAGCCAAATCCAACAAATTCGGTGTTTGGTTTACTGGAAAATGGATGGAAAAGATGATGAAGAAAAAAACTCTGTAGTTCTGTCCCCCTTGTCTCCTCCTAAATTCAGCTATCCACTTTCTACTAAATTTTTAAGATGTGGGAGGAGCTCAGACAATAACATTTACTTATAACATAAATTATCAATTAATCTACATAATAACTAATCAACTTACCAACATGTGCTCTTCCCATGAACTAGTCGCCATTGTCGTTGGGTAATAGGGACCTCTGACTTGATGCGCGCCCCCCCGCTAGCGACTCCATGCTCTGCCGCCTGATTTTCGAAGTCGTCAACCTAACGTCGGTCGACCCTTGGCAGCGTGGTGAGGTCCCGAAGAAGGAAGAGCGATGGCGTCGCCAGATCTCCGAAGAAGAGAGACCGGTGAGGTCGAGTATGGCGTGTGTTGGGGGCGGAATTGGAGGGCTTCTTTTTTTTTTTTTTCCTCAACAAACACCTCCCTTTTGATTAGAAGATATATATTCACAAGTTTAAGGCTAGGATTTGGAGATATATATTTGTGAATATTAAACTTGATTAACTAATTAGTCATTTGTGAATACTAATTAATTATTTGTAAGATCTATACAGTACTAATTAGTCATTTGTGAGCTCTATACAGTTCTAATTAGTCATTTGTGAGCTCTATACAGTACTAATTAGTCATTTGTGAATATTAGTTAATTATTTTAATTGATTAACTAAATATTTAATTTATTAATATTAAAATGATTTGGGATTGGAAAAAGATAGAATGGGAAGAGAGAGAAATAGAGATTAATAGGAAAAATTAAAATAGTAATAAAATATAATTATTACTATTATATTTAAGTAAACAAAATTTATTATTATTATTATTATTATTATTATTATTATTTTAATTAAAATAATAATAATTATTATTATTATAACATATTCTTTCACTTCTAAATTTTTTACTTTTTTATATAAACTAAATATTTTTTTCTCCTACTAGAAAGATAAGAAAGTGTATGACTTACCATTTTTTTTATTAAAAATTTAAATTCAAATTAATTTTATGTTTACGAAACAGTTTCTTACAGAAAATGCAGTTCTACGTGTCAGCCTGAGCTTTATATAAGCATTCTTCACATAGAACGTGTTTAAGATTACATTAGAAATATAGAACAATCATCACCTATCTTCTTAGATCAATTCAATCCGCATAGCAACGATCGGTCATGCACAACAACGACTCGGTTGTGCCTTCGAATTTGCGTATCTGGCGGAGCATAAATCAGATTGGTCCGGACTGTTGTGCGGACTTAAAAAAAATATACTTTTACTAGATATTTTCTATTGACAAATTCTTTATAAAAAAAAATCACTGCAGCTTAGTTATTATTGTGTGGCTGTGGCTGTGGTTGTGGAGACATCTGTTCGAATCCCAGCGGCTTTAATATTTGTAAAAAAAAAAATATTCCAATTTTTTTTTCTAGTCCCTAACAAAAAATTCTGACGTTGACCTTGTGTATCAGTACTTGGTCTTGGTTAAGACTTGACTGCTTATTGTGTTAAAACATTCACAATAATGCTAAGTTTACGACCAAATATTTACAGTCTTTTTATAACCCTCTTTTCTTCGCTATGTAAGTCACATTTGGTTCCACCACTCCTTCCAATAAATTATTGTAACATGATGTCGGCCATCTGGATAATCATGAGATTCCACTTCTTTTTTTTTTTTCAATGAACGATCATCATATGGACGTTTCATGACCGTCACGTAACGGTTGTAAAAAAGTTGTAGGCATTTGAATGTAGTCATAACATAGTCTTAAAACATTCCAGGAAGTAAGTTGTTGAGCATGATGTGGATGGGTTATTTAACTAACAAAAAGAATTTTGTCATAATTAAGAAGAAGATGACAGCGACCTTGCTTTCATTATGATCAGTACTATCAACTTATTATGTGGTATCCTGCAAAAAATAAAAATAAAAACTTATTATATGGTAGAACATTCTTGAAGGAAGATAAAGTCAAAGAAAACGTGTTAAGCAAAAGGATGAATAGGATTCTTTGCAAGTGGGATGTCTCCTGGACTGGCTACACCTAATAAGTAGATTAACATTTGAAAGCTATATTCATCAGAAAATTTACTGTAAAAAAAATACTTTTAAATAAATTAATTCTAGCTATACTATTTGTTAAAAAAAAAAAATTTGAACTGATAATAGATATCGTCATTTCAGATGACGAAAATCGAGAGTGTCAAATTTTTACCAGCACAGTTGATAAAAATTCAGCACTTTGATCGGATGGGTGGGTGAGGGTTGGTTCCGTTTTAATATTTGGAAGAGGGTTAGTTTTTTTTTTTTTAACAAAAAAGTGGTTTGGTTTTTTTTATTTAGGTTTATTTCTTTTTTTAAAAAAATTTGTTGTAGCAATAATTTTTTAAATAAATTAGAAAAAAAACGAAATTTAACATCCAAAATAAAATATGCTATCATTAAAACTTTTCTGCCGAAAGAAAATTACGTCTTCCGTCGAGCAGATTTCGAACGGCCATAACTATTTATTCGGAAATCGTTTTCATCAAACAATAGGTCGATTTGTATGTTTTCGACGAGAGTAACACAATTCGTTTAGAAAGAATTTTCATCTGAAACAAGACGCATATGTTACAGGCAAAAATTTAAAATTTAAAATTTTAAAGTATCATAACTTTTGACTGAGAAATCGAAACGAGCCCGAGCTTGTGCCAAAATGACGTAATGAAAAGTACTATGTGATAAACGATTTCACCATTTGACGGACTTTGAAAAATTTTAGAATCGCAAAATAATGATGTTTGGATCTCTAAATTTTAGTTTGGATAATTTTATTTTCAGAATTTTTTCGGTATTTCGATGTTAACGAGTAAAAATTGATGTCTCCGGACCCTCAAACGTTATCATATAATATATCAGTGTGAAGATGATTAAAAATGGGACAAAATATATTTTTTATTTTTTTATAAATAAAATTATCTATTTATAAATTATTTACTAATCGTAATAAGATCGATTTAACTTTTGGTTACGTAGAAATTTTAAGGGTCTGCTTGGCAATTGCAAGAGTAGCGGTTATGAGGTATTTTTAGAGTATCGATTATGAACGGTGAAGAGGGGTCCGATTTTGAGTGATTTTAAGTTGCGACTTTTAAACCAATCCAATTCATATATACTTGATAACAAGCGGTTCTGAAAGTTCTTTTTTGCAAAAATAAATAAAATAAAATAATTTGAGGTTTTCATAAACAATCGAATATTTTCATAAATAGAATAATAAAATCCCTAAAAACCCAAAAAAAAACAAAAAAAAACACAACTATTCCAAGAAACAACAAAAAAAACCTTAAAAAAACAAACATAAACAACTCAAAATAAAAAACCAACAGAAAAAAAAAACGAAAAAAAAAAAACATAGTCATATTTTCACCAATAAAGTTGGCAAAAACTGAGTTGGCGAAAATATTAAATAAACAAAAAAATTTATTTTTATATTATTGTCATCTGTGATGGCGAAAGCTTAAGTAATTTTAAATTTTTTTGAAATACATTTTTTTTTAGATAATTTATTTAAAAATATTTTTTTTACACCAAAATTTTGTCGTATAATGCTCGACACATGTATCATGAAAGATAAGAATTCAAGCTCCATAGAAACGGAAGATAAGGCCATGCAGGGCTGTGGATCTATTTGGTAGGGTGAGAGAGCATAAGCCCTATCTGGAACTGTGAAAATGATAATTTAGTATAGGTGTTTGAAAGCGGGAGATATTTACACGACAGTTGATGAGACGCTTCCTTCGAAGTGAATAAAAGGTTTGATTCGGTTTTAAAAAAAAAAAATTTTAATTTTTTATTTTAAAAATATTTAAAAAAAATTATTCAGTTTCGATTTCGATTATAAATTTTACTTTCGGCTTTCGATCCAAAATTAAATAAGACTTACAATTATGTAAATATTCTTAATTTTATATATATTTTTGACTAAAAATGTATATATTTTGAAAATAATAATTCTATGTATGCATTCTGAAGTCTAATTTTAATAATTTAACAATTAATCCAAGTTTAGACACATCTTTAAAATACAACAAATGTATGTATAAAAATTATAATTTTTAATATAATTTAACTACGATTTCAACTTTGGGCCCGATTCATTAAACAACAGCAATATATAAACCGAGCAAACTGAATAAACCAAATAAATACGATCGATTACTTGGTTTGGCTCAGCTTCGATTTTGGCTAATTATGTCCGGTTTCGATTTTTGATTTTTAGAATTTTGGTTTCTACAGTTTTGATTATTTCATTCGGTTGAAATCGATAAATTGAATGCTCACCCCTAGTTATCTCTGACAATTTTTTTTGGCATTTGCTCAAATTGTTTATACCTTGACCATCTTGCTTGTAAGTGTGTTGAAATTGGCCTCTTTTTTGTAAGTGTGTTGAAATTGAGCTCACTTCTCCTGTTTAGGTTGTTGTAAGTATATTTTCAATGCACATTCAACGCACTTTCAATACATTTTCAAAGCATCTGCTCCCAAGAGAAGATTGTTTCAAAATTTTACTAGCCATTGCAATACTACAAAAATATCGCAAAATAGCGACGAAATTTTTCGTTGCTATATAGTCATTTTTTAACTAAACAGTATTAGCGACGGAACATCGACCGTAAATTTTCGTCGTTATAGAAAATGTCGTTGTTTAATTTTTGTTGTGGAGTGACTAATCAACAATGGAAATAGCGACGTAAATTCAATGACTAACTAACGACTAATATTTTTGCTGCTAAACATTGACAAACTTAGCAACGAAAGAACAACTATTTTTAAACTATTTGGGTATCATACATAAACTTAGAGACGGAAATTGTTTAGTTTTTCGTCACTAGCCCGTCGTTAGGTCGTCTTTAGTTGAAAATTTTCAGGTTATTGTCACTACTCCGTTGTGATTCCGTCGATGATCCGTCTCTAACAATATTTTTTTTCCAGAATCAAATATTTTCTACTGTACACAAACCTGTAACACAATATATATATATATATATATATATATATATATATATATATATATATATATATATATATATATATATATATTCTTTTTTCTTTTCTTTTCTTTTTTTTGCCTGAACCCGTGGCTGTAAGAGCCACCTAGCCGGCCCAGCTCGGACCCGTGGCTATATTAGCCACCCAGCCAATCCGGAGGGGGGGATCGATCCCGTGACCTCTCCTCCGGATGTCCCCCACCTTACCACTAGGCTAAAGCTTCAGGACACACACACACACACACACACACACACACACACATATATATATATATATATATATCCTCTTAGTATGCAACAGGTCACCACAATGATGTACAACTTATAGAGGCAGTTGAGAGAAATGAGAGAGGCTCGTGATGCTCTACTTCTGATGACTCTTGCTCCTACCACTGCTTTAGTTCCTACTTTGGCTCCTGCTTCTACTCTAGGTCCATCTCCTGCTCTAGCTCATATCATTCCTGAGGATATACAATAGTTGTGGCTTCAGTTGTAATTCAGTTAATTCAGAGTCGACAGTCGCCGCCACCACCCCGACCTACAAGTTGATGATTTTGAGAGTTTTTTTGACATTTGTACTATTGTGTATTTGGGATCTTTGTATATATTACTCTTGTACTATTATGGATTTGTGTTGGTTAGTTGAACTATGTATTATATCTAGTTTGTTGGATATAATACATAGATATAATATATCTATGTATTATATCCAACACAAATCCATAATAGTACAAGCGTACAAGAGTTCAACTAACCAACACAATAGTTGGTTAAAAGAATCAAGTCTGAATAATCCAATGAATAATAGTCGGGTGGAGACAAATCCACTACAAACAACTATGCCAAACTAAATGATAATGGAGTCTGACCTCCAACTAAAATAAAATAATAACAAGAAAAATGTATCAACTAAAAGTTCCATCAACTAAGAGAAAGCTCGAAGGGTAAGACCTCCTCGACAGTAAATGATGCGTCAGGCCCGAGTTTGTACTCCTGTAGATAGTCCTGATCGTCTATACCTAAAAAATATTCGGATCCAGGTCCTCAAAGGGACGTAACAAGATACAGAAAATAGCATGCCAATTGAATACAGTAAAACATGCATAAGGAATAGACAGAAATATACAAGTGCAATATACTAGACAATCTATATAAAAAAATGCATAATGACGACAACTTTTTGACTTATGGGCAGGTTTAGGCTACTCTAACACATGCTATCTAGCAACTCATGAATACACACACACACACACGTAGTATCAATCGACATACCTTGAGGGTGTAATGCCCCGATCCCCCTATTCGGGGAGCGCGGCCAGGAAATACTTACGACCGTCCGAACGGGACAGATTGAATCAAGATCCTTTCCTCGTTATGGATTGGTTTCTTCGGAATCAGGTCCCATATTCAACGGATCGTGCCTCAAGGATGGACTCGGTGGCAGAGTCGATAGGGGCCTTTTCGTTGCGTTGGTTTCTTGCCCGTTTTTGTGCCGCTTGGTTGCTTTCTTGTTGGTTTTATGACTTGCGTTTTCTTGAACGGTTTCAATGGATTTCATTGCTTTCGTTCTTAGGATTTTGCATTTCGTATCAAATCTTGGAGACCGAAGCAGGGGATATTGATCGTCTGTTGGTGCTTGCAGGTGATCTGGTAGACGACGCTCGTGCGGAGTCTTAAAGCTTTTCCTTTTCTCTCCTACTTCACTAACTTGTGAGTGGTTTTATTTCGATTAGCTCCCTTCTTCCAAGTCTGCATTCTAAATAGATTGACTCATTGTTCATCCCGATCAAACGATACTAAAACACATATGACTGAGTCAAAATAGAAAAGAAGTAGGCTTGAAACATTAATAATGCTTGTCATATGGAATTTGTTCTAAACGATCACACTGTAACGTGCATGCCCGTCATATATCATAACCATTTCTGTGTTAAGTTGTAGTTAGATTCATTTATCTATAACTGTTCATGGTATGGTGCAAAATGGGAAGGAAAATGTGATCCTTACACAAAGTAGCATAGACTATGGAAAATACACTATGTTCACTTGCTTGTATTTGCTTGAATATGTGTTTTATGTGATAACTTAGTTGGTTGTGGTGGCATGGTCTTGGACAACTTGTATACTAGAGATATCGTTTTACGAACGGTCGCCGGGGCACTGGGACCGCTTCGTCCCGGGTAGAACAATTTGCTAGTATAGTCCTAGAATTTGGATGGGTCCGTGTGTCCGCTAAGGGCTAGCTACCCGAGGCGGAATGACAGTCGACCCATCCCAAGTCCAACCAAGTGATTGTTATGTATATTTAACTGTACAGAATAACTATGTCTTCGTGGCAGGGAAGGTCATGGTAAGTTTTGTACAGGTAGCTCAGACGGTACAGGTGTAACACCCCGTTCCGTTCTAGCGGACTGTCGACTCAAACGGCAAAATTGCAACTGTCCCGACCCGCTTTGCCTCAAAGAAGAAGCAAAGGATATCCAGACTTGTCCCTACAGGAATCTGGCTTAGGCTTTCAGAGGCTCGCTTGACGTATCGCTCTACCGAGGAGAATCATCGCTAAGGTGGGTGGCTACGGTGAACTTGTCTTTGCTTAGCCAGTACACATAAAATCTGGAATGATTACATGCTAGTCGCCAGGTGATTCACCCCCTGCATGCTAATAAATCCAACACACCTAGCTAAAGGAATAATCCCAACTGGTATTGCCTATGCTAGAACATGGAAATCGAAATACTGCTTATATTCAGACCCTTGCATGCTAAGTCCCTAATGGTTTCATCTCTCGACTTACCTTCGGGTCAGAGCAAACATGTTTACTTATGTTCCTTAGAAACGCATGCTTGTCTGCTTGAATGTTGCCTTATTTTCTTCTAAACCCCGGAAGACTACTAAGTAGTCGTTCCGTGCATGATTGAACCTACAAGTATCCGGGACCGTTAGGTCACCCAAGGCAGCCCCGAACCAGGGGAATGCATCAAGGCAAAGCCACTCACTGAACAATAAATCAAGATCCAAGTACTTGTGTTCCGGTGTACTCGTGTTCTCGTGTACTCGTGTTGCCTGAAATTGGCCAAATAAATCACGTACTCGTGTTGCCTGAAATTGGATTGACCCTGACTTGCATGTCGCGGACAACTCGGAAACGAGGCATAGTTCCACGGACGGTCACCGGGGCACTGGGACCGCTCCGATCCGGATGGAACTTCAAGTGTGGTCCATCGTGTGCAGGCGAGTGGTTTATAGCATATCGTGTACTTTGGTTGCATTCCACTTGGCCTAGGACCACATCATGTGTAGTCTATCGTGTGCTGGCGAGATGGTTTGTAGCATATCGTGTACTTTGGTTGCATTCCATCTTGGCCTTGGACTACATGTGCAATCCATCGTGTACGAGCGAGATGGTTCGTAGCGCATCGTGTGCTCTCGTTGCGTTCTATTCTTGTCTAGGATTAGTCCATAATGGCTATGCCAGCGACTCATGTTCATATAGATAAGTCATCCTCGCTTAGCGGCTATCCGCGTGCGAGTCATTGCATCGCATCAAAGAACAACTGAGCACACCAAATATTGTCCCGTTCAATGACTCTCGTATTTGCATGTTGCATATGCTATTGCCCCTGAATGTTTATACTTGCCCGTGCATGAATTTATAATATTTGCCTTGGACAAGAAAGGCTAAATGGTAAGTCTCGCCGTGTTTCCTCTCATGTTGCATGGCGCACTGCCACACGGTTAGGCTATTCAATATTTGCATAAAACCGATCATAAGGTAACTAGAAAGACAACTTAATAGTTGGTGCACGGAACCTGTATTACGTGTTTGGATTTGTCGAGCGGGCGAGTAGCTTCCCCACCAGTGCATTCAATGTACTGATAATCCACCAGTTTGTATGCAGGGTGCAGAAAAATCTCGTTCGGTGCGGATGCCTCCTTCGTGCGTGCTAAGGTGTGGAGATCACTCCGAAGCAACGGTACGTCCGGAACAGAAGCACATATATAAGACATAATGTTGGAACTGCCTGAACATCGCCTGATCATCGCCTGTACAATCA